>OY997596.1:42889399-43489399 GCA_963921825.1 Erodium maritimum | reverse complement strand
TCATTCACCACGGGTTCTGGTTGAGCTTTTTTGAACAAATTCCCATCTACAACAGCTCTAGGAGGCTCTGTAACGGTCTGAGGACGCACTGCAGCAGCATGTGGCCCATCGACCTTAGGGTCTTTGGCTAGAACAGTCTCGGTCCTCTTAATCGCATCGAAAGAAGAACTACCCTGAACAACGCCATTCATTTTCGCCACACCATTCACAACTGATCGTTTCTTTTTGCGTGTTGGTCATCGGACACGAACCTTGGACTCACGCTTGATTAAAGATCCCTTAAGTCTACTCAATTCATTGTTGATTGCAACACCAGAGATGGAACAGTACTCACGGTATGAAACCAATAAAACAGAGCAGAATGATTTGAACGAGAGCGTAGGGGCCTTCATACATGTCGAGGACGGTGACGAAACACCCAAGACCGACCAAATTCAGGCAGCATCATCGGAACAACGTCGCTCTATGGATCGTCACTGGAACGCTCGCACAAAAGCAGCAGACAAAACGCAGCAGCAGCTTCTTCTCTCGAGCAGCTTCTCGCCGGAAAAGGAAGTCCCGGCTTTCTGGCCTGAACCACTGACGCGAGCAGCTTCTCGCTGGAAAAGGAAGTCCCAACTTTCTGGCCTGAAACTACCGACGCGACTCCTTGGGTCTCCGACCTGCAGCAGTACCCAGACCAGCTCTCGGTTGAGAATCGGGCTTTCCTTCCAGCAACGCCACTCGGCCCTGAATACGTGACCATGACCACACCGACGAGTAACAGACGACAATTGCTAAGCCAGCGAGATCGACCTCAGCGGCGACACACCACGCAACCAGCGAGATCGAGTCCGATCCCAGCGGTGACACACGACGCCGAAGAGGGTTCAGTGCTTCCCGACGACGACAAACCGAGATTTGCACTTTCCTCAGGCGACGGCGGCGAACGATAACCCTAAACGAAGACCAAATCGCCGCGCGTGGGCAGGCACGTTCCAAAAGTTATGAAATTAAACGTTTTTTTGTATCACCTTAGTACCCCTAAACTTTTATTCATTCATTTAGAGTACTCTAAATCTTTTTTTATGTTACCTCAGCAACCTAAACTTTCATTAATTTCATTTTAGTACTCACCGTTAGCTTTACCCTATATTTGGTTGTTAGTGAAGAGTAGTGTGGTCATTTTACCTGTTTTGGATGGAAAATCATATGGAAAGTTAACAGTGGGTACTAAAATGAAATTAATGAAAGTTTATAGTACCGAGGTGACACAAAAATGATTTAGGGTACTTTAAATAAATTAATGAAATTTTAGGCAACTGAAGTGACAAAAAAAAATGTAAGATACTCTGTCACGCCCCAATTTCAGCAAACCGAACTCAGGACGCGAACGTGTAATACAATAAAACATTTTGAAACCTTTTACGTAAATCAATTTAAAAATCACCATTTGTTCATCAAAAATAATCATTTACAACTTAAAAGTACGTCCCAACAAATGGACAACAAGCAAGGTATACGTCGCTAGACTCAAAAGTAAATCCAGTTGCCCGCTCCTAGCTCTTCAAGCTTCGGAAGCTCACCTAGTCCAACCTGCGACCGGTACCTACAGGAAAAGCAACTAGGGGTAAGCGTTCGCTCACCACCACGGATAACAGACTGACCACGGCATACTTAGCAGACAATGCGGTAACACCAACAACAACCCAAACACCGGGGATCACTATCCCCAACTCAAGTGACCCGACCGACACACACACACCGTTACTTTCCTCCACCGACTCAACACTCGGACACGTAATGTAGACATGACACAACGATTGACGACCTCCTCCAAAGACACGACAGACAACCACGCAACACCCAAGATCACAAAGGATCGCACACCAAACAAGATCACAAAGGATCGCACGCCAGCTGCTCAGTAACCCATCTCTCCCTCGCCCTTTACCGATCCCAGTCAGGTCAGGCGGTCGACCTGTCGCGCAACTTCTCCCGATCTCATTCGGAAGGCTAGCCCACAACCTCTCCCCTACCCCCGATCTCATTCGGGTGACTAGCCACACCCGCGCGTACCTTCTCCCGATCCCAGTCGGGAGGCTAGCCCACAACCTCTCCCCTACCCCCGATCTTAGTCAGGTGGCTAGCCACACCTCACGCAAATTCCCCGACACGGGCCTCCAACCTCAGGTAACCACAATCACAATCACAAGCAAAGGGGTGGATGATCGAGAATAGTAGCAAAGACCCTAGCTCAGGCCAGCCACCCCATGGCCGGTCGGCCACCCCTTATGGTGGCCGGAGCTCCCCCGAGCTCCCGATCACCGGAAAACGTCCCTCTTCACCCTAAAACGTCTCCAACGATCCCCAAACCTCAATAAAACCATAAACTAATAGTTTTAAACCAAAACCTAATTTTAGAACTTGACAAAACGAAGATCGGTTTGGTGATTACCGTACAGGAAGACGGTGTGAGTTTGATTCTCCTAACTTTGAAACGATCCAAGGGGTGGATGATCGAGAATAGTAGCAAAGACCCTAGCTCCTTCTCTTTTCTCTCTTCTTCTCCTTCTCCTTCTCTCTCTAACTCTCTTCTCCTTTTTTTCTATTTTTTTTCTCTTTCTAACACCCCTTGGTCGAACCCCCCTTAAGGCCTCATCTTTATTCCCCCCCCCCCAAAAACCTAACAACACCACTTGTTTGATAAGTGGCAAGGTGGGTCCCACTCCTTTTTGGAAAATATCTAGAAGGTATTTTCCAATCAGATTCGCGAAATTCGGACGTTTCGGGCCCTGAACGGGCACTTTTTCCAAGAAATTACAAAACTTGGCGGGCTACAAGGAAACGGCTCAACTAGGACCGCTGCGACGACGGCTAAGCTTTTTGGATCCGAAACGGTCCTCGAATGGACCAAAACGTCGCTCGGTTGACTTTTCCGGCGAAAAGTCAACATTTCCCAAATTGGTCAGAAAGTTGCCCTGAGTCCCCCGGAACTCACTTTGGTCGATATCGGGGTCAACTTAAGTCCGGTATGACCCTCGGGGTCAATTTTAGGTTCAAATAAGTGTTTGTCTTAAAATTTTTAAATTTTCCTGTTTTTCGTATGTTTGACTGGTGTTGACCGGGAGTGGTTATTACAATCTCGGGAATCGAACAAGTCGGGGTACTTCGCGCGAACCTCGTCCTCTCGTTCCCAAGTCGACTCAGCCCCGTGATGTTTCCACTGTACTCGTACCAGGCGGATAATCTTGCCACGCAGGACCTGCTCCCGTGTGTCCATGATCCGAACCGGCTGCTCCTCATAGGTGAAATCGTCAGCCACCTCGATATCTGTCCACTCAATGACGTGGAAGGGGTCCGCATTGTACTGCCGCAACTGGGACACGTGGAAGACGTTATGAACTCTCCCAAGTTGCGGTGGTAACGCCAGACGATAAGCCACTGCTCCCACTCTGCCCAAGATCTCGAACGGCCCAATGTACCGCGGGGCTAACTTGCCCCCGCTGCGTCTGAACCGTACCAGTCCCTTCCTCGGGCTCACCTTCAGGAACACGTGATCCCCGACTGCGAACTTAAGAGGTCAACGTCGTCTGTCGGCATAGCTCTTCTGCCGACTCTGCGCAGTCTTCAACCGCTCGCGTATCAGCGCGACCTTCTCTGTCGTCTCTCTGACAAGATCTGGCCCCAGCAGACTCTTGTCTCCCACCTCTGCCTAACACACTGGCGATCGACACGGCCTCCCATACAACGCTTTGAACGGTGTCATCCCAAAGTTGGCCTGGTAGCTGTTGTTGTAGGCGAATTCGACCAACGGCAGGTGGGTCTCCCACGATCCCCTGAAATCCAACACACATGCCCGCAGCATGTCTTCCAAGATCTGAATAGTGCGCTCGGACTGACCGTCTGTCTGGGGATGGTGTGATGTACTGAGTCGAACCTCGGTCCCCAACGCGGTCTGCAGACTCGGCCAAAACCTGGACGTGAAACGAGGATCCCTATCAGACACTATCGACACAGGGACCCCATGGAGAAGCACTATCTCCTGAATGTACAAGCTGCTCAACTTGTCGACCGGATCAGTCATCCTCATAGCCAGGAAATGGGCCGACTTGGTCAACCGGTCGACTACTACCCATACGGCGTCATGTCCCTTCGGCGATCTCGGTAGTCCACACACGAAGTCCATCGTGATATGCTCCCACTTCCATTGGGCAATCGGCAGTGGCTGCAACAATCCTGCGGGACGCTGATGCTCGGTCTTCACCTGCTGACAGACGAGACATCTCGATACAAACTCTGCGACTGATCTCCGTATCTCGCGCCACCAGAAGTGCCGCCTGACGTCACGGTACATCTTGCTGCCCCCCGGGTGCACTTTAAGACGCGAATGATGCAACTCTCGCAACACGTCGTCTCTACAGTTGCCCGGCACGGACAACCCTCCTCGATACCGTAATCCCCAATCAACACTAAATTCCTAGCCTGCCACTTCGTCACCTCGGACGACCCTCTCTCGGATCTCTAGCGTCTCGACGTCCTCCGACTGCACCTCCAACACTCGGGCAAGTAGTGAGGGCTGAGCCACTAATGAGCACATGGCCATGTCACCAGTAATCTCCTCTAGCTCAAGCCCGAACGTGCTCAGTTCCCTCATCATGTCCCACTCTCGGACTGATATGCTAGCAAGACTCGGAATCGACTTCCTACTCAAGGCATCGGCGACCACGTTCGCCTTACCCGGATGGTAGTGTAGCTCAAAGTCATACTCCTCAAGCAGCTCCATCCATCGCCGTTGGCGCATGTTCAGGTCTCGCTGGGAAAATATGTACTTGAGGCTCTTGTGATCCGAGAACACCTGAAACCCCTCGCCGTACAGATAATATCGCCAGCTCTTTAGCGCAAACACGACTGCTGCTAGCTCCAAGTCGTGGGTAGGATAGTTGCGCTCGTGTGTCTTCAACTGCCTGGAGCCATAAGCGAAAACTCTACCCAACTGCATCAGTACGCAGCCCAGTCCTTCCCCGGACCCATCACAGTAGACCTCATACCCGATCCCTCGCTCTGGTACTACCAACACTGGAGCAGTAGTCAGACGAGTCTTCAACTCCGTGAATGCACGCTCACAATCCTCTGTCCACACAAACCCGACTCCCTTGCGCGTCAACAGAGTCATCGGCGCGGCTAGTCGCGCAAAGTCCTGGACAAATCGCTGATAATAGCCCGCCAACCCTAGAAAGCTGCGGATCTCGAAGACACTCGTGGGTCGTGCCCACTTCGAAACCGCGTCGATCTTCAACGGATCGACCAGTATACCGTCACGCGACACGATGTGACCGAGGAATTTCACCTCAGCGAGCCAGAACTCGCACTTCTCCAGGTTGGCATATAGCTGATGCTTGCGCAGTAGAGTCAGAATAGTCCTCAGAATGCACCTCATGTGCCGCCTCGCTATGCGAATAGATCAGGATGTCGTCTACGTACACCACCACAAACTGATCTAAGTATGGCCGGAATATACTGTTCATCAGATCCATAAACGCTGCCGGTGCGTTCGTCAGCCCAAACGGCATCACCAAGAACTCGTAATGGCCATAACGTGCCCGGAATGCAGTCTTTGCGACGTCCCCCTCTCGGACTCGCAACTGGTAATATTCGGATCGCAGATCGATCTTCGAGAAACATGTTGACCCTCTCAGTTGGTCGAACAAGTCATCGATCCTCGGCATCGGGTATCGGTTATTCACCGTAACCCGGTTCAGCTTCCGGTAATCTATACACATCTGAAGCTCTCCACTCTTCTTCATCACGAAGAGTGCTGGTGCTCCCCACGGTGATACGCTCAGACGGATAAATCCCTTCTCCTGAAGCTCCTCGAGCTGACGCTTCAGCTCAATCAACTCTGCCGGCGCAAACCTGTAAGGCGTCATCGATATCTCTGTCGTTCCCGGCACCAGGTCAATCCCGAACTCCACCTCACGCTCCGGTGGCAACCCGTTCAACTCCTCAGGAAAGACATCAGGGAACTCGCATACCACTCGCGGTAACTCTCGGCTCTGCACAGCCGATACTTCCTCCTCTGCGGACAACGCCGACAGGAGGACCCCGCTCTTACTACCCAGCACACACGTCACCTTCGTACTGCCTACTGACACTATCACTCGTCGCCTGTAGCAATCGATATTGGCTCGGTAATTCGCCAGCCAATCCATTCCCAAGATCACGTCAAAGGTCGTCATTCCCAGCACGAGAAGGTCATCAGGGCAAGGACAGTCTGCGACTCTAATTTCGCAGGCACGACAGACCCTAGTCAACGATACTCCACCCCTAACTGGGGTGTCCAGGAACAGGGGTGGACTCAACGGCTCTAAGCTCAACCTCAACCTCTCCGCACAACTCAACGAAATAAACGAGTGCAACGCCCCGGTATCAAATAAGAATAACGCCCATAAATGATACAATAAACATGTACCCTGAATGGTCTCGTGATAGGTAGTAGATCCTGGGGCCGGGAATCGGTAACTGCGTACACTCTTCCCTGCGACGCCTGCTGCCTCTGACCCGGTGCACTGACTGTTGTATACCCAGATCTCTGCTGCTATCTCGGAACCGACGCACTCGTTGACGGTTGCGAAAACCTCGACTGCTGACTCTGACGAGGGCGACCCCTGGGTGACTGTACTGTACGCGACTGCTGCGGTCGTTGCGCTGACGTTGCCCTCAACGGCTCACGGCACCATGCAATAGTGTGTCCAACCCGGCCGCACCGGAAACAACCGGTCTCGTCGGCTCTCGACTCCGTGCCCTGGCCCGTCCGGCTGGTCGCTGGTAGCGTCGCGAGCCCTCCTCCCATCGGACACTCTCGATGAAAGTGGCCTCACTGCCCGCAGGTAAAGCATGACGGCGCCCTCTCTGACGCGACCGGCCCTATTGACGCCACCGACCCCAGCTGTCTCCCTCCACCCTGATGACCCTGTGGTCGGAAGAACCTCGTGGTTCTCTGTCTCCTCGGGTCTCGTGACTCGGACGGCCCTGCAAAGCTGGTCGGCCACTGTCGAACCTCACGGGTCCTGGCGGCATCCCGAATACCCTGCTCCACTGTCGCTGCAGTTTCCACGAGCTCTGAGTACTCCCGCAACCTCAAGGCGAGAACCTTATCCCGAATCACCGGCCTCAGTCCCCCCTCGAACCGCAGGCAACGATTATGCTCTATTGCCACCATCTCTGGCGCGAATCTGGTCAGGGCCGTGAATCTGGCCTCGTATTCTGCCACTGACATCCCCTCCTGCTGCAGGTCTAGAAACTGTCGATGTCGGTCCAACCGAGCCGACTCAGGGAAATACTGTGCCAGAAAGACCGTCTGGAAGATGCCGTAGTCGTGCCCGACTCTGTCCCTCACACGCCCCCACTAGTGGTAGGCGTTGTCCCTCAGCTGATGAGCTGCAAAGGACACTCTGCGACGGCCATCCTCGATACCAGATGTGTCTAGGTCCCGCGTGACCTGCTCTAGCCACCTCTTGGCTAGGTCGGGGTTCGGCTCCCCGAAAAATGTGGGTATGCCTAGCTTCAGGAAGTCCAGCAGGGTCCGAGTCGTATGGTCCTCTGCCTGAACGGGCCTCACTGGGACCGCTGCTGCCTCTGGAGCTGGCGATGCCGACTCTCGACTAGTGATGATCGCCACCAAACTCTGTACTGTCCTGGTCAGCTCGTCCAGGGCGGTCGTAGTGGGAGGGTCTGCGACCGGCGGGACGCTGGGCGTGCCCGTAGATGGTCCCGCGTCGCTCCTCCTGTCTTCTCCGACAGGAGTGCCTGGGCCTCCGCGTACTCCGCGGGCTCAACGGTGGGCACCCGTCCTGGTGTCCCCGCTGACCGTCCCCGCCTGCCTCGCGTGGGCGCCCGTCCCCATGTCACGGCTGATCGTCCACGTCTGCCACGAGCCATGTGTCGGTATCCTCTGCACGGATACACGCAAACGTTTAGTTTGCGAACTTATATAACGACAACATGCTCAAAAATACTAGCGTTCACAAGGTCTACGACTACCCTAACGTACTTGTTACTACAACGTCACACCGCTCACGCTATTAATATTTAAACCATAATAATACGTAAGAGGAACCTCAAATAGACTACACAACGTGCACCAAGTCATGTAACACGACACGAAACAAAGAATTTGAAAGTAGCTGACTGGACCAGGCCGGCAAGTGGGCCGGACCGTGCAGCCTTCCGGGCCGGCACGCCAGCCAGGCCGTGCTGCCTTTCGGGCCGGCACGCCAGTCGTGCCATGCCTTGTCGCCTTCCGGGCCGGCAAGCCAGCCGGGCCATTTCAGCTTTCGCGCCAAAACAGTGACCCCAACCACTTCTCCTATCGGGCCGGTCCAAGACCCGTCCCGTAGCGGTGATGATTTCGCACTCATCACACCCTCTACGTCCACCATAGGGCACTCGTATCCTACCCTGCCCATAGCGACCCGCACATCTGTGCGTCGCAGAATAATAACACACGTATAACAATTCGACGACCAAAACACAAGTCACTCAACCTCAATCACAAGCCGACAAGGCCAACAACAACACAACAACACTCGCCCACCGGGCCAACCAACATCAAAGCACGCCCACAGGGCCAATCAAATTTTAAACTTTCTCCACTTCACTAAAAACCTCATTTCTTGACATCAGGTATTTATAACCCGGTCCAGGCGTCCCCGAACTACATTGTACCCACTTGACATCAACACTGTCACGCTCGACTACATGGGCGCCCCTGAGTCGAGTCGCGACAGTTTAAAAAATGTTTCACGCAGCAACACACAAACAGTATGCCAGTAACCCCGTACTGCACATACACACAAACACAACCAGGACTCAAAACACAACGGGTCTACACACGGTTCCGACCTGCGTACCCAACGCATGACGGGACTTTACTGACTTGACTCTCCCCACCTAATTGACGTACAGTCCGAGGTGTGAAACCTCGAGCTCTGATACCAAGGTGTCACGCCCCAATTTCAATAAACCGAACTCAGGACGCGAACGTGTAATACAATAAAACATTTTGAAACCTTTTACGTAAATCACTTTAAAAATCATCATTTGTTCATCAAAAATAATCATTTACAACTTAAAAGTATGTCCCAACAAATGGATAACAAGCAAGGTATACGTCGCTAGACTCAAAAGTAAACCCAGAATCCCGCTCCTAGCTCTTCAAGCTTCGGAAGCTCACCTAGTCCAACCTGCGACCGTTACCAGTAGGAAAAGTAGCTAGGGGTGAGTGTTCGCTCACCACCACGGATAACAGACTGACCACGGCATACTTAGCAGACAATGCGGTAACACCAACAACAACCCAAACACCGGGGATCACTATCCCCAACTCAAGTGACCCGACCGACACACACACACCGTTACTTTCCTCCACCGACTCAACACTCGGACACGTAATGTAGACCTGACACAACGATTGACGACCTCCTCCAAAGACACGACAGACAACCACGCAAAACCCAAGATCACAAAGGATCGCACACCAAACAAGATCACAAAGGATCGCACGCCAGCTGCTCAGTAACCCATCTCTCCCTCGCCCTTTACCGATCCCAGTCAGGTCAGGCGGTCGACCTGTCGCGCAACTTCTCCCGATCTCAGTCGGAAGGCTAGCCCACAACCTCTCCCCTACCCCCGATCTCAGTCGGGTGACTAGCCACACCCGCGCGTACCTTCTTCTGATCCCAGTCGGGAGGCTAGCCCACAACCTCTCCCCTACCCCCGATCTCAGTCGGGTGGCTAGCCACACCTCACGCAACTTCCCCGACACAAAGTCGGGTCTCCAACCTCAGGTAACCACAATCACAATCACAAGAAAAGTTCAACAAACAGCAACAACCCAGGTTCAACACTCCACAGGCACTCATGGCCCCCCAAGACACCAACTGTAAAACACAGACTCAACAACCCCATGGGCACTCACGGCCACCCAAGACACACCGACAATAACTCACGGGCTCAACAACCCCACGGGCACTCACGGCCTCCCAAGACACACCGATAATAACTCACGGGCTCAACAACCCCACGGGCACTCACGGCCACCCAAGACAGCAACAGTAAAACATTGGCTCTCATGGCCACCCAAGACACAACAGTAAAGCACGAGCTCTCATGGCCACCCAAGACACGATAGTAAAGTATGGGCTCTCATGGCCACCCAAGACACGATAGTAAAGTACGGGCTCTCATGGCCACCCAAGACACAACAGTACAATCAACCTCCGGGCATGGTCATATGCTTCCAGTAATTCTAATAACGATAAGTTCACTGCTCCTACGACACTACTAAGTGTCACATGCATTTCTAATGTTCGCTACGTTCCCGTATCATACGACACTACCCGGTGTCACATGCCTTCCTAATATTCGATAAACCTACTTAACCCACGACACCCCGGTGTCACATGCAATTCTAATGTTAACTTTCCTTAATCAGGGCCGAGATCCGGCTACTTTTCCCTACCTCGTATGTTTTCTTCAAAAGCTAACCAACAAGCTCCGGCGTGATCTAGGTCACTCGCCTAGCTTTCCCTTTCCTCTGTCAGCGGCACGATCTAATAAGAACACAATTTTAAAGCACTTTTAAACTTGCAGGAATAAACTGAAATTCAATAAACTTGACGCCCAAAAGTAACCCCGGCAATGTAGATCACTCCCAAACTTCCCAATTACTCGACATTGTCGATAAAGGACTCGGAGAAGCCCGATTCGCCCGACATGGCGAATCTGCCCGGGTTTTGAAAACGCCCTTCCGGGGCTCCGAAAATTCCCGTTTTCGTTTCTACGGTCTAAGAATAATTCAAGGGTTCCTATGCACTCGACGGAATCCAATTCCGACTTCCGAGTAATTTAATTAGCGTTTAAAGTTTCTAAACCCGTCAATTACAACTTTCACAATTTAATTCCAAATTTCGATCCAGTTGTGGATTAATGACCCCGGGGAACGTTCTAAACCACCCGAACACGAAACCCGAGCACCCGAGCACGTGGGCCCCACCCATCCAACTTTGGTCGTGGGTGGCTAGAGCTCAAATGGGCCCGGCCCACCATGGTGGTGGCCGGCCCTAGCTCCGGCCAGCCACCCCATGGCAGGCCACCCCCTATGGTGTACGGAGCTCCCCCCGAGCTCCCGGTCACCGGAAAACGTCCCTCTTCACCCTAAAACGTCTCCAAAACGTCTCCAACGATCCCCCAACCTTAATACAACCCTAAACTAATAGTTTTAAACCAAAACCTAATTTTAGAACTTGACAAAACGAAGATCGGTTTGGTGATTACCGTAGAGGAAGACGGTGTGAGTTCGATTCTCCTAACTTTGAGACGATCCAAGGGGTGGATGATAGGAAATAGTAGCAAAGACCCTAGCTCCTTCTCTTTTCTCTCTTCTTCTCCTTCTCCTTCTCTCTCTAACTCTCTTCTCCTTTTTTTCTATTTTTTTTCTCTTTCTAACCCCCCTTGGCCGAACCCCCCTTAAGGCCTCATCTTTATTTTCCCCCCAAAACCTAACACCACCACTTGTTTGACAAGTGGCAAGGTGGGTCGCACACCTTTTTGGGAGAATATCTAGAAGGTATTTTCCAATCAGATTCGCGAAATTCGGACGTTTCGGGCCCCGAACGGGCACTTTTTCCAAAAAATTACGAAACTTGACGGGCTACAAGGAAACGGCTCAAATAAGACCGCTGCGACAACGGCTAAGCTTTTTGGATCCGAAACGGTCCTCGAATGGACCAAAACGTCGCTCGGTTGACTTTTCCAGCGAAAAGTCAACATTTCCCAAATTGGTCAGAAAGTTGCCCTGAGTCCCCCGGAACTCACTTTGGTCGATATCGGGGTCAACTTAAGTCCGGTATGACCCTCGGGGTCAATTTTAGGTTCAAATAAGTGTGTCTTAAAATTTTTAAATTTTCCTGTTTTTTACAGGTTTGACTGGTGTTGACCGGAAGTGGTTATTACATACGCTAAATAAAATATGAAAGATTTTAAATATTAAGGATGGGATTACCCCATATTATATGGCATGAGATAGGGTATATATAGCAATACCAGAGGATCAAGTGTTTTGAAATAACATGTCTTCGTCCTATACATCTATCAATAAAAAGATCCATAAGAACAATCATATGCTACTCAAAACTTGAATTGTGCTAATGTATTTATAAACAAATTATCAAGGTAAATATTTTTTAGTGGAAAAAATCGTGAGGATAGTATATGTTAATCGAAATGTGAAACGTATACATGTACTCGTAGATAAATCATCTGAGTTAAACATTTGCAATTAAGTATTCACCTAAATATATATTTATAAAAAGAAAACTAATTTATTGGTTAATAAAAGAGAGAAACTTTTAAGTAATAAAAATTCGTATTTAGGGTTTTATATCTTTGTCCTCTCTTCCATCCTAATTCTCGTCTATGTAACCATTGTTGCCTCCAGCACAGCCTCGTACATTATGGTCTCACCGTTACCTCCTCCCATACATATGGCCACCATAGACTTGCATCATCACTTGCGACGCTCACCAATGGCAAGCCCAAAGAGGTTGGGACCCTAGATCTCTTTAGCCCGCAAAACAGCAAACCTCTCCCTAATCTGTCGGGTCGTCTCCACACCGAGACCCCAACCAACAATATGGAACTCCCTGTATATGACCCCCTCCCCCCACCGCGTGCTCACGCCTACCAAGAGACGGTGGCTTGTTGATGCCGAGTACGAAAGTCGTGAGAACTCTTTCGGAACAACCCCCATGCACTTGGATGTATCGCCGATCAGGAAATACCCCACTTACTACCATGTCCTCCCCTCAGTGGCATCACCAGGATGGGGACAGATCTAAACATGCTCTCTAGTGGTTGCCATTATCGGTAGAAGGGCACCACTCCACTTCCTACCACGTCCATGTCAATGATAGCAACCCACCACCGATGCACCCTCACGAACAGAATGATCAGGAGCTTGATCTCCAATTGGGACCACCCCCAGATTGGTCTGATCACACTGTATCACAAAAAGAGCACCCTTGACAGTGAGATACTGACGTTTCCACGAGTCGTCATCGCCCTCTGAGAGTACGGGGGAACCTAGACCTTGGGCCTGGGATCACTCAAATCCTGATTATCTCAAACGAGGACGATACCCCCAGTCCTCCGAACAAGGCTTTTGGAAAACGATACACACCGAAGAGATATTGGTGGAGGTGAACCATGGAGAAATGGGAGAGACTCAGCCTTATCAAGAGGTGTCAAGGGAAAACCCCAAAATTATTAGGATTCAGGTTACGGTGGCTCTGCCAAACCGACAGGAATCAACTCACCGGGAAGGCCACCACAGTACTCGCCATTTATATTTCGTGAGCGGACGGGTGGACATTGCAACCAACATGCTAATTAGAAAGGAAGGAACCCCTACTCCAAACATCTAAAGGGATCGGGAGGCCAGGACTAGACCCGTCGTGGAAAGGACGCACATACTAACCTAGGAAGGATTTCTTGTCCTACTGGGGTAAAAGCGTGGCCTGCAAAGCAGCCTTACTAGTCATCACGAATGCCCTAAGGCCATTAAGGGTGTCTATGAGGAGCCTCACCCTGACCTCCACCGAACAAGTCCCACGTGTTCCCAAACCTCTTTGTTTCCCTGGTTTATTCCTTGGATAATTTTCCAGACATAATGTGTTAGTCCAAGTCGAGGCGGGGAATACATTTTAGAAATCCTACACTGCTCACTGTATGAATAGGGAACCACCCCATATTCTTATCCTTGGGTTTGACGGACATCCAGTTATTGGATTAGTATGTCGGTTGTCAATGACTCGGTATCTTGTCCTTTTTATTTCTTTTCAATATTGTAAGATCTTTATGATCTACTTCAGCTGATAAAAAATTATCTATACTATTAAAAAAGGAAAATTACATTGAAACCCACCAGGGCTATGTGTCTGAAGCCCAATTCTTAGAGCATGTACAATAGAAAAGCTCACTAGTAAGGCTCACTAGTAAGGCTCACTAGTAAGGCTCGCATGCTGACTGGACAAAATAGTGAGACTTGAGACTCAGAATAGTGGGTGTTTTGCAATGAGAGGCTTGTATGTGAGGCTCACATTGTTAGTGGATGCTGACTGGTTAATTAATTGATATTTTGCTGTTTTATTTAAAAAATTATCATAAACAGTTTAAATTATTAAAATTTAAATAAATGTGAAAAAACAAACACTGATAATAAAAAATAATCAAGTAAATAGAAATTGATAATTTTATTTATTCCTAAATAGGAGCATCAAGTACAAAAGACTAATCGTCGGCATTGAAACCAGCTCCATGTAGACCCCATAAATGCTCAATAAGATCATGTTGCAATTGCCTGTGAGTCTGATGACTTGTGACACTACGTTGAGCATCCACTCGTTGTTGGTATTCCAATGGCCCTCATCGGTGTCATCGTTCCGGTGGTGTCCAATTCGGCATTTCTGGAGGTTGCTCGTACAACAACTCGTCATCTCCATATTCGTACCGATCGTGTTCATCCTCTACAATCATGTTGTGTAGAATGATGCAAATGTGTATGATATCAGCCAAAGTGTGTTTGCTCCAAGTACGAGCGGGACGGGAAATGATGTGTCACCTTACTTGAAGTACTCCAAAAGCTCTTTCAATATCTTTCCGAGCACCTTCTTGGGATTTAGCAAACAACTTCTCTTTGGGCGAGTAGGGATGCCGAATAGTCTTCACGAACCGTCCCCAGGTTGGGTAAATGTCGTCCACCAAGTAATAGGGTCGGTCGTACCGATGCCTGTTGATATGGTACTCCACTCCCAGCTCACGGCCGTAATAAGCGTTTTGGAATAAGTGGTTGTTGTTTAGGACGTTGATGTCGTTGTTCGAGCCAGCCATCCCGAAAAATCCATGCCAAATCCATAAATCACGGGATGTTACGGCTTCAAGAATAACCGTCTTTACCCCGTGGTGACTTCCCCGTCCATTGACTCCATGCTCTGCGGTTGGGCAGTTCTTCCAATCTCAATGCATGCAGTCAAGACTCCCAGCCATTCCGGGGAACCCTCGGTTGTACCCTTCTCGGAGTAAGCGTTCCATGTCAACCGGTGTGGGTGTACGCTTGTACTCGGCTCTGAATACCTCAATGACGGCCTTACAAAACTTACGTAAACATTCAAGTATGGTGCTTACCCCAATGTGCAGAGTTTCGTCCAATGAATCGGTCGAGCACCCATACGCAAGCATCCGTATCGCGGCGGTTCACTTCTGTTCCGTTGATAAGCCCAAGCAGGAGGTCGCGTCATACCTCTGAACGAAGTAACTGTCGTGTTCCTTGACCTTGTCCATAATTCGTTGAAAAAGTGGTATGCACATACGGAACCGACGCCTAAACATATCTGGGCCATATATAGTACCTCATTAATTGGTCGTGGGCTTCAACACGACCTCTGTCAATCTGTCGTCACATTGGTTCCCCACGGGCGACCCTCTCCCTCAGAGCGTTGATCCTTGGCATTGCTCTATGTATGCCCCTCTCAATCCTTCGCCGGAGTCGTTCCTCAACTATCCGCATTTGGGCTGCCAACTCCTCATATGTCGGACCCTCATCGTCGGACATTTGTATCGAAAAATAGAATTTGGAGATGGGAGAGTGAAATTGGAGAATGGGTGAGTGAAAAAAAATGGGGTTGGGGTGTTTATAGGGTAAATATTGAAGTAGATTATATAAATAATAATAATAGAAAATTGTTACCGTTTCCGACCGTTGGAAAACGGTCGGATTTTTTTTCTTCAGCAGGGACACGTGGCAAGCGGGGATTGGCGGTCGGACGCGGAATGCGGGACCCAGCCTTCGGCCCGTCTCGCAGTTGTGGGACGAGGGACGCAGGCCTCAGCCCGGCCCGCGTTTTTGCGGGACGCGTAAAAGACGTCCCACAATGGGACGGCCCGCGTCCTTCGGCCCGCAAAAACGCGAGCCGGGCCGATGGACCGGTCCGTTATACATGCTCTTAGCGGCCGAGGCCTGAAAGGAGGTACCGCCGATTCAATGCGTTTGGTCTATTTCCCGCGCACTTCACTTATCGACGAAGAGTGAAGCAGAAGCTGAGCAGATGGAAACCCTAGATGTCGAAATGGAAGGAGGTGGATGTGGAACCGACACTGAAAGAGAGGAAGAGGACGACTCTGTAACCCAGCTCTTGAGGGACCGGTTCAGGCTCTCAACGATCTCCATCGCTGAAGCTGAAGGTTTCTCATCTTTTTCATCTCTCGTTAATTCAACTTATTTCCCTACGTTTTCTTAGCAACCGAACGGGGATTTTTCTCAATTTCAAGCTATCGTGTTGTGCTTGGGTGGTTGATCTCGATCAGCGAAGAAAAATGGCTTGGAGATATCAGAACCAATGATGGCGTGCGTCGCGGATTTGGCCTTCAAGTATGCAGGTAAGGTGAAATTGACCCCCCACTATCCCTATGAGCTGCTTGCTTTTCCAGATCCATTGCTCATTTCTTGTCTGCGACGCTTGATTAATTAATTAATAAGGGTCTTGCTAAGTTGCTGTGATGCTGTTTAACGTGTTTATGGTCAGAATAGAAACTAAATGGTAAGGAAGATATTAAGGGCTTTATTGATATATGAAACATCTTATTTCAACCAATCCTTTGATTGATAGCTCAAGCTTCAAATTGGTGTGATAATGGAAATTGGAAAGAAAAATCAACAACCTCAATTCTGATGACATTGTCAGTAATTTGTAAACAACAGGAGTTTGAATGATTATACTAGTTGACATTATACTTCTGGAAATGAGAGATTTCACTCTGATGACAGAGAGGTGCAATAATTCTTACCCATATTCACACTTACTCTTAAAATGATAGGCATGTATCCTCCTTTGCTGAGAAAATGGGTATTATGGTATATACTTCTCTATTAATTCTGCAAAAAGATCGAGTAATGTGAATTTGTTTGATTACATTTTAATTACCATGAAACTCATCGGTTAGTCTGAGCTCCTAAACTGCAATATATGTGATGAACATAATTTTACACCAATATGCAAGAGCAGCTCAGTACTGTACTAGTATTCAGCTATATTCCATATGAAGTGAATTGCTTCAATTTAATCGCCTTCAGGTCATAACCGTGGATTATGCTTTCCTTTGTCAATAGTTGTGTCAATGCCAGATAGGAATTTCATCTCTTGATTTATTTGAAACTGCTAAACTTCTGGTTGAATTTTACCTCCTCTCGTATCATGGGTTTAGCATGAAGATAAATAGGTTCTGGTTTCTATGTGACATTGCAACATAACAAATAGAGAGAAGTTCAATAAATCTTGTAAGAAAATGAGCTATGTATATACATGTGTAATATACCTTGTGGCACTGCTTGATCACTACAAATTATAAGATAACTTACTAAGTAGTCGTGTCTATGAGTTCTGACTGACAGAAGGGCTTGTTTTCATAATATGCAGAACAGCTGGGCAAGGATCTTGAACTATTTGCACAACATGCAGGTCGCAAAACTGTGAACATGGATGATGTCGTTCTTTCTGGTGAGTCTGAAATGTCCTTGATTTGTAAGGGCACCACCGTTGCTCCCAGCCTAAACAATTAATTTTTATATTTAGTAATGACATTATGGCCTTTTCCTTGCAATGGTGGCACAAATCCTTCTGCAGCCAGTGTTGTCAAATTTATTGCGAAGAATATTTGTTGTCTCAGTGCTCTGGACTAATATTGTTTTTCTCTGACTGCTATATTTTAAGTTAAAGGGAAAGAGGAAAGAAATGAAAGGGCATTGATCTGTTTTTATATGGCCAACTTTAAACTTCCATCAATATTACACATCCTTTTTGTCATGATTATCGTACCATTGTAGTACATATTCCTTAACGTTATCTCACATTTTTGCTTCAGCTCATAGAAACGAACACCTTACCAACCTATTGAGGTCCTTCTCCAATGATCTGAAAGCGAAAGAACCTCAATCCGAGAGGAAGAGGAAGAAGGCATCAAAGCGGGAGGATAAAGCTTCAAATGTAGTACATATTCTTGAACTTTAACTCACTTCTCACACCACATCTTGGTTAGCTAAGCACTCTACTGTAGAATGATAAAGAGTACAGCTTCTTTTGTAGTACAACTTTACACGGACCATCGGTTGCTGATTGATGCACCATTTTTGCTCATGTACTTTTCAATTCTCTTGTTTAACCATATGGTGGTATCAGTGTAATTCTAAAAAAAATGGTCTGAACATGAGTAGTAACCAAATAGCAGTGAATGAGCCATGGGTGTGCTTGTTGCCATTACAATGACCAGTCACTGAGCCCATTTGGACATCCCCTAAATGGGCTTGGGCTTACCTGGATTCTGGAGTGTTAAATTATCTGTGGAAGAGGAGGGAAATGTCAAAATGCTGAATGGATTGGATAGCAGAAGCTGAAAATTATATATTTAAACTAGTCAATCATAGGTTGATACCTTTTTTATACCATTTGTCAGAATCATTAGGTATTAATTATTGTTTTCAGCTAAAATCATATGGTTAGTCCAATCATTAGAATGCCTTAAAACATTTTATACTGCACTACAGGACAAAAAAAATCACACACACAGAGCCAACACATCTGACCCCACTGTTTTTTATTTATCTATTGTGAAGAATGATCTGTTTTCTGGATAAGATTGAGCAAAAACAGTAGACAGGCAGCAGGCACAGAATATTTTATTACAAAACCTTCTCGGGCATGGAAACAGGATATAATATATGGTCTTTGGAGGTTGTTTGGATTGAGTTGGCTTTTCTGTCAGGTAAAGTTTTTCTAAAGTGCACTTCACCACAAAACACCACTCACAGCTTCTTCACTCTCTGAGTCTCTGCATTGCATCTTGTGTTTCAGTGTCTCTCTTCTACTTCTACACGTGCTTTTTTTTAGTTCCACTTAAACTAAATTATATATTTTAAATTCCGATTTACAATTATGTATTTCGTGTGCACCATGTTATCTGTTAATTTTAAAAAGAATATTTAAAAGTTAGATTAAATATTAAAGATTATTTGGACCAATTACAGAGCGATTCACTTAAGATTGCGTGATTCAAATTATAAAAAGAAAATTGGAGGGGCAAAGCAGCAACCAAACCGCATGTCCTTCCCATGCCGTGAATAAAAACAAAAAGAAAGCGCAAGACCTTTTGATTCTCTTACTGAAAAGCGAGGCTCAAGTCCAGAGAAAAAAATGAAGTGATTATGAGTTTGGGAATGATAAGCCCATGTCTCTCGCCAGGACCCGACACGTGGCTTACAATATAGATAGATCCAACGGCCACCGATACCACGTGAAACTCAACCGTATTTGGCTTTCACGCAACCAAAACTGCCCCTTTCTTTTTATAGCCTAGAAGAAAAAGATCACAAGTGTACGCTTTAATCTCTTTACCTATTCGATTTGGGTAATTTGGCGCTCAATTTTGATTCCCAGTTTTGGGCTTCGAATTCAACGTAGATTTTTGAAAATACGGCAGCGTTTAGCGAAGCCATGATCCACCCCTTTACTTGTTGGATTAGTTTATGCAATGAGAAAGCGACACGCTCTCTTCTCTCACTTTCGTGGGACCCAGTGAAGCTCCGTCTGTTCTCAGCATACGCTCATGCCCACGTGCACACGTACATCCCTCCATCGTTTATATTTGGTACATCCATCTATCCGCCCCACTGCCTTGTAATATACAACGTGTGGAGCTATTATTCATTTCCAACACTATTATTTTCTATCTCACTTATTTTTTATTTTTTAAAATTGTGTGGATAACAAGTGCCCTTTCTTTGGGAAACTGAAAGGCTACTTTTTTTTTTGTGATAACTATGAAATTTTGAAAATTGATTCTCAACCCTACAAATTTTATATTCAATAAATAAAAATTATTGCATGAATTTTAAACCTTCCAAATCCAGTTCATGTGTATATAATTATAGACCCTATTAGGAAGGTCTCAAAATTGGGCCAGTTCGGTAGGGGTTTGGTCAATATCACTACCGTCCCTCCATTTTCTTTAATTTTTCCATGTTATAAACTCAACATTAACTCTTTTATGAAACCCAACTTTACATTCTCCAAAAGTCAAGAAAAAAATTGATGTCACAACTTGAAATAGACTAAATGTTTTTCTCAATTGAATTATGACGTCTTTATAACTAATTTGTGTGGTTAATAACTTGATATACTTTCTAATGTTGTATTCAAAAAAACTCAAATTCAAGGTCATAATTAAGTTAATAATGAAGATTTTCACTTTAAGTAGATCAACACTACTTTTTCCACAACCATCCATGTCGTCTCGTCGATCACCTCCGCTCTCCTCCGACAAAACCCACACCACCACGACCCGGTTCGACTCCCCCCGCCTCCCCACGTCCTGACCAGCCACCTTTCGGTCAGGTCCGGCCCCCTCGGTGGCCAAATCAGTCGGCCACCGCCCAATCCCCCTCCGCCCTCCTTCACTGACGACGATCAAGGTGGACCAACAACCTTTACCCTTCGGATTCATCCCCCATCGATGACGCCTTGACTACCCCTGGCCAAGCCTCTTTGTCAAGCTCTTCTTCCGGTTAGACGATCAAATCCGCGCCCAGCTTTTGTCGGAACACCGCAGTTGAGTCGTGCTCTTGCTTTTAGTGTTTATCTGACCAGTCACGTGCACCAGTCCTTAGTGGATCGGATATGTACCCGTCGGTACCGTCCACCTTGCAACGACTTCAAGCCTAGATTTCAGAAGCCGGTCGCGAGTAGTTTTTTGGTTGTCATTGATGCTTTTGTTGTTTATGTTGTTTACCTATTATTTGGTTTTTGTTTGTACTCCCTGTCGGATTTTCAGTTATCCGTCAGGTGTAGCTGCTGTCTTTGGCGGCATGTCCAGTTGGGACTTTTTATCGACAGATCTCTTCGAAGAACCGATAAGAAAACCCGATCTGGTAGTAGTTGTTATCTAGGCGCTGCGTCGCCCATCTCGAGAGCTATTCATCTCGTTCGTTGTCTCTCGGATTCTCGAGAACAACCGACAGATACAACAATTATACGGTTTGATTTATTTTCGGTTTGTAAGATTTATTAAGTGATTAATGAATCTTTCTTTTCAAAAAAATAATAATAGATCAATACTAGATGAATGCTTTGTAAAGGGTATGCATTTTGTACTCCAAAATAAATATCTAATGAACTCTTGACATATATTCGGATATTCCAATGAAGTTGTACATAGGAACTAAGAGCATCTCCAATGGTTAGACACTGCACAGTGTCTATGCGCAGTGTCTAACCACTGTTTTTGGCCTCCAGACACTGCTTCCAGACAATGTTCCTCCAATGGTAGTGTCTACGCAGTGTCTAGAGCAGTGTCTACACAGTTTCAATAAATTAAAAAAAGCACCCAAATATTTATGACACTTTTAATTATACCCAAATACGAATTGCATAACTATTTTTTTATTACAAACAAAATAGAAATTACATTAACGTTGCTGACTAATATTTAATTGGGGCCGCCATCTCCAATTTTTTCCCAAATGTGTTCGATGAGATCATCGTGGAGTTGGTGATGCACATTCCGATCCCGAATCCTTGCTCTATGGCCCAAGATACTTTCGTTGGTCACCGCTGGGGGTGGTCCTCTTCGTACGGTGTGGTCCGGGACAACAAGATCTGCAAGCGGATCAGTGGGCCACGGCCTACGCTCATCCTCTACGATCATGTTGTGTAGGATCACACAAGCAGTCATGATAATTGCGAGTGAGCCCCTATCCCACATTCGACCCGGGCGAGTAACGATGTGAAACCGGGCCTGTAGAACTCCAAACGCCCGTTCGATGTCCTTCCTACACGCCTCTTGGTATCTAGCAAAGCATCGTTGTTTCGGCGTTTGTGGAGCAGGTATGGACTTCACAAATGTTGCCCAAGCAGGATAGATTCCATCTGTCAAGTAGTACGGGGTTTCGTACTCTCTACCGCCGATCTTGAACTTCACATCTGGGGCGAAGCCTTTTACTACTTGGGAGAATAGTGTAGACCTATTGAGTACGTTGATGTCGTTGTTGGAGCCCGGTGTCCCGAAGAAAGCGTGCCAGATCCAAAGGTCTTGGGATGCTACGGCTTCGAGCATGATTGTGGGGACGTTCCCGTGGTCCCTACTTGCGAACTGTGCAGCCCATGCCACAGGACAGTTCTTCCAATCCCAATGCATGCAATCCAGGCTCCCTAACATCCCCGGAAAGTCGCGCTCTTCGTTGATTCGCAACAACTGTTTTGTATCGTCCACGGTCGGGCGTCGTAGATAGGTCCGCCCGTACACCTTGATGACGCCAATGCAAAACTTCTTCAGGCAGTCCAGCGCAGTGGTCTCCGTCATTCGCAAATACTCGTCACAAGCATCGGCTGGACTTCCATAACAGAGCTGACGAAGTGCTACCGTGCACTTTTGGTGTGGAGTGAAAGAGGCCATCCCCGTAGCGTCCTTTCCGTTACGGAAGTAGGCGTAACGGCCACTCAAACCATTCATGATCCGGATGAACATGTCCCTCGACATCCGGAACCGTCGCCGAAATTGTTGCTCGCTGTACACCGGTTGAGGCGCGAAGTAGTCACGGATCAGCCCTTCGTGTGCATCTTCGCGGTTGCGCTCAATCACTCTCCGCTTGGGTCTCGGCGCCGACAATGAGCTCTCGGCCTCATCATCATCATCATCACTCATTGGTTGTACGGCTGCCATCATTTGATCCTCCAATGCTTGTTGTGTTGCCTCCAGATACCTATCCACCGCGGCGTCTATTTGTTTTTCCGTCATTTGCTTCATCTCGTCTAGCGTCGGAAGACTAGCCATCGGAAAAAAAATATGAAACACTATAGGATTTGGAGAGAACAGATGAATAGAAGCTCGAAAGAAGAGAGGAGAAGTGAGATTTCAATTGGGGCAGATCTGAATTTATAGAAAAGTGTTGGGCTTGGGGGGGTCGGCGTCGCCACGTGGCGGGTCGTGACTGGCTAGCCGTTGGCGTCAGACACGACCAGCAGCGTCGTTGCCAGAACCAGCAACGACGCGCAGCCACGACCCTGCAGACACGCCTCGTAGACACGACAAGTCGTGTCTACACGGTCGTGTCTACGCCAGCAACGACGCGTAGACACAAGTCGTGTCTACGAGGCGTGTCTACGCCAGCAACGACGCGTAGACACGACCGTTGGAGGTGCTCTAAAAGTCCAAGTTGCTTATCTAACAAGTATGTGTTATACGTAACGTTTTGTGTATATTGAATCATAGTTTTAAATGCAAATTAAAATGAGATTAGAACTATCGCAAAAACACGTAGACATGCATCTGAACAGTTGGATGCGTGGGTGAATATGATTGGCTGATGGAGTTCAGTATGCGATATTAAGAAAATAAGAATAAAAAAGTTACTCAAAGTACTATTTTTACCTCTTCGTCAGAGTTATTTTATATGTTGTGATCTGTTTGAGCTTTTCCACAGCAGAACCAATAATATGGCGAAACGTGGTAACTGGGTGCCAAGCTCAGCTAGTTCTGCACTTGGAACCTGGCAATGGCCGGCTTCAGTTTCAAGCTGAGCTTGCCCTTCCAATGCGATCGTTAAATTACATGGGATAAACTACACTGCTACACATTTTTCATATTATCCTTTCATTATTATTATACAGTCAAATTTATACTCCGGGGGAATTTGGAAGGGAACATTGAGTAACTACATTAAAAATGTCCATGATATCTCTTTCAACAACAAAAAAAATTTGATTAGCAATTTTTTTTTTATAAAGAACCAAGTTTCCATAGTGGAAATAAGGCTAAGGGCGAACCCTCCATTACAACACAGAGTATGCCAAAATAGCACTTCAAACCAGAAATACATAACCCAAACAATGGGTATAACATATGTCTGCTACCCAGATTTTACACACATTAAGCATAATAAACCAGAGAAACTAACCAACCGAGAAACGAACAAATCCACACAGGGGTTGAAAAGGACTCTTATCCAAAAGGATATAACCACCATGAAGTAAACCAAACCAGAACAAGTCTTAAACCTAAGTTTTCCAACCATTAAGCACTACTACCTAACAAGGCCTCAGACCAGAACCAAACAACTAAAAAAACGGGTAAAGCAGCTCCGAAAACAACAGCGGACCCAGTGAAAGACCTCCAGCAGCCAGCAAACCCGCCCATCCACAGATCACCTCACTAGCCCAGGAACCCGAAGGAACCCCACACCCGGCCAACACCGGGAAACGACTCCACAAAGGAGGGGCGGGACAAGTCACGACTCCACCCAAACACAACACCTAGACTCCACTGCACCCTACCAAAAATCTCTTAACAAGCCAATGGCTTAAACACCCCACGGTTTTCAACCCCAATCGTGAGGCCCCGTCCTCACCACCGAGGACGAGGAAACAGGAGACTAATCAGAGGGGAAAACATAGTAGGTGTGGTAGGATAGAGAAATGAAGGAAGCAAGACAGAAACGAGATTTGCCGATCTCGGACCATCTGATCCGTTCGGAGGCAACCTAGGTAGAGACGAAGGCAGAGACCGTCGCTGCTCCTCTGACAGAGAACTGGAAAATCACCGACCACACGCCTCGAGTGCAGCTCAAGAGAAGAAGCACCACCCAAAGAAGATAGAGCTCTGAACCGCAAACCCTCAGCATCGCCGGAGGAGGACAAACTTGAACCGAGGCACCCAGCCGAAGGTGGAGACCGGATGACCCGAACACCCTAGAAAAGGTCAGATCCCGGCCAATCCGAGAGGAAAGGCTTCCCACTAAGGATCAGACAAAATCCGAAGCCTACGAGCGAGACCAATCTCGCAACCGGAGCAAGAAACACCAAAAAAGCCCAAAACGACCGCCCAGAAGGCCAGATCTATGACTACTCCTTCGATTCAGCGCCAAGAAAACCCCAACTGCGTGGATCCCCTACGGGAAAGGAGGGGAAGGACGTCTCACTCCCAGATCTGGTCAAAAAGATCACCGAGGAAGTAGATCCGGCCAAAAATCTCAACGGAACGAAGGAGAGAGTCGATTTTAGACCCTTCTCTTTTATTATTTTGATCCGATCACTTTTACTTCTCTTCTTCCACCCTAAGCTCTTGCCACCACTGTGCTCAACTTTCTTCTTTTGGATTCACCGTCTCTGTCTGTGTCATCTACAAAAGTAAAGGGGTGGAATGATAGGATTTGGAAGGAGATTAAGTTCTCTCGGGAACTTCTAGTCGTGCCTTGTGCACCAGTGTCGCCTCCACCTCCTGCGCTGCCTCCGTCGTCGTCTCCAACACCGTCGTTCCCAAAGCCGCCACTCCCCACGTCGCTGTCCGCAAAGCAGCCCGCTCCCTACTTCATCGTCCCCAACACTATAGTCCCTAAAGCCGTCTGCAACACCATCACCACCTCCTCCTTCATCTCCTCTCGCGCCTCGGCTCCGGAGTCCCTTTCGAAACGGCCGGGGGAAGAGATTACAGGCGATCTACTACCCCACCACCACTCGTGGCAGCCTCATCGTGGCCTCACGCCTCGTCACTCGCTACATGGACCACCAATTTCACCGGGAGGACATGAAAGGCTCCGGTAACAAAATAGGTCAGATGCTGTTCATTAAGGATCTCCGCGCAAGGCTGATTCAGCCCCCCGATCTGAATCATGACGATTGGGAGCAGTGGCTGGCTTTACAAGTGTAGCCAATGCTAGAAGATGGTGATGCCCCCAGAATGTCATCAGGAGGAAAAAGGAAGGTTGTCCTGAGTTGTTGTGGATCATGAACATGAGCCCTTGTTCTCCCCAACAACCAAGCGAGGTCTGCTACATAGCCTTGTCATGCCCAATGAGTCGAAGGACAAGCAACGAGGTGTGTGTGGGGACGAACACCTCACCTTGCCAAGGTCGCTGCAAATCCGACAATATGGTTAACCTATTTCTTGGCGTTCTCCCTATATGCCCGTTATCCCCTCAAATGCACCCAATCTCTTACGATGAGCCTTTTCAAGTCGAGATAAGAAATGATCATCGCCCACTACTCTTGCAAAACTATCAGTTTGGAGATCGTGTCCCACTTTTTGTTCCTGGTATAACCGGGTGTTTCGCAATAAGGTCAGCGTTCGATACCTACGGGTTTAGAATTATGTCTCACCCTTTTATTTTTTAGTCTTTTTCACGTTATGTAATGTTTGATTTTCATGATTAATAAAGTCCTAATATTCTAAAAAAAACTACATTTAAAAAATATATTTTTCGTTTTTATCCGAAAATTACCATTATTTGTAGTATATATATATATATATATATATATATATATTGTGAGCACGCATTCTCCCTAAAACCAATAAGGTAGTCGAGGTTGGATGCGAAGTGCTCAAATGATCTCGAGTAAGTGTAGATTTTTCGTTTCATCACTCTATTTTTTTGCGGTGTGTCAGTGCCAATGGTTAGAAACTCTACACCATTAGTGTCATAATAGGCTAAAAGCTCATTGTGGCGGAATTCTAAACCTACATATGTGCGTAGTGCTATGATGTTTGTATGAAGTTGTTCATGTACCTAATTGAAGAAGCTCAACAAGTGCGTTTCTGGCTTCAGATTAATGTTTCATGATTAAAACCCACGTCGCATAGATGTAATCATCCACAATGGTTTGAAAGAATAAAAAAAACATAAAAGTGAGGGTGTATGATAAGAATTCTAAATATCACAATGTATTAAATAAAAAAGTATAAGGGTGCGAATAAAAAAACAAGACGTGTGTGTTTGCTTGCAACAAGCATCATAAAATCCCAATTCATATTTATTTAGTCTTATAGATAAGTTTGGAATCAAATGGGGCCAGTCATTTGGTAAATAGCCTAAACGTCGATGCCACAGATGTAATAACCACTTCCGGTCAACGCCAGTCAAACCTGCGAAAAACAGGAAAATTTAAAAAAATTGAGACAGACACTTAATTTAACCTAAAATGACCCGAGGGTCATACCGGACTTAAGTTGACCCCGTTATCGACTAAAATGAGTTCCAGGGGACTCAGGGCAACTTTCTGATCAATTTAGGAAAGGTTGACTTTTCGCTGGAAAAGTCAACCGAGCGACGTTTTGGTCCGTTCGAGGACCGTTTTGGATCCAAAAATCTTAGCCGTCATCGCATCGGTCTTAGTTGAGCCGTTTCCTTGTAGCCCGTCAAGTTTCGTAATTTCTTGGAAAAAGTACCCGTTCGGGGCCCGAAACGTCTGTTTTTCGCGAATCTGATTGGAAAATATCAAGTAGATATTTTCCAAAAGGTGTGGGACCCACCTTTACACTTGTCCTAATTGTGGTGGTGTTAGTTTTGGGGGAAAACTAGAGGGGACACTAGGGGTGGCCGGCCACACTTATACAAAAGAAAAAAAAAGGAAAAAGAGTTAGTTGTTTTGAAATAGAAAGAGAGAAGAAGAGAGTTAGAGAGAGAAGGAGAAGGAGAAGAAGAGAGAAGGTTAAAGCTAGGGTTTTGGAAGTTCGTCCAACCCTTGGATCGATTCAAAGCAAGAAGAAAACGTATTCCCCTCGTCTTCCTCTACGGTTTGTACTAAACCGATCGTCGTTTCGTTTATTTTCAAAAGCTAGGGTTTCGTTCATATGTTTGGGTTAGGGTTGTATTGAGGTTGGGGAGGTGTTGGAGACATGTTAGAGGTGTTTGGAGGTGTAATGGCACGTTTTCCGGTGACCGGAAGCTCGGGAGGAGCTCCGGCCACCGTGGGTGGTGGCCGGCCGGCCATGGGATGGCTGGCCGGAGCTGGTACCAGCCACCACATGGTGGCCGAGCCCCCCCTTGAACCCTAGGGCACGGCCAAGTGGGTTGGGTAGGGCCCACGTGCTCGGGTGCTCGGGTTTTAACGTTCGGGTGGTTTAAAACGTTCCCCGGACCTTGTATCCTTAACCGAATCGAAAATTGGAATTAAATTGGAAAAATTGTAATTAACGGGTTTTAGAAACTTTAAACATTAATTAATTGACTCAGAATTCGATTCCGTCAAGTGCATTGGGTTCCTTGAACTATTCTAAGACCGTAGAAACAAAAAACGGGGACTTTTGGAGCCCCGGAAGGCAATTTATAAAAACCGGGCAGATTCGCCATGTCGGGCGAATCGGGCCTTTAAGGATCTTTTATCGACAATGTCGAGTAATTGGGAAGTTTGGGAGTGATCGACATTGTCGGGGTTACGTTTGGGCGTTAAGTTTATTGACTTTCGGTTTATTCGTACTAGTTTAAAAGTGAGTTAAAATTGTGTTCTTTTAGATCGTGCTGCGGACCGAGGCAGAGGAAAGCTCGGCGATTGACTGGGATTACATCGGGGTTTAGTGGAGCGCTTTTGGAGTTAGATACGAGGTAGGGAAAAGTAGCCGGATCTCGGCCCTGATTAGGAAAGTTAATAGTAGAATTGAATGTGACACCGGGGTGTCGTGGGTTGAGTAGGTTTATTTTAATTATTAGAAAAGCATGATACGGGATTGTAGCGTTTATGAGAAAAGCATGTGACACTAAGTAGTGTCGTAGGAACAGAGAACTTAGCGACATTAGAATTACTGGAGGCATATGACCATGCCCGGAGGTTGATTGTTTAATTTATGTCTTGGGTGGCCATGAGAGCCCGTATTTGATTGTTGATGTCTTGGGTGGTCATGAGAGCCCGTGTATTTAAATTGGTGTCTTGGGTGGCCGTGAGAGCCCGTGTATTTAAATTGGTGTCTTGGGTGGCCGTGAGAGCCCGTGTATTTAAATTGGTGTCTTGGGTGGCCGTGAGAGCCCGTGTATTCAAATTGGTGTCTTGGGTGGCCATGAGAGCCCGTGTATTTAAATTGGTGTCTTGGGTGGCCATGAGTGCCCGTGTTTTACTGTTGGTGTATTGGGGTGGCCGTGAGTGCCGTGGGGTCGTTGAACCCGAGTTTGACCGTTGGTGTGTCTTGAGTGGTCGTGAGTGCCCGTGGGGTTGTTGAACCCAAGTCTTGACCGTTGGTGTGTCTTGAGTGGCAGTGAGTGCCCGTGGGGTGGTTGAACCCGAGTCTTGACCGTTGGTGTGTCTTGAGTGGCAGTGAGTTCCCGTGGGGTTGTTGAACCCGAGTCTTGACTGTTGAGGTGTCTTGAGTGGCCTTGAGTGCCTGTGTGATTGAACTTGCATGTGATTGTGATTGTGGTTACCTGAATTTGTGAGTTCGAAAGGTCGACAGCCTGATCTGACTTAGTGTCGATGAATTGCGATAGGTCGACAGCCTAATCCGACTTAGTGTCGATGAACTGCGATAGGTCGACAGCCTGATCTGACTTAGTGTCGATGAATTGCGATAGGTCGACTGCCTGATCTGACTTCGTGTCGAGGAATTGCGATAGGTCGATCCTGGACCTGATTGAGATTGATTACCGAGCAGCTGGTGTGCGATCCTTTGTGATCTTGTTTGGTATTGTGTAGTCCTTCTGCCGTGTCCTTGGAGGAGGTCGTCGATAGTTGTGTCGGGTCTACATTACTTTATCGAGTGTTGAGTCGGTTGAGGAAAGTTACGGGTTGTGGGTCAGTTGGGTACTTGAGTTGGGGACTGTAGTCCCGGTGTTGGGTTTGGTTTTAGTGTTACTAGATTTATCTACTAATTATGCCATAGTCAGTCTGTTATCCGTGGTGGTGAGCGAACGCTCACCCCTAGCTGCTTTTCCTACAGGTACTGATCACCGGACGTACTAGGTTAGCTCTTGAAGTTCATGGAGCTTGGAGCGGAGTCTGGTCTTTATTTTGTTGAGTCTAGTGACAGATGTTGTAACTTGTCCACTTGTTGGGACGTTTTTTGTATTGTAAATATTATTAATTTTGTTAACTAAACGGAAATTTCAGAGTTTTTATTCAAAACAGGTTTCAAGTGTTTTGTGTTTTAAATGTTCGCGTCCCGAGTTCGGTTTACTGAATTTGGGGCGTGACATCAGATGTGTGTCATTATGTTATCAGAAAAAAAACGGATGATTAAAGTGTGTAACTATGGGAAAACTTTTTATCCGTGTTAGAACAGCCACAATGGCGTCTCTTCGGATATATTCGGTCGTCGATTTGGGATGAAAAGCTTAATTACAACGTCAAATCATCAAATCATGGTCTTTTCCCACGTCGAATCTGTGGCACAGCAAAAGACGGTCTACGAATCTGTAGACAGTTGTAGTTGTCGAATATACAGCAACAACTTTGACCAAACCTTCAACGAAAGACATGTGGGTCGTTTCTACGTGCCGATTCTATCGAGACGTTGAGATTTTGCAACATGTTTCTGAATCAGCAAATTCAACTGAGACATTAAATAAAAAATTATAAGGTTTAAAGATTTTTCGCTATAAAAACCTATTAAGGCTCCATATTTTTGCACAAAAAGTCAACCTATTTCATTGCTCTCTATATCTTTTTACCGAGAAAGTTTTGTTGTTTCGATTGTTGATGGATTCATCTAGAGGTGATGAGTTTGATGCAGATGCAATTGACTATGCCATGTTACGGGAGATGACCCGGAAACCCGTGAGTTAGATGGTGGAGTCTTTACGAGCTATTGTGAAGGAAGCCGAAGAACAGATCATGAACCCCATGCCGGTGAAGCATAGCAAGAATTTCATTTTCAGAGATTGACACCTTGTTCATGAGCGGTTTATGTCCGAATGTTATCCCAGAATGTATGGATCGTTGGGTCGACCCCGTGCTCTGAGTCCTCAGAGTGACTTAGCCAGGCTCAAAGTAATGCTTCCTCCTTTGCCCTAGTACACTTCCGGTAGATTCGGGTTGGCGCAATTTGCTGAGCTTGTGATTGTCTAAGGAGGATGAGACTGAACGCGTGTCACCGGAGGTGGGTGAGGGATTTTCGACACGGCCAACCCATTGTGGTCCATCTCCGAGCTGAACCCCGAGAATGTTGTTGACCCCTAAGAGCATCCACAACCATCTCGCCGGCAGCTGCGAGATGGAGTAAAATATTATTTTTTCCTCTCCCAGCCAACTCACCGCCAGCGAGCTCTGCAGTGGCGATTTCGTTTCCGGCGGGGAGCCGCCGACGAGATGGAAAAAAAGCATATTTAAAACAAAAAAAATTATAATCAAACCCCACAATTTTATTATAATTATACATACGATACTTAAAAACATAATTAGCACACACACGATACTTAAAAACATAAACGATATATAATTTTATTAGACGTTCACGATCTACAGCTCGTGAACGTACTGGAGGAATTTGGTTTGTTCTCGAACGACCTCCCACATATAGCACTTCGTGAAATGTTGGCCATAAAGCCTGTGGTACTCAGCGACCGCTGCAGAGCGATGATAATTCTCGGTATTTCCCGGGGGGGATGCCTCAACAGCTAAACGGTAGCAAAGTTCATAACGATAGATTTTCTTGGCGAGATCCTGCCAGTGGTCTCTACACTGCTTTTGGGTTCTCGGCGGGGAACCGGCCGGAGCACTGTGGATAAAATTGGCGAAGACTACCGGCCAATACCTATTATTTGGGCCCGGCCGGGCGTCGTGTAGCCAACATATGACCAACACCATCTCTTCCTCGACAGTCCACGGGTGTGATGGTACGACGGCCATTGGTGCTTCGAAGAAGAGGAGAAAATTAAAACGGAAGAAGGTTGGGAGTAAGAGAGAGAATTAGGAGAAGAGGTGTGAAGAATGAAGAAGGAGGGGGTTCAATTTATAGGCCAAGCCGCCGGCCATTGAGGGGCGTTTTGGTCTTTTTGGTGGTGGTGGCAATAATGACACACATCCCAAGAAACCTACAATGCACTAAATGTAAAAAAAAACTATTAATAGTTTGACATTATTGAAAAAACAACAATGGATTACCGAAACATAAAAAAGAACTAAAAAAAAATGATTAATTGTTTGACATTAATTAAAAACAACAATTCATTAGCGAAACTGGAAATACAACTTAAAAAAAACACAAGTACGTAAAATAAAGAGCGGCGTCACTGGTTCATCAGATTGCGTAAAATCGCAAGTTGCGCATTATGGGCCTCGAGTTGGGGGGAGTCATCTCCGAAGTGTCCCTTGCTTCCGCGAGCATCCACTGATCGAATGCCTTCAGCTTCAGCTGCTGGGCGGTCTCAATGGTCCTGGCAGTTCTTGCTTGTTTGGCCGCTACATGGGCCATCTGGACACGCTCGGCAATCACAACCTTAGAGGGTGCAGAGTTTTTGCCTCTGAGCCTCGCAGCCTTGGCAGCCTTCTGGCGCATAGGCCTCTGGTACGCCTGTTGACCGTCCGTATTAGCACCCGTCGTCTGCTGACTATCCTCAAACGCCGGCGTGTCTTCACGAGTGCGCTTCCCCGAGTCGGTAGACTCCTCGACATCGAACGGAGTACGCGGTGTCTCTTCATCGGGCTCCTCAACGGCAAAATAACAGGAATTCCACTTGTTTTGGTCTTTCACAAGTTTCCACCAATGTTTCCATGTGAATGGATGTCCATGCGCCTGTTCGTATTTTTTCTCGGTCAAAGTCATGATTTCCTCATCCGAACGGCCGCTTCGGTGGTCCCTGCAGTTCTTCACAAACAGCCATTGGAAGCTCGTCACTTTGGTATTTGTCTGCTTCCAATGGTCTTTGCACTGCTTAGCCGACCTCAACGCATCACCCCGTCCCCGAGTAGCAGCAAGTTCATCAGCGATGGCCCCCTAGTACTTCAGATTATGCTTATGGTTGCCGTGAATTGAGTCGTACGAGTAGTGCATCCAAGCTCGAACTAACCGCGCGTCCTCGTCGGTGCTCCACAACACACGCTTTGCTTTGCCCATTGATGGACCCACGTCGACGAACTCGGTAAGAGTTGGAGAGGAATTGACCGTCGGGTTTGGGGAAAAGTTCGTGTCCAAGAACTCTTGCGACATCGCGTCGTCCGTCATCGCCCTATAAATGCTTCCCCATTCGTTGAGATCAAAAGACATTCTAACGAAAATTTGTAAGTGGATGCTTAGAAGGAGAAAAGAGAGAATAGAAGATGAGTGGGTAAAAAATGAATTGTGAAGGGTCTTATTTATAGGGGGGAAAGTCCAGCGACCAGACACGTGTCGCCAACGAGGGACTCGCCAACGGCCGGCGCGGCGACCGAGGCTGACTCAGTCAACCTCGCCAGCGAGATCTGCCAGCGGTGAGTATAACGGCTCTCTTCCTCGCCAGCGACCTCCCCTCCTGCTCCCCGCCAGCTCCCCGCCTGCTCCTCGCTGGCGTTTTCTCCTCGCCAGCGACATCTCACCCATGGTTGTGGATGCTTTAAAAGGCCGTGCAACTCGAGAGCGTGGATGACACCGGATAGGGGTTCGAACAATTAACTTTCGGTTTTAATAACACAACTTTTTCGTCGCCACATGATAACTAGCCATTTGTCAATCAACATTTTTACGAGCCCGCATACGTTGAATTTGTAGACTATCAGCGTCTACACATTCACCAACGTTGCTTTCCAAACTACAAATTCAACTAACATCCGATTTTTTCCCAAGAACTCGACCACTTGATTGGACACAATAACGCTATGAAACACACTTGCTCGAAATCGGGGATAAAATCCTATTTTACAGATTTATAATGTTGTTACAAATTTTTTTCTTCTGATTTGACATTTCACTATAAATATCGTACATATGCCTAAATATATGGCTAAATGTAGACTCTGGGTCGGCTCGGCTCCTCAGCAGGCCAAGCTATGACTTCTGTACCCACAGTAACGCCGTTATTTGGTTTGCTTTCGGAATCGAAAGGCTATTGCGAAACCACGTAACGGGGTGAAATATATTCCGTCCCGTTTAGCCAATTGTTCAAGTCATTCATTTTTCACAACACACCTCAACCGCGCCTAATTGTTTATTTTTCTCTCTCGTCTCTTTTCAAACCCAACTAAACACTGCCCTCTTTCTCTCTCCGAGACTGTGTCATTTTCTTTTGGAATCGCTTTCTCTCTCTTCACCTCAGCGTCTCTGGGTGAGCAACCGGCGTGCTCAATCCTGCCGCCGGCAGAGCTCGGGATCGCCATTGAAATTCAGAGCTATTATCTCGAAAATGGTGCCGGAAGTTTCGGTATCTTGTCTGTTTCGTCTGGATTGAAATTACGAAGTAGGTAGAGAGAGAGAGAGAGGAGGAACAAAACAGAAAAAAAGGCGATATTCGGTGCGGTTTGTGTTGTCAGTTGGCGGTTTCTGCAAATGCAGAGAGGATAGATCCACTACTGCTCCATCTTCTTCGTCGTCTCAGAACGATCTTCATCCCTTGCTTTCTCTCTCTTTCTTGCATTTTACAGAACTGAAATTGACGAGTTTTGGGGAGAGAGAAAAGCGGAATCGGAGCTACCCCTGATCGCTTTGGGACTTGAAGGTGAGTTTCTGTTTTCATTTGCTTGAAATGTTAGGTTAAATATGTTTTTTTTGAGGTGGTGAGAGTGAATTATGTCTTAATTGGGGCTTTCTGGAGTGTGATTTCGAGCTGATCGTCCTTCTGGTCTATGGGTTTCAAGTTTCGTGTTTGTGGTTGATTTTTGAGGTCCTTAAGTCTGAAGTAGTAACCGGCAGCAGCTGGGGTTTTGTTTTTTCGTGATCGGTTGCAGAGAAAGTTCGTATTTTTACGGAAATGGTTTCTTTTGGGGAGCTTGAAAGCTTAATGCTGTTCTGAATTTCTGGAAATGGAAAATTTCCCTTCAACTGAATTTTGGGCTGTGTTTCGAATTTTTTGTGGAGTGCTGGGTAATGATTGAGATAAGAATGATGCTATCTTTCCCTTTTGCTTACCTTCTTCACGGAGCAAAAGGAGCATTAAAGTTTGGTCCTTTGGTAGGTGAGGCAGTGGATTTCGTTTTCATGAAACTCTTCCTTATCATAGTCTTTGTGTTGAGCTGATTTTTTATTCATTTATTTTTTAACTTCTTCAAATTAAATTTCTATCCTTTTCTCTTTCCCTTGTTTTTTAGTTGCAAATTAAGAAAGTAGCAATTCTTTTCATCTGAATCCGTTGCTTCTGTCCAATTCTATTATGTCATAAATGTTTTCCTTATGGATGAATTGCTAGTACTTAAAAATTTCCAATTGTAGGTCTCCTTTTCTTTTCAAGATATTTTTTTGGCTTGTCTGGTATTTAATTTACGGAATATCCTTAATTTTGGTCTGCCTGGTATTTGATTTCTGGAATATCCTTAATTTTGGCCATCCCTCTATTCTTAAATGTTAAGTGGATGAGGGGCTCTTAAATGTTTTGGCAGATGAAAGCATGATGCATGGACCGTGGTGACGAGTGATAAAATTTGAGCACTTCTTTTGTATGTGGAAAATTTTGTTTGCTGAGCTTTACAATGCCATTCGATCTTGATGATAACAGGGGTGTATCTGCTTCATCCCATTTCTATGATGAGGTATCGTCCTGGAGATACATATTGTATGCCCATTTTACCACTGAAGCATGCATTTGAAGATGCTTATCAACCCTTTTTTTTTTTCCTGTGCAGAGACAAGTTGGACTATGGAAGTCCAAAGCCATGCATGATGCACAAAGTGAGTATAATTATATGGGATAATAGTCCAAAACTACCCTAAAGTTTCGTCCACAAACGAGTTGATGCACAAAGTTTCGTCTACGCTGTGTGGCTACCCCGAAGTTTTGTCCACGACTTTTCTAGTTTTGACGTAATAGGGATGTCCAGAATGATGGTCTGGGGCCTCTGGGCAGTGCTTCCCGGATTGAATAGAAGCGTGGACAAAACTTCAATGCACCCACAAAAGCGTGGGCAAAACTTCAATGCACCCACAAAAGCGTGGATAAAACTTCAGGGTAGCCACACAACGTGGACAAAACTTTGTGCATCAACTCATTTGTGGACGAAACTTTAGGGTAGTTTTGGACAATTATCCCTAATTATATTACTGTCATATTCAAGCTATTCATGTCTATTTCTTAGTTCAGTGCTTTTCAAATTATCTGTGACTTCTAATTCTTTAGGTGAGTTGGCCATCAAATGAACCCATTATTACTAATACAAGTAGCCACAGGCATACACACATGCATATAAATAGGTATATATTGGATAGTTTCTGGATATCCATGATAAAGGGAAGCCAATAATGTTTGCCTAGTAGATATCGAACATAGTGCCAATGTCTGTTGGGCCAAGCATGAAGAGCTTAGTTTCCTTTGACGTGGGCGCCTCTTTCTTGATCTTCTACTTCATGTAGTAAGTAGTCCACCAGTCAAGTAGTGGGCAGGTTTAGGATAAACAGATCTTAGAGTGAATAGCCTGGTCTTGACATGTCATGAGTGACTGATTGAGATAAATAAAGGTCTTGTGTTCAAACCGGGGGGGTTGCAGATAAAAAAAAAAGATATGGCACATAGTGGTTTGTTTAATACCGACCATATATTGTAATTGTTCTTGAAAATATTTTTCCAGACACTATCTTTTCCAGACTGTTTTGATTTGTTAGTACTTCCTTACTTGGATTTGATTTTTTCGCATCAATGTAATCACATATGACATATGGCATGTCTGATGAATTGATTTGATTTTTTTATTATTTAAATATGTGCTGTTTAAGGAAATGAAGTGGTCCTTTTCCAAAGAGTTCTGTTTCCAATTGTATGAATCTGTAGATGGACTATTTGTTTTTGTTGGTTCAAGGCATTATATAATTTGTAGAAAATTTCAAGACAGGCCTTTCTCGGAAAAGAGATTTCATTGATGGTGTTAGTGTATTACCAATTTTGGTCAGCACGAAACTTGGCCATCTGTCATTACTGTTTCCAGGGACAATTGTTTTATTTTGACAGTATTAAAATTATGTATTGACTAATTAGGTAAAGTATAGTATTGCCTTCAAAAATCAATCATCTAGGATCATCAGATGCAAGACAATTCCCTTCCATTTCTGTGATTCCCAAGTACCTCAAAGATAATTAGAGAAACTGGAACATATTGTATTTTGTTGCAAGTGCACTTCCAAATAGTATTTTTAGGAGTTATAGGTTTGTTAACTCTAGATAATATAAAGGCATCTGATATCAATGAGTGCACTCGTGTTATTTGCTTCAGACCTAGATCTATCACTGTCCTTGTTTTGTAACTTCAAACTAAAAAGTCTGCCACTATTGACTATGGAATATACATAAATTATATGTTCTATAGATGCTTTCCCTCATAATAGAATTTTTACCGTCACCCTCTAACCCTAGCACCTAAAATTTATTCAATAACCCTTCCAATCCTAACCCTCAAAGTAAAATAAAAAAGTTTAAAAAAAAATTCAAATGAGATTTTGATTTTAAAATAAAATAGAATGAAACCTCTCTTCTTCAATCGAACAACAGGAGTGGTAACAGAGCAGTGTTAGTCGAAACAGTCCTGACCTTGGAGTTGCAGTAGCTGCAAGTCTGCAACGTTCTTCCGAGCTAGTTCAATCCATCTTGTTGTAGAGCTATTTGTCGAGGGGGAGATCTGGAACGGCCGGATTCAACTCAGATATGTGAAGTCTTCGAATCAATGCCGGAAATCGTTTTGGGTTGCTGGCAAGGTCGTCGATCCCAGAGTTGCAAAGGGTGCAACTGACAAAGGTGGTCGTTGAGAATCATAGCCGGGCGTGATTAAACTTAGTTAATACTCTTTCAGAATACAAATTCAATTTGACTGGCCCACTTTTTTTTTCCATCAGTGATAAAATCGCAGATTATGGGATTTGTAACTAGGGTGATTGAGAAGCTGGTTGACTGGCCTACTTCAAAGTGTTCTTAATGCAGTCACACACATGAGCTTCAATCATATGATAAATATAGTTCCAGAAACTTAGCCAACAAATTTGTAGCCTCTCATGTTGCATGAAAATTACTGCTTCGTAAGGATCTTAAATAAGTTGTTTTGAATATTATTTTTGGTTCTATGTTTCAAAATGGTATTACTTTACCTGAATTAGAGTCATTATGTTTCCAGAATGTGTCTTGTCACTCCTTTTAGAGCTTATGGGGAAAAAAAATTCTTTCCTGAAAATGCCAAATTCTTAGCTTAATGATATTTCTGCTATTTGTTGTTCCTTTAAAAACTATAGTTGGTTTAGATGGATCCAGCATATTTTCAGTATCCGATTGATGAATAAGTGTTTGCCTTTATATAGGAATGGACAGTATGTTACCAATGCCCAGCAGTAATTCAGTTGCTTCTTCACCCATGGGAAACACAATCTGGGCACAGGACATGAAACTGCCTGAGACTTACAAAGCCAGGGACCTGAAAGAAAATCTGGGTGCTAGTGAAGAAGCAAACAAGACTTCGTGGAAACCTTTAGATCACCAGTTAAGATTGTCATCAAATTTGAATATGCAACAAGAGTCTAATAGTTTGGATGGTAGGAGAATTCATATTAATGGAACCCAGTACGAGAGTAGCCTCTTTTCATGCTCACTGTCAGAAATCTTTAGCAGAAAGAGTAAGCTTTCCTTTCATGTCCATCAAATACTTAATAATATTCTGCACTTTTTACAGTGTCATGTATTAGTAGCTTAAGATATCTAGGTGTGGCAATTATTATACCATCTGTAATCCAGCCATTAACTTCGGTTTGATATGCGTATGTAAAAAAACTTAGGTTTGACCCTCCATCGGTGATAAAAGATGTGATTTTTTTTAATCTTAGACCATCCAAGTTGTTTTAAATTCATTTACTTGCCCAACATCTTTCTTGAATTGGTGACAAGTTGAAATTTTCAGTTTCTATTTTGTAGTTTATTATTTTTCACATGGACTAGAATGGTGTGAAGTAAATGCTTTGTTTGCACTTTTATACTAAAGGTAGATGTTCATCATGCAGTGAGATTATCTGCGAACACCCTGTGTCCACCTTCCAACACGGTTGCTTCGTGCCATGAAAAAGAACCTGTTGAATCCCTCAAAGAAATTGAGGTGAAAACCATTGGAAATCTCCTCCCAGACGAAGAAGATCTGTTTTCGGGAATGACTGATGAGCTAAGATATAGTACAAAAATCCATACTTGTGATGATATAGAAGATTTTGATCTTTTCAGTAGCGGGGGAGGCATGGAGTTAGAGGGCAGTGATCTTTTGCATGCAATGCAAAAAAAATCTGGTTTTATTGGGGGAATTTCTAGTTATGAAGGGGTTACCAATGGCTCATTTGCTGGTGAAGATCCTTCTAGGACCCTTTTTGTCAGAAATATCAATAGTAGTGTAAAAGATTCTGAACTAAAGAGCATTTTTGAGGTGGGTACTACCCCTTTATGCTTTGCCATGTTTTATCCGGATTATGCACTTAAGTAGCTCTACACTATATTGATAGTTCTATTATTATATTTCTTGTTCTTACAGCAATATGGAGATATCCAAACTCTCTATACAGCTTGCAAGGTTCGTGGCTTTGTTATGGTTTCTTATTATGATTTGAGAGCAGCCCAAAATGCAGTGAGAGCACTTCAAAATAAGTCATTGGGCCACAGGAAACTTCACATTCATTATTCAATACCAAAGGTTCGGCTATTGTATTCGTTTTTTTGGTTATGCATGCATGATAGAACTTGTTGAGACATAGTTTATTAGTATTCTAGCTACTTTTTGTTCATTCATATGGTTTTGGATGGCAGTCCGGGTCTTCATTTCCTGATGTTTTTACACTTATATGTCAGGATAACCAATCGGAAAAAGATGTTAACCAGGGCTCACTTGTGGTGTTGAATGTTGAAGCTTCTGTTTCCAATGAAGATCTTCGCCAAATTTTCGGTATCTATGGGGAGATTAAAGAAGTGAGTCAGTTTGTTGACTTATTCTCTACATGTAATTACATGACATGCCAATATAAATGGTGTTGTAACGGTGTGCAGATCTGTGAATCTCCACACGCACATCATCAGACATTCATCGAGTTCTATGATATTAGAGCTACAGAAACTGCCCTTCGTGCATTGAGCAGGATTAGTATCGCAGGGAAGCAGATAAAGCTTGAACCAAGTCGACCAGGGGGTGCAGTACGGTAAAAGCGTTAACCCACACCAATTCTTTCCTTCATTTTTTTTTACTATGAACCAAATGATTATGTATAGTGAATCCTCTCATGTTTGCTGTGCAAGCATAATCATTCTGTTCAGCCTCTTTGTTTGTTTTCTTCTATGTAAATAAATACTTGAAAATATATTCCTTGCAGTTTGGTGCAACTGTCTGTGCAGGAGCAAGGTGAACACACTTTTTCCTGTAGTCCTTGTGACAGCTTATCTTCAGGACGCATGGGTATGTTAAGGAACTCCTACATGTTATGTTTCCTTATGCTTTCTTCTCTTGAGAATAAATGTCTCATGTCTTCAATCAATTTCTTTTACAGTACTGGTTTCCCCTGTAGCAGTCACCTCTGGTGCCTTCGATAGTTGCTCTGCTAAGAGTTTACATTCTGCAATACGGCCTCCTGTCAGTGCATTTCCTCATCAGAGTTCTAGCATTCAGAACACCTTGTCTTCCCCAGTGAGAATGGCATCTCTGAACACTAAATTTGACCTCTCTGAGCCTATTCGTTCTTTTGATGAAATGAAGTTTCAGAGCCAATACATTCCAAGCTTCCATCCTCATTCATTGCCTGAGATTCATGATGGTTTAGCCAATGGTAACCCATACACCTTAAGCAATATCGTGGACTTGGCTGGCACTGTTCGTCCTGGAGTAATAGAAGGAATTAACAATAGGCCCATTCAAAGAGTGGGCACAAATGGCCACCCGATTGAATTTAACAGAGGGGGTAAGCTCTCCATTATATTTGTTTCAGGGATTATTTATCATTTTGATTGTTTGTGGGCTTTACAACTAAAACTGTAAGCTGCTACCTATGCATCCATAGCTATGAAGATTTAATCATTTAAAGAGTATCCTATTTTGTTAAATAGGTACTACTGGTTTAGTTATACAATTTAATTTACAATTTTTTTTATCATTTTAGTGAATGTGGTGAATTTTCCAACAGTGTTTGGACCTTCTGGAAATGGGAACTGCCCTCCTCGTGGACATCAATATGTTTGGAGCAACTCCAATTCATATCAGCATCATCCTCCAAGCCCTGTGATGTGGTCAAATTCACCATCATTTTCCACCAGTGTTCATGCTCATCGGTTTCAACATATGGCTGGACTTCCTAGAGCACCCCCTCATATGCTTAGCACAGCTTCACACCATGTTGGGTCAGCACCGGCTGTCAATCCTTCCCTCTGGAATAGGGGACATGCCTTTTCAGGCGAATCGCCTGAAGCTTCTAATTTTCACTTGGGTTCTCTTGGAAATGCGGGTTTCGCCAGTGGTTCGCCACTGCAGTCTGGGGAAATTGCTTCTCACACTATCTTTTCTCATGTTAGTGGGAATTGCTTGGACATGACAGCAAATTCTCCCCAGCAGATGTGTCACATTTTCCCTGGCGGAAACCCGATGATGTCAATGCAGGCCTCGTTCGGTTCTCCTAATGAGCATTCCAGAAGCTTCTCATACCGTAGAAATGAAGCAAATTCTAATCATGCTGATAAGAAGCAATATGAACTTGATGTTGACCGCATAATGTGTGGGGAGGACACTCGAACAACACTTATGATAAAGAATATTCCCAACAAGTATGTTCTAATCTTTCTATCTTCATCAGTTTTTTTAATTCTCTATTCAGCAGCAATTCTATTAGTGATAGTCTTCTTACCTTGCAAGTTCCCTTTTTATTTGACATTGAGACGCGTAGATAGTCGTAGTAACCACATAATCTATAAACTAAGTTGAGCAATGCAATTCAGCTAATATCCCCAATCAACTATTTGTAAGGTGGGCCACTTCCTTGTTTATCTTTTTAGGATGGTGTGATTACATTGTTAATCAGATGGTCATGGTAATTCACTTGTCGTTGTTTAACAGGGGGGATCATAGTGTATTTTGTTAGAGGTATTTAGCTACAGACATTTAAGTATTTTTGTTGTTATAGGTATACATCAAAGATGCTGCTGGCTGCTATAGATGAACATTGTCGCGGGTCATATGATTTTATTTATTTGCCAATTGATTTCAAAGTAAGAACATATTTTGCCAGATCTGATTTTTACCTCAATTATGGTGCACTGCAATACAATTACATAGATTTACTGATTTTTGCTCTCTTTTTTCCTCACAGAACAAGTGCAATGTAGGGTATGCATTCATCAACATGGTTGATCCTCGGAAGATTATTCCATTCTATCAGGTTTGATATGTGAATTGATTTAACATTGATTTGTCATGTTTTTAGCCTCGTATTTTGTGATTTTTCTGCCCTAAAGTTATTGAACATAACGATATATATGTAACATGCAAATGAAGCACTTTTTTTTTTCTGCAGGCTTTTAATGGGAAAAAATGGGAGAAGTTCAACAGTGAGAAGGTTGCATGTCTTGCTTATGCTCGGATTCAGGGTAAAGCTGCACTGATTGCCCATTTTCAGAACTCCAGCTTGATGAATGAGGATAAACGTTGCCGCCCTATTCTTTTCCACACTGCTGGTCCAAATGCAGGTGATCAGGTAAAGATAGTCAGGCCTAGTTTCCTTCTCACGTGCATCAATTGCGATTCCTCCATAGTCAAAAACATGTTGATCTATGGGAAGGAAATCCACACCAACTTAAATGGGATACCTTCTGAGCCTGAATACCCTTTTCATCTTGAAGCTTTAGGAACCTTTGATGATTGAATTCCGGGGAATATACTTTAATCATACTAGACACCAATATAGCGTTTTGTTATGGGCCTTACGGACCGTAACGGAATAGGATAAGCACACCATAAGGGAGTGGCCGGCTAGGGTGTAGTCGGCTAGGGTTTTGGGTTTGGGTAATTATTAGTTTATTTCCTTATTATTAATATCTTTGAGTTCAAGTAATATTAAGAATAGGTAAGTTGATTGTATTAGGGTTTTGGTTTTATGTAACCTCTTGGCTATATATACCAAGAAAGTATTATGAATAAATCAGACTTGAGAATTGAATAAAATACTTTGGTCTCTCCTACGAGGTCTTCGAGTTCCCTCTATAATCATGAGCTTGTATCAAAAGGTCTTCGGGTTCCCTTCTAATGAGCCCGTAACCGGTTCTTTAACGCGGTCGATCACGCAGGGTCATAACATATTGCTATCAGAGCCGAGCGTTATGGAGCCAAAATCTATGGAGCAGAAGCCGAATGACTTGATAGCTGCGTTCAAGGCCCAAACCGCGGCACGGTATGCAGCTAATCAACAAAAACTGGAGGACTTGGAGCTGCAGGTTCGTGCGCGGTCCGCACCTCCGCAGGAGGCGAGCTTAGCCCCAGCTGGCCGGCAGCCACCACCACCAGCTCCGGCAGCATCGGCTGGTCGGCAGCAACCACTACCAGCTGGCCGGCAGCAACCTCCTCCAGCTCGGGCAGCACAAATAATTTTGAATCATGATTCTGCTGTTAAAACCATGATTTTCCATCATGTGCAGCCAACAATATTTCTTGTTGGAACACATATTGGTGACATGACACTTTGGGAGGTAATAAGCATAGAGAGGCTTATATTAAAAAAAATTCTGAACTTGATTGAGGACGAGTACGAAGCTGCCAGCATAAATGCGAAGGACATCGATCCATCTAATGCGCTTGAGTACAAGCGCCATCTGCGAGGGGGGAGTGATGTTATGGGCCTTACGGACCGTAACGGAATAGGATAAGCACACCACAAGGGTGTAGCCGGCTAGAGTTTTGGGTTTGGGTAATTATTAGTTTATTTCCTTATTATTAATATGTTTGGGTTCAAGTAATATTAGGAATAAGTAAGTTGATTGTATTACGATTTTGGTTTTAGGTAACCTCTTGGCTAATATACCAAGAGAGTATTATGAATAAATCAGACTTGAGAATTGAATAAAATACTTTGGTCTCTCCTACAAGGTTTTTGAGTTCCCTCTATAATCATGAGCTTGTATCAAAAGGTCTTCGGGTACCCTTCTAACGAGCCCATAACCGGTTCCTTAACGCGATCGATCACTTACGGACCGTAACGAAATGGGCTAAACACACCACAAGAGTGGAAGGTGGAAGTCGGCTAGGGTTGTTTGAGTTATTTCCTTTTAATAATTGTCTCTTAATTAATAGTTGTATTAGGTTTTGGTAAGTTGAGTAGGTTTAGGTTTTGGTAATTGAGTAGATTTTGGTAAGTTAAATTGTAGTACGACTTGGTGAATAAGTAACTCCTTGGCTATATATACCAAGGGATTATATTGAATAAAACAGACTAAGAATTTAAAGAAATATTTTGGTCTCTCCTACGAGGTCCTCGGGTTCCCTCTACGATTGGGAAGAAGAAGAAGAACACGGATTCGCCCGCGCGAAGCCTTGGGCTGAATCTGAAGTCCTATAATGGTCCCATAACGCGATCGATCACGCAGGGTCATAACACGTTTCCTTAACAAAGTGGATTTGTTCGTGACGATGAACTTCTAATAAAACATTAGAAAGGATAAAATCAAACTTACTCCTGTAAGATCTTGGATATTGCACTTCTAAGTTTGAGAGTTATCATCAATAGTATATTTTTCCCTGCAAACTAATGGGGAGAGTGGTAGTCCAAAAACTCTACCCGAAGGGCATATTCTCCAAGGTTCCATCTACCATTGGGCCAGTAGGAAATTCTGTTTTATGAGTTTTCTTATGCCTGCCAAATTTGAGATATATGATCTTTTTTGTTGTTCGGTTATTTGATCAAATTTCTCATCTCTATGTGTAGGAGCCATTTCCCATGGGTTCTAACATTCGGTCAAGACCAGGCAAAGCGCGGAGCAGCACAAACGAGCAAGGAAACCTCTTTACTTTTGCAGACGGAGAGGAATCATGCAACGGAACAGACTCATCATCGTCAGGTTCTCTAAAGAACTCCGACTGAAACTGAGTACTATCATTATCATACCGAGTTGAGTAAGGACAAGGGTGGTCTGGCAGCTATCTTTTTTTTTCTTTGGCTAAAGAGGCCCTTGTTGAAGATTTTGGATCAGTTGGAACCAGGTGGGGGTTAGTGTTAATCCACAGTTTTTGATGTTTCTGTAACAGAATTTTGTGGCCATGCCAATGGAGTTTGAATAGCCATGTGTATGTGTAAACAACATGATAAAGTACAGGAACTCTCCTGGAGAGGGAAGGTTTCTCGTAGTGTAATTCATGTGTTGCTTGTTTTACCGGGCTATGTTTGTCTTCAATTTTTGTCGCCCCAACATTTCTATGTAATTTTAATTTTATCTATGTAATCAACTTTATGATCCTTTGCCTATCTCATTTGCTGTTAATCATTAATTAGGGATATGAGTGATCTGAATGAATTTAAATCTATCAGGATTCACCCTGGAAATAAAAAGCAAGACGTTTAGAACCTTGGTTGTAGGTAAGAAGTGAAATCAAAGGTAAGAGAACTGATATTTGGTTAATACAAGTAAGTCTCGTGCACGGCCCGTGGTCTTGGGCATGTAACTAGTTTGTAATTTTTTTTAATAAATTGCAGATTCAATGAGGGAATTGTAGATTTCTTGTGTAGAATCTGGTTTAAAGAGATTTGGGTTTGAGGTGGATGTGGGAGGAGGAGACCGGAGAGGGGGTGGTCGGTCGGAGATGAAAATAAAAATAATAAAATTTAAATTTAGAATGATTCTAAATATAAATAAAATCTGAATTTTAATAGCAATAATGTTTATTTTATTTTGTTACAATGAGAATAAGAATAAAAAAAGTATTAAAAGAAATTTGAGAAATAAAATAATCCGTCAATTTTTTTTGTAATTGACCCTATATTGTTTTATCTAAGAATTATTTATAACACGAATTAATTTAATTTTTTTAAGCAAGAAAAAAATAATATTTTTACTCAATACAATTACTCCAACATGGAGTAGATTGTTGAAAATCATAGATCTAAAAGTTCCAGATGGATCCCAGTATATGTTCTAGTATTTACGGACCTGTAGAAATTAACTCAATTAATTTAAGGAGAAAAATGAAAAAGACATAAATGTTATTTTGGCCTTTTTAGTTTTACACGATTTCTCTCCCTCCTTTTCTCTCTTTCGCCCACACTCTGCACGATGTCTGTATTATGCTGCCCACGTGCTCTGTCCTCCTCGGTGATCCCCACTTCTCGCTCCTCTCCCGATACCATCATCACCCCTACATCAACCCGAACGAGGGCTTTCTTGTCTCCTCCTATCACCCACCATACCACCCTGTCACTTGTGTCACCGTGTATCACGCCACCGACTCCTACACGGGAGTTCATAAAGCTGATGGGCCCTAAACATAAAAAATCTTGCCCACCTCTTCCGTCTCTTCGTCCATCATCATCGATGCTACCGATAACCTTCACAGAGCCGTGTCCAGATGCATCTGTGGATGATACGCCTCCTCCCTTTCTTTTTCCATCACCATCGATGCTACCGATAACCCTCCTCTAAGCCATGCCCAGGCGTGATTGGGGATGGACCATCGGGATCCCTCCCGAATCTAATACAAATGATTGTAGCCGACACCAACATAAAGCCACCTCTGGTCAGAACATCCACCAATACATACAACACTCATGGAGATGGACTCATTCTACAACGCACGAGGACCAGTGTACCAGTCTTACCCCAAATCGACCCGAAAATCAAGCCCACGTCAGCATGAAACTCAGCCTGATCGACGTCCCTATCTCCCCGACCAGCACACTGATAATCCCTATCCACTATCCTCTCCTTGCCCATCTCTCCGGCTGGGAGAGTCATGAGCCATTCTACGACACATGCTACCCAACTTGTCACGCCCCAAATCCGGTTTTGGCCGGACTCGAGACGTGAACTAAAGTAATAATAAAATAATGATAATAAAAGGAAAATTAAACGAATTATAACTCCAAAATTTAGTTCCAAATCAACAGTTTTGATGTCACGAGTCAACGCTCAAAATATAATTAGGGAAAAACAAGGTTTGATGCAAAATAGAAAGTACGTCTCTACTAAAGATAAATCCCCGAACTCTCGATGAGCTCCCGAGCTCTGAGACGTCCTCTAGGCCGACTCACGATCGAAACCTGTAAAACAGTGAAAACAGAGGGGGTGAGCTTTCGCTCAGTAGGAAAAAGTAGTAACGGGAATGGACTTCCGCTCCGTCACCATAATTACTAAGTCAAAAATATAAATTAATAACTAACAACACGAATAGAAAACCAACAGGAACCCAACGTTATCGACCATAGAACCAAGCTAAGAAAACATATAAACAACAGAATATTATACTGCGACGTCTACTACGAACATCACTCAAATCCAACATGACATGAACATAAGACAAGTACACCGGGATACTCCGACCCACACACGCAGCTCAACATATCGTACCAGAACACCACCTCGGTCTAGATATCTTCCCGGAATCCAACATCGGGGTGAAACAAATACATCAGACCGGAATACACCCTCGGTCTAGATGTATTCCCGGACACACAACATCGAGGTGAAACAATATACATCACACCGGAATACCCATCGGTCTAGATGTCTTCCCGGAAACGCACATCGGGGTAAGCAAACAATACACCATACCGGAAACGCACATCGGCCTAGATGTCTTCCCAGAAACGCACATCTGGGTAAGCAAACAATACACCATACCAGAAACGCACATCGGCCTAGATGTCTTCCCGGAAACAGACATTGGGGTAAGCAAACAATACATCACACATATACCGTACCGGCGCATACCTCGGTTTCCTCCCGTCGCACGGGGTACAAGTCACACCGCACAATACCATACCAAACATGTTCACCGAACTTATCATACCATCAAGCTTACCGACACAACTTACCAAGCACACCACATCGGTCTATCATTCACCCGATCATATCACAAGACAACAATTCATACTACATTCAACACATTCATTGACCCAATCATAACACAAAATCACCATGTATATCACATTCATATCGCATACCATGATTCTTAAAGTAAATAAGGAATATACTATACCTCGGCATTTAAGGACTATCAACCACAATCAAACACAACCAACACACAATCTTAAGGCCCGACATGGCCACATGTGATTCTACGACACGACAATTCCCATAATTGAAAGCGGTTATTCTAGTTAATCACATCCTATATGCAAGCTAAGACTTTTCCGGTTATTAACGTCTTATATGCATACTATTAACATTCTTTAATTAAAAGCGGTAATTATTACTCTTCCCTACCTCAAGTGCTTTCCAAACGCTTAGTCACACGAACGCCTAGTAGTCTCCTCATCCGAGCTCGAGAATAAAGTCTAGGATCATAAATTAATAATAGAATTAATAAACATTCCATGTCGGTTTTAATGAGAAATACCTAAATTACCCATAACGACAAAACTTGGGCCAAAAGGTAAATTGGGCCCGAACAAGGCCCAATTCAGGCGGCCCACATATCCAGCACCTGGCCCGGACCGTGCCCCTCAGAGGCCCGGCACAAGGCCCGGACCGTGCCCCTCAGAGGGCCGGTACCAAGCCCGGACCGTGCCGCTCAGAGGGCCGGTCAGCTGTCACGCCCCGAATTCAGTATAACCGAACCCGGAACACGAATGGTGAAGCAAGTAAAACAAAGTCTCAAATAGTTTAATAAACCGCTTTAAAAGCACCACTTTTATTAATCAAAACAATATTTTTTACAACCGAGTTTTAATTAAAAAAAAACGAAAGACACTAAAACATGAGTGTACGTCGCTAGACAACCCCGACAGCCTGGACTCTCGCTCCCAGCTCTTCAAGCCTCGAGAGATCCTCCTAGTCCGCCTTGCGAACGGTACCTGTAGGAAAAGCAGCAAGGGGTGATCGTTTGGCTCACCACCACGGACACCAGACTGATTACGGCATGCCAACAGAAATGCCGGGAACACCGGCAACAAACAATAACACAGGGGACTACTACCCCAAATCACATGTTACACCCGACTGTCACACAAATCACTGTCAATTTCCCCCCAACCATCCAAGACCCGTGCACGTAAAGGAGACCCCAAATCAGAGACCGAACAACCATTCCATTAGTCACACCGACAAGGTAAAGCACAACCCTCACACGATCCTATGTGCATTTACTTGTAACTTTCCGCAACCAAACCAGTATTTGCTACTCGTCCCTACCTTAAAGGCCTGCGGGAAAAGCAGTAAAGGGGATGAGCGTTCCGCTCACCTCCACGGATACCCGTTCGATTATGGCAGACTAGTAAAGCATCAACAACTTACCAATCTAAACAGGGCAAACAACTACCTCTAAACCTGATACCAAACCGTCACAACTGCTCACGATATCAATACCTCAAAAACTCGCTCACGTAAGGGAAACCTCGAATGGGGATCATATTCTCAATTAAGCAAAACACTATTGCTCACCATATCAACACCCCAATTACCCGATCACGTAGGGGAAACCTCAAAACGGGGATCATGTTCTCAACTAAGTAAATCACTATTAATCACAACATCAATACCCCAACTACCCGATCACATAGGGGAAACCTCAAACAACCCACTCACATGAGGGAAACCTCGAACCACCCATTCACGTGAGGGAAACCTCAAACAACCCGCTCACGTGAGGGAAACCTCAAACCACCCGTTCACGTGAGGGAAACCTCAAACAACCCGTTCACGTAGGGGGAACCTAGTTCGTACTGCGCCGCAGCGCATCAACCCTAACCCCTCTCCGTGGTGAGACTCTCACACAGAGGCGCTGCATCACCACCGTAGGTTATTGATGAGTCTCGAACCCAAGACCTCACCCTTTAACACAGAACTTACGACCTTTACAAACAAACACAATCGTGAACAAAGTCACGCAATATCAACAATATCAACACACACAATGCACGAAAGATCACAAAGGATCAACACACAACTGCACAGTTTCCGGTAGCAATCCGGCTGGGCTTGGCACTGCCCCACACACTTTCCCCGACACACAGTCGGGCCAGGCGGTCGACCTCATCGCGGCACATAGCAACACTTTTCCGATCGCGCGCCGGAAGGTACGACACACTTCACGGGGAACACAACCATCAGTAATTTACCGGTCGCACATCGGAAGGTACGACACACCTCTCGGGCATAACTCATCCAGGTATCACCAGAACAATCACAATCACAACCAAATATCACACAATACTCCGCAAATAGCAAAATTAACATCACGACTAACTACCACTTAGCAAGTCAGTCAAAACATACGGGTTCAACACCCCACACGCACACATGGACACACACAAACACAATCAGTTCACTCAACCTACGGGTGCAACCAGGTGCCCACATGTGATTCCTATCGCACGGTAAGTTTACTTAACCTACGACACCACCAAGTGCCACATGCATTTCTATTGTTCGATACGTTCGCTTATCCTACGACACCACCCAGTGTCACATGCATTTCTATTGTTCGATAAGTTCACTTATCCTACGACACCACCAGGTGTCACATGCATTTCTATTGTTCGGTAAGTTCACTTATCCTACGACACCACCAAGTGTCACATGCATTTCTACTAATAACTTTCCCTAGTCAAAGCCGATATCCGGCTACTTTTCCCTACCTCGTAAAGTGTTCCAAATGTCCACGCTCAAGCTCCGGCACGCTCGCGATCACCTGCTTAGCCTTCTCTTTCCGCGGTCGGTGGCACGATCTAAAGTCATCAAAATAATACACTTTTTAATATGCAGGCAAAACCCGAATTTAAAGTAATTAACGTCCAAATGCAACCCCGACAATGCCGATCACTCCCAAACTTCCCAATTGCTCGACATTGTCAACAAAGGGCCCGGAAAGGCCCGATTCGCCCGGCTCGGCGAATCTGCCCGGGATCGGAAAACACCCTTTCGGGGCTCCGAAAATTCCCATTTTCGTTTCTACAACCCTAATATAATTCACTTGTTCCAACGCAATCGACGGAATCAATTTCTGATACTTGAGCGATTTAATTCCGCGTTTAAAGTTTCTAACCCAAATTTCCGAATTCTCACAAATTAATTCCATAATTCGTTCCGGGTGTGAATTATCGACTCGGGGATCATCCAAGACCACCCGAAAACGAAAAACCCGAGGCCCGGCCAAGTGGGTCCCACATGGACACACCGGAAAACGCCCCCTTTCGCCCTAAAACGTTCCTAACGAACTCCAATCCTTAAACCAACCTTATATAAACCATTTAAACTCAAACCCTAGAATTCAAACGTGCCAAAACGAGAAAAATACGGGTTCTTACCGTAGGGAACGTTGAGGGGATGCAGAATACGCAAGAAATGAGACGATCCGACGGTCGGATCGTCGACAAAGCCCAAAAATCCTACCTTCCTTCTCTTTTCTCCTTCTCCTTTTTCTCTCCTCTTTCTCTCTCCTTTTCTCTATCTTTTTGCTGAAAATGGCCGAGAATCACTCTATCTTTCCCTTTTATTTTGTTTTAAATTCACACAACATACCAAAATGACAAAAATGCCCTCAAGTCTCTCTTGTCTTTTCTTTTAAGTCAAAGGGAAAACTTGTCCTTTCAACCCCCTTCCACAACTATCTTGACATGTGTCAAGTGGGTCCCACTTTTTAGAAAAATATCTTTGTAGATATTTTTCAACCAGATTTGCGAAAGTCGGCCGTCTTAGGCCCCGTGCGGGCCCGTTTTTCAAGATTTTACAAAACTTCGCGTGCTACAAGGAAACGGCCCAACTAAGACCGCTGTAACGACGACTAAGCTTTTTGGATACAAATCGGGCCTCGAACGGACCAAAACGTCGCTCGGTTGACTTTTTCGGCAAAAAGTCAACTTTTCCCAAATTGGTCAAAAGGTTGCCCTGAGACACCCAGAACTCACTTTGGTCGATATCGGGATCAACTTAAGTCCGATATGACCCCCGGGGTCAATTTTAGGTTCATTTAGGTGTTTGTCCCAAAATTTTAAAATTTTCTGTTTTTTCGCCGATTGATCGGCGTTGACCACGAGCGGTCATTACATCAACGACCTCAAAATGAATAACAAGGTTGTCCGTTTCCCCCTCCCTCAAAATTAATCTGAAGCTTTCAGATCGATCGCTGCAGCCCTATGCAAGCGGAGATTCGGCCGAGAAGGAGGTGCAAGGCATTCTCCCCGACTCGTCGCTGCAGATGCGACCAGAACTCATGGTGGTTCTGACCACTGTGGATGCAAGCCGACTCTCCTCTCCCAACCGGTCACCGATGAGCCCTCCTCGCCCATTGTCCCAAAACCATCATGGGAGATCCACGTGACCCGATTGGAGATGGTGACTGAGGAGGATCCAGATGAGGACGACGAGATGCTTGTTGTCCTGGTGGAAGCGACTATCTCTTCCCAGTAGATGGAAGCGAGGGTGATAGTGATGATTAACAGGCGAGGGTTCCTATGCAGCCCCGTCAAGACAAATGAGAGGACCCCGAGAGGGGGGGGGGGGGGGGGGGGAGGGGAGGGGTCCTGACCCTATTCCCCTAGACGCGGATGGATGATGCTTGTTCGTCCCGGGAAGACTATGGAAGCATGGGAGGCTAATTTCTTTTACAGTTGAAGTTATTTTCAGTTTTCATTATGTTATTTAGACTTATTTTATGCTTTGGATTTTTATGTTGGTTTGACTTTCCCTTTATTTGTGGGACGATCTGATGAGATCTCAATTAGTTTTCTGTCTATGAAGGCTGAACAGACTATTTTTACGGGTTCAAGAGTGTCGGATATCCTGCTAGAGACTCAAACGATATTCTAGAGTCCAAGACTTCGGTCCTTTGTAACACCAATTGACACTGATACAATTTGATCTTATTACCTTTTCAAAAAAAATATTTATCCTTAAAGAAAAAGGATATATGTAGTTCTCTTACAAAATGGATCAAATTAACCGAGCAGTGAAAGCCGGAGGAGGCAATACAGTGAGAAGGCAGAAGATGAAATGGAAGAGGAGAAACATGCATAGTTAGTTATGGATGGAAAAGCGAAGGGAAAATAGAATCCCAATGAGCCCGCCTCCGAAACCCAAACTCGACGACACCAACTCGGTCGCAACCTCACCCAACTACTCTCCCCAAATGGCTGTCGACAATAACCTCGCCGACGGAGATGACGATTCCCTGGCGGAGCAGGAGGAGGCTCTGGTCGCTCTCATCGACCACCGCACCAAAGAACTCGACCACCTCCGCCACCGCCTCTCCTTTTACAAATCTCAGGTTCTACCCTTCGCGTACCTTATTCGTCTATTCCACTGACCTAGACGCCATCGAATTGAGCACTTCGAATATTTAGGACATATTTATTATCATGATGAATCGTCTAGTGACCTAAACGTAAGCTTTTTAACTTAGTGTGGTTATGAAAATTTGATTCATTTTAGCTTCTTCACTGAAATGATGAATACACTGCTTTTCTTTTGCCCACATGAAAGCCTAATAAGCCTGGGAATTTTTACTCGGACTTTACTCTAATTGAGAGTTGCAATTTATCAATGAAGCATGAAAGAAAAGGAATAATTTCTTGTGAGAAGCATGCATAACCTGCTATCGCGCTTTATACCTTTTGTTTTTCATGCGACTTTAGGAATTGTGAGCGGAATTTTCAAGGTTGCAGATGATATACGCATAAGTTCATTTGCATTGTATCGTGTTTACTACTTACTCGCCCAATGGCAGATTCGCAATGTTAAGTAATTTGTTCAGTATCATTCCATTAGCACTTTTTTAGGGTGAATAGTAACCTGAAGGTGCTTGCAGGTAGAGGAGTCAGAAAAGAGGTTGCGTGATTCAGAAGCTAAATTAACTTGCCTCCGAGGATGTAATAGTGCATTGCCATCTAAAAGTTACATGGAGAATGGAAAAAGAAGTGTGGAAGTGGGGCGGAAGTCACCTAGTCGTATCCATGTCAAAGATGGGTATTCTAGAAACCAACCTCAACCTAGACCAGAACTTGTAATTCCTGGTGCAAATTCGAAACTTTCTCAGCCCATAAAATCATCTAATTCTGCTGCAAAAGCTTCAAACGGTTCCAATGCCCAGGCCATTCAACCAATTACAGGGCACTCTGGTAGTGGTGTAAAAGCAAAAGTGGATAATAGATTTTCCTCGGATCCAGCAAAAAGTGATAGTCAGTCTAAAGGGACCAAAAGGAAATTTGGTAACATCCTCACTCACGTCTGATTTTATGTGCTTTCAACTCAACCTCGTACCATTTGTTTCTTAATTTCACATTCATATTCTCTTTATCTTTCAATGATCGAGACTGATTAGGTATTGTTCTTTGTATTTCAGAGCAGAAAGAACATAAAGAATTAATTCCGATGGTAAGTAGCTGCTCTTTGCCAAATAAAATTGTTTGTCATACAAGCAATCACGTCAGTAGTCAACACAAGAGAAAGTTGAGAAGTCTTGCTTTGTGTCCAGTTAATGACCAACTCTTCGTGACCAGGTATTTTATTTTGCACTCTTCCATTTAAACTTTGTCATGTAATGTTTCCATCCATTTACTGCAATTACAATAATGAGTGTAAGGTTATGGTAACTTTTCTGTCATCTTTTGTCTTTTGTTTAGAGGTCATAGATGTGATACGATAGAATTTAGTTTTACTTTTACTAAGTTGCTAGCGTACACAAATTGGACAGAGATAATATAGCCGTTCTTTTTTCTTTCTTTCTCTACGATAGAACTATATATGTTTCCCATTCCTTAGACATTTTTCTGTATGGAGGAATGTGTCATTGGTCTGCTGACACTAACTGGTATGCTATTTTGAATAAATTTGCAACTTCAATTTTAGCTTTATACAAAATTTTGATGTGAAAAGTTGAAGAACTTTTATCAGAGTACTTCATAGACGAAGTGACATAAATATTTCCTAGCCCCCTAAAACAAATGTTAAGAATTAAGATGACTTTTATAAGATATCACATTCTGTTCTTTCAGACTTAAGGAAGTTATAATGCATCAACTAGCATAAGATATTACCTTATCATGTATTAGTTGCTAGATTAACACATGTCTTCACTCTTGATATCTGATTTAATTGCGCTGGATCTTAAGAAGTCATATTATACCCCTATGAACCTAACCCTGTATTATGACCCGTTTTCTAATCCTTACTGTGCTTGATCTTTGATAACAATTCCTAACTGTGACCTTTCAAAAATTTGTAGAATCTAATGTGAAGGTGAGGGTTAACGTCATCTCCTAGTCCTCTCCTTTACCTCATCTGCACGTCCTAACAACAATCGACCTTTTGTTGCATAAACTACCAAAAACTTATACATTCACGAGTGCATTTTAGAGGTTGGGGTACTCAAACAAACGCATCCGTGAAGCTAGACAGATTTCGTCACCTTTACGCTAGGTTCTACAAATTTTTGAAAATTCACCTTATAAATTTTCATCAAAGGTCAAGCGCAGTTAGGATTCTGGGTATCCCCTATTATAAACAGGAGAAATCTAGGTCAAATTTGGTAAATCGTTTTTAGCCACCTTGTATAGTTCCGAGGATCTAACTCTTGGTAATGAATATTTGCAGTGCTTTGGATGGAGTTGTTAACGTGTGGCAAATTCAATCAAGGGGGTAAAATTCAACATTTCTTATTTTATTTTAGCCAAACAAGTTTTCATATCTATATAACTTTAGTTTGTATTGTATGTAATGCCACCCATACCAAGGGGAAAAATACATTTTGCTGGACATATTTTATCGCCATGTTATCATGTCATTCATCTGAAAAGTGATATTTCAAAGTATCTGTCTGCGTTGAGGGATGCCTCTTAGTTAGGCATACAGGACGTATTTTGTGGAGGATTGCATATCTTCTCAATGCTGAAGTCTCACAGATGTGCCGTTTGTAAAGTCTCAGTTGGTTTCAGATGAAAGTTTTGTCCCCTTGTAGGGTTTGTGGAGAACATTTGTGGCTTAGATTAGTTTTTTTTTGTTGGAAGAGCACATCACTTGATTTTTCGGAAGAGTTCTGGCATGAATGTCAGGTGGGTAGTAGCAATAATTAGATTGCCAATTTTATAGGGAACCACATCATAGGTATCATCGGCATCCACAAAAAATGGGAGTTGTGTTCTGTTAGATACTTGCTGGATCTGCTTTATGCTTCAATGGTTCGTATGCTGAGGCCTGAGAGTATACAGGAGAATTGTCCCACCAGATCCATGTTGTTCTTATCGTGGGGTGTGTGTTTGGTTTGCCTCTCATTGACAAGCTAGTAGAACAAAGAGTGCCATCTCCCTCTTACAGCTCAATTTTCTGTTTAGGGTCAGTGTTGCTTTGACAGTAAGATCAAAAGTTTCTGTGGATTTCGCCTATTAGGTGTATGGTGTTTGCCGCATGGTTGTTATTTCCCCTTTGGCATGTACCGCTCTGCAATTTCCTACTAATTACGACCTTTTCACTGTAGCTATTGACAGTATCATACCATCGTAACCTGTATTATGTAATGGAATGATTGAAAACGAGATTTGAAGAACTAGGCTGCTGTATTATGCAGTTTAAATTTACTTCGATTGAATTTAAATTATGAAGAGAAAAGGCTACCTTAGTAGTAGGTCGGGAGATTGAGAAGAAAATATAATTAGGAAACAGGTGATAGAAGATCTGTACTAACATGACTAGCATCAGAATCGTAGTGCGGCACATATTTATAACAACGCTTACTCAAACAATCTTGGAGATAAGATGGGCTTCTCTTCTCAACCATATGATCAGCTTTGGCCAAGGTTCCATGTTTATCCTTCGTGTCTTGCTTCTTATCAGTTATCACCCGTTGTGTATCCTTCAAACTCTACCATTATTATCATGCATGGAACTTTGGCAGTTCGATAACCTGACATGTCTGTTTCTTATTGTTTTTCTTTTTATATACAATTTATTTATGTATGTATGTATGTATGTACCAACACCTGAACCTCATTTAAAGGGAAGCAAACTCTTTACCACTTGGCCTGATGGGTGTTGGGTATTCCTAATTTGTTGTATGTTTGTGTGCAGTTCAGTTTTCTCATTTGCACTTCTGTCATAAAAAGTTTCTGTGTGAAGGTGCATGTGTTTTTTTTATCTCAGGTCAGGGGCCTCTCTTCTCAGTAGTACTGAATGTCTATCCCCAAAGCAGAGGAGATGGCCGGAAGATGTAACATGGAACCCACAAGGAAATAGCTTGTTTGCTGTATATACTGCTGACAGTGGAGATTCTCAAATATCTATCTTAAATCTAAACAAAACACAAGGGGTAAGTCGTACTGATATCACCTATATATACTTGTTCTACATGCATCTCTTTACACATGCCCACGCAATCAAGCAGCAACAACTTATGAGCATCCATCCTTTATGTTAAAAAAAAACTACAGCTCCTCTGATCCTGTATGTTTTTACATTGACAGAGAGCCCGTGTAACTTTCTTAGAGGATAAGCCCCATGTTAAAGGTATTATCAACAACATCATCTTCATGCCCTGGGAGAATATCTGTTTCGCTACTGGGGGCAGCGATCATGCGGTTATTCTTTGGAATGAGAAAGATGGGGAGAACTTATGGAAACCTAAGGCCTTGCACAGAAATATGCATTCTTCTGCTGTCATGGGAGTTGCCGGGATGCAGCAAAAGCAAATTATACTTTCTGTTGGTGCAGACAAAAGAATTATCGGATTTGATGCACAGGTAGGGCGGGCAGACTTCAGACATCAAATAGATTACAAGTGCATGAGTGTTGTGCCAAATCCATGTGACTTCAACTTATTCATGGTTCAATCGGGGTAAGAAGCGCCTCATTTTATTACTAGAATCTTGTTGATAATGCTCTGTCATAATTCATCACCTTATTTCTGCTCCCAGAAAGCTATCCTGTTAAGAAGACCTGCCTTTGCATTTTTTTATTCTGTTCTGGTATCAGGATTTCATTGCATTTGTTCCTTTCCACAGTTGTTTCTCCGAATGTTTTGTGACTTACTCAAATTGCAAAGAAATGATCAACAAGAATGATTTTGTAAATTTTTGAGTGATAGTTCAACCCATGCGGCAACCATCTACTAGAGGCCTAGTGACCTGTGCAGATCAGGTGTAGTAAATGTTTCACCTTTGATCGCATAGATCTGGCTACACAAAATATATGCTTGTAGTGGTAGCTTCCTAATTGCTCCATTTGGATAGGCATTGTTAAATAGAATAAATAGAAATTTTACCAGAAGTTATCGGGAAAATGTATGGTATGACTAAATTTCTTTTACATGGCATCAGACTGTTTCGGTTTTTCACCTTCACGACTACATAGCGAGCTTCCTGTCACCACTTGTTTCATTTATCACATGATTTGTTGTGAGGTCGCACTGGTGAACTCCTATGAGATAATCTTCCAATATAAATTATATTTTGTTTTAAGGAAAATTAGTCCGTGTTACTGTAATTTTTAATAATGAAACTGGAATTAAATTAGACAGTGGATTGATGAGTATGGTTATTGGATTTTCGGTGTCTATACGCATGGTTGAAATAATATTTGATAGTGGGAATAATAGATTGAGTGGTTTTGTTTTGCTCGAAAGTTGTAATGGTTACATGTTGTGTTATGCAGGAGTCCTGGGAAGCAACTGCGATTGTACGATATCAGATTGAGGCAAACTGAAATCCACGCGTTCGGGTGGAAGCAAGAAAGCAGTGAATCACAGTCCGCTTTGATAAACCAGGCTTGGTCTCCGGATGGTCTGTTTATCTCGTCAGGATCAGCAGACCCTATGATTCACATCTTTGATATTAGGTACAATGCTCACAAGCCATCCCAGTCGATTCAGGCTCATCAGAAGAGAGTCTTTAAAGCTGAATGGCATTCCCATCTTCCACTCCTCATTTCCATATCATCGGACCTAAACATTGGACTGCACAAGATCTAACACAACTGTGGGCTCAAAATTTAGTAAAGTTGTTCCCAAGAGGAGAATAACTTGTTAGTAGCGTAGCTTTAGCTAGAAAGCGCTTCTGGATTAAGGACAACCTAATATGTTGTGGACAATGGTAGGGTGGCAGATCGAAGTATGGATCTGGTTGGTGGCATCATATGGAGAAACTGAGCACTTTACATTGAAAATAGAGCTTCGTATAAAATCTGGACTCAATTATGTATAAAGTCATAATTGAGTCTTGGTCCACTGTCTATACTTTAAAGAAATGATAAATACATGGTGATGTGTCAGATGAAACCTGTTCTGCTTTGCATTTTTTTATCAACAAATCAAATATATAAATGAAGTCTTTTCAGAGGATGAAAAAGAGTATAAGATGAACTATAATCTAGTTACAGATCACAAAAACCCAAAAATGGACACAATCATATGTAAGGGCACAACCCTAACACTGAAACAAATTGGAGCACTGTCATGAAAACATAGCCTCAAGACTGACCTAACAAAGAACGAAAACCACCACTGAAATGAATTAGCAATCCTATGTTAGGATGCTCAACTACCCAACAACTTGGGTGCAAACCAGAATACAAATCCCCAATGACCAGAATTTTCGAACATGAAGCACATTAAAAAAGAAAGGGAAAATATCAGATTGGTACCCTTAACTATACGTTTTTAACACATTGGTACCCTTAACTAATTTAATCACTAAAAAGGTACACTTTAGTGTTTTCCGTCCATTTTTGGACGAAAAATGGTTATGGTTGTGGAGATGAAGGCTGGGGAAGAAACAGAATGAAGGAGAAACAGAATGAAGGAGGCGTATGTATGAAATAAAATGGGGGATATGAAGGTTGCGTAGGAGAAATAAGGTAAAAGAATAATTAAGGTTTGAACTTAGAGGGGTATTTTTGTCATTTTTTGAAAGTTTAAGGTCATGTGCATTGCACATGATCATTTTCCGTCCAAAAATGGACGGAAAACACTAACGTGTTATTGATTGGAAACTTAAGGTACCTTTTAAGTGATTAAATTAGTTAAGGGTACCAATGTGTTAAAAACGTATAGTTAAGGGTACCAATCTGATATTTTCCCAAAAAGAAACAAGTCCTTGATACCGGATTTTACAACCATTAAGCACACCAAACTAAAAAGGTCTATCACCCAGATTTATCAGCCATGAAGATCAAACAAAACTTAATTAATACACTCAAATCTCAAGCTTAAGGATGAGGAGCTCCATGTCTCATTAGGACCATCAACCTATCACACAGATAGAGGAGATAGACCTAACAAACCCGCAGTTAACATTGTAAACGACAGAGACAAATCTAATGGACAAAACCCACCAGAACTCACAAAACCATATAACGAATCTGTAGCAATCAACACTTATATACTGGCGAGTCCTTACTACCGAAATGGAAGGAGATCTAATAACTAAGCAGACAAGCTACAAGGAAAGCAAAGGGAACCACAACACTTAAACCGAAGAAAGGGGTAACAAGTATACCTCTCCTGAAACGATGCAGCACCGAAAAAACCTCAGCGAGCTGGGGCCAACACCACTAAAGCCAACGAAAAGGCTCGGCTCGAACATGTCCCCAATTATCTACAATTGAAGAAACGCGTCCCACACAGGGCCTAAGACGAGCCGTCGGATAAACACCGCAAATAGAGAAAGGAGCCGGAAAACGACGGACGAAAACTCCCAGAGAAAAGAGAACATAAGCGCTACAATCATTAACCGAGGGTTGAGAAAGGAGTCCCACACCGGTTCTGAAACTAAAACTCCCGAAGCTCCTCCAGGGACGGAAGTCGCAACACACCTCCAAAGCTTCGCCACTCCCAGAAGCACAAAGCCTCCAAACAAGCAACACAGACATCATGCAGGATCCCCGAAAACAAGGGACCCCCAAAAGCCCGGCCACCAATCAATCCCTAAACAACAGGGCCACACCCAAAACCACCGAGGGGACCACCTGAACAACAGCACCAGATTTGCTCCGGCAAGGACAGACCCAACACGATGCCGTTTGAACCGTCGAGCCATAAGGTTCCAGGAAGCCATCCCCAATACCTTTGAACCCGGGCAGAGAAGCACTAGTGGACGAAGATACAGAACATCAAACTGCCATCCCCGGATCCCACCGAGAAGCATATCAGGAGCCTGACCCTGAGCCCAACCGCGACAGAGAAGAGGGAGCTCACCTGACCCCGCCCACACTGAAGAACCCGACAAAAACCAGTCACGATTGGAGCGAACCTGACCATACCACTGCAGATCCGCAAAAATATGAGACCGAGAAGGTGAGGGAAAAGCGTCCCACGCCGGACTTGTGGTGTGTCGTCAGAGAAACTCAGAAGGACGAACGCCGGCCAGGAGGCGACGAGAACGAAAAGACCAGAACAAAGAACAGAGAAAGAAGATAAGAGAAAAGTGGAGAAGAAAAAAGGGGGAAGAAAGGAGAAAAGGATAACGGTGAATAGGTGAAGGTCACCGACGACGTTAATGGCCGAAGCAAGTGACGCTGCCGGTGAACTCGAAGGCAAAGGGGAAGGGGAACGATTACTGTTTAGGTGGCTTGATAAAAAAAAGAGAAGTTTTGAGTTGTTCTGCTTTGCATTTGATTGCTATAATGTGTAACATGTCTATACTTTTTGCATCGTGTAGTATATAGATAGTTCATCTGACATTTTTCCAGGGGATATACTTCAAATGTAAATTTAAACACATGTATTAATGTTACATGAACAACATTGTAATTCAAATGTAAATGTGTAGTTCTAGTCTAACATAATTCTGCAGATGGATACGGAAATTCTTATAAGCAAGGATACAAAAGTACCCGTTTGAAGGTGTATAGTCGCTTAGGCGTTGAAATGAGATTTGGTGATCCGATTTATCTTCCAAGGGCTTTCCAGGCCGACAGACGGAGTATGAGCCGATTAGTTGCTGACTTCGCCGAATAATTTTCGACCGATCAATTAACCTGTTGGGCCGGTCAAGCGTCAGGTTGGATTCGTAATGAAAGTTTCCTATATTTTACAAACTAAGTGAGACCATAAAATTATACTAGTTGAGTTGATAGAACACACTTTGTTGAAGTGTTACATCTTATGTTTTATTCACGCTATTAATTTTTTCTTTAGTATTTTCAAAATATGAAATGTGCACAAATCTTTGCTAGTTGAGTTGTTAGAGTCATATTTACTGGATTTTTTTAAAGAAATATAAAATACTCATAGTTGAGTATAATATTTATGTTATATATATATATATATATATATATATCTACTAAAAACCAATGACTTAATACAAACTAAGGACTAATTATGGCCATAGGATTATAATAAATGGATGAATGAGATTAATCATCTCTATAATGTCATACATGTAAATAAATAAAATTTTAAATGCATTTAAGACATTTCAAATGGGAATAAAAATTATGATTTTTTTATTTCATCTAATGTTTTCATATCTGAAACAAGTGTTTCATTTGGTGGGTTTCATTTGGTTGAACTAATTGCTTCATTTGTTATTTTCCATGCTGAAGAGTTTCATTTGCTACTTTCCAGATTTAAAAAAAAATGATTTACTGAACCGAATGTTTAATTTGAAATTAATGTTTCATTTTAGCTATTTTGAAGTTTCATCTCGTCGAACTCAATGTTTCATTCCGCTAAATATGATATTTCATTTACTCGAAACTAATGTTTCATGATCATTATGTCGCAGTTTCATTTCATTAAACTCTTTCATTTCGCTTAACTTGTGTCAAATAGCTAAATTTGAAGTTTTATTTACACAATTTATTTGACCGGTACCAAAATCAAACGTAAGCTTCATGTGTTTCATTTGACCGGTACCAGAAAAACAACCCAATATATACTGATCATCAACCTAATGCTCCAGAATCATATCTGTTTGTTCCAACATGCAACAAAACAACCTGCAGGGAACAACATGAAATGAAAACCAAAAGATTTTTTCAAGCACATGAAAATAATTAAATGTTACATCTGGAATAATAAAGTGTTACACCTGAAATTAATTAACAAGTGTTTCATAAGGAAAATAATTAATGTGTTACATCTGAAAATTAACGAGTGTTCCATATGAAAAATACTGAATGTTTCATCTGAAAAATATCGAGTATTTCATCTGGAAAGTTCTGAATGTTTCATCTAAAAAGTATAGAGTAACATTAAAACAAACAGAGGACATAATTTTCCATGGTTAAAGCCTAAAAATCAGAGTTCAAAATCCTAATTTTGAATATTAAGAAAACAATCAACAACACTCTACTTAATTCTTCAAAAAAACAACAACACTATACTTAAATAACCTATACACATTAATGGCAAGAGAAGACAAATAAGGAATAGATACAAGAGGCTTACACAAAAATAAGGGTAAAGTTCAAGGTTGGAGGACCTATATACACAGTTTCAATTTTTGGGTTCGGCTTTCAAATTTATATCATCTTTGAGAATTTCTTGAGCATCATTTTCCATCTCAAGGCTGAAAAGACAAGAGGCTTGAAGCTACAGAGCCGTGGACCAGTATAGAAAAACTACTCGTGCTTGCATCGCGTCCCCGAGAACATCTTGTGGCATGTCTGTCATCAAGTAAGATAAGCAGCGCCGAGCATATACAGTTGGTGAAACCATGGTTCTTCCATCTATGAATTGTACAGAACAAAAAAAAAATCTGGGTCTTGTGTGCCGAAACAGCCATGAACATTCAATAATTTCAAATTTTAACTCACTTGTGTAAAGCAACCATGAAACGGACCAGACGCATGCTCCTTCCGGCCACCGCTTCTCCTACCACTCTTATTGCTGCCATACCCGCCCGTGAATTCCATGGAGAAGATGTGTCACGCCCCAATTTCAGTAAATCGAACTCGAGACGCGAACGTTTTAAAAACATAAAAACCTGTTTTCATTAAACCACTTTAAAATACCAATTTAGTTCAACAAAAATAATAATTACAACTTAAAACACGTCCCAACAAGTGGACAAAAACGAGGTACACGTCACTAGACTCAAAACACCCAGAAACCCGCTTCAAGCTCTTCAAGCTTCAGAAGCTCACCTAGTCCGTCCCACGAACAGTACCTGTAGGAAAAGCAGCTAGGGGTGAGCGTTCGCTCACCACCACGGATAACAGACTGACTACGGCATAATTAGCAGACAAAGCAGGTAACACCAACAACAACTCAACACCGGGGAACACCATCCCCAACCCAAGTACTCTAACTGAAAATACACCCACTGTTGCCTTCCCTGACCAACTCGACACCCTGACACGTAAAGTAGACCCGACACAACCATTGACGACCTCTTCCAAGGACTCAAAAGAAAGTTACGCAACACCAAACAACATCACAAGGGATCACCCCAAACAAGATCACGAAGGATCGCACACCAAACAAGATCACAAAGGATCGCAAACCAGCTGCCAAGAACGCCCTCCCGGGACTCTAACCCGGTCAGGCCAACCCAAGAATGCTGCAACTTACCGGGACTCTAACCCGTAAGCCAGCCGGAAAATGCTTGCACTTACCGGGACTCTAACCCGTAAGCCAGCCAAAGAATGCGTGCAACTTACCGGGACTCTAACCCGTAAGCCAGCCAAAGTATGCTCACAAACCCAAACCACACACGCGCGGCCAGGACCCCTTTATTGGCGGGCGGGCCCCCTACCCCGTCTGAACATGCAGACGCGTGTGCTCGTGGACCCCCGTTTCAGGAAGCGGGCCCCCAACCTCCGGTAACCACAATCACAATCACAATCACAAACACAATCACAAGCAAAATCAACAACCAGTAACAACACATGTTCAACACTCACAGGCACTCATGGCCACCAAGACACTAACCGTAAAACTCGGACTCAACAGCCCCACAGGCACTCACGGCCTCCCAAGACACACCGACAGTAAGACACGGACTCAACAGCCCCACAGGCACTCACGGCCTCCCAAGACACCAACCAAGACACGCTTGCAACTTACCGAGACTCTAACTCGTAAGCCAACTAAAGAAAACTTGCAACCCCCCCGAGACTCTAACTCGGTCAGGCCAGCCAAAGACACCAACCTTAGTACACGGACTCTCAAGACCGCCCAAACACCAAAGGTAAAGACACGGGTTCAACAACCCCACGGGCACTCATGGCCACCCAAAACTCAACAATAAAACACGCTTGCAACTTACCAAGACTCTAACTCGTAAGCCAGCTAAAACACCAACAGTAAAGTACGGGCTCTCATGGCCACCCAAACACGATTAACAACACGGGCTCTCATGGCCACCCAAGACTCAACAATAATAATACACGGGCTCTCAAGGCCACCCAAGACTCAACCATAATAATACACGGGCTCTCAAGGCCACCCAAGACGCCAAAATAAACAATCAACCTCCGGCTTAACCCAAGCCTCCAACAGTCCTAATATCAACAGTTTCACAATCAACCTCCGGGCATGGTCATATGCCTCCAATAAAACAATTATCGCTAAGTTCTCTACTCCTACGACACTACTAAGTGTCACATGCCTTTCCAATAATTACTAAGTTCCCGTAACATGCTTTTATGATAAACGCTACAATCCTGTATCATGCTTTTCTAATAATTACCAAGTTCCCGTAGCATGCTTTTCTCATAATTACCAAGTTCCCGTAGCATGCTTTTCTAATATTTAAATAAACCTATTCAACCCACGACACCCCGGTGTCACATGCAATTTTACTGTTAACTTTCCCCAGTCAGGACCGAGATCCGGCTACTTTTCCCTACCTCGTGCGTGTTCTCCCAAAAGCCAACCACGAGCTCCGGTGATGATCTCAGTCACTCACCCAGCTTTCCCTTGCCTCGGTCCGTGGCACGATCTAAAGGAACACAAATTAAAGTCACTAAACAACTCGCAGGAATAAGCCGAAAACCATTAAACTCGATGCCCAAACTTAACCCCGACAATGTCGATCGCTCCCAAACTTCCCAATTACTCGACATTGTCGATAAAGGACCTGTAAAGGCCCGATTTGCCCGACATGGCGAATCTTCCCGGGTTTTGTTAATTGCCTTCCGGGGCTCCGAAAGCCCCCGTTTTCGTTTCTACGGTCCTAGAATAATTCAAGGAACCCAACGCACTTGACGGAATCGAATTCCGACTTCTAAGTCAATTAATTAACGTTTAAAGTTTCCAAAACCCGTTAATTACAACTTCTCCAATTTAATTCCAAATTTTGATTCGATTAAGGATAAAAGGTCCGGGGAACGTTTTAAACCACCCGAACGATAAAACCCGAGCACCCGAGCACGTGGGCCCCACCCAACCATCTTGGCCGTGCCCTAGGGTTAAGGTGGGGGGCTCGGCCACCATGTGGTGGCTGCTGCCAGCTCCGGCCAGCCACCTCATGGCCGGCCGGCCACCACCCACGGTGGCCGGAGCTCCTCCCGAGCCTCCGGTCACCGGAAAACGTGCAATTAAACCCCCAAACACCTCTAAAACGTCTCCAACACATCCCCAACCTCCACACAACCCTAAGTCATTCGTTTTAACAAAACCTAGCTTTCCAAAATAATCAAAACGAGAATCGGTTTGGGTATTACCGTAGAGGAGGATGAGGTGAGCTTGAATCTCTAACTTTTGAGATGATCGAGTGGTGGAGATGACGTGAATAGTAGCTCCAAAACCCTAGAAACCTTCTTCTTCTCCCTTTCTCTCTTCTCCTTCTCTCTCTAACTTCTCTCTTCTATTTTCTAATTTAATTAAACTAACAACAAAACCCAAATTTCTCTCTTTTAACACACATGGCCGGCCACCCTTGTCATCCATTCATTTCCCCCCCAAAACTAACACCACCACTAATTGGACAAGTGGCAAGGTGGGTCCCACACCTTTTGGAAAATATCTAGTTAATATTTTCCAATCAGTTTCGCGAAAATCGGACGTTTCGGGCCCCGAACGGGCACTTTTCCCAAGAAATTACGAAACTTGGCGGGCTACAAGGAAACGGCTCAACTAAGACCGCTGCGACGACGGCTAAGCTTTTCGGATCCAAAACAGTCCTCGAATGGACCAAAACGTCGCTCGGTTGACTTTTCCAGCGAAAAGTCAGCATTTTCCAAATTGATCAGAAAGTTGCCCTGAGTCCCCCGGAACTCACTTTGGTCAATAACGGGGTCAACTTAAGTCCGGTATGACACTCGGGGTCATTTTAGGTTCATTAACTGTCAGTCTTAAATTTTTTAAATTTTTCCTGTTTTTCGCAGGTTTGACTGGCGTTGACCGGGAGTGGTTATTACAAGATGAATAGGCTGACCCGAATCAATCCTGATTGCTCAGGCCCCGATCTGCTCTATGGAATGGTTGGCGTCGTCGATATCTCCATGGAGTATCTTGTTAAGCCCTGCCTCTCCAACATCGTCTAGGACCCAACGGAGGGAACGACACACGGTGGCGATGAAAGTCGTCGTCAGAGAGAGATCTCGACTGGAGAGAGGCTCAGTGAAGGACGTGGGTAATCAATGTGAGAGGGTAGGGTTAAGTAAAAATAAGGGGGAAATGACATTAAACCCCTTTAGATGTGTAAAATTACATAAATTAAATTAGTTTTTGATGTATTTACAACTGTATGCCACCATCATCTGAACCATCCAAATGCTTGAATCTAGTGGTTATAAATAGTCCCTAGTTTGTATTGGTGAATATGGTTTTCATTGGATAGTAAGTATATATATATATATATATGTAGGGTTGGTATCAGGTACAAACCCCCATTTATTGTGCAAACTACGAACCCATGAGAGCCATAGGATCCCCCCAAAGTGATGTCAGCAGAGCGCACCAGATGCTGACACGTGAACAATAAATATATAAAACACCGCACCTTATTGTGCAAACTACGAACTCACCAGGTGCTGACACGTGGCGCGCACAATGCTGATAGTTTGCGCAACACGGTGCTAATAGTTTAGCACAAATGCAAACTATCAGCACTGTGCGCGCAAACTATTAGCACCGTGCTGCGCAAACTATCAGCACTGTGCGCGCCACGTGTCAGCACCTGATGAGTTCGTAGTTTGCACAATAAGGGTGGTTTTTACTGGATAGCCACCCTATTTATATATATATATAATGCTTGATATATTTTTTTATAAATTTAATATAAATTTGTTAATTGATATACTAAAAATATAAAATAATAATCCGATTAATCCTCGCCTAACGCCTAATGCCCTTTCCTACCGGACTAGCGCCTAGAGTTTTTTACAACCTTGCTTATAAGGGGGCAACATTGTAGTGTATTTTTTTCCGTCTTTTGGGAGTTTACATCTAATAATATCTTAGAAAATCTAACAAGAGCACCTGCATCAGATGCAATTTGGGGTTGAGTTGAGTACATGGTCGATTTGACGGAAAAACGAAATCGAAGGGCGATTCAGTATTTGTGTGTCGATTTGGCAGGTCTATTCACGCCATTCGAGGAATCTATCAAACAAGACAAATTCCGCAAGCACGAGCGATTCAAAAACGATTGTTTGACCAGGTAAACAGACGCGACCAAAAAAATCGAAAGATTTTCTATAAATACCCATTTCATCTTCACATAACTCTAACAACTATTTCTTTTCCGGTCTCTCTTCAAAACTATATATCTTTATATCCTCTCTTAATTTTCCATTTCTCTTATGGCAAACCTGAAGAACAATGATTATGTGTCGATTTATTGCCTTTGCAAGAGCGATCCGCATGATTAGGCGTACGTGTCCGACTCTCAACAAGTTCCAGCCGACCACTCTAATAAAGCTCTTTGAGAGGATCCATACATATATCATCACCTACCCATTCACATCTCTCAGGCAGACATCGCTCGTTCTTACACCATAAGAGTACGATTGTTATCAATGCCACCTTCTACCATAGTGTGTATGAGATAAAAATGTGACATATATGGTCTTTTTTTAAGCATATAATCAGTTTATTAATCATAGTAGGAGACGATAAAATCGTAGATATGTTAGAAAATAAAAAAGGCGAGATAAAATTCATGACTCGTAGGTCCTAAACGCTAACCCTATAACTAGATATTCGGCTGTTTCAGTAAAAAATATTAGTAAACGATCTCTAACACGGTGGTTGTTTAGTTATAGCTCACGATAATCATTTTCTGACTCGACTTGAAAATTCACGTGAAAATTGGTATGAGACATTTGAGGGAATAACAAGCATCTAGGGAGAACACCAAGGAATGGGGGAATCAGGGTGTCGGGCTTACACCGACCTTCGCAGGGCGAGGCATGTGTCCCCCCCACACACCCCGTTTCTCGTTCTCACACTCATTTTCCCATGCGAGGTTGCCTCCTAGATCTCTCCTTTGGGACTTCCCGGTATGCCGATGCCATAACTTAAAGCGGGGCACCCTTTTCCCTCGAGGCTTGCAGGTTCTTGGGTCCAACGACAATAATCTCCTGATTAAGCAGGAGATCTTTTGTTGCTCCAACTTCGTTTGGACCTCCTTCCCTTGGGATTTGGGGTGCTGGCTCAAGTCGATAAGACACATTCTTCCGGCTCTAGGGACGTGTCGGCGTGGTAGACAGGAAATATTGGATTGGTGGTTTGGCATCCTTTCTAATGGTGAAAGTTCCGGTGGATTGGTTGTTTGAGGAAAGAAGTGAGCCCTCCTCTATGTCCCTCCTCGGAGATGCTCAACAGAGTTTATGGGAGGGGCTGATGGGTATCCTCAATGGTGCTCCCGGAAGGTGATTTTTCCATGATGAGGACACTATAAAGGTGTTCTCGGCCAAGTCGAGTTCCCTTTTAACAGGGCCTTGAGCTCCGGGTCGAGGTAGGGGAAGACTGGTCCGCTGGTCACTGCTCGTTATAGGGGGTAATCGGGTCGCCACCAACGGTGGGGGTTAGGAACACTGTTAGTGTTTGGTGATGGGGGTCGGGGCACATGGTATAGTGGTATCGTGCAATAGGGGTCAAAGGGTATTGTTGCCACATCTCCGGCCCCGTCCACCCTTTCTTTGGCTGTAGTCATTGTTAGTGTAATCGACATAGACCCTGAGGGTTCATCCCTAGTCGCTCCTGGCCGTGGTTCAATGAGGCGATCGGCGACATCAGTGACAATGGGAAAAGAAGGCGGAGGTGGTCAAGGCTTCTTCTTCTTTTTAGGGTGCACTGATTTTATGAAGTCCCGTGATGAGACTGGTGGCATGACGTGAGGCATCTCGGGTGGCGGGACAACGTGGTGGGTGACATCAAGATCCAATGGGGTCAGCATGTTGGTTGGTATAGGAGTGGTAGTGGCATCGGGAGGGGTGAGGGTAGTGGGAGGCATCGTGGTAATTGTCGAGGTGGGCGAAGCTCGAAGGCGGAGCAAATCAGAAAAGAGGAGAGCCCTAAAGACCAATTTGACATAGATGGTCTCGAAGCACATTTATTTGTTTTTATCTTTTTAAATTAATACATACTCATATATATAGGGACTATAAAGTACAAACCTATTTTCAAGTAAGAACGTAGAACCAATCTGAGTTATTGATTACCCAGATCGGATAGCCACCGAAATTCAGGGGGGTGAGGTGGCGATTGATTACGAAATCAATTATAAGATATGCATTAAATATAAGCTTTTAATTCCATGATCCAATGTCTCAAATTGATAGTTCTACATTGTGAGGAAGTTGTGAGATTTGTACATAATAGTTATCCTATATACATAGATTTTATGTCTCTTTGAAAACTTGAGTTTCAGTAAAAATTTGAGCTTAAACAAAATTTTGGGTTTTAAAGTTAGCCTGCCTCACCTTGAGGCCTTAGGCAATTGTATATTTGGCCAAATGGGTGAGCCGGCTCTAAAAAAGAGCTTAAATTCTTGACCTTCTAAAATGAGTATGTATTTGAAGTGATTTTAAATGGGAAATTTGATAAAGGGATAATTGTTAAAATATGCACTAAAGTTTCGTCCACAAATGAAATAGTGCACAACGTTTTGTCCACGTTGTGTGGCTACCCTAAAGTTTCGTCCACAAAATGAAATAGTGCACAACGTTTCGTCCACGTTGTGTGGCTACCCTAAAGTTTCGTCCACAAATGAAATAGTGCACAACGTTTCCTCCACGTTGTGGCTACCCTAAAGTAATTTGTTGATTTAGGTTTCATAAGTAATTTTACTAACAAATGTTCGTGGGCGAAACTTTAGGGTAACCACGTAACGTGGACGAAACATTGTGCACTATTTCATTTGTGGACGAAACTTTAGTGCCTGTTTTGACAATTATCCCTTTGATAAACCATGTCTCAAAATATGCTATATTTTTTTGCTATGCTTCTATAATCAATAATTGGAAATATATGCTTTCTTTGATTATTGTGACAAAAATACCCCTAAATTGAACTTTTTCTCCACACCGTCTCTGTAACAACAACTGAATGGTACTGTGCATCGTTCCTTACCGAATCAAGTGGGTTAGAGATCAGGATGATACTAAGGCGCATGTCTTCTCTTCTCATCCGATGACAATGATAGTGGGTGGAGACAGATGGACGGTGAAAGTGGGAGGAGACATATGTTAATGGCGCCATAGATGCACTGCAACAAAGTCCTTCCTTATAAGGGAGTGTTGGTTTCGTCATTCAGATCACATTATTAATTCGGACATGTAGAGAAGCTTATTAGGAATAAGTTGGATACATGTCATGACCGTGTCGCAGGAGGAAACTCTACTCGTTTTGTTCTTCCTCCCGACCGCGCACAAGGCATCATGCATTCGGCAATTGGAATGTGTCGGGACTACTGTGCTAGCTGAACTGGTCGACCGCCCTTGATCCCCCAAAATTGGTTGTTTGGCAATTGTACGATAACAAGAGACACGAAAAGGAGATGATGTGAGTGTTGGATATTAAGGAAATGGTGGAGATCTTATTTCTAGGTCTCCATCCGCATAACGGAGATATATTGTATTTGTCTTTTCGTCCTCGGAAAATGAAAGGTGTGTTCCCAACTCTAAGCCCATCCTCTCTCCAGACGCAGCTTCATCAAAGTCGCCGTAATGTATATAAAATCACATTTCAATAAATCTCATTATTATGATCCAATCCCACCGTCTGTAGTCCAATTCTTAATTAATACAAACTAACTATTAATATTGTTTACAGGTGATCATGGATGGTGGTTTTATACAAGTACCATAACAATACCAGATGGAATTAAGTATAATGGGATTGACGATGTTCTTGAGTCGATACTGACGAATTGACAACGACAGTAGAGGGCAACAAATTATTTTTGTGGTAATTTGTGTTTAGAACACTTGATCTGAAACTATTGTGATTGATTTAGGAGCTACTGGGATGTGGTTTGGAATAAACCAAGAGAAATATTCAGATTGACATGTAATGACAGAGATAATGATTTGAGAAAATGTCAAGTTAAAAGGGTATTTTTGTCCTAATAATTGAAAAAAGCATAGATTTCTAATTTTAGATTATAGAAGCATAATAAAAAAAAAATATTATACATTTTAAAGCATAATTAGTCAAATTTCCCTTTTAAATTATCAACAATGCAATTTATTATGATGATCATTTGATAAAGTAGTGTTATTTGATCTATTTGATAACCGATGGTAGAGAATTTATGGGAAGGTTTCGGATACAAATTTTTTTTACGGTAATAACTAGCGAACTAAATTGGACCATTGATACAACAAATGAAAAATGTCACATGACAACATCCTATATAGTGAACATTTTTTTTTTTGTCAAATTCACTAATTTATTCATTCCCGCTTCGTTTTAATTCCGATATTTTTTTTATTCTTTCACCATTATTTTTATTTTTCCAAGAGCTACTTATAGAGATGCATATTGAATATATTTTTAAGCATGAAAAACCAAAATAGGATAAGTCTAATGTAATTGTAAATCGGAAATGTAAATCTGCAGAAATAAAATGTAATTACATTTTATTTTAGCAATATTACATTTCATTTATCCATATTTACATTTCATTTCTGCAGATTTACAAACTGTGTTCATCCAATTTACAATTACGTTGGACTTATCCTATTTTTATTTTTTCGTGCTTCTAATATATTTAATATGTATCTCTATAGATAGCCCTTTGAAAAAGAAAAATAATAGTTAAAGAATGAAAAAAAAACGGAATTGAAATGGAGCGGGAATGATTAAATTAGCGAATATGGTAAAAAAAAATGCTCACTACTAAGATGTTGCCATGTGGCGTGTATCCAATGAACACAATTGGTTAGCAAGTTAGTACCGTAAAGAGAGGTTAGCACTCGAAACTAAACCACAATTCATTTTGTTTAACTTTGGTTTAGATCAAGTGTCGTTAAATGTAAAGCAATTTACCCAATTTTATCTCGTAATTTACATGCGAGACTTTCAATTTTTTTAGGGTTATTTACGATTTGGTACCCAAATGTTTCGTCCACGAACGATTTGGTACCCTTATGTTTAAAATGACCAATTTGGTACCCAAATGTTTTGTCCACGAACGTTTTGAGCTGATGAGGTTAAAAAACTAACAGAATAATGTGAAATGACCATTTTACCCTTATACTGATTTAGTTGACTTTTGACTTTAATGTAAAATGACCATTTTACCCTTATATTGACTTTTGACTTTATTTAATTTATTATTTATTTATTTATTAAATTTTTTGTTTATAATTTTTTAATTTTTTTAATTTTTGTTTAATTTTTTTCCTTTTTAACGTTTAAATTATTTTTTTAATTTTTTTAATATTTAATTTTTTTTAATATTTAATTTTTTTAATATTTAATTTTAAAAATTTTAATTTCTAATTTGTAATTTTTATTTTATTATTTATTATTTATAATTTATAATTTTTATTCTTTTTTATTTATTTATTATTTAATTTTTAATTTTTTAGTTTTTAATATTTATTTTTAAATTTTTGAATTTTTAAAATTTTAATTTATAACTTAAATTTTTTATATTTTATATTTTATATTTATTTTTTTATTTTTATTTTTAAAATTTAAATTATTTTAAATTATTTTTAATTTTTAATTGAATTAATTAATTAATTAATTGATTTATTGTATTATAGATAAGGGTATAATGGTAATTTTGTCTATCAAATTTATAAGCTTAAAATAAGAAAGGGTAAAATCATCATTTCACACCCCACTTAACTACACATGACTAGCTTAGAGGAATATTCCGTTAGTTTTCTAACGGAATATGCCACTTCCGTCCATGGACAAATCATTTAGGTACCAAATTGGTCATTTGAAACATATGGGTACCATATCGTTCGTGGACGAAACATTTGGGTACCAAATCGTAAATAACCCATTTTTTTAACAGCCCAATTTTCATTTGAATAAAAATACGATGTAAAAAACGTGTTTGTAACCTTGCATCAAACTGGACTTCGTCCAATTCGGGCTTGTTAGAGTTCATCCAACCCACCATTTATATTTTTAAATAAATAAAAAAGAAATTGGTCATTATAGAAGTTGAAACCGTCATGTGTCAATCACGTGACAGAAAATAGTTGAATTCCGTTAAATTCATGGTACTTGATGCGAAATCAAATTAACCTTAATAAATTGATGAACTTAAAAATTGGTTGGAATGAATGATTTTTTTCTTGTTTAATAAAATTTCCTTTCTAATTTTTGAGTATGCAACAACCCTTTTTATCTTAGAAACTTAATCACCATCTCATAATTCAGTTGTGGTTCAGAATCGAGTTAAGAGCAAGCATGATGGTAAGAATTAGTGATCTTATATCCTTATTTCGTTAAAAAAATCACCCTCTGCTATGGGTCCTCTCACGATCTCATTTCGTCTTCTCCACTTTTCACTTCCACTATGGCGGCGCCCCCTTCCTCTTGTTAGATCGTCGTCCATTTCGCCGCTATACTATGGCCTGGCCTCTAGGGTCCATGTGGAATCACCCCCATGGCATGACTCCACTTTTGCACCCTCAACACATCTCGGAGTGTTGGCCGGTTATGCACCCAACACCACGGGATCTCCTGCCTACTACTCTGATGACTCTCCCCCAAGAGTTAAGGCTAGTGAGGAATCTCCTTTGTGACATGTATGACCTAGACGAATCGAGCTAGGTTGATTCGGTAAGAACTCAGTGCACACCCACTCGACATTTCCATCATCTCATCAACGCAACTTAGACCATGGACCCTCACCGACGATTTGGCATCCCATCCACGACATGATGGGATTCGCACCATGACCGACCCTTGGCTCGAACCCATCGCGGGGAACGGGGAACCTCGCACTAGAAGGGAACACGAATCCGTTTCTACACCAGGAGGATCATCGTGGACACATGGATCTATCCACAGGCCGAGGACAATGATGCCTAATCCACCACCAGGAATACGTGGTGGACACACCTAATGATGCCACACTGCTGTTGTCTAGGAGCTGTGTGACCCCCAAGGTCGGGAGTTCCTCTTCTGGATCCGCATCAACCGACCTTAATGTGTCCGCCTTGTCTAGGTGGTGAGGTGAGACACGATCACATGCAGGAATCCCTACCAATAGACTCTTTCGGTCAAAGGGGCGCCCCTCAAATGACCTTGGGTCTTGATCACTCCCCCGAGTCGGGCAGGTGCTTCAGGTCTGGGCCTACAGAAGGATAATGTGGATCCATCCACCCATAAAGGCGAGGGATAATGTCCCTGAGGGGCACGAGGCGAGGCCTGCCAAGCAGCCTCGTTGGGCTCAATAAAGTCACTAGGGGTCAATAGGATGTTTAGAAGGAGTCATACCTGTTGGGTCTCGAGGTAGGGTTGGAGATGAACCAACTCGCAGCGGAAAATCAATGAAAACCAAGAGACAATTAAAACCATGAAACAACTAACAAAGAATGGATTAACAAGAGAAAAATTCAGCACTAGTTCTTACCAAAACAAGAACACCGGTTAACGAATGATTGGCTTGAGTCTCCAAGACGCCTACGTATCCACTTGGGAATCAAAGCCACGTAGTTCTTCTCTTTGAGGACTCAAGAACACAAACATGGAGGTGGAAACTAGCCAAACCCGAAATGGCCATGGAAGAGGGAGAGAAAATGTGTTTCCTATTCTTGTCTAGTGTTTGTTATGTTGAAAAAAGATGACTTAAACATAACAAAACCCATACTTGTCCAACTAAAGGCATGGGACAAGCATGGTGACAAGTAAGGTGTAAATAGGACAAAGTATGGCAAGACAAGATTGGGTTAGGTGGTGAATCACCAACACCTTAATCCTTGTCTTGCTTACTTAGTACTAATTAATCAAGACTTGATTAATTAGTTCCATGGGCCTTGGTTGCATGGGCCTTTCATGGGCTTCTTGGAACATGGCCCGTGGCCATTTCCAACGAGGTCCCGTGATTCGCTCATCGCCTCCATGCCTTCCATACCGGAAATGTCCAACATTATCCGACGCGATCAATCCCAAGACTCCAAGCCTTGTCTCGATCCGTAAAGTCCTATTCACTTACGGGCACATGACCCAAAACCCAGTTTTGGTCATGTCCCGAGACAACTCCCTTTTGGCCATTCTCCATAAATGTGTCAATGAGTTTCATCCTCCGGTGTGACCCTTAGGTTTATGCATGTCAATAGATCAACGTAAAATCCCATTTTACTTGATCCTATTTAAGTGGCAACTAACGAGACTTTAGTATTGCCTGACACTACATAACGAATCGACCCTGTCGATTCTAACCTTTCCGTCGTCCCTGTCATTATCCTTTTATCTCCGATATCCTGATTGAGATAAGGCATAGAGCCGTCATCCTTATTATTCTCAATCACCGTTCCTTGATATGTGAGATGACTGAAGATATGATACCCAGTATCATGTGCATGGCCATGTTATTCTTCCAGTCACTCTCGATCAAGTGGCCGAGAACCGATATCTTTCCCATACCTTAGTATGAGGGATAAATCCCTTAGCCGTCTTTCGTGTCACTCATGTAGCCCGTCCCCAAGCCAATCCTGGCCGTTATGGAAGCCCTGTTACGGACAACGTTAGGCTCAGGTCAAACTCAGTTGTTGACTACATAGCGATCACAAAGACTCCTTGGTCTAAGGATACATGACAAGCTACAACACTGAATATGTTCATGACTTAATCTATGGCACATATTCAGGGTGGGTCGTCCAATATCATGTCCCACATGATATCTATGATCAGACTCCGGAATCCCATTCCAATGACTAACAGAACGTAAGCCATAAAGAGCCATCTTTCATACTAGTCGCTTCTAGTGAAGCTTTGTTGACTAGGGACCCATCGAGTGTGATCTATCTCGATCTATGGTTCTATTCGCATGGTGGGCATAGATCAGAGCACACATCGATATATTACTCCAACACATAAGTAATATAAAGCCGCTTTAATTTTATTGCTAACGATGATATATACATTTGGACATTTAGGATTGAACTACGGGCACTAAGACTAACAATCTCCCACTTGCCCTAGTTCCAATCTAAACTCCAATATGTCCCCATCGACTTTACATGTCTAACATGTTCAGGCAGTGACACTGTCTTAGTCAAAGGGTTGGCTATGTTATCATCTGTTGCAATATCGGTTATCTTCACTTCACCTCAGTTCAGTATTTATCTGATGAGGTGGATACGCCGCAGTACATGTTTGGATTTGTTATGCGATCTAGGCTTTTAGCTTGCGCAATGGCCCTTGTGTTGTCGCAAAATGGATTCACCGGACTGGATGGGTTTTTAATTACACCCAGCCCTGCCATGAATTTCCAAATCCACATAGCCTCCTTAGCTGCCTCTGCAGCATCCATGTACTTGGCCTCTGTCGTAGATTCAGCAATGGTATCTTGCTTTACGCTTTCCCAGCTAAAGCTCTACCATTCAGCGTAAACACATATCCTGATTGACTTCTAAAGTCATCTGGATTTGTCTTGGAAAACTAGCGTCTACTCATCCTTCGACGACTAGTTCAACATCATCTTTCCCCCGGGTTAGAATGATGTCTACTGGTACAACATAAGGCTTACGAGACGTCTGGTCTCATACATGTCATGGCATATATGATCGATCCTGCCCCCAGGCGCATAGGATTCTCATCATCCTTTTCAGCTCATCAGGTGTCTTAGGACACTAAGTCTTGCTGAGATGAATGCCATGACTAGTGGGTAAGAGTCCTTTCTTTGAATCGAGCATTAAGAACCTACTCAATGCCTTGTTCACATAGGTTCCCTGACTTAAATCCAAGACCCTCTTGGTGCGATCTCTACATATCTTAATCCTTAAGATATAAAAAGCATCGCCTAAGTCCTTTATTGAAAAACACTTCCTCAACCAAGCTTTAGTCTCGTGCAAGGTTGGGATGTCGTTTTCAATGAGAACCAGAAAGGTAATCTTGCTCCCACTAGCCTTCTTATAAACGCAAGATTCATCCTCGTTCTTGATTAAGCCAAATCCAATTACAGCTTCATCAAAACGAAGGATCCAACTCCGAGAAGTTCGTTTCAATCCATAAATGGATTTCAACAACTTATAAATCTTTCCTTTATTCTTCGGATCGTCAAAACCTTTGGGCCGAGACATACAAACGTACTCAGTCAAATTTCCATTTAGGAAAGCGGTTTTGACATCCACTTGCCATATCTCGTAATTATGATACGCAGTTATGTCAAGAAGAATTTGGATTGATTTTGACCATAGCCACTAAGGAGAAGGTTTCCTCATAGTCAATCCATTGGATCTGCCTATAACCTTTCGCCACCAGTTGAGCTTTGTAGGTCAAAGGGTTGCCGTCCATGTCCATCTTCACCTTGAAGATCCATTTGCATCCTATGGTCCTCACACCATTGATGGGATCAACCGGTTCCCAGACTCGGTTGTCCGACATGGATTGCATTTCCTCCCTCATGGCTCCCAGCCATAACTCGGAGTTGGGCCCATCCACGACTTCCTGAAAGGTGGCTGGATCATCGTGATCCACCATGACTTCATTGTCACCTCCGGATACCATATCTTGGAGGTGGAAGATTGATCCTTTCAAATCGCCTTGGACCTTCCGGAATTGTAACAGGAATTGGTTCTTACTCTACGACAATCTCTGGCTCCTTTCTACAGGGTTGCTAATTGGTTTAGACAGATCTGTACCATCCTGAATTTCTTCGAGATGCACAGTCCTCCCAATGACGTCTTTGGAAACAAAACTTTTTTTCCATAAAGACCCCACCCCAAGCGACGAACACCATGTTCTCACTGGGATTGTAGAAATAGTATCCCCTTGTTGCTTTGGGATACCACACGAAGGTGCATATCTCAGATCTTGGTTCGAGCTTAGTCGAAACCAAATGTTTCACATAAGCCTCGCAACCACAAATCTTTAGGAAGGACAAAACGGGCATCATCCCGTACCAATTTTAAAATGGTGTCCCTTCCACACCATTCGTCGAAGCCCGATTCACTATGAATGCGGTCGTCTCTAGAGCAAAACCCCTAAAAGAGATTGGGAGATCAGTCCAACTAATCATGGAACAGACCATTGTCTAACAATGTCCGATTTCTCCGTTTGGCTACACCTTTCAACTACAGTGACCTAGGAGGAGTCCATTCCAAAAGGATCCCATTCTCTTTTAGATGATCTAATAACTCTGTGGTCAAGTATTTTCCACCTCGATCCAATCGAAGTGCCTTAATACCTTTGTCGAGCTGGTTTTCTACTATAGTCTTAAACTCTTTGAATTTATCAAAAGCTTCAGACTTATGTCTCACCGAATAGACATAACCATATTTACTGTAATCATCAGTAAATGTGATAAAGTAGCTAAAACCCCTCCTGGCAAGTGAACTTATTGGTCTACACACATTCGAGTGTATCAGCCCCAATAATTCACCCGCCCTTTCATCGCGATCGATAAAGGGCACTTTAGTCATTTTGCCCATCAAACAAACCTTGCACCTATCGATCGAATGGAATTCGAATGAACCTGAAAGCCCGCACTTCTGAAGTGCTGATAGGCGCTTCTTGTTTATGCGACCCAAATGACAGTACCATAACAGAGTTAGGTTTAAATTGTTGGATTTAGACCTCTTGGTATTAACGGAATATATAGAACTTGAGGCATTGTTACCCATATCTAATATGTACAATCCTCCAACCATGTCAGTACTGGTATAAAACATATCATTGCATAGAACATTGAAAACTCCATTTCCAATATTAACATTATATCCTTCCTTGTCAAACACGGATACAGATATAATATTCCTACTAAAAGTAGGTATGCAATATACATTATACAATACTAAGACAAGACCTCTTGGCAAAGCAAGACTCATGGATCCTACAGCAGTTGCCACAACTCTGAGGTCCATTTCGTGCTTTCCAAATCTCTCCTACTTTCAGCCACCATATATTAGTGCATGTGTGAGATTCAGTCATGGTATCTAATACCCATGAATCTTTGGAAGTAGAGAGATGTAGCTCTATAGAGTTAATACCGAATGAAGGCACGATCCCACCGCCCTTCCTTAGATCATCCAGGTTTCCTGATGAAGGCGCAGTCCTACTGCCCTTCTTCAGATCATCCAGGCTATTTGATGAAGGCGCAGTCCCACTGCCCTTCTTCAGATCAGCCATGAACTTCCTGTAATCCCGGTTCCAATGATCAGGCTGTTGGCAGTAGAAGCAGACATTCTCAGGTGTCTCATCTTTCCTGCCAAGTGCGCATGGGCCCAGCCCTTGCCACTTCCAATTCCCTTGTTGACCATCAGAATATCCTTGGATCCCAGATCCCTGAGATATTCTTCTCAGCAGTTAATGACACTTCATGTAACTCTGATATGGTCTTAGAGACAGCCTTGTCAAGGACATATTCTTTGCGTTCAGACTTGAGGACTATCCTCAAAATTCTGTACCAGTCCAAATAGTTTGTCCCATTTAGCTTGACCCTGTCAAGAATGGTTTTTAATGACAAACTATTAATGTTCGCTGAATTTGCCATTTGATCTACAACAGATAAAATTCAATCAGTAAACTGAATAAATTTTATGAAGATCAAGCTTAAACACCAACAATCAATTCTAAACCTTTAGAATCTGAAACCAAGATCCTTGATTCACTCGATTAAGCTGAACTAATGCTCACCACTTAATCGAGCTATGTAGGTAGGACTCCATCCAATCACATCCAATGTGACTCTTGGCTAGGGTATGCACTTATGTACACGGCTTACCCTATCTGTTACCCTAGCTCAACCTCAGGCTGAGAATCGTAGTCGGGTCCACCAATTTTCAACTATGGCCCGTCACTATGTAGGTGCTCCGCTAATGCGCACGACACCCACATATGTCGTCCAAACCTACTACCCCGCTTTCCCATGGATGCTCCGCTAATGCGCACGACACCCATAGGACGGGGAGGTAGAAAGGTGTTGATAATTGGGAGGTATCGGACATGACCCGTTTTTACTTGTCCGGTTGTGTTTAAAACTTTGACACATCCTAGATGCGATGAGCACATCAACTACATTCCAAATGCAATGATGCCTCAAATTACCTCCAATGTAATTCTTCCTTCGAACCCGTCAACTACATCCAATGTAATGACGATTCTAAGGGCTCACACACAAGGATTAAAATTCCAATTTTATCTTTGCATGTGAGGTGATATGCTCGGTAAATAAAGTTAAGCATGCAATTCTAAAACACAGAATTAATCATGCATAAACTAAACCAAGCATAAAGCGATAAATATGCACATAATAGCCCCCTAAACTAACTCCCACTAGCTTCTTGAGCTCCACCGACTCCAAGCCGATGCCAACACCCGAAAAGCCACCAAATGACCTTTTCGCCTTTCTTCATCTTGAGTAAAATATTACAATTTAATACACGACTCGCAGGTCGGGAATAAATAAATATTACAAACAAGTGGTTCGACGACCACACCTTGAAAGAATAATTACACGTTGACTCTAACGGCTCGCAGGCCGTGAAAAGCGATAAATAATTAAATTGAGCTCGGGGCTATTATGTACACCATGCCAACATCACATCACACATCGTGTTATCAAACAAGCATGTTATCAAACATCATGTGATTTTCCGCTTTTAATTAATAGCCAAGTTTCGAAATTTTTTGATGCTCGGTTTATCGAAACCGTTCAAAAATGAAACTTTTGAACATTTGATCTTCGAGTTCGTCATGACGGTTCCAAACTCGTCATAACTAACAAAACGGTTTAGCCTTAGCATATCAACCATCCAATGGTCATGCTTGGCCTAGCTCCGTCCAACGGAGCCCCGTTCGGTCTCGGTTTCGGCTCCCCGAGAGTCCCGCTCCCGAGACCCGAAAAATCAAACTTTTTTCAAAATTTCCAGATTTGAAATAATTTTCAAAAATTCATTTTACATGCATTAAATCCATAAACAAGAATTTAAAACATGTTATCAAACAATTTAGCAAAACAACATGCCAAAAACGAAACTTTCAAGCAAAACCGAAACTATGAACACCGTCTTGTGAATCCCGAAGGTAGCACGGCTCTGATACCACTGTTGGGTCTCGAGGTAGGGTTGGAGATGAACCAACTCGCAGCGGAAAATCAATGAAAACCAAGAGACAATTAAAACCATGAAACAACTAACAAAGAATGGATTAACAAGAGAAAAATTCAGCACTAGTTCTTACCAAAACAAGAACACCGGTTAACGAATGATTGGCTTGAGTCTCCAAGACGCCTACGTATCCACTTGGGAATCAAAGCCACGTAGTTCTTCTCTTTGAGGACTCAAGAACACAAACATGGAGGTGGAAACTAGCCAAACCCGAAATGGCCATGGAAGAGGGAGAGAAAATGTGTTTCCTATTCTTGTCTAGTGTTTGTTATGTTGAAAAAAGATGACTTAAACATAACAAAACCCATACTTGTCCAACTAAAGGCATGGGACAAGCATGGTGACAAGTAAGGTGTAAATAGGACAAAGTATGGCAAGACAAGATTGGGTTAGGTGGTGAATCACCAACACCTTAATCCTTGTCTTGCTTACTTAGTACTAATTAATCAAGACTTGATTAATTAGTTCCATGGGCCTTGGTTGCATGGGCCTTTCATGGGCTTCTTGGAACATGGCCCGTGGCCATTTCCAACGAGGTCCCGTGATTCGCTCATCGCCTCCATGCCTTCCATACCGGAAATGTCCAACATTATCCGACGCGATCAATCCCAAGACTCCAAGCCTTGTCTCGATCCGTAAAGTCCTATTCACTTACGGGCACATGACCCAAAACCCAGTTTTGGTCATGTCCCGAGACAACTCCCTTTTGGCCATTCTCCATAAATGTGTCAATGAGTTTCATCCTCCGGTGTGACCCTTAGGTTTATGCATGTCAATAGATCAACGTAAAATCCCATTTTACTTGATCCTATTTAAGTGGCAACTAACGAGACTTTAGTATTGCCTGACACTACATAACGAATCGACCCTGTCGATTCTAACCTTTCCGTCGTCCCTGTCATTATCCTTTTATCTCCGATATCCTGATTGAGATAAGGCATAGAGCCGTCATCCTTATTATTCTCAATCACCGTTCCTTGATATGTGAGATGACTGAAGATATGATACCCAGTATCATGTGCATGGCCATGTTATTCTTCCAGTCACTCTCGATCAAGTGGCCGAGAACCGATATCTTTCCCATACCTTAGTATGAGGGATAAATCCCTTAGCCGTCTTTCGTGTCACTCATGTAGCCCGTCCCCAAGCCAATCCTGGCCGTTATGGAAGCCCTGTTACGGACAACGTTAGGCTCAGGTCAAACTCAGTTGTTGACTACATAGCGATCACAAAGACTCCTTGGTCTAAGGATACATGACAAGCTACAACACTGAATATGTTCATGACTTAATCTATGGCACATATTCAGGGTGGGTCGTCCAATATCATGTCCCACATGATATCTATGATCAGACTCCGGAATCCCATTCCAATGACTAACAGAACGTAAGCCATAAAGAGCCATCTTTCATACTAGTCGCTTCTAGTGAAGCTTTGTTGACTAGGGACCCATCGAGTGTGATCTATCTCGATCTATGGTTCTATTCGCATGGTGGGCATAGATCAGAGCACACATCGATATATTACTCCAACACATAAGTAATATAAAGCCGCTTTAATTTTATTGCTAACGATGATATATACATTTGGACATTTAGGATTGAACTACGGGCACTAAGACTAACAATCTCCCACTTGCCCTAGTTCCAATCTAAACTCCAATATGTCCCCATCGACTTTACATGTCTAACATGTTCAGGCAGTGACACTGTCTTAGTCAAAGGGTTGGCTATGTTATCATCTGTTGCAATATCGGTTATCTTCACTTCACCTCAGTTCAGTATTTATCTGATGAGGTGGATACGCCGCAGTACATGTTTGGATTTGTTATGCGATCTAGGCTTTTAGCTTGCGCAATGGCCCTTGTGTTGTCGCAAAATGGATTCACCGGACTGGATGGGTTTTTAATTACACCCAGCCCTGCCATGAATTTCCAAATCCACATAGCCTCCTTAGCTGCCTCTGCAGCATCCATGTACTTGGCCTCTGTCGTAGATTCAGCAATGGTATCTTGCTTTACGCTTTCCCAGCTAAAGCTCTACCATTCAGCGTAAACACATATCCTGATTGACTTCTAAAGTCATCTGGATTTGTCTTGGAAAACTAGCGTCTACTCATCCTTCGACGACTAGTTCAACATCATCTTTCCCCCGGGTTAGAATGATGTCTACTGGTACAACATAAGGCTTACGAGACGTCTGGTCTCATACATGTCATGGCATATATGATCGATCCTGCCCCCAGGCGCATAGGATTCTCATCATCCTTTTCAGCTCATCAGGTGTCTTAGGACACTAAGTCTTGCTGAGATGAATGCCATGACTAGTGGGTAAGAGTCCTTTCTTTGAATCGAGCATTAAGAACCTACTCAATGCCTTGTTCACATAGGTTCCCTGACTTAAATCCAAGACCCTCTTGGTGCGATCTCTACATATCTTAATCCTTAAGATATAAAAAGCATCGCCTAAGTCCTTTATTGAAAAACACTTCCTCAACCAAGCTTTAGTCTCGTGCAAGGTTGGGATGTCGTTTTCAATGAGAACCAGAAAGGTAATCTTGCTCCCACTAGCCTTCTTATAAACGCAAGATTCATCCTCGTTCTTGATTAAGCCAAATCCAATTACAGCTTCATCAAAACGAAGGATCCAACTCCGAGAAGTTCGTTTCAATCCATAAATGGATTTCAACAACTTATAAATCTTTCCTTTATTCTTCGGATCGTCAAAACCTTTGGGCCGAGACATACAAACGTACTCAGTCAAATTTCCATTTAGGAAAGCGGTTTTGACATCCACTTGCCATATCTCGTAATTATGATACGCAGTTATGTCAAGAAGAATTTGGATTGATTTTGACCATAGCCACTAAGGAGAAGGTTTCCTCATAGTCAATCCATTGGATCTGCCTATAACCTTTCGCCACCAGTTGAGCTTTGTAGGTCAAAGGGTTGCCGTCCATGTCCATCTTCACCTTGAAGATCCATTTGCATCCTATGGTCCTCACACCATTGATGGGATCAACCGGTTCCCAGACTCGGTTGTCCGACATGGATTGCATTTCCTCCCTCATGGCTCCCAGCCATAACTCGGAGTTGGGCCCATCCACGACTTCCTGAAAGGTGGCTGGATCATCGTGATCCACCATGACTTCATTGTCACCTCCGGATACCATATCTTGGAGGTGGAAGATTGATCCTTTCAAATCGCCTTGGACCTTCCGGAATTGTAACAGGAATTGGTTCTTACTCTACGACAATCTCTGGCTCCTTTCTACAGGGTTGCTAATTGGTTTAGACAGATCTGTACCATCCTGAATTTCTTCGAGATGCACAGTCCTCCCAATGACGTCTTTGGAAACAAAACTTTTTTTCCATAAAGACCCCACCCCAAGCGACGAACACCATGTTCTCACTGGGATTGTAGAAATAGTATCCCCTTGTTGCTTTGGGATACCACACGAAGGTGCATATCTCAGATCTTGGTTCGAGCTTAGTCGAAACCAAATGTTTCACATAAGCCTCGCAACCACAAATCTTTAGGAAGGACAAAACGGGCATCATCCCGTACCAATTTTAAAATGGTGTCCCTTCCACACCATTCGTCGAAGCCCGATTCACTATGAATGCGGTCGTCTCTAGAGCAAAACCCCTAAAAGAGATTGGGAGATCAGTCCAACTAATCATGGAACAGACCATTGTCTAACAATGTCCGATTTCTCCGTTTGGCTACACCTTTCAACTACAGTGACCTAGGAGGAGTCCATTCCAAAAGGATCCCATTCTCTTTTAGATGATCTAATAACTCTGTGGTCAAGTATTTTCCACCTCGATCCAATCGAAGTGCCTTAATACCTTTGTCGAGCTGGTTTTCTACTATAGTCTTAAACTCTTTGAATTTATCAAAAGCTTCAGACTTATGTCTCACCGAATAGACATAACCATATTTACTGTAATCATCAGTAAATGTGATAAAGTAGCTAAAACCCCTCCTGGCAAGTGAACTTATTGGTCTACACACATTCGAGTGTATCAGCCCCAATAATTCACCCGCCCTTTCATCGCGATCGATAAAGGGCACTTTAGTCATTTTGCCCATCAAACAAACCTTGCACCTATCGATCGAATGGAATTCGAATGAACCTGAAAGCCCGCACTTCTGAAGTGCTGATAGGCGCTTCTTGTTTATGCGACCCAAATGACAGTACCATAACAGAGTTAGGTTTAAATTGTTGGATTTAGACCTCTTGGTATTAACGGAATATATAGAACTTGAGGCATTGTTACCCATATCTAATATGTACAATCCTCCAACCATGTCAGTACTGGTATAAAACATATCATTGCATAGAACATTGAAAACTCCATTTCCAATATTAACATTATATCCTTCCTTGTCAAACACGGATACAGATATAATATTCCTACTAAAAGTAGGTATGCAATATACATTATACAATACTAAGACAAGACCTCTTGGCAAAGCAAGACTCATGGATCCTACAGCAGTTGCCACAACTCTGAGGTCCATTTCGTGCTTTCCAAATCTCTCCTACTTTCAGCCACCATATATTAGTGCATGTGTGAGATTCAGTCATGGTATCTAATACCCATGAATCTTTGGAAGTAGAGAGATGTAGCTCTATAGAGTTAATACCGAATGAAGGCACGATCCCACCGCCCTTCCTTAGATCATCCAGGTTTCCTGATGAAGGCGCAGTCCTACTGCCCTTCTTCAGATCATCCAGGCTATTTGATGAAGGCGCAGTCCCACTGCCCTTCTTCAGATCAGCCATGAACTTCCTGTAATCCCGGTTCCAATGATCAGGCTGTTGGCAGTAGAAGCAGACATTCTCAGGTGTCTCATCTTTCCTGCCAAGTGCGCATGGGCCCAGCCCTTGCCACTTCCAATTCCCTTGTTGACCATCAGAATATCCTTGGATCCCAGATCCCTGAGATATTCTTCTCAGCAGTTAATGACACTTCATGTAACTCTGATATGGTCTTAGAGACAGCCTTGTCAAGGACATATTCTTTGCGTTCAGACTTGAGGACTATCCTCAAAATTCTGTACCAGTCCAAATAGTTTGTCCCATTTAGCTTGACCCTGTCAAGAATGGTTTTTAATGACAAACTATTAATGTTCGCTGAATTTGCCATTTGATCTACAACAGATAAAATTCAATCAGTAAACTGAATAAATTTTATGAAGATCAAGCTTAAACACCAACAATCAATTCTAAACCTTTAGAATCTGAAACCAAGATCCTTGATTCACTCGATTAAGCTGAACTAATGCTCACCACTTAATCGAGCTATGTAGGTAGGACTCCATCCAATCACATCCAATGTGACTCTTGGCTAGGGTATGCACTTATGTACACGGCTTACCCTATCTGTTACCCTAGCTCAACCTCAGGCTGAGAATCGTAGTCGGGTCCACCAATTTTCAACTATGGCCCGTCACTATGTAGGTGCTCCGCTAATGCGCACGACACCCACATATGTCGTCCAAACCTACTACCCCGCTTTCCCATGGATGCTCCGCTAATGCGCACGACACCCATAGGACGGGGAGGTAGAAAGGTGTTGATAATTGGGAGGTATCGGACATGACCCGTTTTTACTTGTCCGGTTGTGTTTAAAACTTTGACACATCCTAGATGCGATGAGCACATCAACTACATTCCAAATGCAATGATGCCTCAAATTACCTCCAATGTAATTCTTCCTTCGAACCCGTCAACTACATCCAATGTAATGACGATTCTAAGGGCTCACACACAAGGATTAAAATTCCAATTTTATCTTTGCATGTGAGGTGATATGCTCGGTAAATAAAGTTAAGCATGCAATTCTAAAACACAGAATTAATCATGCATAAACTAAACCAAGCATAAAGCGATAAATATGCACATAATAGCCCCCTAAACTAACTCCCACTAGCTTCTTGAGCTCCACCGACTCCAAGCCGATGCCAACACCCGAAAAGCCACCAAATGACCTTTTCGCCTTTCTTCATCTTGAGTAAAATATTACAATTTAATACACGACTCGCAGGTCGGGAATAAATAAATATTACAAACAAGTGGTTCGACGACCACACCTTGAAAGAATAATTACACGTTGACTCTAACGGCTCGCAGGCCGTGAAAAGCGATAAATAATTAAATTGAGCTCGGGGCTATTATGTACACCATGCCAACATCACATCACACATCGTGTTATCAAACAAGCATGTTATCAAACATCATGTGATTTTCCGCTTTTAATTAATAGCCAAGTTTCGAAATTTTTTGATGCTCGGTTTATCGAAACCGTTCAAAAATGAAACTTTTGAACATTTGATCTTCGAGTTCGTCATGACGGTTCCAAACTCGTCATAACTAACAAAACGGTTTAGCCTTAGCATATCAACCATCCAATGGTCATGCTTGGCCTAGCTCCGTCCAACGGAGCCCCGTTCGGTCTCGGTTTCGGCTCCCCGAGAGTCCCGCTCCCGAGACCCGAAAAATCAAACTTTTTTCAAAATTTCCAGATTTGAAATAATTTTCAAAAATTCATTTTACATGCATTAAATCCATAAACAAGAATTTAAAACATGTTATCAAACAATTTAGCAAAACAACATGCCAAAAACGAAACTTTCAAGCAAAACCGAAACTATGAACACCGTCTTGTGAATCCCGAAGGTAGCACGGCTCTGATACCACTGTTGGGTCTCGAGGTAGGGTTGGAGATGAACCAACTCGCAGCGGAAAATCAATGAAAACCAAGAGACAATTAAAACCATGAAACAACTAACAAAGAATGGATTAACAAGAGAAAAATTCAGCACTAGTTCTTACCAAAACAAGAACACCGGTTAACGAATGATTGGCTTGAGTCTCCAAGACGCCTACGTATCCACTTGGGAATCAAAGCCACGTAGTTCTTCTCTTTGAGGACTCAAGAACACAAACATGGAGGTGGAAACTAGCCAAACCCGAAATGGCCATGGAAGAGGGAGAGAAAATGTGTTTCCTATTCTTGTCTAGTGTTTGTTATGTTGAAAAAAGATGACTTAAACATAACAAAACCCATACTTGTCCAACTAAAGGCATGGGACAAGCATGGTGACAAGTAAGGTGTAAATAGGACAAAGTATGGCAAGACAAGATTGGGTTAGGTGGTGAATCACCAACACCTTAATCCTTGTCTTGCTTACTTAGTACTAATTAATCAAGACTTGATTAATTAGTTCCATGGGCCTTGGTTGCATGGGCCTTTCATGGGCTTCTTGGAACATGGCCCGTGGCCATTTCCAACGAGGTCCCGTGATTCGCTCATCGCCTCCATGCCTTCCATACCGGAAATGTCCAACATTATCCGACGCGATCAATCCCAAGACTCCAAGCCTTGTCTCGATCCGTAAAGTCCTATTCACTTACGGGCACATGACCCAAAACCCAGTTTTGGTCATGTCCCGAGACAACTCCCTTTTGGCCATTCTCCATAAATGTGTCAATGAGTTTCATCCTCCGGTGTGACCCTTAGGTTTATGCATGTCAATAGATCAACGTAAAATCCCATTTTACTTGATCCTATTTAAGTGGCAACTAACGAGACTTTAGTATTGCCTGACACTACATAACGAATCGACCCTGTCGATTCTAACCTTTCCGTCGTCCCTGTCATTATCCTTTTATCTCCGTTATCCTGATTGAGATAAGGCATAGAGCCGTCATCCTTATTATTCTCAATCACCGTTCCTTGATATGTGAGATGACTGAAGATATGATACCCAGTATCATGTGCATGGCCATGCTATTCTTCCAGTCACTCTCGATCAAGTGGCCGAGAACCGATATCTTTCCCATACCTTAGTATGAGGGATAAATCCCTTAGCCGTCTTTCGTGTCACTCATGTAGCCCGTCCCCAAGCCAATCCTGGCCGTTATGGAAGCCCTGTTACGGACAACGTTAGGCTCAGGTCAAACTCAGTTGTTGACTACATAGCGATCACAAAGACTCCTTGGTCTAAGGATACATGACAAGCTACAACACTGAATATGTTCATGACTTAATCTATGGCACATATTCAGGGTGGGTCGTCCAATATCATGTCCCACATGATATCTATGATCAGACTCCGGAATCCCATTCCAATGACTAACAGAACGTAAGCCATAAAGAGCCATCTTTCATACTAGTCGCTTCTAGTGAAGCTTTGTTGACTAGGGACCCATCGAGTGTGATCTATCTCGATCTATGGTTCTATTCGCATGGTGGGCATAGATCAGAGCACACATCGATATATTACTCCAACACATAAGTAATATAAAGCCGCTTTAATTTTATTGCTAACGATGATATATACATTTGGACATTTAGGATTGAACTACGGGCACTAAGACTAACAATACCCCCGTCCCTCCGAGATCGGACTCCGTCCTACGCCTAGTCTCCTCATTTTCCTGTGGACCTCTTTTGCAACCTAGCATCACCCTCACCTCCACCCAATGGTCTTCTACGAGGGATCAACATGTCTTATGGATAACATAAGCCGTCTTAGTCGAGGCATAAGATGAAGTTTGAATATTTCGCGCACCTCACCGAGTGAATAAGGAACCTCCTCTTAGTTGTCACGCCCCAAATCCGGTTTTGACCGGACTCGAGACGTGAAATAAAATAATAAATAATGAAGATAAAAGTAAACTTAAACGAAATAAATCTCCAAATTTAGTTCCAACATAAATAACTCCGATAAATATGAGTCAAACGCTCAAATCCAGCAATTAAAACAAGTTTAGTACAAAAATGGAAAATACGTCTCTACTGAATAACTAAGCCCCAGACTCTCGAGGAGCTCCCTTTCCCTGAGACGTCCTAAACGCCTACTCACCAACAAAACCTGTAAAACAGTAAAAACAGAGGGGGTGAGCTTACGCTCAGTAGGAAAAAGTAATAAAGGGAAAGGACTCCCGCTCCGTTGTCAGAAATAATCGGTCAATAATTCTTACTAAAAGCTGAGAATGTAAATAGAAATCGACAGGAACACACAATATCAATAATAGCACAAGTTTACATAAACAAATGAGTAACCGAACATTATACCACTAAGACCACTACGGACGTTACTCAGATTTGAGATCACATAACAGAAGACAAGCACTCGAAACTATCCGATCATTATGCACAAATCAACCAGTACATCGTACCGGAATACACCCTCGGTCTAGATGTCCTCCCGGACACACAACATCGGGATGAAGCAAATACATCATACCGGAATTCCCATCGGTCTAGATGTCTTCTCGGACACACAACATCGGGGTGAAACACTACATCGTACCGGAATGTCTATCAGCCTAGATGTCTCCCCGGACACACAACATCGGGGTGAAACAACATACATCATACCGGAATATCCCTCGGTCTAGATGTCTTCCCGGGCACACAGCATCGGGGTGAAATATCAATGCACACATATCGGACCGGCACACACCTCGGTCGGGTATCTTCCCGTCACTCGGGGTACACGTCACAACACAAAATGCCACACAACCACGCTACACCGAACTTATCGTACCAATGAAGCTTACCGTCACAACTTACCAAGAACACCGTATCGGTCTATCATTCACCCGATCATATCACAAGACAACAATCATATCACATTCATTTCATTCATTCAGCCAATCATATCATGAAACCAACATTCATATTGCATTCATCATAACTCATATGTCATACTATGATTCTTAATTTAACCAAGAGTGCATGTCACGCCCCAAATCCGGTTTTGACCGGACTCGAGACGTGAACTAAAACAATAATAAGTTTAGATGAAAGTAAAGCCAAATCAAGTCTCAATTTATAATTTAAAATTCTAAACAACGCCGCGAGTCACAGCTCGGTAAAAACAACGGTAAAACAGTTCAAGTGATAATGGTACGTCTCTAGACTACTAGCCTAAGACTCTCGCAAGCTCCCAAGCATCGAGCATCCAGCTAGTACACATCCCGCTTAGGACCTGAAAAACAACAAGGTAAGGGGTGAGCTTTCGCTCAGTAGGAAAAGTAGTTAAGGTTATAAGCAAACGCTCACCACCACGGGTAACCGTCCAATTAGGGCATACTAGTAAAACACAACTATTAAAACTCAAATTAAACAATTTCTCCAAGACAACGCGTGACCTTCACTCAGGTACAACCCGAAACACAACTCACAATGAACCGAACCCACCGCTTTCACAACCATCTCTTGACACTCAACACTTAGCAATTCTCAACGAACAACGCCCACGACTATCTCACAACCGATCACACGTGCGAACTCGCACGACAACACAGAATCAGGTATAACAGCACCTCGAGTCACCAAACACCCTCACAAGACCAATACTCACAGTTAACCCAATGCACAAAGCCAGATAGCACGCACGGAACACACAGAAGACAACGCACAAAGCCAAACAGTACGCATAGCACACACGGCAGACAATGCACCAAGCCAAACAATACGCATAGCTCACACATCAGACAACGCACCAAGCCAAACAATAGGTATAAAGCACACAGCGAGACACACACATAGATAGCGTACAATAGTTCCAACGTCATGAATGCACTAAGCCATTTGCACTGAGCCTCTTATATCGTACTGGACCACAAAGCATCAGTCCCGATATCTTCCTCTCACTGAGACTGAGGGTAACATCCTCGACCGGAAATCCCTCAGTCCGATGTCTTCCCGTCACACAGGCTCGGGGCATTACTCATCATATGTATTGGACCGGCACACACTTGGTCGTACGTCTCCACGTCACAGAGACTCGGGTATCTATCACGCCATCCTTGGCCTCGATACACTACACCGGAACTGTCCCTCGGTGTAAGCGCCACTCCGGCTACGCCGTCTCTTGGAACACACAAACAGGGTATAACACACAGCACGACGCCATTATTGGTCTCGGTATACCAACCGGACCAACTCAACATAGCACACAGCCGGTCTATCACCCACCCAGTCATATCACAACCAAGGGTTCACATCATCAAACATGGCACACTTGCCCACACACAGTCACATCATGCAACACCGAGTATAATCTTATTTAGACTCTCACACAGCGGTTATAGCACACAACACGCAATCCTAAGGCTCGACATGGCCCATCTACCAGCACAACAATCCCAAACTTACGGCTCGACATGGCACGTAAGCTATCCCTCAGTTCACTCGTTCCTCACACTCAAATCAAGTGATGTCATCCTACATGTTACTAGACTCATCCGGTATTTAGTAAACGAAAGCAGCTATTCTAGTGAATCACATCCTATATGCCAACTAGGACCTTTCCGTTTATTATTTTTCCCTAATCATGCATGCTAGTAACTTTCCGTAATTAAATCGGTATCCGCTACTTTCCCTACCTCAAGACGAACCGACAGCTACGTCTCCTAGCTGCTGACGTCCTGGCTTGCTACCTCCGGTCTTCTCTTCGATCGAAGCCGGACTCTAAATTACACGGAAAGTCAAAATTAATTTAAAGTCACGACCAGTACCAAATTAAATTCAACAGTTGTCTTTTAAACCCTAGCGGCCTAAAAGCGGGATTATACGATGAATCGGGTTCGAGTACTCGAGCCCCGAACACTGAACCCGATACACGCTTCCCGAGTCATGGATCCCGAGGTACGGGTTTCGAGGCACGAATCCCGAGGCGCGGGTTCACGGTGCGGTTCCCGAGGTGTCCAATTCAACGTTCCACTTTTATTCCTGTTCTAAGTCCGTTTCAACAGTCCGGTTTAAAGTTCCATGTTTCCAAAATCGTTCGACAGTCCCATTTTATTATCGATCCGGTATAACCGTCATCTAAACGTCTCAGTTCGTTCCACAGTCCAAAATCCCATCTTTTCTTCTTTTATTCAAATCTGAAATTGTTTTAATTTATTTTCCTTTTAACAAATTAGTTTCTTAAACTTCATGATTCAATTTCGTCTCCAAAACGTCCAGACAGATCCAGAAAGATCGAGAAAAGAAAAGGTAGAAGAAGAGGTTCGGGTCCCAAAACAGAACCGATCTACCACCGACGGAGACGCCGGCGATCAAACCTCACGATTTTGTGTTTCTCACTGTGGGGAAAAAAGATGACGGTAGGGCTGGTTGCGGCCGTGAGAGTGGTGGAGCGCGGCGGGGATATCGCCTCAGATCCGGACGAGACCGGTGAGGATCTCGACGGATTCGCGACGGTTTTGGCTCGGCTGAGCTCTTTGGTGGTGGGGCGGCGACGGGAGCTCGGTTACGCGCGGTCGAAGGTGGGTGTGGTCGGAGTAAACACGGGACGAATAGAGCTGAGGTCGGGAGAAGATCGAGAGGGGAAGGAGGTGACGCGAAGGAGAGGAGAGAAAGACGACGGCGGCGGGCGTGGTCGAGATCGAGAAGATGAGATGGAGAGAGAGATGGGTCGGAGATGGAGTGGTCGACGACGGCGAGAGGAGAGGGAGACGATGGCGGCGTGGACTGGACGGAGAGGGAGAGACGGGCTCGGTGGTGGCGTGAGGAGAGAGGAGGAGAGAGGTGAGGGTTCTGAGAGAGGGGTCGGCTGCGAGAGGTTCGAAGAAGAAGGGGGAATGAGTTGAAAACCCTAAAATGGGGTATAAGTAGAACGGGCCGGCGTCATTGGGCCTTTGAAGAGAATGGGCCGCACGGCCCAAACGAGAAGAAGGGTGCTGGGTCGGGTTGGCCTGGCTCGGGCCGGTTTTGCTGGTCGGGTCAGGTCCGACCCGGTCCGACCCTTTACCCTTTTTTTTTGATTTTCTTTTTAAAATGCACAGATCCAAAAATTCGATCCTCTTTCCAAGCACGACGCTTTAAATCGATAAAACTTTCAAACCTAACCCTTTTTAACCAGAGCGGTCTTTACAGTGCATTACGCATCGACATTTAAGGACGAACAACCATAGTCAAACACAACAAACACGGAATCCTAAGGATTGACGTGGCCATTCTACATCACGACAATTCCCATAATTGAAAGTGATTATTCTAGTGAATCACATCCTATATGCAAACTAAGACTCTTCCGGTTCTTTTATCCTATATGCATACTATTAGAATTCGTTAAATTAAAAGCGGAATTTACTACTCTTCCCTACCTTAAAAGAAATCCAATCCAGAAGCGGACGACCTGGCTAGCTTCCTCCTTGTCACCTCACGAGGTCCAAACGTCTCCTTTTCCGTCAAGCTCGGGTCCAAAGTCTTGGATTACAAAACAATACAAGAATCAAAGGTGATTCACTAAATGTTTAACGAGGGAAACATTCTCAATTAACCCCAAAAGAGCCCGATTATAGATATCCGTCCTGATCACTCGAAATCCAATAAAATGGGCCCAAAAGGCCCAATTCTGGTCTGTCACGGTTTGGGTCACAGAGCCTTGACGGGCTCTGTAACGGATCGGGTCACAGACCCGTGGTCTGCACCGTCACGGTTCTCCTCACGGAGCCGTGACTGGCGCCGTCACGGCCTCCCTCACGGAGCCGTGACGTCCTCCGTCACAGTCCCCCTCACGGATCCGTGACGGGTCTGGACAGGTTCGTCATTCCTCTTCCTCCAACTCCGATTTCACGAAAAACAACTCGAATACCTCCATTTTTAACCATCAAAAACCTCCAAAACAGCTCCATAAACGTCAATAACTCAATACCCATTATGGGTCTTCATCAAAACTCCAAAAATCCAATTAAGGACCATCATCTAACTCCCTTTTCTCTCCAAAAATCATCATCCAACATCAAAACCTCAAAAACCCAACCATGTTCATCATTTTTCCTCAAACCCACTAAGTAGAAATCATCCAAAACGAAAATAGATAGATGATTTACCTTAAGGGTGGAAAGGAGATGAAGAAAATGTAGGTTGGGAGATGATTTGAGGTAGAAATGGGCAAAAAGCTTCATCCTTTTCCCTTACTTCTTCTTCAAGCTTCCATGGGAGCTTCTTTCTCTCTCCTCCCTTGGTAATTTCGGCCACACTCTCAAAATGTGCTGAAATGTCACCCAATGTAGCCTTAAAACCTAGGTGAGAGATGTCCATAATGCCCTCTTGCTACAAAGCCCCAAATGTCTAAGTTTGAAGGGTAAAAGGGTAATCGTGCCCCATTTCTTCTCACCAAAGCCACCTTGGACAAGTGTCCATGTGGGGACCACTTCTTATTCAAATATCTCAGCAATTAATTAATTAAATTCATTAAGACTCGAGGTTTGACCAAAATTGACCTTGGGTTGACTTTTTCACAATTACAGTCGTTTGAAAGGAAACGACCCAACTAAGCTAACCGTAACGACGACTAAGCTTTTTGGACCCCGGAAAGGTCCCGAATGACTCCCGGTGTCATCGGTTGACTTTTCGGGTTAAAGGTCAACTTTCGCCAAAAACCTCCAGTTCGACCGGGATCGACCAGGGGCGGTTCTTACATTAGTTTTTTATCTGGATTAGCCAGGCACCGTTTTGGTTTCGATCCTTTTGGTCTTGACCAATACTATGCCTCGTCCTTTTCGTATTTCCACTGTTGTTATATCTTTTGCTCGTTGTCTCTTTTTATTTTATTCAATAAAACGAACACATTTAATGCTATAAAAGAGCATGCACGATGAATGGTTTTCGCACAACGTCGACACAGTCACGAGTGCGGGAGAGCAGCGCTTAAGGGAAAACTCATAACGTTGCAACCAAGTCTAGCTCCGACAACGCTACATCGTAAACTTTTTGACGAATAATACGTCGTGGCCTTCGAGCCAGAGACAAGATGTGCACCTTAAATCATATACGAGCAAGGTTCCGGTCGGTCTTGGTTGAGATGGTCCTTCCTCTTTTTACAACCTCTTAACCCACCAAGGTTAGTCCTTCCAAATGTGTTGTACAATTCCGGTAAAAAAAGATAGAGGAAAGAACGTACTACCCAAAATAAAATGAAGGAAATACTAAGAATTATGGTAGATTTGTTAGGTATTTTATGTAATTTTTTAATAATAAAAAATATTTAATTTTGTGAAAAAATAAAATATTTAATATATTACATTAAATTAATTAAAAATATAACAGTTAATATCTAAATTAATTATATTTTATCAAATAAATAAATAACAAGATATTTAACCTAATTAAAAAAGTAAAGGAAGATTCTCTCTCTCGGGCTCACGTCTTGAGACTCTTGCCCTAGCTACCTCGCTATGGAGCTCCGTCCTTCCACCGCCGACATGTCGTATCCTGTGCCGCCACCTGCTGCTGCTGCTTCTGTCAGCCGCGCAACTCCCGTGTTCCCACGTCCCATCGGGTCATCTCCCTCGCAGACCGTGTTTGGTGTGGAGGATAAGACTCGATGATGGGGACGAGGGTTGGTTCAACCGCCTTCTTTTCCATCTCTTCTATCTTGGCCCCAGATTGCTCCCCACGGTGTCTCGTCATGGTTGATTCTGATCTCCATGGGAACTCGGTCTCCATCGCGGGTCTCGCCGCCACGGCAGGGATGGCTGCGCCGTCGTGCAATCCCTTTTCCCTCTGGCGACGTAAACCCTTGTCCACTGGTCTCCCGCCCTTGCCACGACCTTGCTCTGGCCCTGGGCGGCAGGTTCTCTAGGGTTATGCTTCAGCCTCCCTTGGTCTCGGCTCCGCAACTGGGGGTGGTTCTAGAGACAGTCTCAGCCGTATCCACGATCTCTAGGGTGTCGAGCCGCACTCACCACATTTCCCATGCCGGTTATGGTAGGGTGAGAAGGACGGCGGTGTCCTCTTCCACACGGACTCTCCGTCACAACTATGTTTGGATGTGGGGTGGGGCGTTGGTGTCCTCAGGTACCGTGGCTTCCCGTCCCATGCATTGTATCGACTACTCCGACCCTCATCCATTGATTGTGGGGAAGGGTTCACTGGGCTCCGGTATGCCGGTTCCTTCCATTGGCAGGCAGTGATACCCTGTTCAGGAGGTAGCCATACAACCGCTCCAGAGCAGGTATCCGAGGCATCTTCTGGCGTACTAGAGGGGTTTGCTATGGTGTCACGTCCCAACTCCGGTTTTGACCGGACTCGAGACGTGAACTAGGAATAATAATAGAAACAATAATAAAAGTAAATTTAAATGAAATCAAACTCCAAGTTTAGTTCCAAAATAACAACTTCGATAAATATGAGTCAAACACTCAATTCCAACCAAGTAAAGAAAAACATAGTTTGGTACGAAAATAGAAAGTACGTCTCTACTACATATAACCACCCGGACCCTCAATGAGCTCCCGAGCCCTGAAACGACCTCTAAGCCTACTGACCAACGAAACCTGTAAAACAGTAAAAACAGAGGGGGTGAGCTTATGCTCAGTAGGAAAAAGTAGTAAAGGGAAAAAGAACTCCCGCTTCGTCACCAAAGTTCTCGATTAGTACAATTACCAAAAGACAACACAATTAGAGATCGACAGGAATATGACTTATTTGCCAATAGAAACAAACTAAAGAAACACAAGAGTACCAAAATATAAGATAATTAAACCACAAGACTCCGACCCACACACGAGCTCAACATATCGTACCGGAACGCACATCGGCCTAGATATCTTCCCGGAACACACAACATTGGGGTGAAATGAATACATCATACCAGAATACCCCTCGGTCTAAATGTCTTCCCGGAACACACAACGTCGGGGTGAAACAAATACCTCATACCGGAATACCCATCGGTCTAAATGTCTTCCCAGAACACGTAGCATCGGGGTGAAACGACATAATAAACATATCGGACCGGCACACCCCTCGGTCGGGTATCTTCCCGGAACACGTAGCATCGGGGTGAAACAACAATATACACATATCAGACCGGCACACCCCTCGGTCGGATATCTTCCCGGAAACACCCTCGGGGCAAAAATAATATACCTTATACCAGAAACACACACCGGCCTAAAGGTCTTCCCGGAGACACACCTCGGGGCAAGTAAACAACAAAAACACACAATACCTAACAAAACGCATTACACCGAACTCATCTTACCAACTAAGCTTACTGACACAACTTACCAATCACGTCACATCGGTCTATCATTCACCCGATCACATCACAAGGTACAATCATATCACATTCAACACATTAACTCAACCGATCATGTCACGGAGCAACCATTCAGATCACAACATCATAATTCATATAGTTTAACATGATTCTTAGACTAACCAAAGGACATACTATACACCGACAATTAAGGACTAATGACCACAATCAACAGAAACAACAATCTATCCTAAGACTCGACATGCCCACATATGAATCTACAGCACGACAATTCCCATAATTGAAAGCGATTATTCTAGTGAATCACATCCTATATGCAAACTAAGACTCTTCCGGTTATTATCATCCTATATGCATACTATTAGCATTCCTTAATTAAAAGCGGAAATTTACTATTCTTCCCTACCTCAAAAGTTCTCCAAACGCTTAATCACCAAAGTCATCTAGTAGTCTCCTCCTCCGAGCTCGAGAATAAGGTCTAGGAACATAAATTAATACTATAATTAATAAACACCCAAATTCGGTTTTAAAGTGAAATACCTAAAGTGCCCCTAATGACAAACTTGGGCCAAAATGGTAAATTGGGCCCGAACAAGGCCCAATTTGGGTAGCCCACAGATCCGGAATCCGGCCCGGACCGTGCCCCTCAGAGGCCCTGAACAAGACCCGGACCGTGCCCCTCAGAGGTCTGGCACCAGGCCCGGACCGTGCCCCTCAGAGGGCCGTTCTGGGACCCGGACCGTGCCGCTCAGAGGGCCGGTACCGAGCCCGGACTGTGCTGCCCAGAGGGCCGGTACCGAGCCCGGACCGTGCCGCTCAGAAGGTCGGTACCAGGCACGGACCGTGTCGCTCAGAGCGCCGGTGCCGAGGCCGGACCGTTCCGCTCAGAGGGCCGGTACCAGGCACGGACCGTGCCGCTCAGAGGGCCAGCCAGAGGCCCTTTCCGTGCCAAATCTGGGCAGACTCAACTTCTTCTTCCCCAAACTTCGTTTCCACGAAAATCTACTTCAAAAACTCCATTTCTAACACCAACAAACCCCAAAATCAGTCACAAAAACCCTTAAACTTCAATACCTAAAATGGGGTTTCTCCAAACATCAACAATCAAATCAATTCTAACTAAAATCTCCACTACTTCTTCACTAAACAACTATCTAACAACAAAGAAACCAAAACCCATCTAGTTCAAGCAAAAACCATGGAAACCCATTACCTTAAATTGATTGAAAAGAGATTGTGAGAGCTTACTTACCTTTAGGATGATGAGATGATGAAGAATAGAAGGTGTTGGAGAAGATTTGATGAATAAATGGCTCCAAGCTTCCTCCTTTTCTCCCTTTCTTCTTACTCAAGTTATGAAGCTTGTTCTTCTCATCTCTCCCTTGTAGGTTTCGGCCACTATAGGAAAATAAGAGCTGAATTGTGACAAAAAGGGGTCTTAAACCTAAGGTGGAGTTGACTAAAATGCCCCTCCTTGCTTCTTCCTTCTAGCTTGTCACTTAGGAGGGTAAATGGGTCATTAGAGACCCATTTCTTCTCCTCCAAGCCACCATGGACAAGTGTCCATGTGCGGACCACCTTGTCTTTAGAAATTCCAGCACCTTTAATTTAATTAGGGTTTAGTCGTTAATTGGCCTAAGTTTGACCTGAGTTTGACTTTTTTGCAAAGACAGTCAATTGAAAGGAAACGACCCAAATAAGCTAACCGTAACGACGGCTAAGATTTTTGGGTCCATGAAAGGTCCCGAATGACTCCCGGAATCATCGGTTGACTTTTTCGGCCGAAAGTCAAACTTTGCCAAAAATCACCGGTTCGACCGGGATCGACCGGGGCGGTTCTTACATATGGAGTACTCTGGCGATCGGCCCTCATCCCCGGGTCGGACGGAGGGGGGCTCACCCGACCTCGCTGACTCGATCGGTTCCTGGGGCCCGTGGAGTTAACGACATAATACAGGAACCGGGAATGGAGGCTGAAGCTTCGTTCCCGATGACCATGGACCCGATACCTAAGACTGGATCGTCTCGCGGTAGGGATTTCGGCGTAAACATGAACCCGATACCTAATCTAAGGGTATCCAGTTCCATATGGGACGTCAGCCACTCGCGGACGATAAGCCTCCCTGAGTGGTCGGTCGCGTGCTCTCAGGGTTTTGTACACACGAAGATTCAGCTCTCTGCTGATTCGAGTGCTGCGGTCATGGCACTTGATCTCAGTGGGTTTGAAGGTGGAGGCCGCACGCACTCGGGAGCGTGGCCTATTGAAGTTCCAGCGCCCGCGGCTCTTGGGACTGGATGTGGGGTGCGGGTGGCTTCTGGAGCAATGAAGAAAGCTGCGGCTGAAGAAGCATCTCGGGCGGGGAAGCATTCCCGTCGGGAGGCATGATGTACCGGTTGGGCATCAGGGACTGGCCAAGGAGGGGTCCCTTGTTGATGATGTGCCTCCTACTACTGGAGATCTCCTCGAGCATTATTGTTGCGACATTTTTTAGGAGTAGGACCTCCGGTTTCATCTTCGCACTTTTTGTTCTTGCTGGCCATTATGGCATCCAAATATCGTCATTGGCGGTTCTAATAGAAAAAGCATTGGTGAACCTCGGTTCCGTATTGTCTTTATTTAGTGGTCAAAGAGTTTGTTCCCTACTGTACATCGTTGTTCAAATATTTAAAGTTTAATAAAATCTACTTCTTTCATTCAAAAAGAATAGAATAGGATGGTAAATTTTGTTTGGGATTGCTTACTACACAACTTTTATCCTCAATTTTAACAGAGAAGAGAGACTACTCTCCGGACTAAAATAATTAAATTGGAAACGATCAATTTAAATAGAGTTGGCTTTCTTTTGAACTTAAGCTTCTATTCCGAGGCGTTTTTATCATGATGTCTTCGTCGGCAACAGGCCCCCCTCCAGGTTTTGAAAACACCTCTGTCCCTGGGATTGCTCCTGGTCGAAGGCTGGACTCGGTAATCATTGCATCACAAAACCGATTTGAAGTGTTAGTTGATCAATTTGAAGGGCGGGCTTCACACTTTAAAGTGTTTGTTCACAACCTGCCACCCAGAACCTCCAGTTAGTGGCTCAAGAATTTGTTCTTAGAGTGTGGTGAGATCGTGAATGTGGTGACTCCGACCAACCCAAATAGCCGGGGAAAGTGGTTTGGCTTTGTGACTTTTACCTCTGAGGAAGCGAGGGAGAAAGGGATTGAGATCTTCAATGGCTATGTGCTCAAAGGATTCAGGCTATTTGTTGCCATTGCTTGGGATAGAAGACCTGAAAGGTTCGGAAATAATCTCAGTTGGAAGAGGAAGGATAACTTCACTGGTCCAGAAGCACGGGGTCGGGCTCAGTCGAAACAACAACCTCAGGTGATTTATCCTAAAGGAAGAGTGGTTGAGGGATACAGAACTTGGTTGGAAAAGGGCCATTTGGCGGTTCTAAACAAAGATTATTCACTGGAGATGATCATGGAAGACTTTCAAGCTGAAAGAGATGGTCAAATTTGCATTAAATTTCTGGGAAACAGAGTGGTTTTCTTGTATTTCCCACAAGAACAAGTGGAAAAGGATGCTCTGAAAGAAGATGTTGAATGGTTGAGGAGTTGGATGACTGTGCTGGTGGACAAGGTTCATCTTTGTAGAGAGGCAGGAAAATTTACCTGGGTTGCACTCCATGGCATCCCCATTTTGGGATGGTGTTCAGAGACTTTTGAAGCCATTTGTGAAGATCTTGGCTCTGTGGTTTGGATCCATCCTCAAACCTTGATGGGTTCGTCTTTGGGGGTGGGTTTTGTCCTAATACATTCTACAGAATTTCCAAGGGTGTATAAGGAATCTGGTCTCATTTTAGAAGACAAGGTCTACAATATTATGGTCAGCTCAGTTGAAAGCTCTGTGGTGCCACAAGTGACCTTTGTGGCTTCTGATTCTTCTACTTCATATTCCTCTAGTTCAGACAAAGGCTTCTCCCAAGAGATTGTTGCTACCAATTCTGAAAGTGGCCATTCTAGTGAAGGTTTTTTGAGAGCTTATAATGAGGTGGAGGTGTTGCTAGCTGCTGTTGAGCCTGAGGTTGGTTCTGGTTTGGTCGAAGGTTTGGTGGAAGGAATTAATGTGCTTGGGGCTGAACATTCTTTGACAGACATTCCCATTCCTTCCTTGCATTTGGGAGCCAGCATTGATGATCTATCATTGGCTACACCTACCTTCAAAGAAATTTTATTTGCTCCAGATTATTTGGGTGAAGAAAACTCAACCACTTTGGTGACTGTTCCGACCAACATTGCTGAGATAGTTAGCACCATTCCACTGTTGGAACTAGGAACAACTTCTCCATGTCCTTTGATTGAAGAGACAGTTAGGGAGATGCAAGGACAATTGACTCCATTGGGTTGTGGTGGTATTAACGAGATTGGAAGTTCCTCCTCTTTTGCTGCAGTTTTGGGGCCCATAAAGCAGGCTACTTTGCCTAATTACTCGGTTTTGGAGGGAAATGAAGGTTCAAAAACATTATTAACTCCTAATAGAGTTTTAAACAATACACCTGGCAACAAAGGTTTTTTGAACAAGAAAAAAGGGAAGGGTGCTGAGTTAGTAGCTTATAACACAAGGTCCAAGGCCAAATCCATTGTGGGTAAACTCAGACCAGTTACTAAGAAGAGGAGTGATACTGTCAGACAAAATTTTGATCAAGGATGGGCTGGAACTCTGGAGTATTGTAAAGCACTTGGGGTAAAGGCTTATTTATCTGATGATTTGGTAGCTGAGCAATTTGACAATCTTGATCATGAGGTTAATCACTCTGTGGAATTGGACACCAACACTGAAGATGAGTACTGTGATTTGGAGGAGCTTGAGGATGATGGATTAGAGGTGGGGAGGTCTATTACCCCCCTCAGACTCTCTACACCATGAGATTGATTTCTTGGAACATTCGAGGGGCTTCTTCAAGACAAAAGAGGAGAGCCATTCGAAACGTGTGTTCTAAGCAACTGGTAGCAATGGTTTTAATTCAAGAGACCAAGTTAGCAAATTTGCCTGTTTTCTTTATTTCCTCTTGTGGTCTTAGTTCAACTTGGGAGGGTATTTGCAGTCCATCAATTGGGGCTTCTGGGGGCTTATTCACTTTGTGGGATACATATGTCTTTGAGATGCATCAAAACTTCTGTGATGATCATGCTATCTACTGGACTGGTTGCTACTTACCTCTGAATATAAATATTTATGTGATAAACATTTATGCTCCATGTTCTGTCAGTGCTAGGACAGCCCTTTAGGAGGAGGTTGGAGAAGTGGCTCAGTCTTTATATAATAACCTAGTGGTGGCAGGTGACTTCAATGCAATACTTGATCCTGGGGAGAAGATTGGTTCCAATTATTCATCCACAAGTTTGAGGGTTTTCAGGAGTTTTGTGGCTGATCAAGGGTTAGTGGACTTGCCTTTGGCTGGGGGGAAAATTCCCTTGGTTTAATTCTAGGAGTATGGCCTCCAGGATTGATAGATTTTTAGTCTCAACTGCTTTTTTGGCTTTGTTCAACAATCTCTCTCAATCTTGCCTTCCTAGAACAATTTCTGATCATAAACCTATTTTTTTATCTAATCCTGTGGTGGATTGGGGGCCTAGGCCTTTCAAATTTATCAATGCTTGGGTCAGTCATCCTTTGTTTTATCAGCATACCAAAGAGCATTGGGAGAGTATTCACATTGGAGGTTCTCCTACTTACAAACTATGGTTCAAGCTTAAATCACTAAAAGCTTTCTATAAGACCTGGAATAGGTCTGTCTTTGGGTGGTTAGACTCTCAGATTGAAAAGATCAAACATGGGATTGGGGTTTTGGATGATTTATTTGAGGTTAGAGGTCTCTTGCCTGAGGAGATCTCTCATAGGGCCCTGTTGAATGCCAGGCTTATTCAGAAATTCAAAACACAAGCCAAAATCTGGTGTCAAAAGGCTAAGCAAAAATGGACCACTGATGGGGACATGTGCTCCAATTATTACCACATTGTAGCCAAAATTAATCAAGCTAGATTGAAAATCTCAAGTATTGAAGAAGGAGGAGTTGTATTTCAGGATCCTGCACAGATAAAACAGGCTGCTTCACTTCATTTTGCTAAGAGATTCCAAGGATCATCCTCTGTCTGTTTGGATCTCACAAGTTTACCCTTTAAAGCCATTACTTTGCTACAGGCCAATCAGTTGGAAATTCCATTTACTGAAGCTGAGATCCTTGGTGCTATTCAGGCCTGCTATGGTGACAAATCACCTGGTCCTGATGGATTTACAATGCTTTTCTATCACACTTGTTGGGAGGTGGTTAAAAAAGATATCTTGGATGTGTTTGATCACTTTCACAGGGGAGGACAATTGGGGAAGGGGTTGAATTCATCCTTCATAACTCTTATCCCAAAAAATAATGCCCCTTCGGTTTTTTATGATTTTAGGCCCATCAGTCTCATACATAGTATCTACAAAATTTTCTCCAAAGTTTTAGCTGCAAGACTCAAGCCTTGGATGAATGGGCTGGTACATGATACTCAAACTGGTTTCATTGCTGGCAGGCAAATCATGGATGGGGTTCTCATTGCAACTGAACTCATTCATCACATCAAAAAAGTGGGGGAAGAGGTTATTGTACTCAAACTGGATTTTGAAAAAGCATATGATCATATCCATTGGGGAGCATTGATGAATATAATGACTATTATGGGTTTTGGAGATACTTGGAAGCATTGGATTTCTGTGTGTATTGAGGCCTGGACATCTGTGCTGATAAATGGGTCACCTTCAGCTGATTTCCCACTTAAGAGGGGTCTTAGACAAGGCTGCTCACTCTCTCCTCTATTATTTGCTTTGGTAGCTGAGAGCCTACACCAGTTGATGATTAAAGGATCTACATCAAATATGTTCTCTGGGGTTAAATGTAGTGATCAAGGGCCAGAGATCACTCATCTTCAATTTGTTGATGACACCCTAACTTTTATACAAGCTGGGAGGCAACAAGCAATTAACTTGAAGCACACTCTCAAGTGCCTTCAATCAGCAACTGGGTTGAAGATAAATTTCAATAAGTCCAAAGTTTTACTGATGAATCCTTGTGTTATGAGCATTGAAGAGGTAACTGACATTTTAGGGTGCAACTCAATGCAATTTCCTTTCGATTACTTGGGCTTCAAGTTAGGTGCTAATCCTAGAAGAGAAAAAACTTGGGAGCCTGTGATCAACAAATTCAAAAACAATTTGAGTCTTTGGCAAGCCAAGAACAAATCTTTAGGTGGGAGAATTACTCTCATTAAATCCTCATTCAGTTCTCTCCCATTGTATTATATGTCCTTGTATAAGGCTCCTAAAGGTGTTATAAAGGAGATGGAGAAATGGCAAAAACAGTTTATGTGGAGTGGAAAACTGAACAAAAAATCACTGCATAAAGTAAGGTGGGAGAACATCTGCAAACCTAAGAGTGATGGTGGCCTAGGAATTTTGAAATTGGAGGTTATGAATATGGCATTACTGGCCAAGTGATGGTGGAGGTTTGCACTTGAACATGATTCACTATGGAAAACACTACTTTGTTCTAAATATGGTTGGGATCCATCAGCTTGGGACTTATCAAAATTTATGCCAGGAACTGATCAGAGTTTTCTGAGGCATGTGGGCTCTATATTAGAATTTCCTAGATTTGTAGTTGCATTTGGGGCTGTGGGACTTCACTGGACTATCAACTCTGGGAGATCAGTGCTATTTTGGGAGGATCTTTGGGTGACTGATGCTCCACTTAAAGCTTTGTTTCAGAGACTATATCATCTCAGTTATCAGAAGAGGGCTAGGGTGTCTCAAGTGTGGCTGGAAGGGGATTGGGTATAAATTTTCAGAAGGGAGCTGAGAGGGTGGGAGGAAGATACTTTCCTCATCTTATGTGACAAATTAAATGCTCTGCCTCCTTTAAATACTGAGGAGGACAAGGTAGATTGGGTGATTGACAACAAAGGATTTTCAGTCCACAGGATGTATCAGTATCTAGACAATGCTTCTGAGGAAGATCTCACCTGGCCAGCTCTATTATGGGAACCTAAATTACCCCCAGAAATAGCTGCTTTTGTATGGCTTTTGTGTTTACAAGCAGTGCCTACCAAGTGCTTCCTTCTCAGCAGAGGAATTTTCTCCACAAACATATGGTGTCCTCTCTACAATGAGGAACCTGAGGAGCTAGATCATCTTTTCCTTGGATGTAGTATTTCCTGGTCCATATGGACTTTGATCTTGGATTGGTGGGGGGTCAAAATAGCTTGTCCAGAAGATATCAAGCTCTGGTTCATCTCTTGGAAGTCTCTTGGATCTTTTTCTTCTCAATCACCATGGAGATTTGTGGTATTTTTCACCTTGTGGAGAATTTGGTTGTGCAGAAACAATATGGTCTTTAATCAACTATTACTCCGTCCTGAACAAGTGGTCCAACAGATTCAAAATGATGTCTATTAGTTGATTTGGGCCTTCTCTAAAAGGTCATCTTTCTTCTCTTTTATGGATTGGATAAATAATCCAGGAAGTTGCATACTAAAGAAGACTAAATCTCCTGTTGGGAGGATTCTCAGGCCTGAGGTGCAGCATTAACTGGTCACCTATGGCCTTTTTCTATTGTGTTGGTTGGTATTCTTTATTTGGGTTGGGGGAAGGGACTGGGTTTGGGAGGGTTGGGGTGAGATCTAGGCTGGTAAGGTTAGTTGAGGGTCATTGGGATGTTCTATTGTGCCTTTTGGAGTGGGGGTTCTTGGCCTTTTGTTTTGGCCTTTCTCTTCCCTTTTTATCTCTTGAGTGGGGTTTTAGGTTTTAGGTGAGGGTGTTGTCTGTGGTAGATCTCTTTAGGGTTTTACTCCTGCAGGTTGTAGTTGCTGAGGTGTTTGCTAAACAACTGAAGTCTGGGGAGGAGTTGGGTGTTTACCATTTCTGCAGATGGGTTTTTGACTGTGCTAGTGTCTGCAATATTGTGAATGGCTCATTTCTGGTTTCATGAGTTGCTCTACTGCAGTGGTGGGTGATATTTGGAAGCTTACCTATTGCAGTTGTGGTTGGATGTTGGTGTTATGCATTTCATTTTGATATTCTGCTGGTGATTCAAGGATGGGTTCATTTTTTATGGTTTTACATCAGTTTGGGAAAGGGTTAAATATTAAGTGATAACTTGGGGGGCAAGTCTAGGTTTGAATCATTGTTAGTGGGTAGCTTGGTTCACAAGTAATCGGTTGGGTTTCATTTTATATGTTTGTTTGTATGTTTTGGAGGGTGTATCCCTTGGCCATGGTTTTCAATTCGAAAGCTAGGTTATAATAAAATCAAAAATTGCTGATCAAATTTTTTTTTAAATAGAGTTGGATTCATAATAGGCGTCCTTGCATTAACTAATATTTACAATTCAACCTTGGACCCGTTGCTTTGATAGCCTCGCTCTACGCAATTGGGTGAGAATTTGATGTCCTCATTACCACCTGATCCATTTTGATTGTCACTGCCAAGCGTAGATGATGATTGTGGATGATCAGTGGTTGGCTCCACTCCACCCCTGCTTTGGCAGTTGGGAGGACAAGAATTCTTCAACTCTCCTTCTTCTTCACCATCACTACCATCATCAAATTCTTCTTCTTGCTCATCAAAATTATCATAGTAAATTAATAGCCAATCTCACAATTTAATTAACTAATTATTACGATATCAAAACTATTTATTCACACCTGGATTGAGAAGGTTGAGTGCGCGACGGTATCTTTCCCATGCCACCCATTTTCACAACGATATAAAATATTGTTGATTATCTTCCCTAAAATATGGCTTAACACAGAATTATAAAATTACATTGTTCTCCACGTGTCTATAGATATGACATATTTGAACAAAAAATGATCACATAGTTTTCATGAATTATTCAGACACGTGTACTCATCATAAATAGATCGAACAAAAAATTATAACAGTTTTCATGAATTATCCGAACACGTGCATTCATCACAACCTTTAATAAATTAATAACGGAACTATAATTTTTTATGACAAATTATAGATTGATAACACATGTAAGCGTTATATAACATCATATTTTTTTGAAGAAGCAATTATAATTTATTTATGCTCTCTAGAATCCGATGAGGATTCTAAAGAGAGGAGGAAAGTCCCTCCCAAACAGAGTTAAGGGTTAAAACCCTCGAACAAACAGAGAAGGTCAGCAAGGACCCCTCAAAACCAAACAGATACAGGGCTCATACCTAGATTATCTTACCGAAAAGCAAACAATAAAAACTTACAAACAATGGGCGTACCATCCGAGGCACCTCAAACCGAACTAACAATAGGTCTAAAAACCCGGAGAAAACTTTAAAGCTCTACACTATCAAAAGCACCCCAAACATGCACTGAAGACCCAAGTAGTCAGCAAGTGGTACTGTGAAAACCGACATCTCAAACCTCCACGACCTAACGCCGAGAACACTAACCACTGCAACATAACCCAGAAAGCACTATCGAGCACTGCTCAGCTCTCAACAAGAGAGCCCGCCCGAGGCCAACACCTCATGACGACCCTAAAGGGGAGTCAAAACCAAGTGACCCTAGAATCATCGTCGGAGAGACGAGTAAAAGGGACTCAATACCGAGCTCAATCAAACCAACATGACTAAATAACAGTAGACAAGAGCCAAATACCTCTACAAATACCTAATACCCTACCCACCAAGCACTGCTCGATCGACTCTGAAAACCAAGCCAACCCGCCCCGAGCCAACACTACGGACGATCCACGAGGGAGAGTTAGAACAGTTCCAACCATAAGTCTCCTCCGAAAAAGACTATGAGAGAAAACTACTCTAAACCAGACAAGTTGGGCAAAAGTATCTGAAGAGGACGAGATGACGGAAACACGAGTGAGACCAAAGTGACGAGTCGACCCGTACCACCACCAGAACTGCACCGAAGCTCCCAAAACCACTCCAATTCCAAGAAAAGTTGAAGCCCCTAACTAACAAAGACGAACCAACCGGTCGAAAACAATCTCCCTCAGCGGAGAAAACGGGGAAACAAGGAGCAACACTAGAAAACCCGACCAGCAAGGTCTTGATACGAAGAGCAGAAACCGGAAATCACTGCACAACAAGAGGTGTCGACCGCTGAGCATCCACAACTCCTCACCAGCCGGAGAAAAGTACCACCTAGCAGGAGCCAACACACAACAAGGAGGAACGGTTCGAAAAGATCCTCCACAATCAACGACCTCTATGGTCGAGAAACACGTCCCACTAAAGACAAATCGAGACTCCAGCAAACACTCAACAACGAGGAAGGAGCTGAAGGAGGCGAGCACCAGATGCAACAAAACCTGAACCGCTACAATCAAGAACCCAGAAGTTCGCGAAAATAGTCCCACGCCGGAAGCAGAGTGAGTCGCAGGAAACAACGTCCTAGATAAGACCAGGCCCAAGAAACCGGATGGTCCAGCACCAAGGACCGACATCACTAAGACTACGTTGCCGCTTGTGAAACTCGTGCTTCAACTCCAAGACCCCGATTTGAACTACCAAAACCAGCTGACGAGCCACAAAGGCCGAATCTGGTTGCTAGAAACCCCACAGCTCGAGTTCAGAGGTGGCGTAAAGGGCATCACCACGAAGGCGAGCCACCCCACCCCCAAACCCAAGGCTCACCAAATCTGAAACTGAAGCCCCCAAAACCTCCGCCGATCGCCCGCCAGCAGCAACAACTCTGAGAGACAGAGAAAAAAAGGGGAAGGAACAGACCTGTAAGAAGCCCGAACGTCGGAGATGGTGGTTGCCACGAGCAGCACCCTTCCAAAACCGACCCGTCCAAGCCCGAGGGATAACCAGATCTAAGCAGCTAACCAACCAAAACGAACCAGGAAACAGAGTGAGGAAATCAGTGGCGAGAAGAGGGAGGAGAAGCAGAGGGAGAGAAGAAATGGTGTCCGCCGGCAACACCCGAGGCCGGAGCAACGACTATCACCGGCGGAGGGTAGAAGCAGGGCGGCGGGTCAAGGAATTTAAGTCGATACTACAATACATATACGATATATTGAATGTCTTCTTTATAAATTGATTCAGTAAATCTAAATGCAACAAAACTGAACACTAATACTTGAAATCTTTCCTCTAGAAAAAAGTAGGGTTTACTCCATGTCCTAACCTTCACCTTTCGTTTGTTACTAAATCCTAACCCAAGCAAACGTAAATTGTCATGTAGTAACGTTGACCGCATTTTCCGTCCAAAAGTTTAACGGTCGTTTAGTGAGTAACAGGAAAAGTTGATAATTCAGAGTTATGATTTGAGAATAACGAAAAAGTTTACGTTATGATTTAAGAATAAACGAAAGGTCTATGTTATGATTTGAGAATAAACGAAAAGTTGAAGTTTCTATTTTAGGAGTTTTAGAGCATGTGACAAGTATGTGACAGGTATTTCACGGCGTTAGTCACACTTAATAAATTTTGATACATTTTGAAAATTAATAAGGTAAAAACCATTATTATCCGATACGTTTCATATATATGTGGGTTATGATTTGATGTTTGACTTTAGTATAACGAGGTAACATAGAGTTCTTTCAAAAAAAATATACTTGAAATCTATTTGTATAATCCTAAATGCTTGGCATCTCTTAGCAAACAAGACTTTCATCAGTGCTTATATTAGTAGATTCAATAACTTCAACAAACACGACTTTCATTTGTCCTTATAGAAGTAGATTAAGATTGCAAACTAAGTGTAAGAAAGTTTTATAAGTGGACCTTTAATTTCTTTTTTTGATCAGCGGAAACAAATTTAAATTAACTTTTAAAGAAAAAATTACACTAAGTGGACCTTTAATTATGAGCAGAAAATTGTAGTTGCATTGATTTCTCACTATGGTAGCAGAGTTTGTTCTTCATAAATATTACTTCATATCTCGTGACCTTTAAATTATGAATTTTAAAAGCCACTTTTCTCAATGCTCTCGTCTGTCCTCCTCCAAAGTGATACACATCCTAATCTGTTACTGGTTCGTCAAGTATGGAAAAAGATGAGCATCTTCATTTATTTAAGATAATAACACAAGAAGATGGATATTGACGAGAACTACGACAAACATAGAGTACACACGTGACATAGCTAACGAAACAAAGGAGAAGCATAATTATACTATGGAGATTACCACTAAGCTAAAAACATATATGGTTTATGCTGGACAAGATGGGTGCCATAAATAATTGGAGTCTAGGGCATATTGGGAACTCTTGGTGTAGGAGCTCCAGCACCTAGTGGTGGAGATGGAATTCTTGCACTTCCACGACCACTCCCAGCACCACCACCATCCCCGCCACCACTAGGAGAGCCCGGCATTGGAACAAGAGGGCTACCCCCACCACCACTAGGAGTGACCGGCATTGGAACGAGAGGACTACCCCCACCACCAGGAGTTGGAATGAGAGGATTGCCTCCGCCACCGGGGATACCTGGAAGGCCTCCACCAATTGGAATGCCAGGAATTCCGGGAATGCCTGGGATGCCTGGGAGCCCACCACCAGTAGGGAGGCCTGGAATTCCGGGAATGCCTGGAAGCCCACCACCGATAGGAAGGCCTGGAATTCCGGGAATGCCTGGGAGCCCGCCACCGCTAGGGAGGCCTGGAATTCCTGGGAGCCCACCACCGATAGGGAGGCCTGGAATTCCTGGAAGCCCACCACCAGTAGGTACTCCAGGAATGCCCCCACCAATAGGAAGGCCAGGAAATGGGAATAGATTAAGTTGTGACATTTCACCATCTTTATCACCCAAGTTTCCTTTTGCATTTGCTACAAGCTGGTTGTTGTCCTGGTGCTCAGTGAACTTGACCGGTTTGGTCATTTTGTCTGAGAGATCACGTGCATGACTCTGGTGGACGAGGCTGATAGTAAGCACCATGAAGAAGCCAAGAGTGAAGAGAAGGGTCATAGGTATTTTCAAAGCTGAAGTAACCATGTCTAGGAATATTTTGTAAGACAGACTAGAAAGGGAAGAGGGATATAATGTAGCTTCTTGCAATAAGATGCGTATATATAGGGGTACTGCTCATTGAGGACAAAATGTCCCATTAATAGTATTGAAAACACCTAATAATTTCTTGACATAAAATAGATCTAGAACTATGTGCCAAGCGGTATAAATAAACTTGATGGTCAGCTTTGACTATAGATATAAAAATAAAATCCGTATCATCAAAAAAGAATCAAGAATAAATTAAGCCTATCATTTAAAATAATTTTTTGTGGACTATATATTCTTAATTTAGTATTATAATATTGTTTGAAAACGCAGTGTAAAACAACTAAGAGAATGAGAATTAAAGAGGGGAGTCAAGTGTGGGTGGAAGTCAGGTCAACACATCGAGTCATGCATGGCGAAGTGTGAGTTTTGCCAGGCAATGCTCTGTACATCTTACTGTGGACTCGGCCATTTAAACCTTATTAAATGGGCACACATAGCAATGACACACCAGAGGCAGAGCAAGAAGAAGAAGAAAAGAAAACCAAGAATACCATGCAAGTGTCGAATTCTGCATGCACTGCTCTGTAATCTGTATGCATATCTTCATTAATTGGAATCCTACTCGATTCGAATGCCTACCATGAGCTGTAAGGTAAATGTATATGAGAAATGGACACGCATAGCAATGTAGCACCTCATGAGCAAGAAGAAGAAGAAAAAGATAAGCATTCAGCACCTTGGCTATCTCTTCACATTAATCCCAAGCATGCCATGCGTGTACGGAGGTGAACTTGACAGAAGCCTAGCTTATCTGGAAACCGACAGCGTAATACATCAGTTACACATATGAGAGAATGAAAATGGGAATCAATCAATGTAAGACATAACTAGAACACAGAAAGAAAACTCAGGGCATCACTTCTAGTACTTACAACAAAATGAATGAAAGAATTGGTTAACACATCAGAAACAAAGGCTAATTAAGATTAGAATACACACAGGACAACAACTTTATGATCATCTCTGACCAACTCCCTAGTATGGAGTGACTTACTGGAATCGAAAATTAGACCCGGATCCAGAGCTGCAGTCAATGGGTGTCGCTCGAGACTGGTTTTGACCCATTATCGGCCCACCATATTGTTGTCGTGCATAGAGTTTGTTGCTGATATAGCAGACCCAGTTGCTCAAGGACTGAGCCCAGGAAACTTTTGTTTGATCAATGCAGCAAGCCCACCTACATGAGGAGCAGCCAGACATCATCCCAAATCTCTCACCTAAATGGTTGATACAGTGTTTGTATAGCTAAGTTTCCCTATGTGAATCAAGGGAGCAGGTAAATGAACACACCAATAATAGGAAATTGTAACCAACACATCGGTTTAATAGAGCAAGCAATGAAACAAGTTGTGGTGTGGTAATTAGGTCTACTAAGATAGCGAACACATAAATCTATCTATCCAAACATCACAAGTCATGAGAAAACTATGTTCTATAATAGAATCAAATGTGTCTCAATACAACCAAGCAAAACGATACAAGAATCATGAAGAGATGGAGAATAGTGTTAGAGAGTACTCTATACGTAGGCTCTGACGTCTCGTCACTCTTCTTCTTACACTGTTGTCTTGGTCGCTCTCGCTTCTGAGCGACCTCAGAATGCCTCGGAATTCCACCCATTGACGACCGGTGGTTGCCATCCATTGACGATGTCCTCGAATTTTTTTTATTGGTTAAGCACGTTCATGTCGTTGTTTGTTCCGACCATGCCAAGAAATGTGTGCCAAATCCACAAATCCTACGTGACAATGACCTTGAGCATCATTGTGGAGGATATTACAGTGATCCCTATTCGATGAACTCCTTTCAATTCCGTCGGGCAGTTCTTCCACTGTCAGTTTATGCAATTAAGACTACCCAACATCCCGGGGAATCCACGATCCACATTCACTGCTAATATGGGGTTCATATCAACTACTTTACCTAGGAAAAACATGCCTTTTATCGTGGGTAGGAATTCTACCCTTAAATAAATATTGGACAAGTCCTTAACTTATGACCGCTTTTTTCGTTTCGCTTTAATGGTAATCTTGGGGATGTTTACTTTTAAAGAGATAGCCAACAACTACGGCTAAGGAAAGTGCTGTAAGAACCGCCCCGGTCGACACCCATCGAACCGGTGAAATTTGAGAAAAGTTGACTTTCCGCTGGAAAAGTCAACCTATGACTCCGGGAGTCATTCGGGACCTTTCCGGGACCCAAAAAGCTTAGCCGTCGTCACGGTTAGCTTAGTTGAGTCATTTCCTTTCAAATGAGTACTTTTGCGAAAAAGTCAAACTCGGGTCAAACGGGGTCGAATTAGGGTTTTTATTCGGATTAATTTATTTGGGCTGAGATAATTGTGAGTGGAGGTGGACCCCACATGGACACATGTCTATGAGTCTTGGAGGAGAAGAAAGGGGTAGGGAAAGACCTAATTGACCCCCATTTTTGGGCATTAAAGGACAAGAGGCTAAGGGGCAAAATGGACAATTCTAATTTAGGTTAAAAGCCACATGTGAGCCAAACTTCAGCCATTTACACCCTTGGCCAAATTTCCCTAGAGAGAGAGAGAGAGGAGCTCCATTGCTTGAAGAAGAAGAAAGGGAAGAAAAGGAAGACCTTTTGCTTGATTTCCACCACAAATCTTCTCCAAACCTTCATATTTCCCATCCCCTCTTCATTTCTAAGGTCAGCACTCAATAAAGCCCTCTTTTGATGAATTCCTAGTTGTGAGTTTGGTAGAAAATGTATGAACTAGCTTGGGTAGTAAGGGATTTAAGCTCTTCCTTGATTAAATGAATGATTTATGGTGGGAAAGTGGAAGTTTGTGATGGAAATTAATTGGATTTTTGTTAATTGGATGAAACCCAACTTTGGGTTTGAAGTTTTCGGGTTTTTGGGACTGAATTTGGAAGTTTTGGAGGTTAACAATGGAGTTTTGGAGGTTAACAATGGAGTTTTGGAGGTTTGGATTCGTGGGGACGCAGTTGAGGGAAGAAGAAGGAGGCTGCCCAGAGCGGCACGGAAAGGGCCTCTGACCGGCCCTCTGAGCGACACGGAAAGGGCCTCTGACCGGCCCTCTGAGTGGCACGGGAAGGGTCTCTGACCGGCCCTCTGTGCCGCCCGGAACGGGCCTTGTTCCGGCCCGGTTTACTATACGGTCCGTGTGTTCTTGTCGGGGGTAATTTGGGTGTTTTCTCTTTAAACCACCCTTGAATTATTGTTAATTCTCGTATTACTTTGTGATCTTAGACGTTGTTCCCGATCACGGCGGAGGAGGCTACTAGACGACTCGTGGTTATTCGTGTTGGATAGCGATTGAGGTAGGGAAAAGTAGCAAATACCGGTTTAATTATGGAAAGTTACTATAATGCATATAGGACATAAACAACCGGAATAAATTGTAGAATCACATGTAGGATGTGAATAACTAGCGTAGTCATATAAATGTGGAATTACTTGCGGGCCATGTCGTGCCCGTAAGTCTGGGACTTGTTGTGCTGTAGAATCACATGTGGACCAGGTCGTGCCCGTAGGATTGTGTGTTGGTTGCGCTTGTTTGTGATTAGTAGCTTGTAACGTTGATATGTGGTATGTTTCGTTGTTAAATTAAGGATTATGATATGCTATGAGAACGTGGTGAATGTTGGTGTGAACTACTATCTTTTGATATGATCGGGTGATTGATAGACCGATGTTGTGTGTTCTGGTACGACGTGTTGGTATAATATGTTCGGTATGATATGTCGGTATGATATGTTCCGAGGATGGTGTTCCGGTCTGATATCTATACCGTAGAGGATTCCGGTATAGGATATCTAGGCCGAGGATGGTGTTCCGAGGTGATGTCTATACCGTAGAGGATTCCGGTATAGGATACCTAGTCTGATGCTGAGTGTTCTGGTATGGTATGTGTGGTGTGATTTGTACTCCGTGCTACGGGAAGATATCCGACCGATGCTGTGTGTTCCAGTCTGGTATGTTTGATACGAGTTGTACCCCGATGTTGTGTATTCCGAAGGATATCTAGGCCGATGCTGAGTTCGGTACGATATGGTTGAGTCGTGCTATGGAATCCGGCGTATTGTCATGGGATACTTAGTGTGGTGTGGTTGCTAATAATATTACTCTATGTGTTGATCTGTTTTGGTTCGCTGTGGTTACTTATGTCGGTCATGTGATCCTCTGTTATTTGAATACATTTATATCCGAGTTCAGTGTATTGTTGTGCGAGTTCGCACGCATGGTTAGTTATAAGATAAACGTGGTCGTAATCTAGTGAGAATTGATTGGGTAACAGTAGTTAAGTGCATAGTTGAGGAGAAGTGTCTGAGAGTCGGTTCGTTATCAAGTTTAACTTGTGGATTGCTCCCGAGTGGGGTCAAGCGTTGCCTTTGGATTACTTCGTTTAAATAGTCTTTGTTATTGCCTTACTAGTATGCCATAATCGGACGGGTATCCGTGGTAGTGAGCAATTGCTCACTCCCTTTACTACTTTTTCCTACTGAGCGAAAGCTCACCCCCTTTTCTACTGCTCTACAGGTTTTTGATCTCGATTTTATTTAGAGGACGTCTCGAAGCTTGGGAGCTTAGTGAGAGTCCTAGTTTGGATGGTCTAGAGACGTACTTTCCTTTTGTACTAAACTTCTTATTACTTGGATTTCGAGCATTTGACTCTTGTTGTAGGAATTATTGGTTGAACTATTATTTTGGAGTTTCCTTGGTTTTAAAATTGCATTTATAATTATTATTTTAGTTCACGTCTCGAGTTCGGGTTAAAACCGGATTTGAGACGTGACAAGTGCAGAGATGGTCGTCGTGGTCAGGGTATGATGAACCGACTAGTATTTATAACTAAGATCACAATCAAAAATATCCTGAGGTGGTTATACATTTTTCTACTCCTAATTTTACTTTTCACTAGAGTTATTATACCATCATGGAAGTTAAGTCTCATAGAGTTGACACACACTCATATATTTGTCTCACATGCATGATTCATCTAACATTATTTGTTCTCTTGTTCTGATTATTTAATGCATGTCCCCCTTAATTAGTGATACTCTTTACCTGCCTTTTCATTGTAGTTCCCTCTAGAGGTCGTGGTTGCTATAATATTTATGCGTCCTCACCAAGATATGTCTTGTGTTATGCAGTAGGTCTGCTGGTTCATACACAACCTTGCCAGCCACATCTATTATTCCTCAAGCGTGTTTAAAGATACATTAAGGGAACTTTGTCATTCGGTTTACATTGTACCTCCAGGTCCACCCCTACCCAAACTGTGTATACCAATGTGGATTGAGCCGGTTGTCTTGATTTTCGATAATCAACATCGGGCTTTTGTGTTTTACTCGGCGATAACCTTATGTCTTGGTCGTCAAAGCGTCAACCAACTGTTTCTCGGTCAAACAATGAAGTCAAATACAGAGTTGGTACAAAGTCAGAGGTCGAAACAAGATGGCTTATTCGCAATCTCTTGTTGTTGCTTCATCTTCCAGTTCGTCAAGCTATTCTCGTCTTCTGTGATAACCTCACTAATCATGTGCAACATTAAAGGACGAAGCACATCAAACTAGATGTCCACTTTATTCGGGATAAGGTAGCATCGGAGAGGTTCATGCGTTGCATGTCACTATTGTTGATCAATATATCAATATGCAGACATTTATACAAATGGCCTTCCTTCGCACTTGTTCACTCGCTTCCGTTACAACCCTTGCGCCCGACCATATCCCACTTTGTCCGAGGGAGTCTTAGTCAACATAATTACTCTCATAATCTTTTTGTAACTACCGTCACATCCCTTGTAATGCGCGTGATTATAAATATCCTTCTGCAATTACCTATTGTAATTATAAATAATAATCATGGCCTTCCTTTCATGCCACGTCGTTCATATAATTCAAGGTTCTAAAAGTCGTTGAGCGTTGGTTAGACGGATGTGGTCTTCGGGGATTAACTGAAGACGAGTCGGAGATTAATCATATTTTTACTTTCCTATTTTATTATTATTTTTTAATAGATATTATATATATATATAATATCTATCCAATTATACATAATTAATATAAATAAAATATAATTTTTATTATATAAAAATAATAACAAATATTTTGACTCCTAAAAAATGGGTTACGATCATATTCTTATACGCCAAAACGGTGTCAGGAACTCAAGATGACCGTCTCTATGCTAAATTAACTTCAATAAAAAATTGTCTAAGCTTCCACAAAATAGTTTCATGAATAACTACCTCTAGGTTCCCATAAATCAAACATAATAAATATAGTTGAGGTTGGCCTATATACACAATTCGAATAACCAATAGACTAAGCAATCAAACAAAATCCTAATTTCGTCACTGTCACATTACTCATATAACATAGTAGAAACTAGAAACATGTGATTTTTTATGGATGAACAAGTACAGCTCTTTCAAGTAACCTTCCAAGCATAACACAAAATCATGATCCAGACAACATCACACTATTGCCCTACCATAACATAAGTAAATATCATCCGCAAATAAAAAATCAGAAAGGTAAGACCGTAATAAACACACAATGATATAAGCTCGTTCTCAGCTCTCGTTCGGATCCAACATGCCCGTGAAACCGAGTTCACAAAGGAACGAATTAAACGAGAAAATAACAGCAACCCAGATGATAAAAAGCGAAAAGGAGCAATGACTACCAAAGAGTGTCTAAGCTTCAACAAAAGTTTATTCAATTAACCAAGTTACAGAAAAAATCACACCTTGCAAATAGAGATTAAAGAGCTGTGATCACAAATAGAGGTCACATAGCACAATTCTAATCTCAGTTTCTCACAATGACAACTTACAAAATCACCAATTAAAACCATTTTTGTATGATTAAAGTTCAAAATAAAAAACCTTTAATCTGCAGTTTGAATCGAACTCAACATAGAACAAAAAAAGGGAACAAAACGAACCTGTTGTGAGTGTGAACTGGTACTAGGCTTCCGGCGATCGGAGGTCGACGAGAGGCGTCCTTCTCCGGCGTTTTGTGGCTGTGAGCGGCGTTGCCGTGTCTTCGAATATCAAGAGCCAGAGACCAGAGAGTGTAGGCAGACTTTGTCACAAGAGGAACTCAAAAGGCTTTTCAGTTCTTACTTTTTAGACTTAAGTTGCTTTTTAATTCATAAATCCGACCCATTAACCTAATCGCCTATCCGGGTCTAATCCCAGACTCATGATTAATCGGTCGATCCACCAACCCACCTATCTAGAAAGTCGGACCCACCGACTAAGTCGTCCGACTAAACCAAGTCGGGTTGCCTAAGGGCATCCACAACCATTTCGTCGGCTGCTGACGGGGAGGATTAAAAAAAATTAGTTTTTCCTTCCCAGCCAGCTCACCGCCTGCGCAATCTGCAGTGGCGACTTTTGTGCCAGCGGGGAGCCGTCAGCGGTAAGAAAATAATAATAATATTTTAATGTATTAAATTTAGTATACATTATGACGGAAATTAAGACGGTAATTTTTATTAGCACACAAAATATCGAGAAAAACAGAAACGAGATTACATGTTCACGATATACAGCTCGTGAACGTACTGGAGGAATTTGGGCTGGTCTTTAACGATCTCCCAAAGCGAATACTTCGTGAACTGGTGGCCATTTTGTCTAACATACCGGTCCACCGCTGCAGATCAAAAGTAATTGTCGGTTTGTCCCGGCGGGGCAACCTGAACTGCTTCACGGTTACAAAGTTCAAAACAATGGATTTTCCGGGCTAGTTGCTGCCAGTGGTCCCTGCACTGCTTCTGGGTGCGAGGTGGGGCATCGGCTGGAGCATTTTGGACAAAATTATCGAACACTTCCGGCCAGTACCTATTATTTGGCCTCAGCCGGGCATCGTGTAGCCAACATAAGACCAACACCATCTCTTCCTCGTGGCGCCAGGGTTGTGCTGCTATGCTGGCCATTGGACATTCGAACAAGAGAATAAATTAGAAGGAAATAAGCTAGGGAGTAAGAGAGCTTGTTGGGTGAAAAAATATGAAAGAATAGGGTGCCTTTTATAGCCCAAACCGCCGGCCATATAAGGGTATTTTGGTCCTTTTAGCAAGCTCATGGAAATTATGTCACGCATCCCAAGAAACTACAAAGTATTAAAATTTTTAAGGGTTATTTACGATAAGGTACCCAAATGATTCGTCCACGAACGATAAGGTACGCTTATGAATTTTTTTCCAATATGGTACCCAAATGTTTCGTCCACGAACGATTTGGGTTAATGGGGTTAAAAAACTAACAGAATTATGTAGAATGACTATTTTGCCCTTTGACATTTCAGTTGACTTTTGACTTTAGAGTGAAAAAACCATTATACTCTCGGTTATTATTATTTTTTTAATTTATAATTTCTAATTATTTTTAATTTTCAAAATAAAATAAAGGGCACTTTTCACCTCAATACCCTAACTATTGGGTTTTCGTCACCTCAATACCCTAACTATTTTTAGTGGCACCTCAATACCCTAGAATGACATTTTCCGTCACTTTAGTACCCCCCGTCAACTTTCCATCCATTTTGGATGGAAAATGCATGAAAAGTCTAAAATACCCCTCACAAACAGTCAAATTTTTAAAATATTCCATTGGTTTCAAATTTTCTTTTTATTTATTTATTTATTTTATAAAAAAACATTTATTATTTTATAAAAATTAGAAAATTACCCTTATTAACAATTAAATCTTAAATCTGTTTCTCTTTAATTCTCATCCACTGTCACTCTAACCTAAACCCTCTCTCAATCTCTATTTCTCGTGTCTCAGAGGTACCCTTTGCTGCATCTCCGCCTCTGGTTCATATTTTTCATCCACAAACTAAGGGCTGGGGAGGTGGGAGACGGGGAGGGTGACAACACCGCCCAGGAGAGGTTGGGGTGATGAGAGGAGAACGGACGTGTGGGACGGTACTGTGAGGGGGCGGCAGTGGGAGGCGGCTCGGTAGTAGATCTGGCCGGAGGGTTATGAACCGTGGTCAGAGACCTTTCGATTTGGGGCTTGTCACTCTCTTGATGTTGCAGCTCCAGCTCGGGTTTACCTCCTCGACCTCCCCCTGCTTTCTAGCGCTGTTATTCCGGCGTGGCGTTCGTCTCGGGTTCGTTCTCGCCGGCTTCGATTGTCAGGGACGCGGAAGGATTTGGCTCGGGTCAATCTGAAGGGGAGTCGAGGTCGTCGATCTGAAGGGGAGTCGTGTTGTTCTCAAAACAAACTTCTATCGTCAAATCTGATTTTCATGTTCTTAAAAAAATTCATCGTCAGATCTGATTTTCATGTTTTAAAAAAAAATCATCGTTTGTTTGAATTTTTGGTTATTTTATTTTCACGTTCCCTTGAAATTGGTTTGAGTTTGAGGCTACTGAAATTGAATTTGAGTTTTGAATTGATTTTCTGGAAATCGGAAGGTGCTCTTGCGGGATGGAATGTTCATGTTGGATTCTGAAATTGTTGTTGATGGAGGTGAGGTTGAAGACAGGGTGAATATTCTAAGGTTAAAGAGGGGTAGCAAATTGAAAAAAATAAATAAAACGAATTTAATAAGATCTAAAAATTAAAACTGAATTTGAATAATTAAAACTGAATTTGAATAATTAAAATTGATTTTGTAATAATTAAAATCTGTTTTTTAAATACAAATTATTTTTAAATAAAAAATGATTTTCTTAAGTAAATTCTGATTTTTTTTAAAAAATGATTTTTGAAAATAAAATATGATTTTTAAAAATAAAAACAGATTTTTAAAAATAAAATATGTTTTTTTTCTATAAAATATGATTTTTTGAAATAAAATATGTTTTTTTTAAATAAAAAAATATATTTTTTAAATATAAACTGATTTTATAAAATTAAAAATTAATATTTTTAAAGAAATTCTAATTTTTATAAAATAAAAAAAGTTTTTTATAAAATAAATAAATAAATAAAATGAAATTTTGAAAACCAATGGCATATTTTGAAAATTTGACTGTTAGTGAGGGGTATTTTGGACTTTTCAAGCATTTTCCATCCAAAATGGATAGAAAGTTGACGGCGGGTACTAAATTGACGGAAAATGTCATTATAGGGTATTGAGGTGCCACTACAAATAGTTAGGGTATTGAGGTGACGAAAACTCAATAGTTAGGGTATTGAGGTGAAAATTGCCCTAAAATGAATAAATTATATATATTTTTTAAAGTTATATTTTTGAAAAACTGAATTTGGTTTTTATTTTCACAAATCAGTTTTTATTTTTTTAAAATCAGATTTTTATCTTTAAAAATCATTTTTTTAATAATAATTTTTTTTGTATATTAAAAAAATCATATTTTATTTTTTTTAAATCAGTTTTTATTTTCAAAATCAGTTTTTATTTTCAAAAATCAGTTTTTATTTTTAAAAATCAGTTTTTTTTCAAAAATCAGGTTTTATTTTCCAAAATCAGTTATTATTATTTTATTTAAATTTTTATAATTATTAAATTTTTTATTATTTAAATATTTTATTTTATTATTTTAATATTTTATTTTATTATTTTTAAATATTTAAATTTTTAATTTTTAATAATATATTTTTAATTTTTATATTTTAAAATATTTTATTTTTAATATATTTTTATTATTTTAATATTTTATATTTTATTTTAATATTGTAATATTTTATTTTATTATTTTTAATTTTAAAATTCTGATTTGTTTTAATATTTATTTTTTTATTTTAATATTTTAATATTTTAATTTTATATTTAGTTTTATTATTTTTTAATATTATATTATTTTAATATTTTGTATTTTTAAATTTTTTTATTATTATTTTAAATTTTAAATTTATTTATTATATTTTTATTCTATTATAATTAAGGGTATAATGGTAATTTTGTCTATCAAATTTATAAGCTTAAAATAAGAAAGGGTAAAATTGTCATTTCACACCCTACTTAACTGCGCATGTCTAATTTAGAGGAATATTCCGTTAGTTTTCTAACGGAATATGCTACTTCCGTCCGTGGACAAATCATTTGGGTACCAAATTGGTCATTTGAAACATATGGGTATCTTATCGTTCGTGGACGAAACATTTGGGTACCTTATCGTAAATAACCTTTTAAAAAAAAACTACAACTTCTTAAATTAAATTAAAGCAACAATTCATTACATTAATAAAAACTACAAAATAAAAAAAAATGACAATTCATTACTGAAAAAACAAACTACAAATAAAAAAACAACAAACTAATTAAATTAAATGAGTAAGAGTCGTGGCACTACTGCATCAGATCGCGAAAAATCGCAAGTTCCGCATAGTGTGCCTCAAGCTAGGGGGAGTCATGGCCGACATGTCCGTTGCTTCCTCTACCAACCATTGATCGAATGCCTTGAGCTTCAGCTGCGCGACGGTTTCTCTTTCCCTGGAGTCGCTTGCAGCTTTCGCCGCTAAATAGGCCTGCTGAACACTATCGACAAGCTCTTTCTTAGATGCTATAGAGTTTTTACCTCTGAGCTTCGCAGCTTTAGCCGCCTTCTGACCCATAGGTCGCTTGTACGCAGTTGGCACTCCGTAGTAGCACTCGTGGTCTGCTGACTCTCCTCGAACGTCGTGTCTTCACAAATGCGCTTGCCCGAGTCGGTTGACTCGTCGACATCGAACTGACTAAGCGGTGTGTCTCCGTTGCCTTCCTCGGGCTGCTCGACGTTAAAATAGTATGAATTCCACTTGTTTTGGTCTTTGACTAGTTTCCACCAATGTTTCCAAGTGAATGGATGTCCTTCCTTCTGCTCGTACTGTTGCTCGGCCAATGACATGATTTCATCATCGAAACGGCCGCTCCTGTGGTCCATAATGTTCCAGACGAACATCCCCTGAAAGTTTGTCACTCTCGAATTGACTTGGCCCCAATGGTCTTTGCACTGCTTAGGTGTCCTTTTTGGATCATCCGGTCCACGCGTACCAGCAACTTCTTCGGCGATGGCCGCCCAATACTTCAGATTGTGTTTCTGATTCCCGTGAATTGAGTCGTACGAATGGTGCATCCAAGCTCGAACTAAACGCTCATCCTCCTCGGCGCTCCACATATTTAGCTTCCTTCTAGGTTTTGGTGGAACCACGGCGGCGGCCTCGGTAAGCGTTAGAGATGCAAAGTTTGTCAGCTCGGATGGAAGGTTTGGTGGAAAAAACTCTTGCGTCATTGGGTCATCCTGCAACGACCTAAACATGTGGCCCCACTCGTTGAGATCGAATGACATTGTCTAACGGAAAAAAATATTAGAATGTAGTGAGAATAGAGAGAAGAGAGTTAGAAGTTGTGGGTGAAAATAGAGAAGAGAGGGTTAGTATTTATAGGGGGTAAAAAGGAAAAAAATAAATAAATGTTGGCTGCCAGCGAGCGGACACGTGTCGCCAGCGCAGCAACAGCCAACGGCCGGCGCGACGACCAATGAAGACTATTCCACCTCGCCAGCGAAGAGTGCTGGCGAGGAACTCAACGGCTACCTTCCCCGCCAGCGACCTCCCCGCCAGCTCTCAGCCTGCTCAACGCCTCCTCGCCGGCGTTTTCTCCACGCCAGCGCCTCCCCGCCCACGCCTTTTGAAGGCCTAACCTGAAAATGGAGTCTAAGCAACGTTTGACGTGATTTTTCGAACATCGATACAAAAGCAACATTGTCATTTATAAAATTTGAAAGTATCACGTGATAAAAAATATCTGAATTTTGTTAAATTCAACGACATTTGATGAGAAATCAAAATTAATAATAATGAATCAATAAGTTTTAAAGTTGATAGAAACAAATTGATTATTTTTATCAACTTAATCATTGGGAAATGAAAATTTCCCTTTAAAGTTATTTGATACGTATAGTCCTTGCTAACTTGGAAACTTTTATCGCCATCTCACAGATTTAACCGTGGTTTTAGAAGAGGATAAAGAGCAGCTCCAACGATCATGTTTGATAGTTGTAGGTGCGTCATTGCAGGCGCTACAACAACTTCCTGCAACGGCTAGCCAACGTAGGACCTATGGCTTGGCGTATCGACGCAGAGGGTCGCCTCATAGTTCTACAGCGACTTGACTAGTTAACGGGTCAATCTCAAGCCGACACTTGACATAGCCGAATTTAAAGTAAAAGCTACATTTTCCCTATAAATACCAATTGACCCCTACCAAAAAAAAACTCACCCCTTCTCTTCTACACACACTCTCTTATCTTTTCCTCTTCTTGTCCTTGAATTTTTTTACATCGATTGACAATGGATGACCCGACGAACTTCGAGTAAATCATGGACTCGTTGAACGTGGACGAGGTGTCTCAGCACACTGAAGAAGAGCTCAACTGTCATATCGAATCCTACACCTCCCTCCTCCAACCGACCCAATCCATGTCATCCTAATACAATCCGCTCCACTATTCCTAATGGCCACAATCGCAAATCCCCACTAAGCAACCTTCCCAGTCTGCTATAGGAAAGCAATTAAGAAGGAAGGCGAAGAACCTTGCACCTCAATCGACTATAGGTCCATGACTAAAATGGAGCATCGTGGAGGAGGAACGGTTGGCGGCGGCATGGATCAACCATTCTCTGGATAACATCACAGGGAAGAGACAGAAGAACGACATGTATTGGAAAAAAGTCAGAGTTGAGGTCGCCGCGATGAAGAAGCCAGGCGATCCAGACCGGTCGTGGAAGAATTGCAAGGACCATTGACATCAGATCAACAAAAACATCACTACATTTCAAGAGAAATATCTAGGTATGGATAACGCATACCAAAGTGAAAGGTGCGACACTAACATCATGACAACAACTGAAAGGGCGTATAAAGAAGAGGAAAAGAAAGGGGTTTCTTGGAAGCATGTTTGGAGGATCGTGAGAGACCAACCAAATTGGAAGAACCCCATGAACCCACATTGTGATGTTGACATTGAGGTCCCAAAACTCGACGCAGAATGTGAAGCAAGTAAGCGTACAAGGTTGGACGACAATTGCAACTACACATCGGGTGACGGAACTGAACACAAGTTGACCTCACTTGCACGAGAGGAGCATTCGATCGACCATAAAAAAAGCCAACGCTGGAGCTAGAGACAAAGGGAAACAAGTGGAGGTGGATCTGATCGTTGCACCTGAAGCAGTTCAATTTCTTGAAGACTTTGGTGTGCGCTAGACTCAAATGGTTGAGCGCCAGGCCGAGATGACTGAGATCAAAGCAAAGATGCAGCAAGAAATCCTTCAAATGTTGGTGTCAGTGTAGAGCCAAGACACCATCTATGACTGCGCATGAACGGAATGCTCGTGCCTCACTCATATATAGGGAACCTAGGAAAAGGTATGAAGTCTATTTGAATTTACTTGTTGTAATTTGGTTTTTATCAGATTAAAAAAAATTAAAAATAAAATGGCCTTGATTTTCGTGCATGAACACTATTTGGGGAATAATGTGGTGTGCGTCGGTGCTGCCACGCCGAGACCCCCTCCCTCCCTCCTTATAAATACCTCACACTTCTCTCTCAAATTCTGGAGGAAATACAACAAATGACTCCCCAAAAAATAGATGAAGCGGTGAGTAGGCTGGCTGCGACAATGGTAAAACAAATTCACGATTAACTTATGTCAAGGATACATCCAAGGGTAACAAATGATGATGAGGCTGAGGGCTCAAAGTCGGCGGCGCCACCAAAGCGGAGAGTAGTACAGCGCAATCGAGAAGATGCACACTAGGGGTTGATGCGTGATTGCTTCGCGCCTAGACCAGTGTATATCGACCAACAATTTCAGCGACGGTTCCTGATGTCGAGGGAATTGTTCTTACATATCATGAATGGTTTAAGTGAGTGGTACGCATACTTCCGTCAACAAATGGATGCTACGGGGAGGAACAAATTCTCTCCACACTAGAAGTGCACTGTAGCACTTCGTCAGCTCTGTTATGGAGGTCCCGCCGATGCCTACGACGAGTATTTGCGAATGGTGGAGAGCACTGCTTTGGATTGCGTCAAGAATGACAGATGAATAAGATACCTAGAGGCGTGTAGGAAGGATATCGAACGAGCGTTTGGTGTTCTATAGGCTCGGTTTCACATCGTCACTCGGTTGAGCCGAATGTGGGATAGGAACTCACTCGTAGTGATCATGACTACTTGTATTATCCTGCACAACATGATCGTTGAGGATCAACGGAGGTCGTACCCCACTAATCTGTTTGCAGATATTGGTGTCCCGGACCTAAACACCCGTAGAGGACCACCACCAACGGTGAACGTGGAGACTATCATGGGCCATAAAATAAGGATCCGAGATTAGGATGTTCATCACCAATTCCATGATGACCTCATCGAACACATTTGGGCTAGATATGGAGATGATGACAACAATTAAATATTAAATGTCAATTATAATATATTTTATATTTGGCTTAAAATAAAAATAGTAGTATTTTCTATTTGGCTTTAAATAATAATATTGGTTATATTTAGGGTGGTTTTGGAATTATGGAAATTTCTTACAATGACTCCCTACTACTATGACTCCATACCACCGGTTATAATATACCATTGGAGATGCTTACAACCCCTTCCAACAACTACCGCAGGTTATTATCATCCAAGATGCTCTAAGTAGACCAGAAATTAGATTAACAACAATCCGTTTAAGTAGAGTTGGTTTTATAATGGGCCTTGTATTAACCACTAATTACAATTCTGCCCTACTTTGTTAGCCTCGCTCTACGCAATTGGGTGCACGTCCTCATTGTCAGCTGATCCATTTTGTTTGTGGGTACCAAGCATAGACGATGATTGTGTATGATCAGGGATGGGCTCCACCCCTACTGCGGCACCCTGATTTTTGGGTGGTCGGCCTCGGCGCTTGGGTGCCGGAGGAACAACCATTGAACTAACTTTCTTCCTCTTATTGTGAGTTTGGCAGTTGGGAGGATTGTTCATGTCTTCATCTTCACCATTAGCATCATGATCAGATGGTTCCTCCTCCTCCGCCTCATCATCATCTCCATTAACAGCAGCCATGGCCTGGGATTTCAATGACTCTATTGCCTCGGTCAACTCCCTGTTGACCTGTTCGAACACCAACCTCGTTTCAGATTATTTAGTTAATGATGAAAATGAAGGAAAGAAAAGTAATAACTGACGTGAGGGTCTTGAAGATAGTCTGAAATGTCCATGGGACAAGCGGGGCATTTCAGAATGTTCTTCTGGGCGCGAAGGGACCGTCCACCAACTCCAATTCTTTCCCTCAGCCGAGACTTGCCCTCAAACACATCCTCCAAACACGCCTTGCAGAAATTGTGCGCGCATGGAGTCGTCACCGGCATTGTAAGCACCTCTCTGCATATTGTGCACATAAACCCTACACATAACACAACACCTCATTCATTATCAACAAGTTCAAATATATAAGAAAAATACATACAATCTTCTTTTCCAGACCTCGAAGAAGCTGCTTTTTTATACTCTTAGCCTGTATCTTAGGCCTCCTCTTTGGGACATAATCTTCCGAGTCGTCCCATGACTGTTTGCTCGGAGGTGGAGGTCTACTCCACTTCCATGTCCCCTCTTCCTCCTGAACATACACCAGTATCATGTAAACACACTCACATCACACAAAAGTATCAATTAATAAAACTAAAAATGGATCGTTCCATACATCAAACTCCCAAGAGGGACTTGCCATCCTCTGGGTCAAGTCCTCTGCCGTATCCATCTCCGGAATCACAGGCAAAGGTCTCGGCCTGTCTCCTTGGGAATCACTGTTTCACCAAATTAAGTTCATTAGCAGAAAGCAAAGAGAGTAACTAATCAAATAATAATTATAAATAACACAGACCTGGTCCAAGGAGCAGGCGCATTGTCACTCCTAACAAATAGGTACCTGCAGACTTTGAAACCCTGTATAGTGTTTTGATGTTCAGACACACAACATACATAACAAATTAATATACAACTAATGTACCTGAACGCCTGCCTTTCTCCAACATGTTTCGATACGATAGATCCCATCGTATCGAACCCCTTTCACAGGAGCGTAAGAAGACCGCTTCTCCTTGTACGATCTGCAACACAAGATAATAGTTAGGCATATATATTTATATAAACCAGATTAATGATTTGATTGATTACCTGATTACTCTAACGGGGTAGCCATTTAGACAGCTAACCCTCAAGGCCTCGTTTTTGGACGAGAACTTTTGATCAAATGAATGATCCTTATTGGTTCGCTTGTTCCCCTTAAGGTCCTTCCCTCCGCTATACAATCCAAAACAAATAATCAATTTCACATTTCAGTTTTTATTTTCTTTAGAAAATAAAATATATTTGTACCTTCCTGTGTAGAGGAACCACTCGCCGTGGTCCTCATCGTCCATGTATCCCCCAGATAAAACCACGGACTGAGCGCCGTGGGCCGATTGGCCGGCAATGCCAGATATTTGGGGCCTGTGGGACCCCCACTGCCGACACTCCATCCTGTCCTCCCAGGTTTCTCCGACCATCACGCCTAGGTTTCGTTCGGGATCGTGCTCAGGCAGTATTGGACCAAAGTGGTCGGGCGCAACGGTTACGAAGATTCTGCCACTGGCAGCGTTGGCTTTTCCGTTTCGCTTGGCCCTCTCGGTGGTGAAGGCCTTGTCCGGTCTCTTGTCGTTTTCTAGACAGCGGTAGACCCTCTGCGGCGGTGCACTAGTGCTGCACTGCCTAGCCTTCAGCATCCTGATGGCCGCCACCACGGTGTCGTTGATGCGCGGCTGGCTAGCCATCTTCGCCGGGATTTTCCCTCGGCATGTAGCGCAGTTGCGCTTGCCCTGTGCTACCCATTTCTGGAAGCACTTGAGGCAGAAATTGTGCCCGCACGGAGTCTGCCAATAACAAAATCAATAGATTCATCAAACAAAACCAACTTTATTAATATCATTAGATCAAATTTACTAATGGATATTTTATCATGTATATTTGATTAATCTATCTATCTATCAGTGATGAAATATGTATTAAGTAGAGGTGCAGATGAATATGAGAAAAATCAAGGCACGAACCGTGACTGGCCTTTCCAACAATTGGATACAAATTTGGCAGTTTATATCATCATTTTCTTCCTTGTATTTGTTCTTGTCCACCTTACCGGTGAGGAGCTCCTGCCTCCTGATGGCCTTGTCCTGATCGGAGAGGCTTTGGTCAGCCTCGATGGCCCGAATCTTGGCCATCAGGTCCCCGGCTTCCCGTCGTGCAGGGATGACCAACGATGCGGTGGGGACTATGGTGCAGTCGGGGCACTCCCATCGGAGCGTGTCGGCGAGGGCGGAGGAGGAGAGGCAGGTGGCGTGCCAAGGGGTGGCGCAGGTAGTGCAGGTCAGCCTGTCCTGGTCGGAAGGAATGACATGGCAGATCATGCATCGGCCATCTCCTCCGCATGGGAGCTGCTGTTGGTTGTTGCTAACAAGAGCCATTAGGTTCGATTAGGATTAGGATTATCGAGGTAATAGGAGTGGAGAGTAGAGTGCGCAAAAGAAGAAGACTTGAGGATTGGTGGAGAAATAGTGAGTACGGGGCTTGGGTTTTATAGGAGAGTGAATGAGAGAGGCATGGAGCAAATACAGTGTCTTAGGATTTTTCCAAAAACCGTGTGCCCAAATCCGTATCACAATCTTTTGCCATAAATGACAACTCTACCCCCTGGTTCTTTTTATTCTCATTACATTTTTTGTTTGGTTAGACATATTCATGTTTTGTTGTAATGCTGCATTCTTGTTTTGTAAAGTTCAATTGGAGCACTCTAAAATGCTATACAGAGAAAGTTGAGCATGAACTTCATGTTCGAGTTGAGATACTCTTTTCTGTATTTTGTTTTATTACGTGATGATTAGCATGCATTACATTATCGAGATTTTGCTTTGTTACGTAATCTGTATGCATTAAACTATCTAGTGTTTTTTGTTTGTTTGTTACGTGATTAACATTTATTAAACCATCAAACGTTATGCGAAATGAATTATACATCTTGTTTGTGGTAATGTATCCTTATATATCTTGCAAATTGATGTTTTGGATAGTTTAACAAACAAAATAAACTATTCCGTATGTTTAATACAAAAATGGTATTTATATGCATGTTAGTCAACATGCATATGTTCGGAACTTTAAGACTGAAGTAACGTTCAAATAATGAAACTTTGAAATCCTACAGCTCAAGCGATCTTAACGATAGTTATATATAGACTAACTTTTTGTCATGCATGTTTCATAGGACGAGTAGGGATATTCTAGGGCATATTACGTTTCATATTATCTACGTTAACATTTTCTCATACATATTACATAACTTAACGAAAAGACAACAGAAAATGACATATAACAGAAAAAAAACCCATTATCACATGTTAAATTGGCTCTATCAAACTCCGCCTCTCTTTTCGCCTCAAATTAGGGGGTTTCATATTATCTTGGGGAAACCCTGTTTCCTAACCCCATTTGAGCTTTGTTTTTCAATTCCTAACCTAGGTTAACCTTAGGTGACATTTCCCAACTATCACTTTTCAATTTTTTGCAGAAAGTATCGTTTTCCATTTATTTTGACGATTCTGTTAGTTTTTTGCCACGTGTCACTTCACCGTGACGACACGTGGCCAAAAAACTAACAGAATCGTCAGTTTTGACGATTTCTGATACTCTCTGCAAAAAATTGAAAAGTGACAGTTGAGAAATGTCACCAAAGGAAATGAGGTTAGGAAACAGGGTTTCCCCTATTATCTTTACGCCGAAGTCAACCCATTAGTTTTAAAGAATTATATTTCGGAAACACAATTTTCCATTTGTGATATTTTAATCCAAGATCTTTACTAAGAAGATTAAAGGAAGTAAATTATATATTGCATACAACTATTGCAAGGTTATTATTTTGTAACAACTCTACTTTTCCCCATAATATGTAACTTCTTTGAAAGTCTATCCTCCATAATTTGTCTTGTTTTTTTTGAGAAATACGAGGTAATATTATAAAATAAAAGTGTTTACAAACGATAAACACTGAACTATTGAAATTGAAATAAACAATAGAAAATAAAATAAAGTCGCTATATAGGAATCAATAGTTGTCTGGAGGATGGTACTGGGTAGCGATGATGATCACTGATACAACGGCCCCAAACTGATTGACATGGACCGAGCAGGCCAAGTGTTGAGGGTTGTGGTGGTGGACTGGGTATTGTTTTCCGCGGAGAAAGTTTCAGCATGAAATTCATGTTCGAGTTGAGATATTCTTTTCCGTACTTCGTTTCATGCATACAATATTTTGTTTCATTATGTGATTTGCATGCATTAAACTGTCAAGATTTTACTTTCTTACGTGATCTATATAGATGCAACTATCAATTGTTTTGTTTGTTACATGATTAACATTTATTAAACCATCAGACGTTATGTGAAATAAATTATATGACTTGTTTGTGATAATGTATCCTTATCTTACGAATTGATGTTTTGGATAGTTTAACAATTTTTTTTAACTATACCATCTGTTTAATACAAAAATGGTATTTATATGCATGCTAGTCGACATGCATATGTTCGGAAGTTTAAGATTGAAGTAATGTTAAAATAGCGAAACTTTGAAATCCTTCACCTCAAGCGAATCTTAACGATAGTTGTGTATAGACTAATTTTTTATCATGCATGTCTCATAGGACGAGTAGGGATATTATAGGGCATATTATGTTTCATATTATCTACATTAAGATTTTCTCATGCGTATTCAATAACTTACCGGAAAGACAACAGAAAACGACATATAACAGAAAACAACAAACCATCCTGCCATATAAATTTCGCCAAAAGAAAATCTAAAGGAATTCCCATATTTATGAAACAAAATCATAAACACGCGGAAAGTATAAACATTCAAATTGTCGTTTACTTCATTAATATTATTATTGAATACTAGCTAGAAATCGGGATTCTATAACTTAAATTTATGGCTAACACACTTTTTATATGTAATTTAAATTATAGACCCGATTACTAGTTGAAATCCCACTCCATTTTTAGGCTTAGATATTTGCATCAATTTGGGTTGTTGTATTTTTTAAATTTCCCGTTTTCACATGATGATACCCATTAGAAAATTAAAGAGTATTACATGCTAAGCAAACATTACAATGATATAACTAAGTACTTTATTCCTTTATGTAATGGTAAAGGTCTAAAATATGGTGATGATGTATACAATTTATCTTGAGAAAATATTATACATTACTTATAAAGCTGACATGGGTATAATAGTATAATCGTCTACCACACATTTGTCTTTGCTACAAACAAACTCAATTTCTTACTATTACAAATATTGTATGAATTTCTCTATAAAATTAGATTCCTTCCCAAATCAGAATATACAAGTGAAAGTTAATGAGAGGTGAAGTGAATTTGGGGGCCAATTTCGAGAAAAGAAAAATAAGAAAAGGAAAGGTTGGGTAATTAATTGCTATTTTGAATTTTTTGGATTAATTTTAGAAACAAAAGAAAACTTTGAATGGGCACATAACAGACAAAATTGAACGTTATCATTATCACGTGTTAAATTCGCTCTATCAAACTCAGTCACTCTTTTCACCCAAATCAGGGGGTTTAATATTATCTTTATGTCGAAGTCGGCCCCTTAGTTTTAAAGAATTATATACAGTCGCTCTATAGGAATCAGTAGTTGTCTGGAGGATGGTACTGCGGTAGCGTGTGATGATCACTGATACAACGGCTCAAAACTGATTGGCACGGGCCGAGCAGGCCCAGTGTTAAGGGTTGTGGTGGTGGACTGGGTATACTCTTCCGCGGAGAAAGTTTCAGCATGAACTTCTTGTTCGAGTTGAGATATTCTTTTCCGTACTTCATTTAATGCATACCATATTTTGTTTCATTATGTGATTTGCATGCATTAAACTGCCAAGATTTTGCTTTGTTACGTGATCTATATGCATGAAACTATCAAGTGTTTTGTTTGTTACGTAATTAACATTTATTAAACCATCAAACGTTATGTGAAATGAATTAACCGACTTTTTTATGATAATGTATCCTTATATATCTTTCAAATTGATGTTTTGGATAGTTTAACAAACAAAATTAACTATATCGTCTGTTTAATACAAAAAAATTGGTATTTATATGCATGCTAGTCGACATGCGTATGTTCGGAAGTTTAAGACTGAAGTAACGTTCAAATACTGAAACTTTGAAATCCTTCACCTCAAGCGAATCTACCGATAGTTATATATAGACTAATTTGTTGTCATGCATGTCTCATAGGACGAGTAGGGATATTATAGGGCATATTACGTTTCATATTATCTACGTTAAGATTTTCTCATGCGTATTAAATAACTCAACGGAAAGACAACAGAAAACGACATATAACATAAAACAACAAACCATCCTGCCATATAAATCTCGCTAAACGATAATCAAAAGGAATTCCCATATTTATAAAACAAAATCATAAACGCGCGGAAAATATAAACATTCAAATTGTCCTTTACTTCCTTATTATTATTGAATGCTAGCTAGAAATCGCGATTCTATAACTTAAATTTATGGATAGCAAACTTTTTTTATGAAATTTAAATTATAGACCGGATTACTAGTTGAAATCCCACTCCATTTCAAGGCTTAGATATTTGCATCAATTTAGGTGTTTCTATTTTTTAAATTGCCCATTTTCACGTGGTGATACCATTAGAAAATTAAAGAGTATTACATGCTAAGCAAACATTACAATGATATAACCAAGTACTTGAATATTTTATGTAATGGTCAAGGCCTAAAATATGGTGATGATGTATACAATTTATGTTGAGAAGATATTATATATTACTTACAAAGATGGCAGTGTATTATAGTATAATCGTCTACCATACATTTGTCTTAGTTACATACATTCTCAACTTCGTACTACTACAAAAATTGTATGAATTTGTCTATAAAATCGGATTCCTTCCCAAATCAGAAAATACATGTGAAAATTAATGAGAGGTAAAATGAATTTGGGGGCCAATTTCGAGAAAAAGAAAATAAGAAAAGAAAAGGTTGGGTAATTAATTGATGTTTTGAATTTTTTTGAATTTATTTTAGAAATAAAAGCAAACTTTGAATGGGCACATAATAGACAAAATTATACGTTACCATTATCACATGTTAAATTGGCTCTATCAAACTCTGTCTTTCTTTTCGCCTCAAATAAGGGGGTTTCGTATTATCTTTATGTCGAAATTAACCCCTTAGTTTTTAAAGAATTATATTTCGGAAACACAATTTTTCCATTTGTAATACTTTAATCCAAGATCTAAACTATGAAGATTAAAAGAAGTAAATTATATATTGACATACAACTATTGCAAGGTTATCATTTTGTAACAACTCTACTTTTCCTTATAATATGTAACTTATTTGAAATTCTATCATCTATAATTTGTCTTGTTTTTTTTTTGAGAAATACGAGGTAAGATTATAAAATGAAATGTTTACAAACGATAAACACTGAAGCATTGAAATTGAAATAAAGAATAGAAAATAAAATAAAGTCGCTATATAGGTATCAGTAGTTGTCTGGAGGATGGTACTGGGTAGCGATGATGATCACTGATACAACGGCCCCAAACTGATTGGCACGGGCCGAGCAGGCCAAGTATTGAGGGTTGTGGTGGTGGACTAGGTATTCTTTTCCACGGAGAAAGTTTCAGCATGAACTTCCTGTTCGAGTTGAGATATTCTTTTATGTACTTCGTTTCATGCATACGATATTTTGTTTCATTATGTGATATGCATGCATTAAACTGTCGAGATTTTGCTTTCTTACGTGATCTATATGCATGCAACTATCAATTGTTTTTTTGTTACATGATTAACATTTATTCAACCATCAAACGTTGTGTGCAATAAATTATACGACTTGTTTGTGATAATGTATCCTTATCTTACAAAATGATGTTTTGGATAATTTAACTAAAAAAATTAAATATACCACATGTTTAATACAAAAATGGTATTTATATGCATGCTAGACGACATGCATATGTTCGGAAGTTTAAGATTGAAGTAATGTTAAAATAGCGAAACTTTGAAATCCTTCACCTCAAGCGAATCTTAACAATAGTTATGTATAGACTAATTTTTTTGTCATGCATGTCTCATAGGACGAGTAGGGATATTATAGGGCATATTACGTTTCATATTATCTACATTAAGATTTTCTCATGCGTATTAAATAACTTACCGGAAAGACAACAGAAAACGACATATAACAGAAAACAACAAACCATCCTGCCATATAAATTTCGCCAAAAGAAAATCTAAAGGAATTCCCATATTTATGAAACTAAATCATAAACGCGCGGAAATTTAAACATTCAAATTGTCGTTTACTTCATTAATATTATTATTGAATAATAGCTAGAAATCGCGATTCTATAACTTAAATTTATGGCTAACACACTTTTTTTTTAATGTATTTTAAATTATAGACCCGATTACTAGTTGAAATCCCACTCCATTTTTAGGCTTAGATATTTGCATCAATTTGGGCTTTCTATTTTTTAAATTGCCCATTTTCACATGATGATACCCATCAGAAAATTAAAAAGTATTACATCAAGTACTTGAATCTTTTATGTAATGGTCAAGGCCTAAAATATGGTGATGATGTATACAATTTATCTTGAGAACATGTTACACATTACTTACAAAGATGGCAGTGAATTATAGTACAACCGTCTACCATACATTTGTCTTTGTTACATACATTCTCAACTTCGTACTACTACAAAAAATTTATGAATTTGTCTATAAAATCGGATTCCTTCCCAAATCAGAAAATACAAGTGAAAGTTAATAAGAGGTGAAGTGAATTTGGGCGCCAATTTCGAGAAAAGGAAAATAAGAAAAGAAAAGGTTGGGTAATTAATTGTTATTTTGAATTTTTTGGATTAATTTTAGAAACAAAAGAAAAGTTTGAATGGGCACATAACAGACAAAATTGAACGTTACCATTATCAAGTGTTAAATTGGCTCTGTCAAACTCTGTCTCTCTTTTCGCCCCAAATCAAGGGGTTTGATATTATCTTTATGTCGAAATCGACCCCTTAGTTTTAAACAATTATATTTCAGAAAAACAATTTTTCCTTTTGTAATACTTTAATCCAAGATCTTTACTAAGAAGATTAAAAGAAGTAAATTATATATTGACATACAACTATTGCAAGGTTATCATTTTGTAACAACTCTACTTTTCCCTATAATATGTAACTTCTTTGAAAGTCTATCCTCCATAAATTGTCTTGTTCTTTTTTGAGAAATAGGAGATAATATTATAAAAAAAGTGTTTACAAACGATAAACACTGAACCATTGAAATTGAAAATAGAACATAAAATAAAGTCGCTCTATAGGAATCAGTAGTTGTCTGGAGGATGGTACTACGGTAGCGTCTGATGATCACTGATACAACGGCTCCAAACTGATTGGCACGGGCTGAGCAGGCCCAATATTGAGGGTTGTGGTGGTGGACTGGGTATTCTTTTCCGCGGAGAAAGTTTCAACATGAACTTCCTGTTCGAGTTGAGATATTCTTTTATGTACTTCGTGTAATGCATACGATATTTTGTTTCTTTATGTGATTTGCATGCATTAAACTGCCAAGATTTTGCTTTGTTACGTGATCTATATGCATGAAACTATCAAGTGTTTTGTTTGTTACGTAATTAACATTTATTAAACCATCAAACGTTATGTGAAATGAATTAACCGACTTGTATATGATAATGTATCCTTATATATCTTTTAAATTGACGTTTTCGATAGTCTAACAAACAAAATTAACTATATCGTTTGTTTAATACAAAAAAAATGGTATTTATATGCATGCTAGTCGACATTCATATATGTTCGGAAGTTTAGGACTGAAGTAACGTTCAAATACTGAAACTTTGAAATCCTTCACCTCAAGCGAATCTACCGATAGTTATATATAGACTAATTTGTTGTCATGCATGTCTCATAGGACGAGTAGGGATATTATAGGGCATATTACGTTTCATATTATCTACGTTAAGATTTTCTCATGCGTATTAAATAACTCAACGGAAAGACAACAGAAAACGACATATAACAGAAAACAACAAACCATCCTGCCATATAAATCTCGCTAAACGACAATCAAAAGCAATTCCCATATTTATGAAACAAAATCATAAACGCGCGGAAAATATAAACATTCAAATTGTCGTTTACTTCATTATTATTATTGAATGCTAGCTAGAAATCGCGATTCTATAACTTAAATTTATGGATAACTATTTTTTTTTAATGTAATTTAAATTATAGACCCGATTACTAGTTGAAATCCCACTCCATTTTCAGGCTTAGATAGTATAATTGTCTACCTCACATTTGTCTTTGTTACATACATTCTCAATTTTGTACTATTACAAAAATTGTATGAATTTGTCTATAAAGTCAGATTCCTTCCCAAATCAGATGATACAAGTGAAAGTTAATGAGAGGTGAAGTGAATTTGGGGGCCAATTTCGAGAAAAGGAAAATAAGAAAAGAAAACGTTGGGTAATTAATTGCTATTTTGAATTTTTTTGAATTAATTTTAGAAACAAAAGCAAACTTTGAATGGGCACATAACAGACAAAATTGAACGTTACCATTATCACATGTTAAATTCGCTCTATCAAACTCTGTCTCTCTTTTCGCCTCAAATTAGGGGGTTTCATATTATCTTTATGTCGAAGTCAACCCCCTAGTTTTAAAGAATTATATTTCAGAAACATAATTTTTCCATTTGTAATACTTTAATTCAAGATCTTTACTATGAAGATCAAAAGAAGTAAATTATATATATATATATATATTTTTATCAGCGAAAGCAAATATATAAATGAACCCCTTTTGAGGAAAAAAGAGTTACAACCAAACAAGTAACCTAGCTACAAGTTACGAACAAAATAACAGAAAGGACAAAGGGAGTCCAAGGATACAAGCCAATAATCTAATGTAATTGGGATGCAATAAACAAGAGATGGTAAAATGAGAGGGTGAAAGTTTAATGTATCTAGCCTGAGAATCCGTTGCAGAGGGGAAATGAGGATTGTGAGGGGCAGTGCCAAGTGAGTGTGAATGACTGCTGCAGATGCAATAAGTGGCTTGACAGTGCTGAAGAAGGAATTTTAAGCCAGAGCTTGGCTGATGGAGTTGGTCGGCCAGCCTGAGATTGGCTGAGGAGTTGGTCGGCCAGAGTTGTACAAATCCTTGGTTGCTGCAGAATTGAGGATTTGAAGCAGAAGCAAAGTCAGATGCACTTCAGAAAGTTGAGAAGTTGCTGCAGAAGCAGAGTATAGGCTTCAGAGAGAACTGGAAAGTATCATGTTTTATGTCACCAGGATGTGGCAAAGGCAAGAACCTGGCCTGTACAAAAAGGACTAAATAGAGTGATAATATATGATCCAAAGTCAGGTACCTTGTAGAGCAAGAAACCAGAAAGAAAACCAAAGTCAAAACAGCTCAAGAATTGAGCACTCTCACCACTCTCAGAGAAGGGATGGAGAGGAGAAGAAGATGGAAGGAAAATCCCACACACAAAGAGGAGAGCAATCCCAATGACACTCAAAACCTACCTCACCAGAGAACTAACCTCACAACCCAACCCAACCCCCAACCCTCCCATAACCAAAGCCCCAGAACCAAAATAAAGCAGTAACATATATGTATGTTGAGAAGCTCAAAACCAGTTGAAGAAGAGCAGAGGGATATCCAAGTATCAAGGTAGCTGAATTCAATGAATTAATCTTGGAGTAGTCATCCAGACAGTTATAGAGAAGTGTTTATCAGGACTGAAAGTTGCCCATTCCCAGTTGTAAGTCATATTGATGATTCTTGTGAATGTAGTAGAAGGAGGGTCTTTAATGTCATTGAAAATGAGGTTGTTCCTTGATAGCCAAAGTTTCCATATTGTGGCTTGTAATATTGATATCCAGAGCCTTTTAAATCTTGGGGGAACTAATTGTGTCCAAGAGCTGAAGAGAATTTTAAGAGAGGGAGGAGAGACCCACAGAATTCCCCACCAGGATAGAATTAGGTTCCAAGTGTTCCAGGCTTTTTGACAATGTAGGAAGATATGTGAGCCATCTTCAAAGTCCCAGTTGCAGTAAGGGCAGATCAGTTGATTGAGAGAAAAATCCATACCTCTTCCTTCAAGAAAACATTTGGTAGGTGCAGCATCTAGGCAAACAAGCCATGAAAAGGCTGAGATTTTTGGTGGTATGCCATGTTTCCAAATATTACTTGTCCAAGGCTCAACAGAGTTGCCTTGCTGTGCAAGTAATGTATAAAGTTTATGTACATAGACCCCCTTTGCATCTTCCTTCCAAATCAGTAAATCATCCTGGTCTTGAAACTGAATTGAGGCAATCACTATGCAGAATAAATCCCATTCTTGCTCCTCCCAACCTCTAGGCCACCTTCTTAGATTGAAATTCCAAACCTCACCATCCCACAGTTCAGCAATGGTTTTATTTTTGGATTGTGATAGTGAGAAAATTCTAGGGAATAGAAACTTGAGAGATATCTCTCCCCACCAAGAGTCTTCCCAGAAGAAGATCCTATTACCTCTGCCCAGTTGCCAAGAGAAGCCTCTAGTTCCAAAGAAAGAGTACAGTCTTTGATCTTGCAGTAGAGTGATTATATGTGAGATAGATGTTCATTTGCCAAGATCAGAGGATTTTGTAAGATCGCATTCATTTAAGGACCAACCAAGTTTAGCACATATGACTTGTTTCCAGAGAGAGTTTTCCTCAAGGGCAAATCTCCAGCCCCATTTTGCTAGTAATGCCTCATTCATCAATTTTAATTTTTTTTTTATCCCCAAACCTCCTTCAGCTCTGGATTTACACACCTGATTCCACCCAACTTTACAGAAAACCTTAGTTGGGGCTGATGTGTGCCATAAGAACCTTCTTTGCCACCTTTCCATAGCTTTGATGACTGCTTTGGGAGCCTTAAGTAGTGAGAAGTAATAGAGTGGGAGTGCACTAAGAGTTGACTTGATCAATGTAATTCTCCCCCCAAAAGAGAGCAACTTGGCCTGCCACAATCCAAGATGTTTTTTGAATTTCTGTATGATTGGTTCCCAAGTTATGAGCCTTTTTGGATTGGATCCCAAAGAGAAACCCAGATATTTGAATGGTAGTGCTTCTGCTTGACAGTGCAGGATGAGGGGATAAGTAAATGCTTCTTCATCAGATAGATTGAGGGTGATAATAGATGATTTAGAGAAATTGACTTTTAGGCCTGAACACATCTTGAACATATTGAGAGCATTCTTCAAATTGAGGGCTCCAGTTTCAGTAGCTTTGATGAAAAATATTGTATCATCAGCAAACTGGAGATGGGATATTATTGGTCCATTTAAACCCAGTTGGATACCTTGGAATAGATCATTCTGCAGTCCAGCCTTCATGAACTGATTAAGAGCTTCAGCTACTAGAGCAAAGATCAAAGGGGATAAGGCACAGCCTTGCCTTAGACCCCTAAATATTTGAAAATCTGAGGATGGTGATCCATTGATTAGCACAGAGATATGGGCTTTAAAACATGATATCATCCATAGTCTCCAAAGAGGACCAAATCCCATTTTTGCCAAGAGTTTCATAACAAACATCCAGTTGACATGGTTAAATGCCTTTTCAAAATCAGCCTTGAAGATTAGGGCCTTTGTCTTGTCCTTTTTAATTTGAAGAACCACTTCATTTGCTACCAGTACCCCATCCAGGATCTGCCTACCAGCAATAAAGCCAGTTTGTTCCAACCCTACTATAGAACTGACAACCTTTTTCAACCTCAGAGATAGTAATTTGGATAGTATCTTGTAAGGGCCTCCCATAAGGCTTATAGGCCTATAGTCATCAAAGGTTAAGGGGCAGTCACATTTGGGGATCAAGGTGATGAATGAGGAATTAATTCCTTTTCCCAAATGGCCTGTCATATGGAAATAAGAGAAGAAGCTGAGAATATCTGGTTTAAGTATTGGCCAACAAATTTGAAAGAATTTCAAGGTATATCCATCTGGCCCTGTGGCTTTATCACCAGCACAAGAAATGAGGGCTTTTAATATTTCATCTTCAGAGAAAGGTTGTTCTAGATCCAGGGCTTGTTGTGGGGTGAGAGATCTGAAATTCAGTTGATCAATGTTGATGATATTTGAAATAGGTTCAGAAAACCTGCTGCTGAAATGGATGGAAGCTGCATCTTTGATTGCTTGGGGCTCAAGCAAGATTTCTTCATTGTACTGGATCTGTGACAATTTGTTTCTGGCCCCTTGATAGTTTGCAATTCTATGAAAATAATTAGACCCTTTGTCTCCCCCATGATGCCACTTTTTCCTAGCCTTTTGGCTTCATAATTTGGCCAAGAGTTTGGTTTTTTGTATTAGTTCAGCACTGGAATGGCCTCTGTCATTGCTTTCAGTAGTGGTGAGGGGTCTTTGCTCTAATAATGAGTCAAGATTATCAATTTTGAGTCTTAGAGTAGCAATCTGAGTATCTAGATACTCATATACTTCTGCATTCCAAACTCTCAGTTTATCCTTTAGGAGCTTGAGCTTCTGCCATAGCACAAGATGAGGTTGACCATATATAGAGAATGATAGCCAGGAGTCCTGCACAAACTTATAGAAAGTTGAGTCTTCCAACCAAATATTAAGAAACTTGAAAGGCCTTGGGCCCCAATCCATCTGATCATCAAATAGGACAAGGGCTCTATGATCTGAGATGCATCTTGGTATGCATAATTGGGTGAGGTTGTCACGCCCCAATTTCAGTAAACCGAACTCAGGACGTGAACTTTTAAAACAATAAAACATTTTGAACCCTTTTTCATTAAATCACTTTAAAATCACCATTTGTTCAACAAAAATAATATTTGCAACTTAAAACACGTCCCAACAAGTGGACAAAAGTATGGTATCCGTCGCTAGACTCAAATAAACCCAGAATCCCGCTCCTAGCTCTTCAAGCTTCAGAAGTTCACCTAGTCCAACCTGCGACCGTTACCTGTAGGAAAAGCAGCTAGGGGTGAGCGTTCGCTCACCACAACGGATAACAGACTGACCACGGCATAATTAGCAGACAATGCCGGTAACACCAACAACCAACTCAACACCGGGGATCACCCTCCCCAAACTCAAGTAACTCTGACTAACACGCACATACGGTGACCTTTCTCAACCGACTCGACACTCGGACACGTAAGGTAGACCCAACACCACGATCACGACCTCTTCCAAGGACTCAAAAGACCACCACGCAACACCCAAGATCACAAAGGATCGCACACCAAACAAGATCACAAAGGATCGCATACCAGCTGCTCAGTAACCTCCCTCACGCCCTTTACCGATCTCATCAGCTCAGGCGGTCGACCTGTCGCAATTCATCGACACAAAGTCGGATCAGGCTGTCGACCTATCGCAATTCATCGACACAAAGTCGGATCAGGCTGTCGACCTATCACACTCACAACCCCGAACCACACACGCGCGGCCAGGACCCCTTTGTTGTCAGGCGGGCCCCCTACCCCGTCTGAACATGCAGACGCGTGTGATCGAGGACCCCCGTTTCATGAAGCGGGCCCACAACCTCAGGTAACCACAATCACAATCACAAACAAAGTTCAACAAACAGCAACAACACAAGTTCAGCACTCCACAAGCACTCATGGCCACCGAAGAAACTAACGGTAAAACACGGACTCAACAACCCCCTAGGCACTCACGGCCTCCCAAGATACACCAACAGTAACTCACGGGCTCAACAACCCCACGGGCACTCACGACCTCTCAAAACCACCAACAGTAACTCATGGACTCAACAACCCCACGGGCACTCACGGCCTCTCAAAACCACCAACAGTAACTCACGAGTTCAACAACCCCACGGGCACTCACGGCCACTCAAAACCACCAACAGTAACTCACGGGCTCAACAACCCCACGGGCACTCACGGCCTCCCAAGACACACCAACAGTAACTCACGGGCTTAACAACCCCACAGGCACTCACGGCCTCCCAAGACACACCAACAGTAAAGACACGGGTTCAACAACCCCACGGGCACTCATGGCCACCCAAGACACACCAACAGTAAAGACACGGGTTCAACAACCCCACGGGCACTCACGACCACCCAAGACACACCAACAGTAAAGACACGGGTTCAACAACCCCACGGGCACTCATGGCCACCCAAGACACCAACATGGCCACCCAAGACACAACAGTAAAACACGGGCTCTCATGGCCACCCAAGACACACCAACATAAAACACGGGCTCTCATGGCCACCCAAGACACAAATTACACCAACAACCTCCGGCATAACCAATGCCTCCAACAGTCCTAATATCAACAGTTTCACAATCAACCTCCGGGCATGGTCATATGCCTCCAGTACTCCTAATATCGATAAGTTCGCAATCAACCTCCGGGCATGGTCATATGCCTCCAGTAATTCTAACATCGATAAGTTCTCTGCTCCTACGACACTACTAAGTGTCACATGCTTTTCTAATATTCGCTACGTTCCCGTATCATGCCTTTCTAATATTCGATAACCCTACTTAACCCACGACACCCCGGTGTCACATGCAATTCTACTGTTAACTTTCCCTAGTCGGGGCCGAGATCCGGCTACTTTTCCCTACCTCGTATGCTTTCTCCAAAGCGCACAAAATAAGCTCCGGCGTGATCTCGGTCACTCGCCTAGCTTTCCCTTCCCTCTGTCTGCAGCACGATCTAAAAGAACATAGTTTTAAGGCACTTTTAAACTTGCAGGAATAAACTGAAATTCAATAAACTTGACGCCCAAAAGTAACCCCGACAATGTCGATCACTCCCAAACTTCCCAATTACTCGACATTGTCGATAATGGACCCGGAAAGGACCGTTTCGCCCGACCCGGCGAATCTGCCAGGAATTGGAAAACGTCCTTCCGGGGCTCCGAAAATTCCCGTTTTTGTTTCTACGGTCTTAGAATAATTCAAGGGTTCCAACGCAATCGACGGAATCAATTTCCGACTCCCGAGCAATTTAATTCGCGTTTAAAGTTTCTAAACCCGTCAATTACAACTTTTACAATTTAATTCCATTATTCGTTCTGGGTGTGAATTATCGACTCGGGGATCATCCAAGACCACCCGAACACGAAAAACCCGAGGCCCGACCAAGTGGGCCCCACACGGACACAACGAAAAATGTTCCTTTTCGCTCCAAAACGTTCCTAACGAACCCCACACCTTAACTCAACCATATTTAACTCGTTTTAACCTAAACCCGAAACTTTCAAACTTAGCAAAACGAGAATCGATTAGGTGCTCACCGTAGAGAAAGTCGATGTGAGCTCGATTCCTTTAGCTTTGAGACGATCCAACGGTTTGATGCTCGTGAATAGTGGCAAATCTACCAAAACCTCTTCTCTTTTCTCTCTTCTCCTTCTCTCTTCTTTCTCTTTCTAAAACCTATTTTTTTCTCCTATTTTGATACTTGGCCGAGACACCTCTATTTGCTTCCTTTTGTTTTGTTTCAAAAAGTAACAAATAATACTAAATAAACAAACTAACACTAATGTAGTCTTCTCTTGTCTTGTCCAAAAACCTAACACCACCACATAGTTGACATGTGGCCAAGTGGGTCCCACACCTTTTTGGAAAATGTCTTCTAGATATTTTCCAATCAGATTCGTGAAATTCGACCGTTTCGGGCCCCGAACGGGCACTTTTTCCAAGAAATTACGAAACTTCACGGGCTACAAGGAAACGGCTCAACTAATACCGCTGCGACGACGGCTAAGCTTTTTGAATCCAAAACGGTCCTCGAATGGACCAAAACGTCGCTCGGTTGACTTTTCCAGCGAAAGGTCAACATTTCCCAAATTGATCAGAAAGTTGCCCTGAGTCCCCCGGAACTCACTTTGGTCGATATCGGGGTCAACTTAAGTCCGGTATGACCCTCGGGGTCAAATTTGAGTTCATTTAAGTGTCTGTCCAAATATTTTGAATTTTCCCATTTTTCGCAGGTTTGACTGGCGTTAACCGGGAGTGGTTATTACAGAGGTTGTTGAAGGAAGCTAGGAAATCTGAGGTAACAAAGAACCTATCAATTCTGGAGGCCACAGAGCCAGGACCAAACCAGGTGAACCTTCCACCATTTAAAGGGAGATCAATGGCACCAAGAGAGTCCACAAAGGATTGTAGAGCTGCCATATCAGATGCAGAAGCAGTATCACTTGATCTTTCAGAGGGGTCAAGAACAGCATTAAAGTCTCCTGCCAAGACCAAATAAGGTGGAGGTTGTAGCTCAGCTAGCTTAGAGGAAAGATCAAGCCAAAGGGATCTTCTTCCTCTTGATGAACATGGAGCATAGATATTGATGAAGCAACAAAGATTTCCCATATCAACTGATTCCCCAATCCATATCATTGCCCCAGGAATTTTAGTTACTGAATGTTTCTTGTAGGAGGTTGTTTTCCAAAGCATGATTAAGCCCCTAGATGCCCCTTCTGCAGCAATGTAATCTGATTCCCATCCTAATCTCAAACCACAGGATCTTAGGAAAAAAGTAGGGATGGATTCAAGCTTTGTCTCTTGCAGTAGGATCATTTGTGGTAGTTGCTTGTGAAGCACGTCACCCAAAGTCTTCCTCTTTTGAGAGGAAGTGAGGCCTCTCATGTTCCAAGAGAGGACCTTCATTTGAGAGATTTTTTAGAGAGTTGGGGAAACCATGAGCAATTTGCCCACTGGTTTTTCAGAATCTGAGTCCCTTTCAAGATCTACAAATTCCTCCTCACTGCCTAGCTCAAGATCAACTCCAACATTTCTTTCATCATCTAGGGAGGCAATTTGCAGCAAAACTTGTTCTTCACTACAGTCTGCAGTGAATCCAATAGCCTTACCAAAAGTCCAAGCTTTGTTTGCTTCATTCATTTGAGCTTTAGGTATAAAACCCTTTCCATCTTTGGTTTTGGATCTGGTTGGATATTTGTGTGCAGAGGAGGAGTGTTTCTTAGCTTTGGAGGAATGTTTGCCCTTTTTCTAGTTACCAAGGGAGGGAAAGTTTGAAATTGTATCTAGAAGGCCCATATTTTCAGCCACATCTAGGGTTTGGGGATCAAGATTTTTTGAATGAGTTCCAGCCAAGTAATTGTCACTGAGAAGACCTTCCAGGCCAGCAATCTGAGGTGAGGTTGACAGTTTGGGTGTTTTTGCTGAGTTGAGTTCTGAAGCCATGAGTGTTTCTTTTCCCAAAGACCCTCTCTCACCTGACTTTGAAGGGGAAGCCATTAAATGCAGCTGTTCCCTAGTACTTGAGTCATGTACAGTTGCCAGATTGGGATGAGTGATAACTAAGGAAGGAATTATCAGTTCCTCAGTAACTAAATCAGGTAAGTTGGACTTTGTTTGTAACTTTGAATGTGATAAGGACTGCTGGTGCGGCTGACTGTTGAGATTGCCATCAGAATGCTCAGCCAAATCATCAGAATGTTGAGCCAAATCATTTGCTTCTAGAGAATCAAGAACTATCAGGTGCAGAAGATTCGAGGGTTGTTGGGAAGCAACAGAGTGTATGGGAACAGACTGGAGGATGTCATCAACAAGAACATTCTCCTTAAAGTTGGTCTCCATCAATGCTTGATTGGTTGTGGCAAGAGGTGGTTGAGTAACTGTGTTGGCAATTCCTTCCTCTTCTAACTTGTCTCCCAAATCTGATGAGAAGGAGGCAGAATTTTCTTCAAAAGGAGAATGGAGTTCTTCAGAATTTTTGGAGCTCAAGTCTTGGGAAGAGGAGTATTGAGAGGTCTGTATGAGTGGAAGCTCCTCTTCATTAATGGCAGTGTATTATTTCAAAAAAAGAAAGATTGCAGTGTATTATAGTATAATCGTCTACCTCACATTTGTCTTTGTTACATACATTCTCAATTTCGTACTATTACAAAAATTGTATGAATTTGTCCATAAAATCATATTCCTTCCCAAATAAGAAAATACAAGTGAAAGTTTGTGAGAGGTGAAGTGAATTTGGTGGCCAATTTCGAGAAAAGGAAAATAAGAAAAGAAAAGGTGGGTAATTAATTGTTGTTTAGGATTTTTTTGAATTAATTTTAGAAACACAAGCAAACTTTGAATGGGCACATAATAGACAAAATTGAACGTTACCATTATCACATGTTAAATTGGGTCTATCAAACCTTGTCTCTCTTTTTTCGCCCCAAATCAGGCGGTTTCATACTAAGCGGTCGACTTCGACATAAAAGATAATATGAAACCCCCTGATTTGGGGCGAAAAAAGAGAGACGGGGTTTATAGAGACAATTTAACACGTGATAATGGTAGCGTTCAATTTTGTCTGTTATTATCCCATTCAAAGTTTACTTTTATATTTAAAATTAATCCAAAAAATTCAAAATAGCAATTCATTACCCTAATTTTCTTTTCTTATTTTCCTTTTCTCGAAATTGGCCCCCAAATTCACTTCACCTCTCATTTCTTTTTTTTGATCAACAAATTTTTATAAACCTAGTCTTTGAAATGAAGACTAGGCCAAGGATTAATCCTTCATAAAATTACAAACAAAGGCAACCATAAAATGATCCCTATACACACCTAACTTGCTCTGCAAGTAACCACAAATCCAACACTAAACAGTTATACAAAAGAGTGAGAAAATGCAACAATACAGTAAACTACATGACTTATCCCACCCGACCACAAAGGCCATTTGAGACAACTAAAACCAGTTCAAACAAAGACAATGCAGCCCCAAATTTCAGCCCCAAAATTCACCTCTCATTAGCTTTCACTTGTATTTTCTTATTTGGGAAGGAATCTGATTTTATAGAAAAATTCATACAATTTTTGTAATAGTAGGAAATTGAGATTGTTTGTAAGTTACAAACAATCTCAATTTCCTACTATTACAAAAATTGTATGAATTTTTCTATAAAATCAGACTCCTTTTCAAATCAGAGAATATAAGTGAAAGTTAATGAGAGGTGAAGTGAATTTGGGGGCCAATTTCGATCAAATGGTCAAAATTTGTCTATCCCTCAAGGCCTCGTTCTTGGACGAGATCTTCTGATCAAATGAATGATCCTTGTTGGCTCGCTTGTTCCCCTTGAGGTCTTTCCATCCGCTACAATCCAATCCAGTGTCAAATATATCAATTTTACATTACGTATCTTATATTAAATAAAATATATTCTTGTATAAAAATAAAATATATAGACATATATAGTTAAATGTAAATGTACCTTCCAGAGTAAAGGAACCACCCACCGTGGTCCTCATCATCCATGCATCCCCCGGAAAAAACAACGAACTGGCAGATATTTGGGGCATGTGGGTCCCCCACTGCCGACATTCCATCCTGTCTTCCCAGGTTTCTCCGACGAACACTCCTAGGTTTCGTTCGGGGTCGTGTTCAAACAGTATGGGACCAAAGTGGTCAGGCGCAACGGTTACAAAGATTCTGCCACTAACAACATTGTTGGTGAAGGCCTTGTCGGGTCTCTTGTCGTTTTCTAGACAGCGGTAGACCCTCTGCGGTGGTGCACCCGTACTGCACTGCCTAGCCTTGAGCATCCTGATGGCCGCCACAACGGTGGCGTTTATGCGCGACTGACTAGCCATCTTCGCCATGATTAATTTTCCTCGACATGTTGCGCAGTTGCGCCTGCCCTGTGCTACCCATTTTTTGAAGCACTTGTGGCAGAGGAGGTTGTGTCTGCACAGAGTCTGCCAATAATAAAATGAATATATTATAATATTATCACGTATATTTCATTACCTATGTGAATTTAAAAGTTTCTGTATTATAACCTGTCAGAGATCGGTGATGTATACACGAGTATATACAGTGGGTGATGATCAAACCGCATGTCGATTGTACAAAATAATGGTTTGCAAAACTTAAGTAAGTAGAGATGCAGAAAAATAAAGGTACGAACCGTGAAGGGCCTTTCCAACAATTGGATACAAATTTGGCAATGCATATCATCATTTGCCTCCTTGTTTTTGTTCTTGTCTATCTTCCCGGTGAGGAGCTCCTGCCTCCTCATGGCCTTGTCCGGATCGGACAGGCTTTGGTCAGCCTCGATGGCCCTAATTTCGTCATGAGGTCCCCAACTTAAAAGGTTACACTCAACGTAAAAAAAGTAGAAAACATACTATAATTCGATATAATAATAGGCAATCTCACAGTAATACCAACGTACTATTTAATAAGATATCAAAACTAAGTGTTCATACATGTTCCGAGAAGGCCGAAAGTGTGACTGTATCTTTCCCATGCCATCCATTTTCACAACCATGTAAGATATTGTTCATAATCTTCCATGAAAGGTGATTCAACGGGTTAACCACTACAATGAAATAGAAGTTTGATTTTTTTTCCATGTATTTGTAAACTTGACATTACATATTTATAGGTGGAATCGAAAGAGGTTCAACCAAAAATTATCACTTAGTTTTCATGAATTACCTGGACACGTGTATTCATCGTAAACGAATAGGTTCAACAAAAAATTATCACTTAGTTTTCATGAATTATCTGGACGCGTGTATTCATCATAGATGGGTCGAACAAAAATTATCACTTAGTTTTCATGAATTATCTAGACACGTGTATTCAACGCAACCGTCGATAGATTAGTAACGGAACTGAGACATATTGTAACATATAGATTGATAAAACACATAAGACTGTTATGTAAATATAATATGATATGTATAGGAAATATTGAATGTCTTCTTTATTAATTGATTCTGTAATTCTAAAAGAGAAGGTTCAAAATCAATTCATTAAGAAAGGAGATTTGTTGTCAAGGCAACAAATTAAACGCTAAGACTTTTTATCAAAAAAAATATATGTATTAAACACTAAGACTTGAAAACTATTTACAACAAAGATTATCCACACCTTCTCGACACTCCTGGTAAATGATGAGGTGTTCTCAGTAATATCCGGTCACATTTCTTATACTATAAAAAATTGGGTAAATTTTATCTCACTATCCTAAAAATACTTGCGTTTCATCTCACTATCCTAACCAAACTTTGTTGCATCTCACTACCATTACCAAACTTTTAGTTGCACTTTCATACCGGCAGTCAATTTGACATCCATTTTTGGATGGAAAATGGTAAAAAGTCCAAAATACCCCTTACTAACACTCAAATTTTTAAAAGCATTCCTTTGGTTTTCAATTTTATTTATTTAATATAAATCATTTTATATTTTTAAAAAATCAGCTTATTCTTAAAAAATCAGATTTTATTTTTTAAAATTAGTTTTTGTTTTAAAAATTAATATTTTATTTACAAAAATCATATTTTATTTTTAAAAATCAATTTTTTTAAAAATTTAGGATTTTATTTTGTAAAAATCATTTTTTATTTTAAAAAATCATTTTTTTAGAAAAACAATTTTCAAACATGTACCTTCTTTAGAAAATAAACAGTTTTAAAAATAAAAATTGGTTTTAAAAAAATTAAATCTGATTTTTAAAAATAAAATCTGATTTTTAAAAATAAAATCTGATTTTTAAAAATAAAAACTAATTTTTAAAAATAAAATCTGATTTTTTTAAATAAAAAATAAAATTTAAAAAATAACGTCTGATTTTGTAAAATAAAATATTAATTTTTAAAATAAAAACTAATTTTTAAAAAATAAAATCTGATTTTTTTTAAGAATAAACTGATTTTTTAAAAATAAAAAATTGATTTATATAAAATAAATAAATAATAAAAAAAGAATTTTTATAAAAACGAATGGCATGCTTTTGAAAATTTGAGTGTTAGTGAGGGGTATTTTGGACTTTTTACCATTTTCCATCCAAAAATGGATGTCAAGTTGACGGCGGGTATGAAAGTGCAACTAAAAGTTTTGTTAGGGTAGTGAGGTGCAACAAAGATTGGTTAAGGTAGTGAGACGAAACACAAGTATTTTTAGGGTAGTGAGATGAAGTTTACCCTAAAAAATTCACTGATTCTGTTGATTTGTTCCCAAAACAACTTGTTGAGTAGATAATGATTATCATAATACATTAAAGGATATTTTTTTATCTACAATCTAAAGCCATACAAACAAGGTGGCAAGAAGCGCCAGCTAACGAACCTCAACACAACCTAAGGCAGAGCAAAAATAAAACACCGAACCAGCGGGTCTAACAAGCCTATACCCTGAAACACAACACAAGGGTCTAACTAGGGATGGCAAAACGCCCCACCCCGACGGGGATCCCCATCCCCGCCCCGCGCGGGGCGGATTCGGGACGAGGATTTTTTAAGCGGGGCGGGGTACAGGGCGATAAACGGGAATTTTGGCTGGGCGCGGGGCGGGGATGGGGCAAGGACTCCCCGCCCCACGGGGCGCCCAGCTCCATACCCGACACCATTATTTTGCAATAAAGTATTTTAATTTATATATATAATAATAACAATACACTTGTCTAAGAACATTTTCTTATGGTTAAACTTTTATTGTCTGGTCATGTTTATAGAAATAAAGCAATGCCCTTTTTTTAATTTACAGAACATGTTAATACAAAATTTGTTCTTGTTTGATAACGTGATATAGTTTATAGCTTTTGTGTATGAAATTGTATTCAGAACACTGTATATTTTTGGAAGGGTAAATTAAAAATGCATACCCTTAAGTATGCACATTTAACCGATGAATACCCTAAAGTTTGAAGTTAACTAATGCATACCCTGAAGTTTCATGTGTTAACCCAGAACCCCTTCTGTCAGTCAGATCCGTCAGTTTACTGTTCATTTTTTCAAAAATACCCAAAATGCCCTCAACACTGTTCATTTTTTTAATATATATTTTAAATAAAAATTAAATGAATAAAAAACAAATAAAATAAATAAATACTAATAAAACCTAAACCTAATAATCAGCCCCTCCTCTCAAACTCTCTCTTCCCCAACCCCATCTTCCTTTTCCCGCCGTCAAAACTCATCTCCCCTCATCTCCATCTCCATCTCACCTCACCTCATCTTCATCTCTGCTTCAACTCATCTCCATCTCAACTGAGAGCCACCGATCTTCTTTGGCGAGGGCTTCCTCCGGTCGTCCACGGGTGCGAGGCTTGCAACGGTGGCAGGCCACGGGGAGGTCTTTCTCCGGTGAAATCCATCGTCTTCTCCAGCGAGGTCATGGGCCAATCTCTAAGGATATGGGTTCGTCAAGGAGGAAGTAGATATTGTAAAACTCAGTTTGGTTAAAAGGGTTTTAAAGTGCAAACCGGTACTTGGGGGGTTGTTTTTGTATCGAGTTTGTTTAAAAAAAAAAAAGGAAAAGAGGTTTCAGGCTTGGGCCTGATCGGACTCGGTTTTGGGCCGAGCCAGACCAGGCCCGTTACTCACGCGCACCAGGATCGGCCCAAGGCCCGTCTACCCCAAACCCTACCCTTAAAACCCCTCCCTCGCCGCTTCAGCCTCATTTCTGCGCACCACTCCCGAGGCGAGACCTCGTCTCCCTCTCCCGACGACCCAGAAACCCATCGCCGCCGTTCCCACTCTCCTTCCCCGGCCACCGTCCTTTCTTCTTCTCCGACCTCGCACCCGCCGTCCTCTTCTTCTTCGCCGTCTTCTTCTACCCGTCTTACCAGAAACCCAGAAGCCCCACTCGTCTTCTTCCCCCTCGATTCGAGACCGCCGCCGACGAGACGAACCCCACCGTGCCGATTCAGGCAAGGCTTCAACGGTGAGTCATCCCTCACCGCTCCTTCCCTTTTTCCCCTTCCTTCTCGCTTCGATTCGAAGAGCTTCGGGCTCTTTTGGGGTCAGAGAGGGTCGGGAGCGTCGTCGGAACTCTCCGAGCTCCAGATCTACGATTCGCGTCGCCGGCGAGCCTTTTGGCCGTCAGATCTGGCCGGGAAAGTTCCGACCTCACCCCAACCATCGTCCCCGTCGAGTCCCGAACCTCTGGCAACCCAACCGTCGCCGAGAACCCGCTGTCGAAACCTTGACGCCACCGCCGCCGGAGTCGCCGGAAACCTGACCTCAGCCAACGCCACAATCATCTCCGACCAGACAAGGACGAGACCTTGGGCTCGGGCTCGGAGCTCAACTGGGCCTCGGCCTAGAAAGGATTTGGGCCTTGGGCTCGAATCTGGTCTGGGCCATGGCCCGGACTGACTCTGATCTTCGGGTCCGGACTCGGGCCTAACTCCGGGACTGGATCGGATACGGACCGTTTGGGACTAATTTGTTTAATTAAATTTAAAATTGATATAAACGACACTTGAGACTAAGTCGGAATTTATCAGATTAAACGGTTTAATCAACGGAAATGAAAACCTGTTAATTTAAAGAACTGGGTAGTCAGGACCCGATCTGATTTTGGATCGTTTGTGTGCAAACCCAGATTCGTAGCTGGGACTCCGCCGAGGTGACGAGGCGAGCCGGACAACTGTTGATAGGAGTATTTGTTCGTAGGAAGACCGCAAGGTAGGGAAAGCTTTAATTACTTATTTACCGCTTAGAATGCATGATCAGGATAATAAAATCGGAAACGTCTTAGATTTGCCTATAGGATGCGAATAACTAGATTAATCGTTTTTCAATTACTAATAATCGGATAAGTCTAGTATGCATGTTAGGACGATGACAATTAGTGAAGTGTGCTTTCAATACTTGGGAAATTGATTGACTGGTAGAGAGGCTGTGAACAGCTCTCGGATTAGTTGTGTGCTAGGTTCACATGCTTGGTTTGCTTGGTTGCTAATTGCTCGGTTAACTTAAGAGTCTAATGAAACTAGAGTAGCTCGTATGATTGAATGCTAAATAGTTGTTCACTTGTTGATTGATTTGTTGAATATAACTTGATTGATTGAGTATTTATGTTAATATAATTGTTGATTGAACGGATGATCGAGTATGACTGGTTGCGCCACGGGGCACAATCAGGTGATCGATGTACCGTTGGTTCGTGACAGGTAAGTATACGGTAAGTATGGAGTCTTTTGGATGTCTTGATTATGATGGAAGTGTGATCTGTTGAGCGTTGATTGGTGACCCATTTATACTTGTTCCTATATTCTTATTCTTGAATGCATGCTCATTTATTAGTTTGTCTGTTGGTTTGCTTGGTTCGGTACTACACCGGGGGGGGGGGGGGGGGGGGGGGGTAATCCGGTGCCGTTGTGGTGGTTGGAGTTGGACAGATACAGTGAGATATGGACTGAGTATTGGAGCCTGAGGGCATTGGTTATTGGATATTACAAGGGTTAATTATTGACAGATCCTGCGGGATATTTATTGATTATTGGTAGATCCTGCGGGATATAGATCGACTAGGAGCAGATCCTGCGGGATATTGTTTGGGTTACTTCTTGAGAGATGGTTACTAAGGTTCCACCCAAGGATGTGCGTCCCCATCGAGCACTACCTTGGTTCCCTATGATATATGGTCCTTTGGAAGTATTTCTGGGAATCCCGATGATAAGCGCCCAGTTGGGATTGTTTCCGGTGCCCCAACGCATGTGCGTCCTCTGGACCGAGGGAAAATCTGACATGATGTGGATACTCTGGTAGATCGGATTATGGGAACCGAGGTGATCCCAGAATCTATCCACGGATCGGAGGCTTGAGAAAGCAAGGGGTTGACAAGATACTGATATATCCCAGTTGACTAATATTCGTCTTTGAAACATTTATTATAAATCCAGTTATATTCCTGTCACTTGGATACTATTGCGTTATTGTAATTATTTCTGATTCTTTATCGCCTCCTTATTTAGTATATCGTTCTGTCGTTCGAGCTACATTCGTAGACAGTTCATCTTAAACTTAAGGGTTGAGTTGTTAAGGTTTTTCCTACTGAGCGTCGGCTCACCCCCCCTTTGATTTCTAATTGTTTTACAGGAGCACCAGATGTCTAGAGAGGCCGAGGCTAGGGAGCTTTGGGACTCTTCGGGTTATCACTAGAGTTGTGTTGGTCCCTTGTGTTGGACATATTTTATTTGACTATTTATGTTGAGCTGCGACTCACGTCGTTTTAAAACTATTTACTGATATGTCGTTTGACGGAGTTTATTGAGATTTTGGAACCTTTACCTATCATTTATGTTTCTTAATTATTTCAACTCAGGTCACGTCTCGAGTCCGGTCAATGTTGGATTTGGGGCGTGACAGATATGATTTCCCCCTTCTATATTGAGTTTTGAATAAAGCAGATCTGATTTTTTGAGTTTGGTTTTGAATATTGCAGATCTAATTTTTTCAACTTTGTGGGTTTTATTTTTTGTTTGGCTTCCAAACATTTTTCGATTTCAACCACTATCTTTCATTTTCACATCTGAAATTTTCATCTCACCTCCTCTGTTATTGGGTTCCATTTGCAGATCTGATTTTTGTTTTTGAAATTAAAATGGGTAGATCTAGAGATAGAATGATATTATTGATTTGTTTGAAATTTTATGGATTTGATCCATTTTCGTCATCTCCTTCCCCATTTTCTTTCCCAGGCTTGAACTTCAAACCACAGCATACGAATGATGGCCTTTCATACAAATGAGCATACGAAGTGATATGATCAATTTCCATTTTTATTCCCGCGATTTTGGGGTTGTTGAACGATGTCTTTCATTCCAAGATGAAGAACAGACAGACGAAGAACAAATCAAATTTATTTTTTAATTTTTGCAAAAGAGTATTTAGAAAATAAAGAAATTAAAAATTGGAAAAAATAATGAGTTTAAAATTAAAATAAAACTAAATTCGATAAAAAAAATGAAAATTAATAGATATTAAATAAATAAAAACAGAAATGATATTTTTATAAAAATAAAATTGATATAATTTTGTATTTATTAAAAAATAGAAATTAAAGAAATATTTAAAAAAAAATAAAGACTCAGAATTTAAAATATAAAACTAAAAAAATAGATTTATATTAAAATATGACATTAAAAATAATAATAATCTGAAATTTGTAAATAAAGATTTAGAGTAAAAAATAGAAAATTTAAAAAATAAACAAAAGAAAAGATTATAGAAAGGGAAAAAATAAAAAAAATAAAAGAATTAAAAACTGAATTATGACATATTGTGTAATATAGAAGGGTGGTTGAGGGTATTTTGGTCTTTTTACACTTCATGGTTACAGTCTGACTAACGGAAGGGGTTCTGGGTTAATAAATGAAACTTCAGGGTGTGCATCAGTTAACTTTAAACTTCAGGGTATTCATCGGTTAAACGTGCATACTTAAGGGTATGCATTTGTAATTTACCCTTTTTGGAAAATATTAAGTTTAACTTGTTTAGATGTTTGAGTTGTGATTATGATTTGATATTAATATAAATGATAATCATATATAATATAATTGTATCACCTTATGTATATGTAAGTTACATATACATAAGGCGATATAATTGTATTTTATATGATTAGCATTTATATCAATAATAAATCACAATCACAACTCAAATATCTGATTAAAATAACAGGCTAAACTTAAAATTTCCAATATGATGATTCTATTTGTACTATTATGAAGTCAAGTTGGGAATTCTAAGTTTTATGTTATAAAATATTTCGTTAAGTCATTTTCTATTATGTGTAAACTATGATATCATTTTTACGTGATGTTTATTTTATATGTATATGTTGTTTTAAAATTAGGGTAAACTTCATCTCACTACCCTAAAAATACTTGGGTTTCAGCTCACTACACTAACCAAACTTTACTGCACCTCACTACCCTAACGAAACTTAAAGTGTCAATTTAATACCTACCGTTAATTTTCCATCCATTTTGGATGGAAAATGGTCATATGTCTGGCACATGACCCCAATATTTTGAAAAATGACAACAATACCCCTCGTCTCTTTTAATTTGTAGTCCCTTTTAATTTTTCCCTTTCTAACCTAGTATTTTAAATTCTTCATCTTCCCAAACCTGTTCGTCTCTTCATCTTCCCAAATACTTGAAGCAGCTCCAAATCTCAAACCATTCCTTTAAACCATACCCCTTGAAATTCATTATCTTCGTTATATTTATCCTTTATTACCAATATACCTAATCCTTGAAACCACATCCTTCGTTCTCTGTGGTGACGGTGGGGTTCAAATTGGAGGCTAGTGGTGGTGGAGCTCGGGTGTAAGAACCGCTCCCAGTCGATCCCGGTCGAACCGGTGACTTTTAAGACAAGTTTGACTTTCTGCCGGAAAAGTCAACTGAGGACTCGGGAGGTCACTCGGGGATTTTCTGGGGCCCAAAAAGCTTAGCCGTATCACGGTTGGCTTAATTGGGCCATTTCCATTCATTTGAGTATAATATCGAAGGAAGTCAAATTTGGTCAAAATCGAGCTTTTTATCGAGTCAATACATTTAAATTTGGACTGCTGGATTTTAAATGGAAGAGAGTGGTCCCCACTATGCCAAGTGTCACTAATGGCTTGGAGGAAAGGAAAGAGGCTAAAATGTCATCTCTACCCTCACTAGTTGTCCATAAAAGGGATAAGAACTAAAGGGTTTTTGGTCTTTTTCACCTCTAGGTCTTTTTAAAGTATTAGATGACACAAATTCAGCTCATTTCTCTAGAGGTAGCCGAAATTTGAGAGAGAAGGGAGAGCTTGGAGCTTCCATGGTGTCTTGAAGAGAAAGAAAGAGAAAAGAGAGACCTTTTGTATCATTCTCTACCCAAATCCTCTCCAAAATACCTTAATCTTCATCAACTCATTCTCCTAGAGGTATGGATGCTCACAACTCTTCATTTCATCTACTCTCATTTCTTGGGTTTGTGGGTTTTGGCTTGAAGTTGTTAAACTAGCCTTGTTTTGGTTATTTGGAGAAGTAGTAGTGAAGTAGGTAGTTTGGATTGTGCTCTTATTGAAGCTTTGATGAACCCATTTGAGGGTGTTGTTGTTGGGTGACTTTGGATGAACTTTTGGAGTTTTTGATTTGATTGTGATTTAGAGAATCCTTAGAAACTTGTTTATTTGTTGATTCCTACCATGGGTAGAGGAGTTTTGGAGGTATTTGATTGTTTTGGGAGCTGGAAATGGTTAAAAATGGAGTTTGGTTGTGGATTTTCGGGGAAAAGGAGCTAGAGGTTGAAGAAGGGCGGAACTGCCCTGGAGCGTCATGGATCCGTGACGGATCCCGTGACGGGCGACGTCACGGTTCCGTGAGGGAGACCGTGACGGCACACGTCACGGCTCCGTGACGTCTTCCGTGAGGGTCAGTGTCACGGCTCTGTGACCGTGTCCGTGACCGACCAGTTCAGAGGGGTTTTTGAGTGTTTTTCCACCGTTTTGATCTTGGTTTGGAGCTAAACTTTTGGAAGGGTTTTGGGGACCTTTTGTTACTGTTAAGTCGGACCTAATTAAGGTTGTTTTGTGTTCAAAGACCACAAGACCTTGAAGAACGAAGATCTTGAAGAACAAAGACCTTGCCGGTACCCGTGTGAAGAACGGTGTGGTGACTTTCGATTGTGACATCAGAGTGTTGAGAGGAAGACCGCGAGGTAGGGAAAGTCTTAATTTCTTAATTAACGCTTAGTATGCATGATTAGGATAATAAAATCGGAAATGTCCTAGAATTGCCTATAGGATGCGAATAACTAGAATAACCGTACTTCAATTATTAATAAATGGGTGAGTCTAGTATGCATGCTTAGGATGATGACGTTTAGTGAAGCTTGCTTTCAATACTTGGGAATTGATTTACTGGTAGAGAGGCTGTGAAGAGCTCTCGGATTAGTTGTGTGCTAGGTTCACATGCTTGGTTGCTAGTTATTAGGTTAACATAAGAGTCTAATGAAACTAGATTAGCTTGTATGTTTGAATGTTTAATTGATCTTTCACCTGATGATTGATTGGTTGAATGCGTACTTGGTTGATTGAGTGTTTGCATTGATATAACTGTTGATTGAACGGATGATCGAGTATGACTGGTTGTGCCACGGGGTACAATCAGGTGATCGATGTACCGCTGGTTCGTGGCAGGTAAGTATACGGTAAGTGTGGAATGGTATTGGATGTCTTTGTTGTGATGAACGTGTGCCTTGACGAGTGTTGATTGATGATTGAATGATAATGCTAGTTCCTTTATCTTTATTCTTAAGATGTATGTTTGAATGATTGTTTGGTTCGGTACTACACCGGTGGGGGGGGGGGGGTAATCCTGTGCCGTTTTGGTGGTTGGAGTCGGGCAGATCCTACGGGATATTGAGTGATGTGAGGAGCTTATGGCTCGGCAGATCCTACGGGATATTGAGTATGGTTACTGAGGTTTCACCCAAGTGGGTGTGTCCCACGGGAGCACTATTTGGTTCCCTATGATTTATGGTCCCTTGGAGGCATATCCGAATTGTTTTCGATGCCCCGATGCATGTACCTCCTCTAGACCGAGGGAAAATCTGATATGACATGGATACTCTGGTGGATTGGAATATGGGAACCAAGGTGATCCCAGAATCTATCCATGGATCGGAGGCTTGAGAAAGCAAGTGGTTGACAGTATATTTATTGCTCCCATTTTACTCTTATTGATCCGTTAAAGTAATTCTTATGAACTTCCTTATGTTACGGTTACCTTGAGGCTATTGTATTATTGTAATTATTCCTGATTCTTTATTATTTCCTTGTTAATCGTATTAACTGTTGTTCGAGTTACCTTTGTAAGCAGTTTACTATTGACCTAAGGTTTGAGCTATTAAGGTTTTTCCTACTGAGCGTAAGCTCACTCCCTTTGGTTTCTGACTGTTTTACTGGCGTGCCGGATGTCTAGTGGGTTCGAGGCTCGGGAGCTTTTGGACTTTTTGGGATTTTTGTTAGAGTTATGTTGGTCTTGTGTATTGAACATCCTTTATCTTACTATTTACGTTGAGCTGTGACTCACGAGGATTTTGAACTATTGTTTATATACACCCTTTTGATGGAGTTTTCATGAGATTTTAAAGTTTTATCAATTGTTTATGATTACTTAATTTATTTTAACTCAGGTCACGTCTCGAGTCCGGTCAAAACCGGATTTGGGGCGTGACATCGGGAACCCCAAATTAGCCGGCGAGTTGGGTGCCATCTCGTAGTCGCTAGCCGGCGAGTTGGGTGCCATCTCGTAGTCGCTGGAGAGGCGTCGTGCTTGAGTAACAAGAGGGGCGGAGACGTCGAGGTCGAGAAACCAGGCCGCCTCGAGCTGGAGACCCTGTAGAGCTCTGCAAATCCGCGTGTTTAAGGATGATGGAGGTCGAAATCAATGGAGGTTGGGTTTGAGGGTTTGATTCCGACCGGCCAAACCTGCAGAATTATTGAGTTTTTTATAGTAGAATTTGAGTAAAGGTTTGATTTGTTCTGTTCTTATGTTTTGATAAAAGGTTTGAAATCTGGAGAGGGAGGCGAGGTAGTTGCCAATGCTTCAGATTTGTTGATTTGGATGAACACGATTAATGATAAATTAAAACAATTAATTGATAATAAAGAAATTAAATAATTAATAAAAGAAAATAAAGAAAAAAAATATAAGTTTTGTAGACAAAATAAAATAATGTTTTTGAAAATAAAAATAACTGATTTTAATAAATAAAAATAATTTTATAAAAAAAATCTGATTTTTTTAAATGAAAATCTTATTTAAAAATAAATAAAATGAATTAAAAAATAAATAAAATGATTTTTTAAAATAAATTCTGAATTTATAAAATAAAAGATTGATTTTTTAAAATAAAATCTAAATTTTGTAAAATAAAAAACTGATTTTTATAAATTAAATAAATAGAAAGAATTTTTGAAAACCAATGGCATGCTTTTGAAAATTTGAGTGTTAGTGAGGGGTGAAGGCGGGTATGAAACTTCAACTAAAAGTTTCGTTAGGGTAGTGAGGTGCAACAAAGTTTGGTTAGGATAGTGAGACGAAACACAAGTATTTTTAGGGTAGTGAGATGAAGTTTACCCTTAAAATTATAGATTGATTATGCATGTTAATTAAAATTATAGACTGAGAATTGTCATTTCAAATGTGTATTTTTTCGGGTGATGAGAATGGGGCGGGAACGGGGCGAGGAATAAAATCCCCCGCGGAGCGAGAATGGGACAGGGAATAAAATCCTCGTTCCCCGCCCCGTCCCTGCGGGGTCCCCTTGGGGCGGGTTAACACGGGGTCAATGCGGGGATGGTGCGGGGACGGGGAGAGTGGCAGGGAAGCGGGACGGGGACTGGGGTCCCCGCCCCAACCCCGCCCCATTGCCATCCATAGGTCTAAGAAACCTATACACAGATAAATCAACCATTAAGCAAACAGAACACAAGAGAAGGTTTACTACCATGATATGACAAACATGACGCTCAAACCTAATAAAAACAAACTTCTGTAAAACCGAAAATAGGTTTACAAACAAATTTGTTAAACTCGAAGCCAAAAACGGAAGAGTCCAAAGGCCTCAGGCCCAAAACGGTAGTAATTAAAAACAATAAAGAGGAATCGCCTCGAAGAAGGTGCCCACACCTAGAGGAACAAACGAGCACACATGGGCAGAGCAGACATCAAACCGAGAACCTAGTTAGGATGCTCGAAACCCACAGTAGACACGAAAGTCGACGTCCAAGAAACCGACCACGGCGGAGCATGACCACTTCACTGCGAGATTCTTCCAAAAACAGTATTCAACAACCAAGAAGACAAACGGAGCAAGCAATACCCGACCCCAATGTGTGCAGGCCTCGGCGGGAAGGAAGTTTAGGGATCAGAAGGTTGTAAGAGGTCAATCAGAGCTTATTGGTGAAATGGTTGTGGCGTTTTGCTGAGGAAGATGATATCCTATGGAAGAGGGTGGTTTGTGCCATATACGATTGGGACTTGCATGAGTAAGACCTTTTGAAGTTGAACAAAAAACGGAACTCATTTATTGTTGACCACCTGGTTAGTTTGGCGTCGTACCCGAACTTTGGGTCAATATTTGGAAGGCAGAATGTTCACAGAAAAATTGGAAATGGGAGAGAATTCGGTTTTGGGAGGATTAGTGGTTAGTAGGAGGAGGAGCTTTATGCTTTAAGTACCCATAGTTATACACTACGACAATGTTAAAACCGAAAAGGATTAGTTCTTTCTGGGTTAATGGAGTTTAAAAAGTTGATTACAGACGTGATTTGTAGTCCTGGGAGGATGGTAAGGTACGAGAGCTGTTAGTTAGTCTAAGCCAGGTTCGGGAGCGACCAAGTTTCAGTGATAAACCATGGTCTCGGATTATGTGGGCAAAGAGTGTTCCTCCAAAAAAATGTGTACATTTGTATGGTTACTAGAACATATGGAAATCCCACTCTGTGTTTTTTAGAGGGAAAGGGGGTGCAAAATTTTCTTATTGGCTATGAGGTGTTATTTCTGTAAGAGTTTTTTGAGAATCGGGATCATCTTTTCATGCATTGTGATTATGTTTAGATTCAGGGGGTGGATTTATGCGTGGTGGGGGATCCAATAGGTAATGTCGAGGTCACTGTAGCTTGTGTATTGGGTTGGGAGGGTCTACTTTCTCGATCCTGGAGAAAAGGTTGGGTGTTGGTTGACTATTCTACATTAAGGAGTATTTGGGTTTGCAAGAATAATACAGCTTTTAAAGCTAAGATGGATATTGTTGACAAGGTTTTCTTGGGCCTACATACTCATTTTTTTGATTTGTTGCAAGATGCAGGGTTGTTGAGACCGGAAGCCATTTGGGACGTATGGTTAAAAAATCCAGGAAAGTACCTAATAGGAGCTAAGGGCCGGATAGGTGGCCGACCTTGAGGACCCTTACCCCTCAGTTGTCCTTTGGTTGGCTAATTTTGTATTGTTTTTCTGTTCTGAGCCTGATCCTTTGGTTGATCGGTTCCTCTTTGTATATGTTCTTCATATTCAAAGTCAAATAAATTCATTGCTTATCAAAAAAACCAACCTCCCAAGGTCACCAACACCCAAATCTCCTCCCAGTACTAGACTCAGCCCAAAGTTACAAAAAAATGGTGAACTCGCCTCTTGCCAACACCGGGCAGCAACCCAATCAAGGCCAGTCGGGAGCACCTCCAAACCCACACAAAAGCCACGCAACACCCCCTCCAACCCAATCACATAGATCTTACAACATAGGTCATATACAACCCCCCCCCCCTCCCCTCCATGGTGGCCAACCACTACCGTGAGGCCCCGACCACTCTGAGGTCGAGGAAACGAAGGGCTATAAGGAAGGGATGGAGAGAGTAATACATGAGCACGTATGGAAGGAGGTTACAAGGCATCCCTTCGTCAAACCACATACCTTCCTCTCATATCTGGAAGATTCGAGATCTGCGAGATCTCATCAGTGGCCAACACCAAACCAAAGATCTTGAAGGGAAAGCAGAAGCACCACGTCCTCAACAAAGAGATTCAGGTGCCCAAAAGAATAGATCCGACAACGGATAAAGGGAAAAGGGGTGGAAACTTATATCCAAGCACTAGGAACCAAAACAAGGGGATGATGATGAGGAAATAGGAAAAAGAAAAGAAAAGAGTAGCATGAGTGGCCACCGGTGATCTCTAGACCATAAGGATTGGACCCTCGCTGACGGTTAGAAGCAGGAAAGATAGGGTTCAATTTTAGTGATAGGTGAGAACATTGAAGGATGTTATATTTTTTTTATCAATATATTACTGTCTCTAACTTTATACAAATGTAAGTAGTATGGAAGCAACCGTATTTTGAAGACCCTGCTCTAGTTTATTTTTTGTCTCTTTTGCTAATCTGGATGCCAAAAGGATCTTGAGAAATATGTGTGTTTTTTTGTGGCTTAACAAGGTTGTCTTTTTCTCACTGTTCTTCGAAGCAAGAGATTAAAATGGTTTTTTGGTTTAGAGATCTGGTTTTCATTTAGACGAGGGGGTTTTGTTTCTACCGAGCTGTTGAGGGGTCGTTTTTTGTTATCGTTGCTGTTTTTTGTTTTGGGTTCAGCCTTTTATCAGGAGTGCTTAAGGTTTAGATTTGGTGTTTTTTTATGATTTGGTTTTTGTTGTTTTCCTTCTCCCCATTGTTTTGGGTGTTTTAAGCTCGAATGTGAGTTGGTTTTAAACCCGTCTTCGAGTTCGTTTTAGTCCTGAGGACGAGGCTCTAATTTAGGTGACTTTCTTTGCTTTGTTTTTCCATCTCAAGGGAACAAAAGCCTAATAAATTTATGCTTATGAAAAAAGATACACATAGGGGTTATAGTTCAAACTAAAAATACAATTTACAAATGAACATTACCTAAGTATATGTGTATAGATTGTATTAGAAACAGTTTAAGAAGCTCAAACGAACGCGCCTCACGCGCACGATTAGGTTTCTTTTCTGAAACCTATAGCCGCCGTCGCCTCCTCAGGCAGCGTGCGAGTCACGTTCACGGTGCCCGGTTATGGGAAGGAGGTGGTTTTGTAGCAGGATTTCGTGCTCGGTGAAGCTCCCTGGCCATGGATCGGGATTGAAGCAATCGAATGCCTCTGGTTTGGTCCGACGCGACTCAGTGTTTCACGTCTCCGGCCGTCTCCCGATTTTGTCTCCGGCGATGAGTATCACATCTGCCTGCGATTCAGGTTTTGATAGCCTCCCTAAAACAAGCCCTTCTCTGATCATCTCGGAGTTGCGGGATTTGGTGGTCCGGCGTTGCAATCGTGTGTGGTCAGAGGATTGTTCTCCAGTGCCCGTGGTCGGTGTTCTGGTCAGAGGTTAGCTGAAAGCATGAGGAAGGATTTGTCTTATTCTGTTTTCTATTCGGTCCTGCTATCCTCATATGATTCTTATTGTCGTATTGTGAAGAATATTCAGACTGTTCTGATGAAGTCAGGCACAAGGGGTAGGAATGGGAAGTGAGTGATCTCGGTAACTCATGTTGTTGTTAATCAGGGCTACAAAGTTTCAGTCAAGACCAGATCGGGTCGAGGATGTTCTCAATGCAGAAGTACTGTTTCATTGAAGGGCGGAGAAAAGAAGGTCGGGTCAGGCAAGATTATTCATAAAACGAAGGAACGGAAACCTTCACTTTCAAGAAAGAAGAAGCAGGTCATTTTAGAAACTGTGCAGGATCACGTCATCTCTCAGGCAACTGGTGAATTGGAGCATCCTAGAGTTGTTGCAGATATGAATCAAAAGTTCACTCAAGCCAGCAAGGAGAGTAAATCGGTAATTGTCGGAACAACAAGTTCCACCGATGTGTTTGTTTACAATCTCCCTTATGGATCCACGGAGGAGTGGGTAAGTAACGTTTTCAGCGCTTTTGGGTCAGTCGAAGGTGCTTTGTTCTGAAGCGTTCGAACAAGGGAGGGAGATTTTTCGGTTTCATATCCTTATCGAGGTGTGGTGAGGCTTCTCATGCTATTTCGGGATTAAATGGATTCATTTTGAATGGGCATATACTTGTCGTCGCTTTGGCTCGTCCTGGAACTCATCACTGTGAAATCAGAGCTTTTGAAGCTCGGTTTCCTCGTGCAGACCCTCGTAGTGTGGTGCAGGTGGATGGGATTCAAGGTTCTGGCTCTGGTACGAGTGGGTCTGCTCCGTCGAGTTCTGTCGACGGTCCGACCTCTGATTTGAATTTAGAAAGTCCTACAAAAATGCGATCTAACCGGGTTCAGTTGATGGTGGAGAAGATCACGGGGTGGGTGATTCGGTTGCAGGTGCTTTGACTATGAGTCGGGCTGACTCACATGCCTTTGAAGGTGCTGGTCGGACTGCAGATGAGGCTCGAGTGTGTGGGTTGACTAAGCATGCCACAGAGACTTCAAAACAAGTCCAAGGGCTTAGCCACAGCCATGTGGTGGCGGTGTTTGGTGATGGACCTCGGATTGATGTTTCAATCCCGGGTGTCGACCAAGGAAGCCCTTGGAAGGACGTTTTGACTAAATCCCCGAATCATGAGTGTAAAACCCCACTCATTACGAAAGGGTAGTATTCTAAAATATGAAACGTTGGGGTAGGATTGTGCAACAAGTAATTTTTGAAAAGAAAGAAAATAAACAAAAATGGAAAAGGAGAACCGGGCCGGACCAGACCCAGTTACTCCTTTATTGGGCCGTGAGGCTCGTTACTCGTCAGAAGCCCACGACTTCGTCTACAACCCGTTCCGTCTGAGGCCCAAGCCCGTTTGGAGGCTCTGGGTATAAAGGCCGAAATTAGGGGTGGAAACCCTAATTTCGCAGCCTCCCTCATCGATCTCCCCTCTCTCCTTCAGCTCTTCCCTCCTCCATCTCGACGCCGACCACCCGACCTTACTCCCTTCCCTTCTCCGTTCAGGCCGCACCACCACCACCCTCTCCCGGCTCCCTCTCACCCTCTCCAGTCCGTCCAGCCCACGACCGACCTCCTCTCCCAACCGATTCCTCTTTCTCTCTCACTCCATCGTCTCCGTTCAGCCCGAGTCGCCGGCCACACCCTCATCCCCTCACTGAAGCCGAGCCGTCGCCGGAACCATCATCCTCACTGAAGACGTGTGAACATGTGATTCTCTTGTTCATGTTCTTAAGATGTTTGGCTGTTTGGTATGGAACTTACACCGAGAGGGGGGGTAATCCGGTAGTATCATAGCCATGGGATATTTATTGGTGGACCCTATGGGGTATTGGTTGGCTGATCCTGCGGGATATTGATTGGAGGACTCTACGGGGCATTGGTTATTGGACCCTGCGGGGAATTGATTATTGGACCCTGTGGGGCATTGATTATTGGACCCTGTGGGGCATTGGTTATGGACCCTGCGGGGCATTGGTTATTGGACCCTGTGGGGCAGTTGGATGGTTTACCCTGCGGGGAATGGTTACTTGAGATTCACCTGAGTGTATGCGTCCTGCGGGAGCATTACCTTGGTTCCCTATGACATATGGTCCTTTGGGGGCATTTCCGAGAATCCCGACGATAAGCGTCCCTCAGGGATTGTTACTGGTAGCCCGATGTATGTGCCTCCTCTGGACCGAGGGAAAATCTGATATGACACGAATACTCTTGTGGATCGGAGTATGGGATCCGACATGACACAAAGAGTATTGTGGATCGGAGAGTGGTGACTTCATGTCCCACGACATTACTTAAACGCTATATCTTCTATTGTATGTTAATAAATGCATTGTTTACTTTATTCTCTATGATTGTTACTAGCTCTTGAAAGCGTTAAATACCCGTTTTATTCCCGTATTTCAACATCTTCTTAATTCTCCGTATCAATGAGGCCCGAACGAAATTGTGAATTTCTATTTGTTAAACTTAAAGACCGTTATCCTTAAGAATGTATACTGTTCTTATCTTGACTATGTTATAACATCATTTTGATTAAAAGTATTAATTGCGATATGTATTGTCATGCTAAAGTTTTTTTTATTACTAAATTGGAGGTTAAACTGTTTATCTATTTTCCCTACTGAGCGTAAACTCACCCCTATCTGTTTATTTATTGTTTTTACAAGCTTGCGTGATGAGTAGTGGACTCGAGGCTCGGGAGCTTCTGTGGATCCGGGTGCACTTATTTTAGAGACGGTTTCGGTCTTACTTTTGGTTAAGAACCCTATGTTAAAGGATTTGTTATGAGTTTTTACTTGAGATATTTTTATTGAAGTAAAATTGGAGATTTATAGTGGATTTGAGACACTTTTATTGTTTTACTTGAATTTATCTTTAAGTCACGTCTCGAGTTCTGCCAAAACCGGATTTGGGGCGTGACAATTTGGTATCAGAGCCTGGTTTTCATTTTGAACTTGTTTTCAAAACCTCGGACCGACGTCAATTAAGTGGGTAGAGTTAGGTGGTCTAAGTCGTGGTACTCAGTGACGCAAGTTGGAAACATTTGATGCGTAGAGTTGGAACGACACGAGTCTTGATTGTTTCAATGTTTGCTTAAGTTGAATCTTTTATATTATGCTGGTTGCATTGCTGGATTGGTATCCTTGCCCTATTGGCTGTAAGTTATAGTGATCAGTGAAGCCGAACGAGTGAGATCGGTATTGGGTTAACGAGCAATGATCGAGCCGTTATAAATTGGTTGTTGAGTAAACCATTTATTGAGTGTGTTACCATCTTGCTTGATCATTACATGATTAATATGGTTGAAGTGTTGACTTATTGAAGTGTTAACTTATTGGAGTGTTGATTTATTGAAGTGTGACTCCTTGACTTATTGAAGTGTTAAATTGTGAAAGTGTTGAATTGTTAGGGTGTAGACTTGGTTAAGATGTTGACCGTTATTTAAGGATTAAAGTTGAAATGTTGACCCGATTGGAGCTCAATTGAATAAAGGGTAGAAACCCGAGTGGTACTGCGGTACTTTGCTGTGATATGTACTTTTGAGGATTGTGGGAACATTATGCGCTGAACGTTTTGTGAAATTGTTATTTGAATGTCTCGCTTAAGCGGAGGGTTAGTGGAAAATACGAACGAGTCATGCCGAAATTTCTGTAGAACTGAAATGTTTGCGCTATCACGGGTTGACTCAAGGGCGCCACTATAGTCGAACATGATGGTTGGATGTCAAGTGGTTACAACGAGATTCGGGGACGCCTGAATCGGGTTGTAACGACGTGAGATCGACATGAATGTTATAAGAGAAAAGTAAGGGGTTGAGATTATGGAAAGAGTTTAGACTTATGAGAAAGAAATTGAGGACATAAATTGTGGAATTGTTGTGTTATGATTTGAACCCCACGTGTTGGGAAGATACCCGATCGAGGGGTATGCCTGTTGCCTTGTGATTTGTGTGAATTACTTGAGACTGTTCCTCCTGTGGGAATTGATTGATTTGATTGAACCGCTGATTGCTGTTGTGAGACGCACTAAGATGCGGCCTTGTCTGCCAATATATAAAGTATTATATATATTTACTGAGCCTAAGTGTTGTTGGTCATTATATGTTTCTTGTGAGACGCGCATGAACATCCTTGTGTTTTGATCGAACCGTTTGTTCTAAACTGGGAAACTGAACGTGTGCGTTACCCGTGCAGCGAGTATACGACATGCCTCGTAGTTACGTTCCGAGGGGTACCAGGAGACGCCCAGCTGGGGGCCCGAGTCAGACACCTGTTTCTGAGCAGGCAGGGGTAGTAGATGCCCAGGGTGACTTCATTGGGAATCATGTGAGAGTAGCTTCTGCGACGATCCTGCTGGAGGGAGGAGCATACCGCGAGTGGTATCGCGAGGAAGTACGAGATGGAGTTTTACGTCTCGAGTTTCAGCAGTTCCTGGAACTGCATCAGGGAGGGATGTCGACCTCTATGCACGAGACGAGAGTGGCTTCCTTGTCCCACTCTGCACCGGAGATGGTGCCGACCGAGGCCCAGCGCGGCAGACGGTTTGAGGGAGGACTCCACCTTACGTTTGTCGATCAGGTTCCCGTAGTCAGGACCCAAGTGTACTCGGAGCCGGCGGATTGGACACCAGCAGTGGAGCGACACATCCGTGAGACCGCCAGAGCCCGGGGGAGCAGGCTGAGATCGAGCGACTTCTTCGGACCGATAGGAGTCCGTGATCCACGGAGGCGGATGACCTCAGGATTCTTCCAACCTCAGACTCATGGTAGGGCACGACCATATGGATCGGTGACGTCGGTTGGACCCGCCGTATTGGAGCCACCGCCACTATGTTACTTTTGCCACCAGTCAGGCCATCTGGGCCGAGACTGCTCGTCGAGTGGGGGTTCCGCAGACCGCGCCGAGGGTCGTCCGATGAGAGTCGAGGAGGGGTAGCGTCACGCTGAGAGGATATGTTATCACTGTAGAAGACCGGGACTTTTCCTCGCCGGGTGCCCTGACCGAGTTGGAGGAGTACCCGCTACGCGACCCTAGCGGGCACAGCCTCGTCAGGCACCTCTTGGCCGACCACGACAGGCACAGCAGGCGAGAGCTCCACGTCAGGCGGCGGGAGCAGCACCCCAAATACACCAGCCTAGACCTCAGCAGCAGGTGGCACTTCCACCACCACCGAGGGGAGGACCCCCGATGCGACAGGGTCGAGGGTACGCGGTTACCGGACCCCGAGCAGAGGGACTTGATACCGATCCTGAGATCGCTTAGACTACTTGTTTTCGATTTACATTTTGGATTTTGTGTTTACTGACACTTGAGTATTACACTTGGTTGTATTGTTTTGTGGTTACCTTATGTTGGAATGAATTTAAAACTGTTAAGCCCACCCGTATCTTAACACACCGACGAGAGGTGTGGTAGTACCTTGAGTTTGAAAGAGGATTAATAGACTTAGAAGTACGGAAAGTTCTGTCCTACGTCGAGAGTACAGGATCGAGTCTTAAGAACTGATTGGTGAAACAACAGGCGTTCATCGAGTGCTATCAGCAGCGAATGCCCGAGCAGCGAAAGGCTGCAGGCTTGACCAGTAAACGGTCCGACCGGTCACCGAAGATGACCGAGCGACGATAAGATCAGAGCAACGCAGCGGAAGCGTGGTGGACCCATAACCCACATGAGTCGTAATCTCCAGCTTCTTCTACCCCCGCTAGACGATTTAGGTCATAAGATTCGAACCTTTGAGACGACCCTTTTGTCTGGACACCCCGGTTAACGAGCGCAGATTTGGACGAGTGTGTGACGTACGTGAGAGACTAGATTAAAGTGCGTTGTCCCTACGTCATTCTCATAGGAACAAATCAGATTACCGTTAGTTCGCGAAGTCATTAGTGGAGTTAACCCGAGACCAGAGACGACGCCAACAACCTTGGATCATGAAGATTTGCGCCAGCAGAGTCGACCGAACGAATGGCAACCCGAAGAGCCGGAAAGACGAAGGACCTGTCCGAGCGCATCGCCGAAAAGAATGCAGCACGACTTCAAGAAGGAGCGGAACAGAGCGCTAAGGAGACACGAAGACCACCGGAAGCTGGACCGCATCAAGACGAAGACCCGATACTCCGTACCGACGCGACAAATCCAGAAGAAGATGGTCAACAACGACGACACCAAAGATCGTAAGCAAGCCACGAATCAAGGAGAGAGTTCGTACGCGCAACAACAAGAAGACGTGTTCGAGAGTCGCATCTTTCATGCCGCATAGTACAGCCAAGCGACATCGAGAGATACAACAACAGCAAACGCGATATTTTCAGCAGAGCACAATACGGAGAACGCGAACCGAGTACCAAGACGTATCTTTGTTGACAAGGAAGAACGAACGCCAACGTCCCGCGAAGACTAGCGTAACCGCTAAGTTACACCGTAGAAGTGAGAGCACCTCACGTTGAGACCTGGAAACAATTAGCGAAATATGGCTACCCCGAGCTTCCGGGCCAGTAACAAGATGGCACCGCGTGAAGTATCGTATGGTAAGTCAGGTATTGTGCCCATGTAGAGCACAATGAGAATTTAGAGTTGACCAGTGACTGGTCCTAAGTTGGTTGAAAGACGTCTGAAAATTTACGCGCAAAGTACCCCAAAGACCGTTCAAATCCTCGAGATTTTAAATGCTTATTATGATGACTCGGGAGAAACGACCTATAAGTTGGTCGAGCGATAGTATACGAGCAAGAGTCAACGTTAAGAGAAACATCGCGGGTTGGATAAAATTTTTGATCGATCGTAGTTGGGCGTTGATGGCTTTGTCAGGATCTAGGATCGTGATGCTTGATGTATAGTTGATCCGTTATCAGGTTGAGAATCTTGATAAGGTTTACCAGTGCGACATGTTGCTATGATTGGACAAGCGTGCCATGCTCGGTATGGCATGAGCCTTTAATTGTGGTTTGTTTTGAAGCGTGCCGCCTTTCCACTAGATATCAGTAAAGTGTGTTATTTCTTGTTTGAGGTACACCCACCTTTCCACAAGATGTGATGAACGAGTGGTTGTTTCAGACCCTGCAGTGTTAGTGAGATCTTTTGTTTTGATGAATGCATTGGGTATTACTTCCTTGTAATTTGTTTGTGGTTGATCTTGACTTGATAGTATTTGAGTTCTGTTGGGATTAATCCCCGTAGCGATCACTAAGGAGGAAATTGTTGAGTTACGTTTGTGTGTGGTTCCGACTTTGTTCGACTTGTAGAGAGTTCCGGCAGGATACCTGTGCCGACGGAAATTCCGGTATGGGTTATCTAGGCCACTACCTAAGTTTTCTTAAGTGTTTAGTTTTTTCTCGGCTTGTGTTGTTACTCGGGATTTATTTGAGTTGGTGAGACGTTGCAAGTTGATTTATGAATCTTTGGGTAAGACGGTTTTGCACCGTTAAGTGTGACGTTTGAATAACTAGCGTGATCTAGTGAAGCACGATTAAGGGAAGGTTGCATTTATTCGAGAACGATTAACGGGTACGCAAATTCGATGGAAGATTTACATTGATAGACGACATCGACCTTTTGAATTGTTCGGTTAGTGATCTTGTGATTCTGAGTTGAGTCCGAAGAAGGGCCTAACGCGGTTCAACCGCGGCGGAGACAAGTCAGCCCTGCGGGTTATCGAACCTTTAAGAGTTTGGGCAGAGTTGGAGACGTTGGCTATAGCCTTTTTTTACCACCCTGGCGTGGGAAAGTGCGTAAAGTCTTCAACGTATTTCGACCACGGTAGTGCACTGCAGACCCCTTCCCACGTTATCGAGTGGACGGACATCGATTCAGCTGATGATGTCTCATATGATGAACAACCAGTTAAAACCTTGGATACACGGAAGAAGGTCCTACGGGACTAGACTATCCCATTAGTACGAGTACAAAGGAAGCACCAAAGAGCTAAATCGACTTGGGAACGCGAGGATGACGTTCGCGCGAAGTACCTCTATCTGTCCAACCTTTGAGATATTACAATTTTAAATTTCGAGGACGAAATTCTTTTAAGGGGGGTAGACTGTAAAACCCCACTCATTACGAAAGGGTAGTATTATGAAATATGAAACGTTGGGGTAGGATTGTGCAACAAGTAATTTTTGAAAAGAAAGAAAATAAAAAAAAGGGAAAAGGAGAACCGGGCCGGACCAGACCCAGTTACTCCTTTATTGGGTCGTGAGGCTCGTTACTCGCCAGAAGCCCACGACTTCGTCTGCAGCCCGTTCCGTCTGAGGCCCAAGCCCGTTTGGAGGCTTTGGGTATAAAGGCCGAAATTAGGGGTGGAAACCCTAATTTCGTTATCCTCCCTCATCGATCTCCCCTCTCTCCTTCAGCTCTTCACTCCTCCATCTCGACGCCGACCACCCGACCTTACTCCCTTCCCTTCTCCGTTCAGGCCGCACCACCACCACCCTCTCCAGTCCGTCCAGCCCACGACCAACCTCCTCTCCCGACCGATTCCTCTTTCTCTCTCACTCCATCGTCTCCGTTCAGCCCGAGTCGCCAGCCACGCCCTCATCCCCTCACTGAAGTCGAGCCGTCGCCGGAACCATCGTCTCCGGGCTCCTCTTGTTCCCCTCACCTTCTTCTTCTTCGTCTGCTACGCCTTCTCTTTCCCCCCCACGTCGTCCAGGCCTTCCCTAACGCCGTCAGGCTACCGGATCTGAGACGGAAACCAGTCGCGCCGTCCAGATCCGTTGCGAGGAGCTTCGCCGTGATCCGCCGTGTTCCGCCGCGCCCAGCGCTCCAACCACCACGCCACCGCCGTCTCTTTCCCCCCTACGGTGAGAACCACTACCACCGTGAGGTTTCGGCCGGTACCGTCACGGCGGTGGTCAGTCGGAATTTCAGACCCGAACCTTTTCTTCTCCTTTCTTCTGTTTTCGAGTTTTCTGGACCTGTTCATGGTTAAGACATTAAAATAACAGATTTTGAAATAAAAGAAAATAACAGGATCAAGTTTAAAACCAAGTTCGGATTTGAATAAAAAAGGTTGTTTGGACTGTTTGATCGAACTGAAACGTGTGGATGACAGATCTACCAAATCGATATCAATTTTGGAACCTTAAACTGATGAACGTTTTGTGGAACCTGGACGTTTAATTTGGAAGTTTAACTCGGACTTAGAACGGGATTAAAGCGGGAACGATGAATCGGAAACCTCGGGATTCGTGCATTGTAAACCGTGCCTCGAGATCCGTGCATTGGGAACCGTGCCTTGGAAAACGTGCACCGGGTTCAGTGCTCGGAGCTCGGGTGCTTGAACCCGACTCGTCTTTTAATCCCGCTTTTGACCCGTTCGAGTTTAAAAGGCAACATATTGTATTTACTTTGGACCGTACCTAATCTGATCGTAAGTTTGAACTGTTAAAAACTTAGGCTTAGACTTTGCCCGAGAACTTGGACTTCGCCCGAGAAGACGGAGAGGAGGCTAGCCGAACAGCAGTTGATAGGAGTATTTGTTCGAGGAAGACCACAAGGTAGGGTAAGTACTAAACTCCTTGTGCAATTTAATACTTAGTATGCCTATTAGGTTAATAAAATCGGAAAGGTCCTAGATTGCATATAGGATGCGAATAACTAGAATAATCGTCTTTCATTTACTAGGGTTATTTACGATAAGGTACCCTAATGTTTCGTCCACAAACGATAAGGTAACCTAATGAATTTTGTGTCTGATAAGGTACCCTAATGATTCGTCCACGAACGATTTGGTTTAAAACTGGCATATTCCGTTAAAAACTAACGGAATATTCCTCTAAATTAGACATTTGCAGTTAAGTGGGGTGTGAAATGACGATTTTACCCGTTCTTATTTTAAGCTTATAAATTTTATAGATAAAATTACCATTATACCCTTAATTATATATTACAATAAAAATATAATAAATAAATATATAAATAAATTTAATTTTTTAAAATTAAAAAATTAAATTATTTAAAATAATAATAAAAAATTAAAAAAAATATTAAAAAATTAAAAAATCATGTTTATTTTTAAAATATAATTTTATTAAAAAAATTTGCAGAACTGTTCGTCTTCTCCGGCGTCGTCTCCGTCCAGCGGGGATGACGACGGCGGAGGAGGGGCTGGCCGGAGACGACGCCGGAGAAGAAGAACAGTTCTGCAAAATTTTTTAAAATAAAATTAATTTTTTAAACAAATAAAAATGATTTTTTTTATATATAAACTGTTTTAATAAAAAATTATTTATATATAAAAAAAACTAATTATTAAAAAAATAAAACTAATTAAATACAAAATCTGATTTTAAAATATAAAAATCTGATTTTTTTTAAAAAAACAGATTTTTGAAAAAAAATAAATTCAATTTTAAAAAAATATAACTTTAAAATATATATATAATTTATTTATTTTATTTTGAAAGTTAAAATTAATTAGAAAATATAAATTAAGGAAAAATAATAACTGAGGGTATAATGGTCATTTCACTCTTAAGTCAAAAGTCAACTAAAATGTTAAAGGGAAAAATAGTCATTGTACATAATTCTATTAGTTTTTTAACAACATTAAACCAAATCCTTCGTGGACGAATCATTATGGTACCTTATCGGACACAAAATTCATTAGGGTACCTTATCGTTCGTGGACGAAACATTAGGGTACCTTATCGTAAATAACCCCATTTACTAATAACTGGATGTGTCTAGCATCCATGATTAAGATGTGAATAACTAGTTTAACTCGCTTTCAATACTTGGGAAATTGCTGTGCTGGTAGAAAGGCCGAGATGAGCCATAAGATTGGTTGTGGTTGCCTCACATGCATTGCTTGCTTAGTCTTCAGGATAAATTAAGGGTCTAATGAAACTAGCTAAATCGTATGTTTGAATGATTGAATGAATGCTTGAATGATTGGATGATTGAATGGATGCTTGAATGATTGAATGGATGATCGAGTATGACTGATTGTGCCAAACGGTACGATCAGGTGATCGATGGACCGATGGATCGTGATTGGTAAGTATAATGGTAAGTGTAAAGATATATAAATCTCTTGAGTGTGTGTGGTGATGCAAGTGTGATTCGCTAAACTTTGGTTGTTTGACGTGTGAACATGTGATTCTCTTGTTCGTGTTCTTAAGATGTTTGGTTGTTTGGTATGGTACTTACACCGGGGGGTAATCCGCTAGTATCATAGCCATGGGATATTGATTGGTGGACCCTGCGGGGCATTGGTTGGCTGATCCTGCGGGATATTGATTGGATGACCCTGCGGGGCATTGGTTATTGGTCCCTGCGGGGCATTGATTATTGGACCCTGCGGGGCGTTGGTTATAGACCCTGCGGGGCATTGGTTATTGGACCCTGCGGGGCAGTTGGATGGTTTACCCTGCGGGGAATGATTACTTGAGATTCACCTGAGTGTATGCATCCTGCAGGAGCATTACCTTGGTTCCCTATGACATATGGTCCTTTGGGGGCATTTCCGAGAATCCCGACGATAAGCGTCCCTCAGGGATTGTTACCGGTAGCCCAATGTATGTGCCTCCTCTGGACCGAGGGAAAATCTGATATGACACGAATACTCTTGTGGATCGGAGTATGGGATCCGACATGACACAAAGAGTAATGTGGATCGGAGAGTGGTGACTTCATGTCCCACGACAATACTTAAACGCTCTATCTTCTATTGATTGTTAATACATGCATTATTTACTTTATTCTCTATGATTGTTACTGGCTCTTGAAAGCGTTATGTACCCGTTTTATTCCCGTATTTCAACATCTTCTTAGTTCTCCGTATCAATGAGGCCCGAACGAAATTGTGAATTTCTATTTGTTAAACTTAACGACCGTTATCCTTAAGAATGTGATACTGTTCTTATCTTGACTATGTTATAACATCATTTTGATTAAAAGTATTAATTGCGATATGTATTGTCATGCTAAAGTTTTTTTTTATTACTAAACTGGAGGTTAAACTGTTTATCTATTTTCCCTATTGAGCGTAAGCTCACCCCTATCTGTTTATTTACTGTTTTTACAGGCTTGCGTGATGAGTAGTGGACTCGAGGCTCGGGAGCTTCTGTGGGTCCGGGTGCACTTATTTTAGAGACGGTTTCGGTCTTACTTTTGGTTAAGAACCCTATGTTAAAGGATTTGTTATGAGTTTTTACTTGAGATATTTTAATTGAAGTAAAATTGGAGATTTATAGTGGATTTATGACACTTTTATTGTTTTACTTGAATTTATCTTTAAGTCACGTCTCGAGTCCGGCCAAAACCGGATTTGGGGCGTGACAATGAGGCTTTACATCAACCAAAGAAGGGACGTGGACGTCCAAAAAAGGGAGAACCAAAGAGTAGTGTTCCTCCAGTTGTTTTTTATCAGTCAAGAGCCAAGACCTCTGCTGATAAAGGAGACAATTCGGGAGGATGCACTGTTGATATTGCTAAAAAGTATATCTTGGGTGCTTAGAATTTTAGCAAGAAAGTTTGAAAAAGGCAGTCAACTTTGCTTCTTTGGCCCTCGAACGTGGAGTTCCGCAGGATGTAAACGTCGAGGGTAGTGACTTGTTCCGACTACAGAAGGAACACTTAGTCCTGTTCCGGTGTCTAACCGGTTTCTCTGTTTGAACTCGAGTATGAAGTAGATGAGTTTTTGTTTGCTTTCCTGTTTGAGTGTTTTTGTTGCTCTCTGTAGTTGTTTTAGTATGGGGAAATGGTCCTTTGCAGATCGTTTTCTGGCTTTGTTTTACTTTCTTGTAGAACATTTGCCTAATAAATTTTTAGCTTATAAAAAAAACATTACCTAAGTATATTTGACACGCCCTCGCAGTCGGAACGGAAGGGTCCCAGACATTTAGACTAGATCGAAAACCATCAAAGAGAACCTTCAGAAGACCTTTAGTGAAGATTCCGACATGTTGATAGGGAGAGAGTACATGTAAAACACGGACCTGTCCACGAGTAGTCTTACCGCGGACAAAGTTGATATCAGCTCAATGTGATTCGTTCGTCGGTGTTGGACCGAATTACCCGAAAGATACATGGTATTGATGTTATTGCAATAGATATAGGATCAGTGTCTCGGCCGTCACCGAGACTGTATCTCATCCTGTTTAGTTCATTTCTACTCATGTACGGTCTTTACGACCTTTTCAATTTATATCAATAAAAGTTTCAGTTCGTGTGCTCAAAAAAAGTTTCTAACTTATAACATTTTTCTAGTTTTTAGTAGATAACCCCTAACTTATAATAAATAATCATTTTTGATACAAATTATAAATCAATCTGGGCTCTTGAACCGTAAATTAGAACACACATATTTAAACAAAAATTATTAGTTGCACGCATTGTACTTATACAGAATGTAAGTTTTTTTTAGGGAAAACTACAGATACCTACCCCAAACCATGGTCATTTAACCGATGTTTACTCTGAAGTTTAAACGTAACAAATACATACCCTGAAGTTTCGAAATGTAACTCAGACCCCCTTCCGTCAGTCAGCTCAGTCAATTTACTATTAACTTTTTCAAAAATGCCCAAAATACCCTTAACCCTGTTCATTTTTTATATTCTTTAAATCAAAATTAATTAAAGTTTTCAAATCAGATTTTATTTCTAAAAAACAGTTTTTATTTAAAAAAATCAGTTTTAATTTAAAAATCAGTTTATTATTAATAAAACTTTTTATTATTTAAAAAATCAAATTTCAATTTTAATAAATCAGTTTATTATTAAACAATCAGTTTTATTGTTAATAAATTAGTTTATATTATTTTTAAAAAATAGTTTTATTGTTAATAAATTATTTTTATTTTATGAAATTCATTGTTTTTGTTTTTAATAACTTTTTTATATTTCCTTTTCAGTTTTTTTATTTATTAATTCAATTTTTTTAATAATTTTTATATTTTCAGCAAAATCATTTTTGGTCAATATTGAGCTTTGGACATCTCCATCTCCTTTGCTCATGAACAACACGTCCTTCACCTCCATGACCAACTTGATTTTCCAGTATATCATTTAAGGAACAAAAAAATTAACCCACACCAAACATTATTTCAAATTCTACAAAAAAAATCCCTTGTATATGGGCTTGGTTTCAGATTCTGCAAAAAATTATCATAACCCGAAAGCTCTCTGGGCATGAATCTAAACCCACAAATACATGTTCTTCCCCAAATCCCCATCCCTAAAACCCCAGATGAAGAATCCCCTCAAAAATCCAAATCTGAATCGATACTACCCTTTGATTTTAGTCTCGAGCATCAGATCCCCAATTTCAGTAGCTTCGATTTCAACTGGTCCGAGAGCTTAACCAACCCGTCGTCATCGCCGGCGAAGCGGGAGATGGAGTGGACTTCACCTCGCCGCTGTCGCTCGTCCTTGACCTCGCCGTCGTCGCCATCTCCGTGGGTTGCACGACCTCCGTGAAGGAAATAACGGGCCATTAATTTCCCATATGGTTGTGACTTAGGGTTCAAAGTGTAGAAGAAATAAATAAAAACATCAAGGTTGATAGATATAGAGGAAAAGGAATTGGGCGATAGAATATGGAGGAGAAGGAGAGTAAGGAGGCGTGTAGTTGAAAGAGATGGGTTTTTAGGGTTAGAAAATCTGATTTTTAAAATTAAACTGATTTTTATAAATAATAACTGATTTTTTTATAAATAATAACTGATTTTTTTTGAAAATATAACTGATTTTTTTAAAATAAAAACTGTTTTAAAAATAAAATCTGTTTTTTTAATAATTTTATTATGTAAAATTGAATTTTCAAAATAATTATTTTTATAATTTTATTTTACTAAAATATAAAAATTAAAATAAAAACTAATTGTTGTAAAATAAAACTATTTTTGTAAATAAAAAGAATTAAAAAATTTAGGATCTAGAGTTAGAAGGTAGGGGGTGTAAATTTGAGTAATAGTTAAGGGCATTTTGGGCATTTTTTGAAAAGTGAACAGTAAACTGACTGAGCTAACTGACGGAAAGGGGCCTGAGTTACATTTCGAAACTTCAGGGTATGTATTTGTTACGTTTAAACTTCAGAGTAAACATAGGTTAAATGACCATGGTTTGGGGTAGGTATCTGTAGTTTTCCTTTTTTTTTTATAATCAAACCCTCCTAAATTTTTGGACTATTGGATCTATTAAATCAGTGACTAGATTTTTTTTTGAAACGGGTAACCGGCAATTTCATTAATGCCAACTGGCAATTAGACAAGTTGAGGCGTGACCGCCTCGGGTTCCAGATGTTTGTCCGGGCCGACCGTAGCAAGCCCGGCGCTCATGGACCCATAATTTTAGCCCACTTGTACTTGTGGGCAACAACTCAAGATAACCCCCTACCGCCGTTTCAACATCACGGGGGAAAATAAAGCAATGTCCAAAACCAACAGGAAAAACATAGTCCCAAAAAACATAATAGAAATAGCTAAAAAATAAAATGGCTGGTGTTGATAGTGCAGGCTGCCCGGGACCTCCCAGCATTGGCTGCCCCGGGTCCGTGGGTATAGGCTGATGACGACGCCTCCCACCCCTACTGGGGTCGATCATTCCTCCATTGGAGGCCTCTAGGCCTCCGCTCCTTCTGCTTGGGCCTCCCCTTGAAATAACAGCTCCCAGGACTGCTGGTGGGTATCCAGATCCCCCTTGCGCTTCTTGGTCTCCGGTGGGCGAGCATACTGCGATCCACTTCTGGTCTTCAGGATGGTCTTCTTCCCTTTGCCCCTTCTGGGGCCTCCTTTGCCTAGACTCCCCTAAAGATCCGCTGGGTAGCCCCGTGGCTCTGGCTCATCTTCCTTCCTCATCATCGCATTGAATCCAGGAGGAGCTCCGATCGCGGGACCATCGATAGAGTGGATGTTAGCTAGGAGGTCAGGCTTTGTGGACCTAGGAGGCGGGTAGGATTCTCCACAACCATCCTCTTGCAAGGTAGTGGTCAACCCTTCCGGGTTAACCTTAGCCAGAAGGTCAGGCTTCGGCCTGCCTGCATCGGACGACTCAGCCTCCATAGTTATCTCCCTAGAGCGGACCATAGGGTTCAGAGTGAGGTCGCTCAGGAGGTAGGTGATCGTCGGGTGTGACGCTGGGATAGGTGTCTCCCAAAACCTATGGATCAGCTGGTCTACATCCAGGTCCCGGGGGACCAGGATAGACCTATCACAGTGGACCTCCTCCCGACCAATTCCTTGGAGCAGCGTCTGGCAGTTTGGCAGCCTGTGTGTCAACATACAACACCTGCGACAAAAATCAACCACCCTCTCATATTGAAGGTCAATCACAGTGGAGGAATCGGTACCTGAAAAACGGAGTTTGGTTCTCCGTCGCAGTGGCCGGGACAACTCCATTATGACTCGCATCCAGAGATGCATGTCCTCCCGTCGGACCGTTGGGATAGGGGCCACTAGGACTTGGGTGCCTATACTGCTCGCCAGGAGACCTCGAATGTAGGAATTCCTCGCTCCTCCCGGGACATTCAGTGCCCTTACCCCAATTTCCACATGACCGAAGGTGATGTCTTCCGGTCGATCAAAACACCGGAACGGTTCTAATAAGAGAGGGAAGCCCTTAAAGCTCCAGGGGACCCTGTGGCGGATGTCCTCCATAGTCCGTGTGGACGGGAAGTGATACCCCGTTACGATGGGGGTCAGGAATTCAACACGGATCCCCGTGACCTTCCATTTCTTCAGCATCATCCCACAGACGATGTGCTGATTGTGCGAGCCGTCCCCTGCAACCCTTGCGGCCAAGGAGAATTCATATGATCCCGAGGTAAACAAAGGGATCCCCTCGTCTGCAACCACCAGTTCCTCATCCTCGTCTTCCCAGTCCGGGATCGGGGAGATGCGAGGTGGCTGGATCTCCAAAACTGGCCCTGATGGCCGGCCAACCCTCGGAGTGTTGGGGGTAGCAGTTCGTCCCCGCTCGGACAAAGGAAGGCGATGGATATGCGTCAGAGACTAGATCGGCCGGGGGAGAGTGAGCATGTCCCGGTAGACCTCCCTCGGCGTTGATGATAGGCTGGGATAGGACGGGCAGAGACCCGCCAAGTCAGTCACAGCGCCATCGATCTGTGGCGGCTCGGTGAGCGAGGTCAGACCCGGGAAGGCCGTCGGATCTGACGAGGACGAGCCCGGCTTGTCCTTCAGAACCGTCGTCTTGGGTGGCTGCTGATGAGGGGGTGGAGATGCCGGGGCAGACATCGGCGGAAACTCGGCGACGTTGCGAGTCGGGTGCAGTACGGAGGTCCCGGGGCCACGGGCGACCTCTGCATGCGATCGGATCTGGCCAGATTTGGTCATTTCCGGCTCAGTACATCGAGGGGGAGTGGGATCCGTCATCGGAGGATCAGAACTGGTCACGGAGGAGAAGAAGCGGACCTGGTGGTGGCGCATGTTGGTCCGGCACCGCAGCGGAAGTGAGTCACGAACGCTGCGGGTGAACGCGATCAGACGTCGATGGATGAAGCGAGGCCGGTTGCGATGGAGAGGCAGAGAACAGGCTGGCGACAGTGATCAGAGAGGAGGAAGAAGAGCGTCAACGGCAGGAACCTGCTAGGTTTCGAAGCAACCTCTGGGAAGTTTTTTTTGGAGAGCCTTCGCCCAGATGATAAAATTATTGTGCCATCAAATGGATGCCATATAATCAGTGACTAGATTTAATCCATAACTTGTACCGTAAAATAAATTTGAACAGGAAAGTTCTCCGAAAAATCAAATAGAAACCACTCCTTAACGTAAAAACTGTGTGAACCAATCCAAGCCATTCATTTTAAGAATGGATGGATGAGATGCAATTGATTTATTGACTTGTTGACTGCAAAAAAACAACACTTTTTAGTAAGGGGTAAGGGCTTTTTAGTAAAACCATCATATTATTTTTTTTTACCAATTCACTAATTTAATTTTTCCCGCTTCGTTTGAACTCCGATTGGCTTCAAAATTGCGCCATTAGTTTTGTTTTTTCAAGGACTTTCTATCAAGATCAGTCATGAATATATTTTGAAGCACGAAAAAAAAATTATTTTCGGGGTTGATTTTTTTTTTAAAGTTAAGTCTGGATAATTTTTATCAACACTATACACTGGATTTATCAACACTATACACTGGATTTATCAACACTATACACTGGATTTATCACCTCATTTTCCAGTATCGAACATGATTTTTTTCACATCATCACATGTTTTTTTATGAACACTAAGCACTAGTTTTATCAACACTAAACACTATGTTTATCATTCAATTACATGTGTTTTTATCATCCCATCACATGCTTTTTTTATCAACACTAAACTCTAGGTTATCACCCTTATTTCGGGGCTGATTTTAGAAAAAGTTAAGTCTGGGTAATTTTTATCAACACTATACACTGGATTTATCAACACTATACACTGGATTTATCACCTCATTTTCCAGAATCGAACATGATTTTTATCACATCATCACATGTTTTTTTATGAACACTAAGCACTAGTTTTATCAACACTAAACACTATGTTTATCATTCAATTACATGTGTTTTTATCATCCCATCACATGCTTTTTTTATCAACACTAAACTCTAAGTTATCACCCTTATTTCGGGGCTGATTTTAGAAAAAGTTAAGTCTGGGTAATTTTTATCAAAACTATACACTGAGTTTATCAACACTATACACTGGATTTATCAACACTATACACTAGATTTATCACCTCATTTTCCAAAATCGAACATGATTTTTATCACATCATCACATGTTTTTTTTATGAACACTAAGCACTAGTTTTATCAACACTAAACACTATATTTATCATTAAATTACATGTGTTTTATCATCCCATCACATGTTTTTTTATCAACACTAAACTCTAGATTATCACCCTTATTTGGGGGCTTATTTTTTAAAAAAGTTAAGTCTGTGTAATTTTTATCAACACTATACACTGGGTTTATCAACACTATACACTAGGTTTATCAACACTGAACAACAGTTTTATCACTTCATTTTCCAAAATCGAACATGATTTTTATCATAGCATCACATGTTTTTTTTATGAACATTAAGCACTAGTTTTATCAACACTAAACACTATGTTTATCATTAAATTACATGTGTTTTTATCATCCCATCACATGTTTTTTTTATCAACACTAAACTCTAGGTTATCCTCCTTATTTTGGGGCTGATTTAAAAAAAAAGTTAAGTCTGTATAATTTTTATCAACACTATACACTAGGTTTATCAACATTATACACTGGGTTTATCAACACTATACACTAGGTTTATCAACACTGAACACTAGTTTTATCACCTCATTTTCCAAAATTGAACATGATTTTTATTACATCATCACATGTTTTTTTATGAACACTAAGCACTAGTTTTATCAACATTAAACATTTTTTAGCACTAGTTTGATACCTCGATATAAAAAATTTATTAGTGAAGATTTATCAACACTAAACATTGTTTTTATCACCCCAGTATAACCTTTTATTTTCGTTCTTCAAAATATATTCATGACTGATCTTGATTTGAAGCCCTTGGAGAAAGAAAAATATTGGCGCTAGTTTGAAGCTAATCAGAGTTCAAACGAATCGGAAATATTAAATTAGTGAATTGGTTAAGAAAAAAATGGACACTTGTCCACATGGCATCATGCTTTTACAATTATGCCCTTGCTTGTGTGAGAAATGAAGAAATGGACGTGAGTTTTGGTAGAATTGGGATGATGATGTGGCATTATGGTGAATGTTGGATCTAAAGGGTGTATGGCTAGGACTGGTTCACACAGTTTTTAGGATAATGAGGGTTTCTATTAGATTTCTCCTCATATAATTATAATGTATATATAGCTAACAGAGGTTGATGTAAACAATTTTTTTTAAATGAAGCGCAAAACGACAATTAATAAACTTGAAGCCCTATTTTAGAATGTCATAAATTAAAAGGATCATTAAAGGTCTATTATCGATTCAAAAGAAGTAAAAAAGAAAAGTAATTAGCAAGTTGTGAGGGGAGATAAATAACCTAAAAATGAGGTTGATCCCTGTTAGATGCTCGAGGTATAAGAGTATAAGATAACACAAAACCCTAGAATAATCCTCCCACTGTGCCATGGGACGCTCCCATGGTTTAGCTCTTCTACGGGCTCTTCGCTCTGTGAGGAAGACACCGCACCCCCCTAGGGCCTGCTTAAGATTTAAGCGAGTTAAGCAATTCCTTAAGGCCAACGATTAGAAAAGGTCCCATAAAATAAATAAGAAGTCGTTTAAAGCATCGGGTGAAAAAGACCCTATAAAATTAAAGATCTGCTATTATTTGATCAAACTTAATCAAGCGAAAAATATTAGACTTCTAATCTTGAAATTAAAATATAATACTAGTTAAGTCTAATTTTGATATCTATTCAAAAAAAAATTAGAAAAGCATTTTTCATCCAAATACAAGACAATTTTTCTTGATGGTCGAACATTCTAACAGCTCTATGGATGTTTATTTCTGATGGAGTTTAACCGATGAGTTTATTCTCATTCCAACTCAAGTTTAAGTAATCAGATACATATCAGGTAAGTGTTTGAAAACCTATACAATATCTATCTACAGAGTTAGAATTGTTTCAAACTCTTGATATATACTATCTTTAACATGCCCCTACAGTCTGAGCTGGAGGTTCACGGACGTTCAGGCTGGACCAAAACTCAGAGAAAAGAACACGGGGTAGGCCCTTGGTGAAAACATCAGCGATCTGTGATCTGGAAGGGACATGCAATACTCGGACGTGACCTTTGGCAACCTTCTCTCGAACGAAGTGAATGTCCAACTCAATGTGTTTGGTAGGTTGATGTTGTACAGGGTTGCCGGTGAGATAAATTGTGCTGATGTTATCGCAGTATACCAAAGTGGCTCGAGAAACCGGAAAATGAAGCTCAAGCAGGAGATTGCGAACCCAACAGGCTTTAGAGACCACATTGGCAACTCCACGATACTCAGCCTCGGTGCTCGAACGAGACAAAGTCGGCTGGCGTTTCGAAGACCATGAGATCAAATTGTCTCCCAAGAACACACAATAACCAGAGGTGGAGCACCGTGTATCCGGGAAACTTGCCTAGTCAGCATCAGTGTAAGCAACCAATCCAGATAAGGGCGTAGAGTATAGCTGAAGACCAAGATGTCTCGTCCCCTGAAGATAGCGAATAATGCGCTTCAAAGCGCCCATGTGGCTGACACGTGGATCGTGCATGTGAAGATAGATCTGCTGGACTGCATATGAGATATCCGGTCGCGTAAATGTGAGATATTGAAGTGCCCCAACAAGATTGCGGTAGAGAGTAGGATTCTCGAACGGAGAACTGTCGGAGGCTCCAAGCTTGCCTTAAGTGTCGACCGGCGTAGCAGAGGAGGAACACGAAGACATGCTAGCACGATCAATAATATCCTCCACGTACTTCCGCTGGGATAGAAACATACCACCAGGATGTCGGGTTACAGCAATTCTAGAAAATAGGATAGCGGACCCAGGTCTTTCATAGCAAACTCCGAGCTAAGACTGGTCATGATGAACTGTCGAAGGTCATCGCTGGAGGATGCAAGGATGATGCCGTCCACATAGAGGAGAAGATAAGTCGTGTCCTTTCCATTACGGTATATAAACGAGTGGTCAGACCTGCTATGAGAAAACCCAAGTGAGGAAACAAACTCAGTAAAACGTTGGTACCAAGCCCGAGGAGCCTGCTTCAGACCATAAAGTGATCGATGCAAAAGGAAGACATAATCAGGATGAGTAGGACTTCGGAAACCGAGCGGCTGATGCATGTAAACAGTCTCACTGAGATTGCCATGTAGGAAGGCGTTCTTGACATCTAGTTGATGTATAGACCAAGAACGGGATACTGCGATGCTGAGGACAGTGCGAATGGTCGATGGCTTGACCACCGGGTTGAATGTCTCCTCACAGTCAACGCCCACATGCTGAGACCTGCCATCACCAACAAGACGAGCCTTATAGCGCTCAAAAGAACCGTTAGAACGAGTCTTATGGAGAAAGATCCACATAGACCGAATAACGTTAACCCATTCAGGACGAGGAACCAAGACCCACGTCTTATTGTTAATAAGAGCATTAAATTCGTCTATCATTGCTAATTTCCAATTCTGGTTAAGGAGAGCATCCTTTGGGTTACGGGGTATAGGGGAAATAGGTGTAGTGGTAGAAAGATTAAAAATAACCTTGGGTTTGGTTATACCTAATCGACCACGGGTTATCATAGGGTGTGGGTGACCCATCTCCTGAACCAACTCCAAGGTGGTGCACGGGTCAAGGAGACGCGGGCTAGCTGAGGCGGGTATACTGGACCGAACTGAATCAGGAGGTGTGCATGCTTGGAGATGGTTGATTGAGACAGATGGACTTGGTGAAGCAGACGGGTTTGGATAGGCACAGGTGGCTGGGCTCACGACCGGGTCAGCTGGGGCAGAGGAAACTGGGCGCTGAGCAACTGGGCTGGCCGGGCTGGTAGTATGAGGTGGGTCAGGCCCAGATCGTGAAGGAGCTGAGGTAGGGGGAAAATATGGTTTCTAACTGCAGGTGAGATGGGATCAGACAGAAAATTATATAATGGTGGAGAGGATGAAAATGTGGATGAAAAAGGGAAAACGTTTTCATCAAATATAACATGCCTCGAAATAATGAATTTATTTGATTTTAAGTCATAACATTTGTAGCCCCTATGGTTCGGAGGAAATCCGAAAAAGACACACGGTGTGGACCGAGCTTGCAACTTGTTGATAGAAGTTGATGGAAACAAGGGAAAACACAAACATCCAAAAACACGAAGATGAGAATAGTCGGGGATACGTTTATATAAGAACAACGTGGGAGAGGAAAAATTAAGTGTTTTGGAGGGAATAATATTTGACAGATAAGTAGACATGGATAAAGCATGATGCCAAAACGAAGGTGGAATAGAAGCATGTAATAGTAAAGTACGAACCATGTTATTTAAGCTTCGAATTTTGCGTTCAGCACGACCGTTTTGAGACGAAGTATGTGGACACGAGAATCGAAACACCAATCCAGAGTGTGTAGCGAAGTTGCGAAATGGGGTGTTGTCGAACTCCTTGCCATTGTCACACTGAAAACTCTTAATTTTGAAACCGAATTGAGTAGAGACAAAAGTATTAAATGATGTGAATATGTTGAAAACTTGAGATTTCTGAATTATGGGAAATGTCCACACAAGATCAGTATAATCATCAATCAACACCAAGTAATATTTGTGACCGGAAGAACTCAATATAGGTGACGTCCACAAGTCAGAATGTATAATGTCAAACGGTGCATAAGTAACAGAAGAAGATGAGTAAAAGGGTAACCGAACATGCTTTCCAAACACGCGAGATTGACAAACAACATTCAATTTATTCGAAGTACAAGAAATAACTTTAGAACGACGAAGCAAATCAAAAACCGGGGAACCCGGATGACCAAGGTGAGAATGTCAAATATCCGGAGACAAAGTAACAAAAGCCGAATTATTGAAGGAAGAACTAGGTGAAATAGTAGACGTGACAGGGTACAAGTCGCCGAAGCTATTGCATCTCAAAACCGGATGTCCCGTCCGTAAATCCTTCAGACAAAAACCAAAGGGGTCAAATTCTATCGAGGCATTGTTATCTTTGACAAAACGTCTTACAGAAACTAGGTTTTTAACTATTTTAGGTGCATGCAAGACATCATATAAGGTATAATTGGGGTGAGTGGGGAATATGGATGCTCTACCAGAACCCGTAATGGGAATTTGATTTCCATCGTCAACAATAATAGAACGATTTAAGTTCGAATTAACAAAAGAATCGAGGATACCTGAGTTCGCTGTCCATGTACCATGTGGAGTCCGGAGGCTGCTGCATAGACAAATTCGCCATGGCTGAATTGATATCCGTAGGAACAGTGACATGAGCCTGATGTGAACCGGACGGACAGGGGCCCAAGACTCTGGTCTGGTGCTGAGGAGATGACGCCCGCACCCACTGCCCAGGCGTTGTGGGATATGGGCAGGGTGGTGGAGCTGATATGGGGCCGGCCCAAGGCCCGTACGGGCCCGCCCATTTAGCCGGATGTTGTCCAGCCCATAGCTGTTGTCCATTCCACGAACCAGGCCAGTGATTCGGCCCAGCAGACGCAGGCCACTGCCTAGGCCCAGCAGACGCAAGCCAATGGTTCGGCCCTTGAGAAGACGCGGAACCGGAACGTGAAGCTGGAGAAGTGCGACCACAAGATGCTCAAGAATCGGATTGTCTGCCACGACCATTCACATGACCATGAGAGGAGCCACGAGTAGGGGACCTGTCACCAACGTCCTTGGGATATTGAGGAGCGGAGTTGGTATACAAGGCCGAGCCTGAAGAATGAGCACCAGAGGCTGCTTGTTTGGACTTTCGAGTCTCCTCCAGAATGAGTTTGGAGCGAGCTTCATAGAATGGTAGAAGCGGGTCACTCTACTGAATCAAGGTAGCAACATTGTCGTAAGCCTCTGAGAGACCGGCAACCAATTGTAGCACCAACCGGTTATTCGAAACCGGAGCTCCCAAATCAGATAATTGATCTGCAATAGTTTTGAGCTCTTGACAAAAACCAGAAACATTAGCAAAATTCTCCAATTTCGTAGTGGAGAACTGATGTTCAAGGTAAACGACACGGGAATGCCTGTTATCCTGAAAGATAAGACGAAGTGCATCCCATGCTCGGGCAGCAGTGTTATCCGGTACAATAATCGTCTGAAGTAAATCATTAGAAATAGTACCATAGATCCATTGGAGCACAGTAGCATCGAGACGATCCAAAATGTCCATGGGAGTGTCGGCAAGAGAGGTGGAGCCGAAAGCTGCCACGGTATGGGACGAGGAAGTTGGTGTTGTGGTCACCAGAGTTGCAGGCGCTGTGTCCTCTGTAGATGCTGTAGTGGACGAGTTTGTGGCATCTGAATTAGCAGCTGGGATGACAGCCGGAGCTGGAGGCAAAGCCGACGGGGCTGCTGCAGGTGAGACCGATGGAGAGGAGGCTGCGCTTGGTAGAATATGGTGCAGTACTCGATAAACCCTATAGTGGATCTTAAAGAGTTCTGCCCATGAAGCATATTGCCATTTGTCCATTTCGAGGGTGATAGGAATGGATGCTCGAATATTGGACACTGTGAGAGCTGGGTATTGTCGCAGATCTGCCATGGGAGTGGATCGAAGAAGACACGCTGATCTGCAGAAGAAAACGCAAAAGGGAGTCGCGTGCAGAGAGGTAATCGCAGAAAACAGAACAAAAAAGGAATAGTAATCGCACAAGGGAAGTGTGCTGCGGAAACGATTAAAAAAATTAAGAATGGTAAAGCTCTGATACCATGATGGATTTAACCGATGAGTTTATTCTCATTCCAACTCAAGTATAAGTAATCAAATACAGATAAGGTAAGTGTTTGAAAACCTATACAATATCTATCTACATAGTTTTAATTGTTTCAAACTCTTAATATATACTATCTCTAACAATTTCGTAGTGAAAAACTATCGTTGACGAAACACAACATGCAAATTCCATTTATCAATGATCAGTGAATTAAAAATAGGGATAAAAAGCAATAGAACACATCAGAAAAGAAGTATGGATATTTATATATCAATACACTATGGTACTTGTTCGAGGAATGATAATTGATTTATCAACTTTATTACGGAAATGCTAAAACCAAAATAACCTAGAAAAGTAAGCTATCAAAATAGGAAAGACAATCTAATATTGGATATAAATATCTGTTCAGAGCAAAAAGAATGCAAAACAAACATATGAGAAATCCACTGAATGTTTGATTTGATATCTCATACTCCCCTTAATATTTTATAAACCAATTTCTAAGTCATTCAAATAATGAAACTATACATCTAAACATGAATATTAAAGAATATCAATATTTTCTTATTGAAAGGGAAACAAAACATGTATATATTAACAATCGGTGCTAGAATGTCTGAGTTTTGTGCGAATATGTGTAGTAAAAAAAATCATTTATCGAAGAATAATCCATGGAGTTCACGGACTAAAAGCATGAGTCTCATTGTGTTTGACAATATTGAAAATCGGGGTTACTAATATACACTAAAATTGTCTAGAAAAAAATTTAAGTATGAAAATATCTAAATGTTGATGATAATAGCTAGTCATATACGACGTCACATATAAGCTAGAAGAATTTGGTGTAACTGTCTAGAATTATCTTGAACCTATCATATTTTAACTTGATATGAATGTATCGTGTCTATGGATAAATGTGAATCCTCAAATTTTTATTTTTTGTATAGAGTTCTAGATGGTATATCTTATCCATGAAGGTTGTCTTGTTAGAAATTAATCTTCACCATTCATTTTATATTTTGAGTGTTATAAGTAGATGTACAAGCTCATTCGTTCAATATCATCTAGTATAATCTTTCTATACAAACACGTATGTTTTTTTAATTATATTTTTTCATAAAGAAAAAAAGACATCAATCAATTATCGCTTTAGGCCCCAGTAATCATTGGGTCGGCCCTGCACTCTATACTATAGGAAATACAAAAAACTATTGGTATGCACAATTTTTTAAGAGCAGTGAACCAATAGTTTTTTGTATATATATTATAGAAAATAAAAAAAAAACTACTGATAAATTGTGCATACCAATAGTTTTTGTGTTTAAGTGGTGAGAGTTTCACAAATTTGTGTATGTTGTAGGGATACGGCTTCCGAGCTATCCACTCTACTACATTATTCAGCCAAGAGGCTCATTTGAGTAATCATGCTGGATCTGACTCAAAGAAGGACCGTTACAAAATAGAAGTTGCAGTAATTGTTATAAAATCAACAACTCATTTCAATTTTGCGCATGACGTTCCAGTAAAAGATCGCGATGGTTTCATGAAAAAAGTGTTCATGTACCACGGTTTCATAGGTATCCAACTGAGAAAGGGTGTTTCCCCCATCAAACCGCGTCCCAAAGACTTCAAAACAATTACTACTCCCGGGCATGCGTACCATAAGTTTTTAAGACTGAGGAGCTACCCTCTTCTTTTGAGCCTTACATACCTTCCGTAACTGCACCTCCTGAGTTTATGACACGCTTGAAAAATTCATGGCCGTATTGTAAGAACCGCCTCCGGTCGATCCTGGTCGACCCGACGATTTTCGGCGAAAGTTGACTTTTTGTGGGAAAAGTCAACTGATGACTCCGGGAGTCATTAGGGACCTTTCCGGGGCCCAAAAAGCTTATTCGTCGTTACGGTTAGCTTAATTGGGCCGTTTCCTCTCAAATGGATGTAATTGTGAAAAAATCAATTTTCGGTCAAACGAAGACTATTTATCGGCTAAGCTTAATTAAAATTGAGGTGCTGGAAATAATGAAGGACAAAGTGGTCCCTACATGGACACTTGTCCATGTTAGCTTGGAGGGGAAGAAAGGAGGCTAAAAGGACTCTTTTAGCCCTCATGAGTTGGCTTTGAGTGGATAAGAGCAAGGGGGCAATTTAGGAATTCCACCCTTAGGTTATATGACTCATTTTTAGACCATTTCTCCTCATTGTTAGTGTGGTGGCCGAAAATTACAAGAGAGAGGAAGAACAAGAGCTTCCATTGAAGCTTGAAGAAGAAGCAAGGGAAAAGGACCTCCTTTCAAGCCATTTCTTCATCCAATCTCCACCAAAAGTTCATCATCTTCATCATCACATCATTCGAAAGGTAAGTAAACTCTCACAATCTCATTTCAATTCATTTCAAGTTATGGGTTTCCTTGGTTTTTGCTAGAACTAGCTAGGGTTTGAGCTTTGTGTTGTTAGATAATGTTTTTAGAGAAGTAGATGATTGATTTATGTAGAAATCAATGGTTTTTGGTTGTTTTTGGGTTGGAAATCTCTTGGGTATTTGTTGTTTTGATGAATCCCACTTTGGGTATTGAAGGATTGAAGTCATGTGGCTGTTTTGGAGGTTTTGGGGACCGAGGTTCTACTCAGTACAACACACCATCCCCAGAAAGACGGTCAGTCCGAGCGCACTATTCAGATCTTGGAAGACATGCGGCGGGCATGTGTGCTGGATTTCAGGGGATCGTGGGAGACCCACCTGCCATTGGTCGAGTTCTCCTACAACAACAGCTATCAGGCCAGTATTGGGATGGCACCGATCGAAGCGTTGTATGGGAGGCCGTGTCGATCGCCAGTGTGTTGGGCAGAGGTGGGGGACAAGAGTCTGCTGGGGCTAGATCTTGTCAGAGAGACGATAGAGAAGGTCGCGCTGATACGCGAACGATTGAAGACCGCGCAGAGTCGGCAGAAGAGTTATGCCGACAGCCGACGTCGACCTCTTGAGTTCGCAATCGGGGATCACGTGTAATTGGGAAGTTTGGGAGTGATGACATTGTCGGGGTTAATTTTGGGCGTCGATTTTATTGAATTTCAGTTTATTCCTGCAAGTTTAAAAGTGCTTTAAAACTGTGTTCTTTTAGATCGTGCCGCTGACAGAGGAAAGGGAAAGCTAGGCGAGTGACCAAGATCACGCTGGAGCTTGTTGGTTATCTTTTGGAGAAAACATACGAGGTAGGGAAAAGTAGCCGGATCTCGGCCCTGACTAGGGAAAGTTAACAGTAGAAATGCATGTGACACTTGGGTGTCGTGGGTTAAGTTAGTTTATCGAATATTAGAAAGGAAGGCGACACCGGGTGGTGTCGTATGATACGGGAACGTAGCAAACATTAGAAATGCATGTGACACTTAGTAGTGTCGTAGGAGCAGTGAACTTATCGATATTAGAATTACTGGAGGCATATGACCATGCCCGGAGGTTGATTGTTTAGTTTATGTCTTGGGTGGCCATGAGAGCCCATGTTTTACTGTTGGAGTCTTGGGTGGCCATGAGAGCCCGTGTTTTACTGTTGGAGTCTTGGGTGGCCATGAGAGCCCGTGTTAAACTGTTGGAGTCTTGGGTGGCCATAAGAGCCCGTACTTTACCGTTGTGCCTTGGGTGGCCATGAGAGCCCGTGTTTTACTGTTGGTGTGTCTTAGGAGGTCGTGAGTGCCCATGGGGTTGTTGAGCCCGTGAGTTATTGTCGGTGTGTCTTGGGTGGCCGTGAGTGCCCGTGGGGTTATTGAGTCCGTGTTTTACAGTTGGTGTCTTGGGTGGCCATGAGTGCATGTGGAGTTTTGAACCTGGGTTGTTGCTGTTTGTTGAACTTTGCTTGTGATTGTGATTGTGGTTACCTGAGGTTGGAGACCCGACTTTGTGTCGGGGAAGTTGCGTGAGGTGTGGTTAGCCACCCAACTGAGATCGGGGGTAGGGGAGAGGTTGTGGGCTAGCCTCCTGACTGGGATCGGGAGAAGGTGCGTGCGGGTGTGGCTAGTCACCCGACTGAGATCGGGGGTAGGGGAGAGGTTGTGGACTAGCCTCCCGACTGAGATCGGGAGAAGTTGCGCGACAAGTCGACCGCCTGACCTGACTGGGATCGGTAAAGGGCGAGAGAGAGATGGGTTACTCAGCAGCTGGCGTGCGATCCTTTGTGATCTTGTTTGGTGTGCGATCCTTTGTGATCTTGGGTGTTGCGTGGTTGTCTGTCGTGTCTTTGGAGGAGGTCATCAATCGTTGTGTCGGGTCTACTTTACGTGTCCGAGTGTTGAGTCGGTTTAGGAAAGTAACAGTGTGTGTGTGTCGGTCGGGTTACTTGAGTTGGGGATAGTGATCCCCGGTGTTTGGGTTGTTGGTATTACCGGCACTGTCTGCTAAGTATGCCGTGGTCAGTCTGTTATCGACCAAAGTGAGTTCCGGGGGACTCAGGGCAACTTTCTGACCAATTTGGGAAATGTTGACTTTTCGCTGGAAAAGTCAACCGAGCGACGTTTTGGTCCATTCGAGGACCGTTTTGGATCCAAAAAGCTTAGCCGTCGTCGCAGCGGTCTTAGTTGAGCCGTTTCCTTATAGCCCATGAAGTTTCGTAATTTCTTGGAAAAAGTGCCCGTTCTAGGCCCGAAACGTCCGAATTTCGCGAATCTGATTGGAAAATATCTAGAAGATATTTTCCAAAAAGTAGTGGGACCCACCTTGCCACTTGTCAAACAAGTGGTGGTGTTAGGTTTTTGGGGCAAAACAAGAAGACTAGAACAGAGGGGGTTCGGCCATAGGGTTAGAAAGAGAGGAAAGTTGGGGTTTTAGAAAGAGAAAGAAGAGAGAAGGAAGAAGAGAGAAAAAGAGAGAAGGAGCTTGGGTCTTGCCACTATTCACGCTCATCCAACCCTTGGATCGTCTCAAAGCTAGGAGAATCGAATTAAATGACTCAGAAATTGTGAAAGTTGTAATTGACGGGTTTAGAAACTTTAAATTAAATTGTGAAAGTTGTAATTGACGGGTTTAGAAACTTTAAACACTAATTAAATGACTCGGAAGTCGGAATTCGATTCCGTCAAGTGCCTAGTAACCCTTGAATTACTCTAAGACCGTAGAAACAAAAACGGGAATTTTCGGAGCCCTGGAAGGGCGTTTCCAAAACCCGGGCAGATTCGCCATGTCGGGCGAATCGGGCTTTTCCGGGTCCATTATCGACAATGTCGATGAATTGGGAAGTTTGGGAGTGATCGACATTGTCGGGGTTACTTTTGGGCGTCGAGTTTATTGAATTTCAGTTTATTCATGCAAGTTTAAAAGTGCTTTAAAATTGTGTTCTTTTAGATCGTGCCGCTGACAGAGGAAAGGGAAAGCTAGGCGAGTGACCGAGATCACGCCGGAGCTTGTTGGTTAGCTTTTGGAGAAAACATACGAGGTAGGGAAAAGTAGCCGGATCTCGGCCCTGACTAGGGAAAGTTAACAGTAGAAATGCATGTGACACTTGGGTGTCGTGGGTTAAGTTAGTTTATCGAATATTAGAAAGGAAGGCGACACCGGGTGGTGTCGTATGATACGGGAACGTAGCGAACATTAGAAATGCATGTGACACTTAGTAGTGTCGTAGGAGCAGTGAACTTATCGATATTAGAATTATTGGAGGCATATGACCATGCCCAGAGGTTGATTGTTTAGTTTATGTCTTGGGTGGCCATGAGAGCCCGTGTTTTACTGTTGGAGTCTTGGGTCGCCATGAGAGCCCGTGTTTTACTGTTGGAGTCTTGGGTGGCCATGAGAGCCCGTGCTTTACTGTTGTGCCTTGGGTGGCCATGAGAGCCCGTGTTTTACTGTTGGTGTGTCTTGGGAGGCCGTGAGTGCCCGTGGGGTTGTTGAGCCCGTGAGTTATTGTCGGTGTGTCTTGGGTGGCCGTGAGTGCCCGTGGGGTTGTTGAGTCTGTGTTTTACAGTTGGTGTCTTGGGTGGCCATGAGTGCATGTGGAGTGTTGAACCTGGGTTGTTGCTGTTTGTTGAACTTTGCTTGTGATTGTGATTGTGGTTACCTGAGGTTGGAGACCCGACTTTGTGTCGGGGAAGTTGCGTGAGGTGTGGCTAGCCAACCGACTGAGATCGGGGGTAGGGGAGAGGTTGTGGGCTAGCCTCCCGACTGGGATCAGGAGAAGGTGCGCGCGGGTGTGGCTAGTGTCACGCCCCAATTTCAGCGAACCGAACCCGGGACGCGAACATTTAAAACATGAACACTTAAAACCTGTTTTGAATAAAACTCTGATATTTCCATTTAATTACCAAAAATAATAATAGTATTTACAATACAAAAACGTCCCAACAAGTGGACAAGGTACACATCCGTCACTAGACTCAACAAAAGTAAAGACCAGACTCCGCTCCAAGCTCCATGGACTTCAAGAGCTAACCTAGTCCGTCCGGTGATCAGTACCTGTAGGAAAAGCAGCTAGGGGTGAGCGTTCGCTCACCTCCACGGATAACAGACTGACTATGGCATAATTAGTAGATAAAGCCAGTAACACTAAAACCAAACCCAACACCGGGACTACAGTCCCCAACTCAAGTACCCAACTGACCCACAACCTGTCACCTTCCTCAACAGACTCAACACTCGATGATACAGTGTAAACCCGACACAACTATCGACGACCTCCTCAAGGACACGACAGAAAGACTACACAACGCCAAACAAGATCACAAAGGATCGCACACCAGCTGCTCAGTAACCAATCTCAATCAGGTCAGGGTTCGACCTATCGCAATTCCTCGACACGAAGTCGGATCAGGCTGTCGACCTTTCAAACTCGCAATTCATCGACACTAAGTCGGATCAGGCTGTCGACCTTTAGAACTCGCAATTCATCGACACTAAGTCGGATCAGGCTGTCGACCTTTAGAACTCGCAATTCATCGACACTAAGTCGGATCAGGCTGTCGACCTTTAGAACTCACCACCCCAGGTAACCGCAATCACAATCACAGGCAAGTTCAATCACACAGGCACTCAAGGCCACTCAAGACACCTCAACAGTCAAGACTCGGGTTCAACAACCCCACGGGCACTCACTGCCACTCAAGACACACCAACGGTCAAGACTCGGGTTCAACAACCCCACGGGCACTCACTGCCACTCAAGACACACCAACGGTCAAGACTCGGGTTCAACAACCCCACGGCACTCACTGCCACTCAAGACACCAATTTAAATACACGGGCTCTCACGGCCACCCAAACTCAATCAATAAATAACACGGGCTCTCAAGGCCACCCAACTCAATAACAAATAACACGGGCTCTCAAGGCCACCCAAACTCAGTAATAAATAACACGGGCTCTCAAGGCCACCCAAACTCAATAATAAATAACACGGGCTCTCAAGGCCACCCAAACTCAGTAATAAATAACACGCAACAACCTCCGGCATACTCGATGCCTCCAACAATTCTAAGATCACTAGTTTCACAAACAACCTCCGGGCATGGTCATATGCCTCCAGTAATTCAATTATCGCTAAGTTCTCTGTTCCTACGACACTACTAAGTTTCACATGCTTTTCTCTTAAACGCTACAGTCCCGTATCATGCTTTTCTAATATTTAAATAATTCTACTCAACCCACGACACCCCGGTGTCACATGCAATTCTACTATTAACTTTCCCTAATCAGGGCCGAGATCCGGCTACTTTTCCCTACCTCGTATATAATCCCAAAAGCGCTCCAACAACACCCGAAGCACACTCAGTCACTCGCCGAGCTTCCCTTTGCCTCGGTCCGTAGCACGATCTAAAAGAACACAAATTCAAAGTACTTTTAAACTAGTACGGATAAACCGAAAATTAACATACTTAACGCCTAAACGTAACCCCGACAACGCCGAACACTCCCAAACTTCCCAATTACTCGATATTGCCGATAAAGGACCCGTAAGGGCCAGATTCGCCCGACATGGCGAATCTGCCCGGTTTTGGTTAATTGCCTTCCGGGGCTCCAAAAGCCCCCGTTTTCGTTTCTACGGTCTTAGAATATTTCAAGGAACCCAACGCACTTGACGGAATTGAATTCCGACTTCTAAGTCAATTAATTAACGTTTAAAGTTTCCCAAAACCCGTTAATTACAACTTCTCCAAATTAATTCCAAATTTCGATTCGATTAGGAATAAGTGGTCCGGGGGACGTTTTAAACCACCCGAACATTAAAACCCGAGCAACCGAGCACGTGGGCCCCACCCAAGAGGCTTGGCCGAGACCCTAGGGTTTGAGGGGGGGGCTCGGCCACCATGTGGTGGCTGCTGCCAGCTTCGGCCAGCCACCTCATGGCCGGCCGGCCACCACCCACGGTGGCCGGAGCTCCTCCCGAGCCTCCGGTCACCGGAAAACGTGCCATTACACCCCCAAACACCTCTAAAACGTCTCTAACACCTCCAAAACGTCCATACAACCCTAACCCATAGTTTATAACCAAACCCTAGCTTTTGAGAACTAATCGAAACGAGAATCGGGTTAGGTCTTACCAACGAGGAAGACGATGGGAAGACGTTTTCTCCTTGCTTTGAATCGATCCAACGGTTGAATAATCTCTCAAACCCTAGCTTTTAATCTTCTATCTTCTTCTCCACCTTCTTCTCTCTCTAACTCTCTTCTTCTCTCTAATTTAAACAACTAACAACTAATAAAAAAACTAACCTTTTTCCCTTTTAAAACCCCATTCTCGGCTACAACTCACCACCACACCTTTTCCCCCCAAAACTAACACCACCACATTTAGGACATGTGTCAAGGTGGGTCCCACACCTTTTGGAAAATATCTAGTTGATATTTTCCAATCAGTTTCGCGAAAATCGGACGTTTCGGGCCCCGAACGGGCACTTTTTCCAAGAAATTACGAAACTTGACGGGCCACAAGGAAACGGCTCGACTAAGACCGCTACGACGACGGCTAAGCTTTTCGGGTCCAAAACGGTCCTCGAATGGACCAAAACGTCGCTCGGGTGACTTTTCCAGCGAAAAATCAATCTTTCCCAAATTGACCAGAAAGTTGCCCTGAGTCCCCCGTAACTCATTTTAGTCGATAACGGGGTCAACTTAAGTCCGGCATGACCCTCGGGGTCAATTTAAGTTAAGTTAAGTGTCTGTCTTAAAAATTTTAAATTTTCCTGTTTTTCGCAGGTTTGACTGACGTTGACCAGAAGTGGTTATTACAGTCTACCCCCCTTAAAGGAATTTCGTCCGCGAAATTTAAAACAGACGTACCTCGGGAGTCGAATAGGCCGGGATACTTCGCGCGAACCTCGTCCTCGCGTTCCCACGTCGACTCAGCTCCGTGATGTTTCCACTGCACTCGGACCAAGCGGATAATCTTGCCTCCCCGCAGAATCTGCTGCCGTGTGTCCATGATCCGAACCGGCTGCTCCTCATAGGAGACATCATCAGCCACCTCGATATCAGTCCACTCGATGACGTGGGAGGGGTCTGCGTTGTACTGCCGCAACTGGGATACGTGGAAGACGTTATGTACTCTCCCAAGTTGCGGTGGCAACGCCAGACGATAAGCCACGACTCCCACTCTGTCTAAGATCTGGAACGGGCCTATGTACCTCGGAGCCAACTTTCCCCCGCTGCGCCTGAACCGCACCAGCCCCTTCCTCAGGCTCACCTTCAGGAACACGTGATCCCCGACTGCAAACTCAAGAGGTCGACGTCGCCTGTCTGCATAACTCTTCTGCCGGCTCTGCGCGGTCCTCAACCGATCGCGGATCAATGCGACCTTCTCCGTCGTCTCTCTGACAAGATCTGGCCCCAGCAGACTCTTGTCCCCCACCTCTGCCCAGCATACTGGTGACCGACACGGCCTACCATACAACGCTTCGAATGGTGCCATCCCGATACTGGCCTGGAAGATGTTGTTGTAGGCGAACTCGGCCAATGGCAGGTGGGTCTCCCAAGATCCCCTGAAATCCAGCACACATGCTCGCAGCATGTCCTCCAAGATCTGAATGGTACGCTCAGACTGACCGTCTGTCTGAGGATGATGTGCTGTGCTGAGTAGGACCTCTGTCCCCAGTGCCTTCTGCAGACTCGGCCAGAACCTGGACGTGAAGCGGGGATCCCTGTCAGACACTATCGACACCGGGACCCCGTGGAGACGCACTATCTCCTGAATATACAAGCTGCTCAACTTGTCGACCGGGTCTGTCATCCTCATAGCCAGGAAGTGGGCCGACTTGTTCAACCGGTCAACCACCACCCACACGGCGTCGTTTCCCTTTGGCGATCTCGGTAGCCTGCATACGAAGTCCATCGTAATGTGCTCCCACTTCCACTGAGCAATCGGTAGTGGCTGTAACAATCCCGCTGGACGCTGATGCTCGGCCTTCACCTACTGACAGACGAGGCATCTCGACACAAACTCTGCGACTGCTCTCCTCATGTCGCGCCACCAGTAGTGCCTCCTGAGGTCACGGTACATCTTGGTGCCCCCCGGATGCATTGTGAGACGCGAATGGTGTGCCTCTCGTAATACGGCGTCTCTACAGTTAACTGGTACGAACAGCCCCCCGCGGTACCGTAGTCCCCAATCAGTACTGTCCTGCCAGCCCACCACCTCGTCACCCCTGACGACTCTCTCGCGGATCTCTGATGCTTCGACGTCCTCCCTCTGCGCCTCCAACACTTGGGCAAGCAGTGAGGGCTGAGCCACTAGGGAGCACATGGCAACACCGCCAGTAACCTCCTCTAGCTCAAGCCCGAATGTGCTCAGCTCCCCCATCATGCCCCACTCTCGGACAGATATGCTGGCGAGGCTCGGAGCCGACTTCCTACTCAAGGCGTCGGCGACAACGTTCGCCTTGCCTAGGTGGTAGTGTAGCTCGAAGTCGTACTCCTCGAGTAGTTCCATCCACCGTCGCTGACGCATGTTCAGGTCTCGCTGGGAAAATATGTACTTGAGGCTCTTGTGATCCGAGAACACCTGAAACCCCTCGCCGTACAGATAATATCGCCAGCTCTTTAGCGCAAACACGACTGCTGCTAGCTCCAAGTCGTGGGTAGGATAGTTGCGCTCGTGTATCTTCAACTGCCTGGAGCCATAAGCCACAACTCTGCCCGACTGCATCAGCACGCAACCCAGTCCCTCTCCGGATGCATCGCAGTAAACATCATAGCCAATCCCTCGCTCGGGCACCACTAACACTGGAGCTGTAGTCAGTCGAGTCTTCAATTCCGCGAACGCACGCTCACAGTCATCTGTCCACACGAACCCAACACCCTTGCGCGTTAACAGAGTCATCGGTGCGGCTAGTCGTGCAAAATCCTGGACAAATCGCCTATAGTAGCCTGCCAATCCCAGAAAGCTGCGGATCTCGAAAACACTCGTGGGCCGTGCCCACTTCGAGACCGCGTCGATCTTCGACGGATCGACCAGGATACCGTCACGGGATACGATGTGGCCGAGGAATCTCACCTCAGAGAGCCAGAACTCGCACTTCTCCCGGTTGGCATATAGCTGGTGCTCGCGCAGTAGGGTCAGAACAGCCCTCAGATGTGCCTTATGCGCCGCCTCGTTCTGCGAATATATCAGGATGTCGTCCACGAACACCACCACAAATTGATCCAGGTACGGCCGGAAGATGCTGTTCATCAGGTCCATGAACGCTGCTGGCGCGTTCGTCAGTCCGAATGGCATCACCAGGAACTCGTAATGCCCATAGCGTGTCCGGAATGCAGTCTTTGCGACGTCCCCCTCACGGACTCGCAACTGATAATAACCGGATCGCAGATCGATCTTCGAGAAGTGAGTCGCCCCTCTCAACTGGTCAAACAAGTCATCGATCCTCGACATCGGGTACCGGTTCTTCACCGTAACCCGGTTCAGCTTCCGGTAATCTATACACATCCGTAGCTCTCCACTCTTCTTCTTCACGAAGAGTGCTGGTGCTCCCCACGACGATGCACTCGGACGGATAAACCCCTTCTGCTGAAGCTCCTCCAGTTGACGCTTCAGCTCAGTCAACTCTGCCGGCGCAAACCTGTAAGGCGCCATCGATATCGTCGCCGTTCCCGGCACTAGGTCAATCCCGAACTCCACCTCACGAATCGGTGGCAGCCCGCTCAACTCCTCAGGAAAGACCTCGGGGAACTCGCATACCACTCTCGGTAACTCTCGGCTCTGCACAGCCGGTACTTCCTCCTCTGCGGACAACGCCGACAGGAGGACCCCACTCTTACTCCCCAGCACGCACGTCACCTTCGTACCGCCCACTGTCACTGTCACTCGTCGTCTGTAGCAATCGATGTTGGCTCGGTACCTCGACAGCCAATCCATACCCAAAATCACATCAAAGGTAGTCATCCCCAACACGAGAAGATCACCAGGGCAAGGACAGTCTGCGACTCTAATCTCGCAGGCACGACATACTCTAGTCGACGATGCACCACCCCCAACTGGGGTGTCCAGGCATAGGGGTGGACTCAATGGCTCTAAGCTCAACCCCAACCTCTCAGCACAACCCGACGAAATAAAAGAGTGCGATGCCCCGGTATCAAACAAGAACAAAGCCCATAAATGATACAATAAACACGTACCATGGATGGTCTCACGGTACGTGCTAGGTCCTGGGGCTCTGGAGTCGGTGACTGCATATACTCTCCCCTGCGAGGCCTGCTGCCTCTGACCCTACGCACTGGCTGCTGGATACCCGTGACTCTGCTGCTGTCTCAGAATCGGTGCGCTCGTAGACGGCCGTGATGATCTCGGCTGCTGACCCTGTCGAGGGCGACCTCTGGGCGACTGTACTGTCCGCGACTGCTGCGGTCGCTGCACTGATGTCTCCCCCAACTGCTCTCGGCACCATGCCATAGTGTGACCGGTCTGGCCGCATCGGTAACAGCTGATCTCGTCAGCCCTCGACCCCGAGCCCTGGCCTATCCGGCTAGTAGCTGGTACTGCCGTGGTTCCTCCCCTCGTCGGACAATCTCGCTGTAAGTGGCCTGGCTGTCCGTAGTGATAGCATGAAGGCCTCCTCTCTGAGGCGACTGGCCCCACTGATGCCACTGACCCCTGCTGTCTCGATCCACTCTGATGAGGCGGTGGTCGGAAGGATCCCGCGGTCCTCTGCCTCCGCGAGTCTCGTGAGTCTGACGGCCCTACCCAACTGATCGGCCGAGGTCGGACCTCACGGCCCCTGACTGCATCCCTGGCGCCCTGCTCTACTGTAGCTGCGGTGTCCACGAGGTCGGTATACTTCCGTATCCTCAAGGCGAGAACCTGGTTCCGGATGCCCAGCCTCAGTCCGTCCTGGAACCGCAGGCAACGGTTCGTCTCGCTCGTCACCATCTCAGGCGCGAATCTGGCCAAGGCTGTGACTTGTGTTTTGGTCGTTGAAATTGTTGTATGTGTGTTGTTAGTTTGGTGGTCGAATGTCTGCGATGCACAAGCGTGCGGGTCGCTAGGCGAAGGGTAGGATGCGAGTGCCCTAGGATAGACGTGTGACGGTGTGTTAGGTGCGAAGTCGTTGTAGCTACGGGACGGGCCATGGACCGGCCCGATAGGAAACGTGGTCGGGGCCTCTGTTTTGGCCCGGAATGGGGCACGGCCCGACTGGCGTGCCGGCCCGGAAGCTGGCACGGCCCGGCTGGCGTGCTGGCCCGGAAGCTGGCACGGCCCGGCTGGCGTGCCAGCCCGGAAGCTGGCACGGCCCGGCTGGCATGCCGGCCCGGAAGGGGGCACTGCCCGGCCCACTTGCCGGCCTGGTCCAGTCAGCTACTTTCAAAAAAAAAATTCTTTGTTTGTTTCGTTGTGCGGTTAGGTTTGTTGTTGCGTGGCTTGGTGCACGGTTGTGCGGTTTGTTTGAGGTTTCGCTTACGTGCTCTAGTAACTAAAGTATTATTAGCGTGACCGGTGTGACGTTTTAGTAACAAATAGCTAGGGTAGACGTAGCCCGTGTGAACGCTAGTGTATTTGAGCATGTTGTCGTTATATAAATTCGCAAACTAAACGTTTGCGTGTATCCGTGCAGAGGATACCGACACATGGCTCGTGGCAGACGAGGACGATCAGCAGTGACACGGGGACGGGCTCCGCGCGGGACAGAAGGGGGCGGTCAGCAGGGGCACCAGGATGGGTGCCCACCGTCGATCCCGCCGAGTACGCGGAGGCCCAGGGTACTCCTGTCGGTGAGGATAGGAGGAGCGATGCGGGACCATCGACGGGCTCGCCCAGCGTCCCGCCGGTCGCATACCCTCCCACTACGACCGCTCTGGACGAGCTGACCAGGACGGTACAGAGTTTGGTGGTGATCATCGCCAGTCGAGAGTCGGCATCGCCAGCTCCGAAGGCAGCATCGGTCCCAGTGAGGCCCGTTCAGGCAGAGGACCATACGGCCCGGACCCTGCTGGACTTCCTGAAGCTATGCATACCCACATTTGTCGGGGAGCCGAACCCCGACCTAGCCGAGAGGTGGCTAGAGCAGGTCACGCGGGACCTGGACACATTAGGTATCGAGGATGGCCGCCGCAGAGTGTCCTTTGCAGCTCATCAGCTGAGGGACAGCGCCTACCACTGGTGGGGGCATGTGAGGGACAGAGTCGGGCACGTCTACGGCATCTTCCAGACGGTCTTTCTGGCATAGTATTTCCCCGAGTCGGCTCGGTTGGACCAACATCGGCAGGATCTGGACCTGCAGCAGGAGGGGATGTCAGTGGCAGAATACGAGGCCAGATTCATGGCCCTGACCAGATTCGCACCAGAGATGGTGGCGACAGAGCAGAACCGTTGCCTACGGTTCGAGGGGGGACTGAGGCCGGTGATTCGGGACAAGGATCTCGCCTTGAGGTTGCGGGAGTACTCAGAGCTCGTGGACACTGCAGCGACTGTGGAGAAGGGTGTCCGGGATGCGGCCAGGACCCGTGAGGTTCGACAGCGGCCGACCAGCTTTGCAGGGCCGTCCGAGTCACGAGATCCGAGGAGACAGAGGACCACGGGGTTCTTCCGACCACATGCTCATCAGGGTGGAGCGAGACAGCTGGGGTCGGTGGTGTCAGTGAGGCCAGTCGCGTCAGAGAGGGCGCCGACATGCTTTACCTGCGGGCAGCGAGGGCACTTTCATCGAGAGTGTCCGATGGGAGGAGGGCCCGCGACGCTACCAGCGACCAGCCGGACGGGCCAGGGCACGGAGTCGAGAGCCGACGAGACCGGTTGTTTCCGGTGCGGCCGGGTTGGACACACTATTGCATGGTGCCGTGAGCCGTTGAGGGCAACGTCAGCGCAGTGACCGCAACGGTCGCGTACAGTACAGTCACCCAGGGGTCGCCCTCTTCAGAGTCAGCAGTCGAGGTTTTCGCAGCCGTCAATGAGTGCGCCGGTTCCGAGACAACAACAGAGATCTAGGTATACAGCAGTCAGTGCGCCGGGTCAGAGACAGCAGGCGTCGCAGGGAAGAGTGTACGCAGTTACCGACTCCCGGGCCCTAGGATCCACTACCTATCGCGAGACCATTCAGGGTACGTGTTTATTGTATCATTTATGGGCAATGTTCTTATTTGATACTGGGGCGTCGCACTCGTTTATTTCTTCGAGTTGTGCTGAGAGGTTGGGGTTGAGCTTAGAGCCGTTGAGTCCACCCCTGTGCCTGGACACCCCAGTTGGGGGTGGAGTATCGTTGACTAGGGTCTGTCGTGCCTACGAAATTAGAGTCGCAGACTGTCCTTGCCCAGGTGACCTTCTCGTGTTGGGAATGACGACCTTTGACGTGATCTTGGGAATGGATTGACTGGCGAAGTACCGAGCCAATATCGATTGCTACAGGCGACGAGTGACAGTGTCAGTAGGCAGTACGAAGGTGACGTGTGTGTTGGGTAGTAAGAGCGGGGTCCTCCTGTCAGCGTTGTCCGCAGAGGAGGAAGTATCGGTTGTGCAGAGCCGAGAGTTACCGCGAGTGGTATGCGAGTTCCCCGAGGCCTTCCCTGAGGAGTTGAGCGGGTTACCACTGGAGCGTGAGGTGGAGTTCGGGATTGACCTGGTGCCGGGAACGGTAGCAATATCGATGTCACCTTACAGGTTTGCGCCGACAGAGTTGATTGAGCTGAAGCATCAGCTCGAGGAGCTTCAGGAGAAGGGATTTATCCGTCCGAGCGTATCGCCGTGGGGAGCACCAGCACTCTTCGTGAAGAAGAAGAGTGGAGAGCTTCGGATGTGTATAGATTACCGGAAGTTGAACCGGGTTACGGTGAAGAACCGATACCCGATGCCGAGGATCGATGACTTGTTCGACCAGCTGAGAGTGTCAACATGTTTCTCGAAGATCGATCTGCGATCCGGATATTACCAGTTGCGAGTCCGAGAGGGGGACGTCGCAAAGACTGCATTCCGGACACGTTATGGCCATTACGAGTTCATGGTGATGTCGTTTGGGCTGACGAACGCACCTGCAGCGTTCATGGATCTGATGAACAGTATATTCCGGCCGTACTTAGATCATTTTGTGGTGGTGTTCGTAGACGACATCCTGATCTATTCGCAGAGCGAGGCGGCACATGAAGTGCATCTGAGGACTGTTCTAACTAACCTGTGCAAGCATCAGCTATATGCCAACTTGGACAAGTGCGAGTTCTGGCTCGCTGAGGTGAAATTCCTCGGTCACATCGTGTCCCATGACGGTATACTGGTCGATCCGTCGAAGATCGACGCGGTTTCGAAGTGGGAACGGCCCACGAGTGTCTTCGAGATCCACAGCTTTCTAGGGTTGGCGGGCTATTATCGGTGATTTGTCCAGGACTTTGCACGACTAGCCGCGCCGATGACTCTGCTGACGCGCAAGGGAGTCGGTTTTGTGTGGACAGAGGATTGTGATCGTGCATTCACGGAGTTGAAGACTCGTCTGACTACCGCTCCAATGTTGGTAGTGCCAAAGCGAGGGATCGGGTATGAGGTCTATTGTGATGCGTCCGGGGAAGGACTGGGCTGCGTACTGATGCAGCTGGGTAGAGTGGTTGCTTATGGCTCTAGGCAGTTGAAGACACACGAGCGCAACTATCCTACCCACGATTTGGAGCTAGCAGCAGTCGTGTTCGCACTGAAGGGCTGGCGGTATTACCTGTATGGCGAGGGATTTCAGGTGTTCTCGGATCACAAGAGCCTCAAGTACATCTTTTCCCAGCGAGACCTGAACATGCGCCAACGGCGATGGATGGAGCTGCTTGAGGAGTACGACTTTGAGCTACACTACCATCCGGGTAAGGGGAACGTGGTCGCCGATGCCTTGAGTAGGAAGTCGGTTCCGAGTCTTGCTAGCAATCAGTCCGAGAGTGGGACATGATGGGGGAACTGAGCACGTTCGGGCTTGAGCTAGAGGAGATTACTGGTGACATGGCCATATGCTCATTAGTGGCTCAACCCTCACTACTTGCCCGAGTGTTGGAGGCGCAGTCGGAGGACGTCGAGACGCTAGAGATCCGAGAGAGGGTCGTCCGAGGTGACGAAGTGGCAGGCTGGGAATTTAGTGCTGATTGGGGGTTACAGTATCGAGGAGGGTTGTTCGTGCCGGGCAACTATAGAGACGACGTGTTGCGAGAGACGCATCATTTGCGTCTTATAGTGCACCCGGGGGGCACCAAGATGTAACGTGACGTCGAGCGGCACTTCTGGTGGTGTGGGATGCGGAGAGTAGTCGCAGAGTTTGTGTCGAGATGTCTCGTCTGTCAGCAGGTGAAGGCATAGCATCAGCGTCCCGCAGGATTGTTGCAGCCACTGCCGATTGCCCATTGGAAGTGGGAGCATATCACGATGGATTTCGTGTGTGGACTACTGAGATCGCCGAAGGGACATGACGCCGTGTGGGTAGTAGTCGACCGGTTGACCAAGTCGGCCCATTTCCTGGCTATGAGGATGACTGATCTGGTCGACAAGTTGAGCAGCCTGTACATTCAGGAGATAGTGCGTCTCCATGGGGTCCCTGTGTCGATAGTGTCTGACAGGGATCCCCGTTTCACGTTCAGGTTTTGGCCGAGTCTACAGACCGCGTTGGGGACCGAGGTTCTACTCAGTACATCACACCATCTCCAGACAGACGGTCAGTCCGAGCACACTATTCAGATCTTGGAAGATATGCTGCGGGCATGTGTGCGAGATTTCAGGGGATCGTGGGAGACCCACCTGCCGTTGGTCGAGTTCGCTTACAACAACAACTACAAGGCTAGTATTGGGATGGCACCATTCGAAGCGTTGTATGGGAGGCCGTGTCGATCGCCAGTGTGTTGGGCAGAGGTGGGGGACAAGAGTCTGCTGGGGCCAGATCTTGTCAGAGAGACGACAAAGAAAGTCGCGCTGATACGCGATCGGTTGAAGACCGCGCAGAGTCGATAGAAGATTTATGCCAACAGACGACGTCGACCTCTTGAGTTCGCAGTCGGGGATCACGTGTTCCTGAAGGTGAGCCCGAGGAAGGGACTGGTACGGTTCAGACGTAGCGGGGGCAAGTTGGCTCCGCGGTACATTGGCCCGTTTGAGATCTTGAGCAGAGTAGGAGCAGTGGCTTATCGTCTGGCGTTACCACCGCAACTTGGGAGAGTTCATAACCTCTTTCACGTGTCCCAGTTGCGGCAGTACAATGCGGACCCCTCCCACGTCATTGAGTGGACAGATATCGAGGTGGCTGACGATGTCTCCTATGAGGAGCAGCCGGTTCGGATTATGGACACACGGGAGCAGGTCTTACGTGGCAAGATTATCCGCCTAGTACGGGTGCAGTGGAGGCATCACGGGGCTGAGTCGACTTAAGAATGCTAGGATGAGGTTCGCGCGAAGTACCCCGACTTTTTCGACTCCCGAGGTACGTCTGTTTTAAATTTCGTGGACGAAATTCCTTTAAGGGGGGTAGATTGTAGTAACCACTCCCGGTCAACGCCAGTCAAACCTGCGAAAAATAGGAGAATTTAACAATTTTAAGACAACCACTTAATTGAACCTAAAATTGACCCCGAGGGTCTTACCGGACTTAAGTTGACCCCGATATCGACCAAAGTGAGTTCCGGGGGACTCAGGGCAACTTTCTGACCAATTTGGGAAATGTTGACTTTTCGTTGGAAAAGTCAACCGAGCGACGTTTTGGTCCATTCGAGGACCGTTTTGGATCGAAAAAGCTTAGCCGTCGTCGCAGCGGTCTTAGTTGAGCCGTTTCCTTATAGCCCATGAAGTTTCGTAATTTCTTGGAAAAAGTGCCTGTTCTAGGCCCGAAACGTCCGAATTTCGCGAATCTGATTGGAAAATATCTAGAAGATATTTTCTAAAAAGTAGTGGGACCCACCTTGCCACTTGTCAAACAAGTGGTGGTGTTAGGTTTTTGGGGCAAAACAAGAAGACTAGAACAGAGGGGGTTCGGCCATAGGGTTAGAAAGAGAGGAAAGTTGGGGTTTTAGAAAGAGAAAGAAGAGAGAAGGAAGAAGAGAGAAAAAGAGAGAAGGAGCTTGGGTCTTGCCACTATTCACGCTCATCCAACCCTTGGATCGTCTCAAAGCTAGGAGAATCGAATTAAATGACTCAGAAATTGTGAAAGTTGTAATTGACGGGTTTAGAAACTTTAAATTAAATTGTGAAAGTTGTAATTGACGGGTTTAGAAACTTTAAACACTAATTAAATGACTCGGAAGTCGGAATTCGATTCCGTCAAGTGCCTAGTAACCCTTGAATTACTCTAAGACCGTAGAAACGAAAACGGGAATTTTCGGAGCCTTGGAAGGGCGTTTCCAAAACCTGGGCAGATTCGCCATGCCGGGCGAATCGGGCTTTTCCGGGTCCATTATCGACAATGTCGATGAACTGGGAAGTTTGGGAGTGATCGACATTGTCGGGGTTACTTTTGGGCGTCGAGTTTATTGAATTTCAGTTTATTCCTGCAAGTTTAAAAGTGCTTTAAAATTGTGTTCTTTTAGATCGTGCCGCTGACAGAGGAAAGGGAAAGCTAGGCGAGTGACCGAGATCACGCCGGAGCTTGTTGGTTAGCTTTTGGAGAAAACATACGAGGTAGGGAAAAGTAGCCGGATCTCGGCCCTGACTAGGGAAAGTTAACAGTAGAAATGCATGTGACACTTGGGTGTCGTGGGTTAAGTTAGTTTATCGAATATTAGAAAGGAAGGCGACACCGGGTGGTGTCGTATGATACGGGAACGTAGCGAACATTAGAAATGCATGTGACACTTAGTAGTGTCGTAGGAGCAGTGAACTTATCGATATTAGAATTACTGGAGGCATATGACCATGCCTGGAGGTTGATTGTTTAGTTTATGTCTTGGGTGGCCATGAGAGCCCGTGTTTTACTGTTGGAGTCTTGGGTCGCCATGAGAGCCCGTGTTTTACTGTTGGAGTCTTGGGTGGCCATGAGAGCCCGTGCTTTACTGTTGTGCCTTGGGTGGCCATGAGAGCCCGTTTTTTACTGTTGGTGTGTCTTGGGAGGCCGTGAGTGCCCGTGGGGTTGTTGAGCCCGTGAGTTATTGTCGGTGTGTCTTGGGTGGCCGTGAGTGCCCGTGGGGTTGTTGAGTCCGTGTTTTACAGTTGGTGTCTTGGGTGGCCATGAGTGCATGTGGAGTGTTGAACCTGGGTTGTTGCTGTTTGTTGAACTTTGCTTGTGATTGTGATTGTGGTTACCTGAGGTTAGAGACCCGACTTTGTGTCGGGGAAGTTGCGTGAGGTGTGGCTAGCCAACCGACTGAGATCGGGGGTAGGGGAGAGGTTGTGGGCTAGCCTCCCGACTGGGATCAGGAGAAGGTGCGCGCGGGTGTGGCTAGTCACCCGACTGAGATCGGGGGTAGGGGAGAGGTTGTGGACTAGCATCCCGACTGAGATCGGGAGAAGTTGCGCGAGAGGTCGACCGTCTGGCCTGACTGGGATCGGTAAAGGGCGAGAGAGAGATGGGTTACTGAGCAGTTGGCGTGCGATCCTTTGTGATCTTGTTTGGTGTGCGATCCTTTGTGATCTTGGGTGTTGCGTGGTTGTCTGTCGTGTCTTTGGAGGAGGTCGTCAATCGTTGTGTCGGATCTACTTTACGTGTCCGAGTGTTGAGTCGGTTTAGGAAAGTAACAGTGCGTGTGTGGCGGTCGGGTTACTTGAGTTGGGGATAGTGATCCCCGGTGTTTGGCTTGTTGTTGGTGTTACCGGCACTGTCTGCTAAGTATGCCGTGGTCAGTCTATTATCCGTGGTGGTGAGCGAACGCTCACCCCTAGCTGCTTTTCCTACAGGTACCGGTCGCAGGTTGGACTAGGTGAGCTTCCGAAGCTTGAAGAGCTAGGAGCGGGATTCTGGGTTTACTTTTGAGTCTAGCGACGTATACCTTTCTTTTTGTCCATTTGTTGGGACGTACTTTTAAGTTGTAAATGATTATTTTGTTGAACAAATGGTGATTTCAAAGTGATTTATGTAAAAGGTTTCAAAATGTTTTATTGTTTTAAACGTTCGCGTCCCGAGTTCGGTTTACTGAAATTGGGGCGTGACAGGTGTTGATTTCGTGAAAAGGAGGTTGGAGGAAGAAGAAGGACGAAACAGGTCTGGGCCGTCACGGATCCGTGACGGGCACCGTGATGGGAGACGTCACGGCTCTGTGAGGGAGACCGTGACGGCACACGTCACGGGTCCGTGACGTCATCCGTGATGGGTAGCCTCACGGCTCCTCGACCCAAACCGTGGCAGACCAGTTTTGGCCCTTTTGAGTCCTTTTTTGGGTGTTTTTCATTTAATTCAAAAGGTTATCTTGAACCGATTGTTTGGGGGTTTTAACTTAGGTATTTGCCTCTTAAACCACCCTAGGTTAGTCTTTAACTCTAGTGTTAATTTGTGATCCAAGACCTTGGACCCGAGCTTGACGGAGGAGGAGACGTTTGGACTTCGTGAAGGGACAAGGAGTAAGCTAGCCAGGTCGTCCGCTGCTAGGTTGGATTGCTTTCGAGGTAGGGAAGTGTAGTAAATTTCCGCTTTTAATTAAGGAATGCTAATAGTATGCATACAGGATAATAATAACCGGAAGAGTCTTAGTATGCATATAGGATGTGATTCTACAGATTAATCGCTTTCAATTATGAAAAATTGTCGTGCTGGTAGAATGGCCATGTCGAGCCTTAGGATTGCGTGTTGGTTGCGTTTGATGTTAGTTGTTCGTCCTCAAATGTCGATGCATGCTCCATTCTTTGGTTAAAATGAGAATCATATTAATTAGATGAATTATGATGATTGTGATATAAATGTTTGCTTCGTGACATGATTGGTTGAGTGATTGTGTTGAATGTAATATGATTGTACCTTGTGATGTGATCGGGTGAATGATAGACCGATGGGACGTGTTTGGTAAGTCGTGCCGGTAAGCTTGGTTGATAACATGAGTTCGGTGTATGGTGTTTTGTTTGCTATTGTGTTCCATTGTTGTTTGTTTGCCCCGAGGGTGTTTCCTGGAAGGTATCCGACCGAGGGTTGTGCCGGTCTGATATGTTCATTATGTTGTTTCACCCCGATGCTACGTGTTCCGGGAAGACCTAGGCCAAGGGGAATTCCGGTATGGTGTATTGTGTCTCAACCCAATGCTACGTGTTCCGGGAAGACTTGTTTCACCCCGATGATGTGAGTTCCGGGAAGATATCTAGGCCGAAGTGTGTTCCGGTACGATATGTGAGTTTGTGTGTGGATTGGAGTCTTATGGTTTAATTATCTTTATTTCGGCACTCGTGTGTTTCTTTAGTTGGTTTCTATTGGTGAATAAGTTGTCTCTCCGTTGATCTCTAATTGTGTTGTGTTTTGGCAATAGTACTAATCGAGAATTTTTTATGACGAAGCGGGAGTCCTTTTCCCTTTACTACTTTTTCCTACTGAGCGTAAGCTCACCACCTTTGTGTTTACTGTTTTTACAGGTTTCGTTGATGAGTAGACTTAGAGGTTGTCTCAGGTCTCGGGAGCTCATTGAGGATCCAGGTGGTTATTTGTAGTATGGAGACGTACTTTCTCTTTTCGCATTACACATTGTCTTACCTTGTTATATTTTTAGCTTTTGACTCATAGCATCGGATATGAATTATGTTTTACTCGGAGTTTTACATCATTAAATTTTATTTTTATTATTATTTACTTTAATCCCAGTTCACGTCTTGAGTCCGGTTAACACCGAATTTGGGACGTGACACGTATCTTAAATGTGTGACTGAGGAGCCATAAGATCCGGAAAATCTTCAAGTATCTATGAGTATCACTACTATAAACACGGGCTATTCTTCCGTTGGGACCCCTTAAAGTATTTACAAGCCAGAATGGATACAATAAATGAAAAGATTTTGGATGAACTCCGTGACTTGGTGATAGGTTGGAGGAAGGGGCTGGAAGAGGTGAACCACAAATGAGGTTGGAAAAGGTATTTGATGAGACCCCTCAAGTCATAGTACACGAGGGTACACTTTACGTAGTAAAATTCTTAGTTGACCTAGACGACATGATTCTTAAATCTGTTGGTCCTGATAAGCTATTGGAGGAGCACCCCCATATGATGGTAATCATATAAAGGTATACCCCAACCTTCTTTTTTCTATCATCTGAAATTATCATGCTTTAGTTGAAAAAGATATGTTTTTTCTTTTCCTTTAATTGTTTTGCTCATACTAGGCTTTCCTGTGTTACAGGTGACTGAATTTGGCATTGCAACAAACTCACAAAGTCATGGTCGATAGCCAAACACAGTTGTTATAGTCTAGTGCAACTTTCTTATCATGCTACTGTTTACTGTTTTGGATGGTATTATGATGGGATATATTTACTCTGGTTAACATTTTCACAATGTTCGTGTAGTGATTTGAGTGATAGTTTTCATACCATTTGTTTTGTTTACATAGGAAAGTTATATTCATTAAAAAAAAATTGATCAGCAATTTTTTGGTTTTATAATCCCAGCCTTTGAAATAAAGGAAAGGATGAGGTTAAGCCTCCAAATACAACAGTTCCCAAACGAGAACCATGACAAAACTAACAAAGCTTGCTGTGCAAGTAACCCCTTATGAATCAAAACCAGCCCACCCGAACTACTTGTGTTGTAAGACAAAGCTCTAAAAGCATTACACTCAAATCCACAATTCGGAAAACACAAGTCACCAACACAATCCCCTAAGAGCAAGGACAACGGGTCGCGCCCGCTCCCCGCCCCGCGCGTGCCGGGAACGCTCCCTGCTGGCCGGTCCGCTGCAGACGCGAAAAATCGCGTTCCCGCTCCCGCTCCCGCTCCGCGATGCCTGGCCGAGCGCGCTGGACGTGCCCTCGCGCCCTGGCCTGCGCTGGCAGCTCCTGGTGGCGCCATGTGTCCCGACCGTTGGCAACGGTCACTCCAACGACTAATTTTTTTTTTTAATTCAAAAATCAGATAAAATGATCCCTATAAATACCCAACCCCATTTCTCATTTTTGTCACACCATTCTCTATTTTCACTCTTTCATTCTCACTTCCTACTCGTTATTTTCGAAAATGTCCGACGACGATGTTATGTCCGACGCTGAGGAGATGACGTACGAGGAGCTGGCTCCCCGGATGCCGACGCATGCGGAGATGGCAGCCCAACTGCCGACATATGAGGAGATGGCAGCCCAAATGCAGCCAGCTTTGCGACGTTTCCGGCGGATGATGGAGAGGCAGATGCAGACAGTAATGCCAAGGGTCCAGAGGGCCATGCGTGGGGAACCAATGCGCCGAGAGATTAACAGAAATCGTGCGGAAGCCCACATCCAATTGATGGCGAACTATTTTGACGAACAACCCCTATATGGCCCTGAAATGTTCAGGCGTCGGTTCCGTATGTGCAGACCACTTTTCCAACGGATTATGAACGCGGTGAAGGCTCACGACCCTTACTTCGTTTCATGGAGGCTCGACGCTGCCTCACGGCCGGGCTTATCAACGGAGCAGAAGTGCACGACCGCTATACGGATGCTTGCGTATGGGTCCTCAGCCGATTCATTGGACGAAACTCTGCGCATTGGGGTAAGCACCATACTTGAATGTTTACGTAAGTTTTGCAAGGCCGTCATTCAGGTATTCGGAGCCGAGTACGAGCGTACACCCACACCGGCTGACATGGACCGCTTACTCCGAGAAGGGTATGGTCGAGGGTTTCCCGGAATGGCGGGGAGTCTTGACTGTATGCATTGGAAGTGGAAGAACTGCCCAACCGAAGCGCAGGGAGCCCATGGACGGGAGGTCACCACGGGGAGAAGACGATTATGCTTGAAGCTGTAGCGTCCCGTGATTTATGGATTTGGCATGCATTTTTTGGGATGGCTGGATCGAACAACGACATCAACGTCCTCAACCACAGGCACTTATTCCAAGACGCTTACTACGGCCAAGAACTTGCTGTTGAGTACGAGATCAACGGCCATCGGTACGACCGACCTTATTACTTGGTGGACGGCATTTACCCAGCATGGGCACGGTTCGTGAAGACTATTCGGCATCCCTACGAGCCCAAAGATAAGTTGTTTGCTAGATGCCAAGAAGGTGCTCGGAAAGATATTGAAAGGGCTTTTGGAGTACTTCAAGCAAGGTGGCACATCATCTCCCGTCCCGCTCGTAGTTGGAGAAAACGCACTTTGGCTGATATCATGCACACTTGCATAATTCTACACAACATGATTGTAGAGGATGAGCGCGACCGGTACGAGTATGGGGAGGAGGAGTTGTTGTGGGCGCAACCTCCAGAAATGCCGAATTGGACACCACCGGAACGATGGCACCACGGAGGGCCATTGCAATACCAGCAACGAGTGGATGCTCAACAAAGTGTCATAAATCCTGAGATCCACCGTCAACTCCAACAAGATCTTATGGAGCACTTATGGGATCGCTTTGGAGCTGGTTTCCATGACGACGACGAGTAGTCGTTTGTGCTCTTGGAGCTGGTTTGTTTTGGGTTGTATGAAAAGGGGTTGAATAAAATTAGAAGTTCATTTATATTCTTGTTGAATTTATTTATTAATTATTGATTGTCCTTAATTATTTATTTCCAAAATTGTTTAAATTATAAACAATTTAAACGGTTTCTGATAACGAATTAAATAAAACAGGAAAATAACAAATAATAATCCAGTCAGCACTGTTCTGCACTCCCAGGACCTCAAGGTTCTTTCTGTTGCAAAACACCCACTTTTCTGCACTCCCACTCCCTGACTTTTGTCCAGTCAGCACAAGGTCTGCACTCCCACTCCCTAACCAAGGTCCTTTCTGTTGTACATGCTCTAAATAGAAGGAGGGTTAAAGCAGCAACTAAGAGTACTTGTGGTAAACACTTCTTCAGTACAGTCCAACCCCAGCAAAAGTCTTCAAATCAACCTCAAAAATCAAGAAAACGATTAAGCTTCTCCAAAGCAGCCTACAGAAGGACCCTTGTAGCAGATAAATTAGAACACCAACAAAATTGGAAAAAAGCAGGTTCAGTATTAAACCATCAACCCTCTCCTCACAAACTCACCCTCAGTATTCTCTAAAAACCACACTCAAATATACAAAACAGATACCCAAATCTCCTAGAAAGATAAACACTAAACCCAAACTTAGTTAAGTACCTAAAACCACCCCCTTACCCACCCACCCCCCCCCCCCCCCCCCCCCCACCCCCAACCCCCAGGCACCAAAACCAGATCAAATCAAGATAATACACAACCAAACCAAAGGAGAATTAGTGCCTTGAGTTCCAAGAAATCAAACAGTAGCCACTCCAGCACTCCTCTTGTTCAATACACAACCAGAAGGAGAATTAATCCAAGCAACGAAGGAGAAAGAATTGCCTTTGCTAAATTTGGCCCACAATAACTGATATGAATCACTTTGTATGTGCTGCACAATCAAATCAAGATGCTCCAAAGTACTGTTGAAGATTGAATTGTTCCTAGATAGCAAAATTCTACTAATAATGATATATGCTAGCAAATTCCACTGAATAGAATAGCCTTTTGGTCCCAATTGCTTCCATGCTTTGAACCAGTCTCTAATGTTTTCAGAACAAGCAGTACTAATGCCCCACCAATGTAGGCAAGTACACCAAATGGTCCAAGAGTAATTGCAAGTGATGAACAAGTGATCCAATTCTTCTGGTTCCTCACCACAAAGAGGGCACCAAATATCATTAGTATATAAGCCTCTGGCTAATAAAAAGCACTTGGTAGGTATAGCATACATGCACATGAGCCAAGTGAAGGCATCCACCTTAGGAGAAAAAATGGGAGCCCAAAGTAAGGCTAGCCACTCCAAAAGCTGATCTTGATTGTCATCCAATAATTCATACATTTTGTGTACAGAAAAACCTTTAACATCATGCACCCAAAGGACCCTATCATCACCAGGAATGAGACTAATTGGATTAAGTAAATCACTAATAAGAGAGAATTGACCAACCTCCCACCCTCTCAAATCTCTTCTGAAGTATAGAACCCAATTACCCTCCACCAAAAGTTGAGAAACCAGAGCTCTTTTATGTGTGCTAAGATGATACAGTATTTGGAAAGAGTATTTAAGTGGTGTATCAGTAGCCCAATTATCTTCCCAGAAAAACACCGATCTACCAGAATTAACTGTTTATTGTAATCCAGCAGCCCAAAAGCATTAGAAAATATAAGATCAGTAAGCAGGGATTCAATGTGTCTAAGGAAAGATTGACCATTGTGCAGCATAAATTTTGTTAAATCCCAAGCATTGTAATCCCAACCGAATTTAGCACAAAGAAATTGTTTCCATAAAGAGTCTCTCTCAAGTGCAAATCTCCACCACCATCTAGCAAGGAGAGCCTTATTCTTAATTCCCAACCCCCACAACTTTTGGGTCTGCAGATGAGATTCCATCTGACCTTATGAAGAACCTTTTTAGTTATGGTCTCATTCCACAAAAATCTTCTTTGCCACTTCTTCATCTCCCTTATTACACCTTTAGGGGTCTTATAAAGGGACATATAATACAATGGTAATGAACTTAAAGAGGATTTCAGCAAGGTAATTCTCCTCCCAAAATATCTATTCTTGGTCTGCCAAAGATTCAACTTCTGTTTAAACTTTTTGATGACAAGCTCCCATGTTTTCCTCCTTCTAGGATTGGCACCCATCTGGAAGCCAAGATAATCAAAAGGTAGGTCGATAGAAGCACACCCCAAGATGCTTGTAATTTCCTCAGTAGTAACAGTAGTGGCATCGAGTAGAAGAACCTTTGATTCCTGAAAATTTATCTTGAGGCCAGTGGCTTGTTGTAGGCAATTGAGAGTATGTTTTAAATTGTTGTCTTGTTGAACACCAACCTCAATGAAAATAAATGTGTCATCAGCAAACTGTAGATGAGAGATTTGGGGACCCTGATCATTACATTTAACACCAGAGAACATATGAGAGCCAATGGCTTTTTCCATGAGTTGATGCAAACATTCAGTGTAAGACCCGCTCCCGGTCGAACCGATGACTCAAGAAGTCACTCGGGACTTTTCCGGAACCCAAACGACTTAGCCATCATCACGGTTGGCTTAAGGGGAGAAATCCCTTTCGTTTGAGTATAATGTTGGAGAAAGTCAATTTTGGTCAAAGCGAGACTTTTTATCGACTAAAAGCATTATTTTATTGTGCTGGAATTTATTTTGGAAAAGTAAATAACCTATGTGGACACTTGTCCCTTTTTGGTTGAAAGAGAGAAAAGGGAGTAGTCTTAGACCCTTTTACCCTCCCAAAAGCTTATACAAGGGATTCTAGCTCAAGGGCTTTTGGTCATTTGACACATCTAGGTATTATATGAGATTGGAAAAGCAAATTCAACTCATTCTTTTGGGTGTAGCCGAAAATTGGAGTAGGAGCAAGAGAGAAGAGCTCCCATGGAGCTTTGAAGAAGAATCAAGGAAGAAGAGGCCACTTGAAGCCTTCCTTTAGTCATCCCTCCTCAAAATCTCTATCATCTTCTTCAGCTCCATCTTCTAGAGGTAATGGAACTCTCTAATCCTCATTTCTCTTCATCTCTTTTCATGGGTTTTGGGTGAAATTGCTAGATGTTGTTGGGTTTGAGTAGAAATGGTGGGAGATGTTGTTGATGAGAAGCTTGGTTGGGTTTTGTTGAGAAACCATTAATTTGTTGGAGCTTTTAAGTTGGTTTTGATTTGATGAATCATTAGAAACTTGTTTGTGTGTTGATTCCTACCATGGGTAGTGGAGTATTGAAGGATTTGGACTGTTTTGAGAGTTGGAAGTGGTGAAATTTGGGGTTTGAAGGTGGTTTTTCGGAGAAAAGGAGCTGGAGGTTGAAGAAGGGCGAAACTGCCCTGGTGCGCCACGGATCCGTGACGGATCCCGTGACGGGCGACGTCACGGCTCCGTGAGGGAGTCCGTGACGGCACTCGTCACGGCTCCGTGAGGGTAACCGTGATGGTTGGCCTCACGGATCCGTGACCAGGTCCGTGGCAGACCAGGATGGGGGTTTCGTCAAGGGTTTTTCACCTTGGTTGATCTTGGTTTTGAACTGAGCTTTGGAAAGGCTTTGGGGGTCTTACTTGCTGAATAAGTGGAGTCTAATTAACGTTTCTTTGTGTCCAAGACTTTGGGGATCGAGCTAGAGGAGCAAAGATCACGCCGGGACCCGAGTGAAGAATAGAGTGGTGACCACCGGGCTTCATCAAAGTGTTGAGAGGAAGACCTTGAGGTAGGGAAAGCCTTAACCCCTCATTTATGATGCTTAGTATGCATGTTAGGCTAATAAAATCGGAAAGGTCCTAGAAATGCCTATAGGATGCGAATAACTAGCATAATTGTCTTTCAATTACTAATAACCGGAAGTGTCTAGTGGTGAATGATTAGGATGCCAATCACTAGTGTAACTCGCTTTCAATACTTGGGAATTGTTTGTCTGGTAGAGGAGCCTTGGCAAAGCCCTCGGATTAGTTGCGTGTTAGGATCACATGCTTGGTTGTTGGTTGCTTAGTGGATAGGCTAAAGAGTCTAACGGAACTAGTTGAATTGCATGCTTGAATGCTCGATTGAAGGTTTTCATGACTGGTTGATTAAACTCGTGCTTGACCGTTGAATGTATTTGAATGATTGCTTGATTTCCGTAAATGGTTGCTTGGAGCATCGAGTATGACTGGTTGTACCGAGCGGTGCAATCAGGTGATCGATGACCCGTTGGTTCGAGACTGGTAAGTGAACGGTAAGTGGTGACTGTATGATTAGTGTGCTATGGTTATGTGATTCGTGTACTGTGTGTTGTGGTGAACTGGTGATGTGTGAGCTATGTGTGGAAATGAATTGGTGGTTGTCAGAATTGGATTGTTTCGTGTTTCCAGTTTGATTGCGTTATTCAATTATTAACTGATTATTACTGAATTGTCCAAGTGTATGCTTCCTATGGGAGTAATACCTTGGTTCCCGAGGACCTAAAATCCTTTGGAGACGTTTCTGAGACTTCCGAAGATATGTGCCCTGAAGGGTGTTTCCGATAGTCTCAATGATATGCGTCTCCTCTGGATTGGAGGGAAAATCCGAGAGGACACATCATATGTGGATCGGAGGGTGGTGACTCCATGGGCCACGGCATTGATTGGTTTACCTATTGCCTGTGATTGTTAAGATTTATCTTGTTGACTTTGCGGTTGACTTTATTGAGTTTAAGGTCCACCTTGTTATGTGTTTTCTCTACTGAGCGCAAGCTCACCCCTGTGAATTTATTGTTGTGTTTACAGGCTTGATTGAGGAGTAGAGGCTCGAGAGCTTCTCGGTGTGGGTGTCTATAGAGACTTCGCTTTTATTTTATTTCCGTTTGGAACAGTTTTTGTGGAAGATTATTATTACACCCCTGGAGGGTTATTTATGTTTTAAACTAGTTTTTGTGGATTTGAGTTTCATATTGAAGTTTTCAGGAACTTATTGTTGAGTTGTTACCTTTTTAAATCGTTTGTTACTAGTCATGCCTCGAGTCCGGGCAAGAACTAGATTTGGGGCGTGACATTCAGCCACCAATGCAAATAGTAAGGGAGATAATGAGCAACTTTGAGTAAGACCCCTCAATAATGGGAAATCACCAGATGGATCCAATAATGAGGACAGCTGAAGAGGTCTTAATACATTCTGCAATTCAAGCTATCCAAAGATCTCCAAAACCCATGGTCTTCAATAATAAGAATAAAGCACCCCAATGTATGTGATCATAGGCTTTTTCAAAGTCCACTTTCAAAACAATAACTTCCTGTCTAGACAATTTAATGGAATGAATGAGTTTAGAAGCAATGAGTATACCATCCAATATTTGTCTACCATAAATGAAACATGACTGAACATCATGTACAAGCTCATTCATCACTGATTTGAGTCTATTTGCTAAGACTTTAGAGATGATTTTATAGCTGTAGCAAATCAAGCTGATGGGTCTAAAGTCTTCAAAACATTCAGGAGCATACACTTTAGGGATTAGAGTGATAAAAGTAGAATTTAACCCTTTGCCAAGGGAGCCCTGATTAAAAAAAGTGCTTCATTAATTCCATGATGTCCTTCTTTACAATCTCCCAACAGACTTGAAAAAACTTCATGGTATAACCATCAGGCCCCGGGGCCTTATCACCATTACAAGCCTTGATTGCAGACATGATCTCCTATTCGGAGAAAGGAACTTCCAACCATTGTGACTGAATTGCAGATAATGAGTTGAAGTGTAAAGAATACAGATCAATGGAGATGTTAGAGTGTCCAGTAAATCTCCTAGCAAAATGAATTCTAGCAACCTCTCTAATCTCAATGGGAGTGGACCAAGTCCGACCCTCTTCTGTAATTGTAGAGATCCTCTTCTTGGACTGATTAAAATTAGCAATCAGGTGAAAGAACTTAGTGCACCTATCACCTTCTTTAGTCCAATTGAGTCTGGCCTTTTGACACCAAATCTTGGCTTGTAGGTTCAAATTCTGAATGAGTTTAGCATTGAACAAGGCTCTCTCAGCAACCTCAGTGGGTAATTCAACCTAGGCATCTAGTGAACTGATCTCCACCTTCAAGGTCTCAATCTCTTTATCAAGCCACCCAAATTTAGTACTGTTCCAGCCCCTATAGAAACCTTTGAGTGCCTTTAATTTGTACCAAACCACAAAAGTTGGTGATCCAGACACTTGTATGGACTCCCAAAATAATTTAGTATCACTTTAAAAATCAGGATGTGAAACTCAGGCATTTATGAACTAGAAAGGTCTTGGACCCCAATCAATCCAAGGGTTGCTAAGAAGAATTGGTTTGTGATCAGACAAGACTCTGCATAAACAAGCCTGAGTGATGTTGTTGAAAGAGCTTAGAATGTGGGGAGAAATGAGGAATCTATCCGATCTAGAGGCCATTGAACCAGTCCCAAACCAAGTATATTTACCCCCACTCATTTGTAGACTGATTAAACCCAAATCAGACACAAAATCAGAGAACTTTCTCATGCTAGTTGAGGATATAAAAGAACCCGACTTTTCTACAGGATCAAGTATAGCATTAAAATCTCTAGCAATCAAGAGAGAGTTATAGAAATTTCCCACTTTGGAACCAATATCCTGCCATAACTGAGTTATACCCGCAATCGAGCAAGGGGCATATACATTCACAATAGTAATCTGAAGCCCTGAAGGTAGATATAAACCAACCCAATAAATCACACGAACATCCACCAATGTGTTGTGTACTTCAAAAACCAATTTGTTCCATACTATAATAACCCCTCCAGAAGTACCAATGGCAGGAATAAATAGAGCTTCCCAACTCTGAGAGAACTCATAGCAAGCTAAAAAAATGTAGAGGGAAAGTAACCAATTTTGATTCCTGAATTAACACCATATCCAGATATTTCTTGGCACACACGTTACGCAGGGCTCTACTCTTTTGCCTTGAAGAAGACCCTCTAATGTTCCATGAGATTATCCTCATGGAAAGGATAGTCTTTGTGTAGGAAAAGAGAACAAATGGTCGTCTGATTTCTCCTCAACATCATCCAAGTCACAAAAGTCATCTTCAGAGTCAGCTTCAATTTGAATATAAGGATTTATCTCATTCTCCAAATTATCAAATTGCTCAGTTACTCGATCATCAACAAGGTAAGCTTTTAATCCCAAAGCCTTATAGTAATACCAGGTACCCTCTCCCCCTAACTTGAAAGTTGGTGTAGAAATCACAGACCTCTTGATCTCTGTAGCAGGTATGTGAATAGTGGAGGTAACCTTGGCTTTTGATCTTGTATTGTAAGCCAACACTGTTCCTTCCTTTCTTTGAGGTTTTGTTACTAAGACCCTTGGGACAAGGAGTGAAAATGGGAGGATTGGTATCCAAAGTAAGGGTTTTTGAATTAATAGTTCCCTCCAAATCGGAAATTTGAAAATTTGGAGTCAGGGAATTGGGGCCCAAGACTGCTGTAAAAGAAGTAGTGTCTAACTCCACGTTAATGTCATCAATTAACAATGGTGTCTTTTGTACTAGCAACTGCTTAGCCATCACATCTGGTTTTGAACAACCTTATGTAGAATAGTTGGCCTGAACAGTTGTGATCGAAACAATGAACAAACTTGTTGAATTCTCTTCTCCAAAAGTGTCTGGAGCAAGAAGGACTTCTTTATATGATGGTGTGGATTTGCACTGAGTATGCACACTCTCTAACAAGCTGGTCTCAATGTTGGTCCCCCTCAATTGTTGATCTTGAGAACAATGAGTTTCAGAAATAGGAGTTTCAATTAAGATTCGTCCTTCTTGCATTAATACTTCTTCAACTACTTCTGTCAAATATTCCCCAACAGGAGGACAACCATTCTTGTCACTTTGAGTGTGCAGGGGAGTAATTATGTTGGATCCAATGCCAGGATCTGGAGTCACAGTGATATTAAATTCATAGAATCATCCGACCTGCAACTCTCAGAAGAATATTTTATTTTTGGCTCAATGGTGGGAACAACTGAGATATCTACAGAGCATGTCATAACATTAAACTCATGCTCCGCCAACAATAAACCACTCTCTTTGTAGACTTTCAAATATTCCTGAGCATGAATGAGTACAAATGCATATTTCCCCTAGAACTAGTATTAGGATGAATTGTCACCAAGGTGCCGAGATCAACAATGATTGCTTGAAAAGTTTCTGTGCACCACCCCAGAATTGGAACACCAAAAAGGGCCACCCATGAGAATTTGCCTCCCTCCCTACAAAGCCTTGCATTGTCTTTGATCTAGTTCATCCAAGGCTTCAACCACGAAGCATCGTCTTTAAGAGCTTTGGCCTCCATTTCAGTGTATGGGAAATAAACCAGAACTACCCTATTACCCAAAGACTTGATGATGATCTCCCCCTCTCTCCTCCTTGAATTCCTTCATGATATCTTCAATCGGGTAGTCTTGACGTAGAAGTGCCAACTGTCCCCTCTACAACCAAACTCTATGAGCTTCCACCAAAGTTCCTTTAGTCACAGACTTCACTAGCTACGAATCCAACTCCCTTTCAGGACCCTGATTCATCCTCAACTTCTTCCTCCAAAGAGAGGGAGTGTGATTGGGTAAAATATCTTTCCCCTTCCTCCAAGCTTTTACCACAAAAGCTTGTATCCCTTGAGAAAGTAACCATTGAAAATTTGTATGCTTTCTTCAAACCCCTGCTTAGAATTGAAAGTGATAAAACCAAACGACTTTCCAGCAGCATTTGGGCGTAAACCAGTTTCTACCTTAGTGATTTCCCCGCACTCCTGGAAAAGATTTTGAAGCCAAGTGTTGGAGGTTCGAGGTGGCAGGTTGTGAACAAAAACTCTGAACTTCTCAGCCTCATGTTGTGTTTCCTTCTCCAGTCTAGTCCCACTCTTGTTCTGTCCAATCTCTCGGTCCCAAACTCTGAATCTCCCATTTTCAAACCCTGGAGGTGGTCCAATGGATGATGAAGAGATCATCTCATTCATGTAGATGAAGATAATGTAACGATGAACACGAAGAACAAACAGTGAAAAACGTTCAAACCATCACTGTAGCTGTTGAGAGCTTTCTTTTAGTTTTTCTGTTACTACAAACTCTATAGGAGCAAAAGACTTAGCTTATTCTTCTGAATCCCCTCGATGGTCCGATGGTTTAATGATGAGCCATCATGAACACTACATCGAAGAGCAAGAACAGGAACCTTGAAGATTGATGCAAGGTGATGCAGATCTTCATGTGTTCTTCAGATGTTACTGTAGCCGGTTGAAATTACAAAAACTTGTGGTCACCAAAATGACTTAGTTATACCCATTAGTTGATTGGTGATTGATTTTTTTATTCAGTTATGTTTGATCGTTTGTCTTCTATTTTTGTATTTTTATATGAAATGCTCCATAATCAACTACTATGAGTTTTAGTACTACGGTAATGTGATTATCGAGTTAGTTTTTGATGGCCAAGTGGTGATGAACCTTGTTTAGAGATGGAAAAAAAACCCATACCCAATGGGTATCCATTTTTCTGTCCATTCGGGTCAGGTTCGGGTTTAAAAAGTTTTGGGTTCGGGTCGGATATGGGTATGATTTTAGGTCTGGTCTGAAACTAATTCGGGTTCGGGTTGGGTTCGAGTTGGGTTCGGGTACCCATTAATACCCACTCACAGCCCACTTCTTCCCCACTCCTACGGTCACACCCACTCTCCTACGGTCCCACCCATTTCCTCACCCACTCACTCCCATCACGTGGTCCACCATCACCATCAGTAATATACATATATATGCATGTATATACATATATATACGTACACATGTGTATATGTATACGTAGGGTTGGTATCAGGTACAAACCACCCCTTATTGTGCAAACTACGAACCAATCTGAGCCATAGGATCCCCCAAAGTGATGTCAGCAGAGCACACCAGATGCTGACACGTGGACAATAAATATATAAAACACCTCGCCTTATTGTGCAAACTACGAACTCACCAGGCGCTGACACGTGGCGCGCACAGTGCTAATAGTTTGGGCGCACAGTGCTGATAGTTTCGCATTGTGCTAAACTATCAGCATTGTGCGCCCAAACTATTAGCACTGTGCTGCGCAAACTATCAGCACTGTGCGCGCCACGAGTCAGCACCTGGTGAGTTCGTAGTTTGCACAATAAGGGTTGATTTTACTGGATAGCTACCCTGTATACGTATACATACATATATAAATACACATATATATATACATATATAAATACACATATATATACATGTATATATATATATACGTGTGTGCAGTGGCGGAGCCAGCTTTTTAAGTGATAGGGGCACCAAATTTTTTCAACGGTGTTAAGTAATGTTAAAAGAATGAAGGGGGCACAATTAGAAAATTAAAAAACTTAAAGGATATTTTTAGAATTTTTCAAAAATGAAGTAACAAAATTTCAAAAATAAACTCTATTTTTTTTAAACGGGAAAGAAGTAGTATTACGATATCATTGTGCTTACAATATGGGACCTAACAGTCCCGGACACCAGTTTTTGTCCCGATCGGCCGTGGCCCATGGGGCACACATGATTCCATACAAATAGTCCGCTTTGATTCGCGGACCCGAACTTAGGATTTCTTCGATCCAACGTTACAAAAAATAATAAACCAAATGCATAAACTTATTGAGCCACATGATTATTCGAACTAAAACAGCGAAACCTACTGGAGAATTTTTTTTTTAGTGCAGAATTCTCGAGATCTCCCTGCTGTAAAAGCTTGGTCGGGGTTGAGAGTCCCGAATCCGGGTGCCGTTGAAATAGGCCCCAGCCGACCGTCCCTCCTCCCGGATCCCAGATCCATCGAGGGGGCGGACCCATGCCGACGAGGGGTGGCCCTAGGGCGGTATGCCGCTGCAGATGGGATACGGCGCGTGGAGCCCGTAATCCAATGAACGGCAGGGGGGCCACGGTGGCTACTGGCTCGAAGGCGGGGCCGGTCCGGCGATGCCGGAGCGGTAGCGCGAGTCGAGGGTGAGACCGTGGAGCAGCTTGAACGATGGGCAGCGACCTGTGGGGGTAGACCGGCTGCAAAACAAGACAAAAACAAAGAAAAATAAAACCGGCTCCGATCAATAGAATCGCGACGGTAGAATGGAACCTCATGGAGGTTGTGTGGAGAGCTTTGGAAGCAGGGGCTTCGATTGGACCCCGGAGGGTAATGGAGAGCTTTGGATCAGGGGCTTCAATGGTGGAGAATGGTGGCTGCCATGGAGGAGGGGGTGGGGGAAGGGGCTGCGCGCAGAGAGAATTGGGTTTCTCTCTGCGAGTTATGTAATGAATATTTTTTATAAAATAAACTCAAATTTAGTAGAGAATAAAACTCAAAACTTAAATTGTTGTATTCTCTAACTTTAGACAATGCCTGAAATAAGAATAAATTTTTCTAAATTAAATTTAATTATAAAATTATAAAAAAAATAAAAATATAAAACAGTTAGAATATAATAAAAATTTAAAAATACAAAACCATAATATACCTAATGCACTGTGACAACTATTTATTAGTTTAAGTTCTAATTAGAAGAAAAAAAGGAAAGATACAGATAGTAAATAAAAATATTAAATATTAATATACAGTTAGATCTTATTAAAAAATATTTATTAATTCTACTACCGATTAGAAACTAAATAGAAAGATAAAGGTGATAAATTAAATATTAAATAATAATAGACGGTTAAGTTTTATTGAATAGTTATTTAGAGGAGAAATCTAATAAAAACCCTCCTTATCCTAAAAACTGTGTGAACCAATCCTAGCCATACACCCTTTAGATCCAACATTCACCATAATGCCACATCATCATCCCAATTCTACCAAAACTAACGTCCATTTCTTCCTTTCTCACACAAGCAAGGGCATAATTGTAAAAGCATGGTGTCATGTGGACAAGTGTCCATTTTTTTCTTAACCAGTTCACTAATTTAATATTTCTCGATTCGTTTGAACTCCGATTAGCTTCAAACTTGCGCCAATATTTTTATTTTTCCAAGGGCTTCAAATCAAGATCAGTCATGAATATATTTTTAAGCACGAAAATAAAAAGTTATATTGGGGTGATAAAAACAATGTTAAGTGTTGATAAATCTTCACTAATAAATTTGTTATATCGAGGTATCAAACTAGTGCTAAATAGTGTTTAGTGTTGATAAAACTAGTGCTTAGTGTTCATAAAAAAACATGTGATGATGTAATAAAAATCATGTTCGATTTTGGAAAATGAGGTGATAAAACTAGTGTTCAGTGTTGATAAACTCAGTGTATAGTGTTGATAAACCCAGTGTATAATGTTGATAAACCCAGTGTATAGTGTTGATAATAATTACACAGACTTAACTTTTTTTTTAAATCAGCCCCAAAATAAGGGGGATAACCTAGAGTTTAGTGTTGAGAAAAAAAAACATGTGATGGGATGATAAAAACACATGTAATTTAATGATAAACATAGTGTTTAGTGTTGATAAAACTAGTGCTTAGTGTTCATAAAAAAAACATGTGATGATGTGATAAAAATCATGTTCGATTTTGGAAAATGAAGTGATAAAACTGGTGTTCAGTGTTGATAAACCTAGTGTATAGTGTTGATAAACCCAGTGTATAGTGTTGATAAAAATTACACAGACTTAACTTTTTTTAAAAATAAGCCCCGAAATAAGGGTGATAACCTAGAGTTTAGCGTTGATAAAAAAACATGTAATGGGATGATAAAACACATGTAATTTAATGATAAACATAGTGTGTAGTGTTGATAAAACTAGTGCTTAGTGTTCATAAAAAAAACATGTGATGATGTGATAAAAATCATGTTCGATTTTGGAAAATGAGGTGATAAATCCAGTGTATAGTGTTGATAAAAATTACCCAGACTTAACTTTTTCTAAAATCAGCCCCGAAATAAGGGTGATAACCTAGAGTTTAGTGTTGATAAAAAAAGCATGTGATGGGATGATAAAAACACATGTAATTGAATGATAAACATAGTGTTTAGTGTTGATAAAACTAGTGCTTAGTGTTCATAAAAAAACATGTGATGATGTGATAAAAATCATGTTCGATACTGGAAAATGAGGTGATAAATCCAGTGTATAGTGTTGATAAATCCAGTGTATAGTGTTGATAAACCCAGTGTATAGTGTTGATAAAAATTATCCAGACTTAACTTTAAAAAAAAAAAATCAACCCCGAAAATATTTTTTTTCGTGCTTCAAAATATATTCATGACTGATCTTGATAGAAAGCCCTTGAAAAAACAAAACTAATGGCGCAAGTTTGAAGCAAATCGGAGTTTAAATGAAGCGGGAAAAATTAAATTAGTGAATTGGTAAAAAAAAAATATATGATGGTTTTACTAAAAAGCACTTACCCCTTACTAAAAAGTGCTGTTTTTTTGCAGTCAACAAGTCAACAAATCAATTGCATCTCATCCATCCATTCTTAAAATGAATGGCTTGGATTGGTTCACATAGTTTTTACGTTAAGGAGTGGTTTGTATTTGATTTTTCCTCTAGTTATTTATAAGTTTATTTCTAATTAAAAGAATGGAAAGATTAGATCTAATATACAGTTATTTATTAGTTATTTTTAATATAAAAAAAAGAGATAAGATTGATGAGTAAGGATGTTAAGTTCAGGTGGGGCACAGCTAGACAAATTACTAAAAATAATTCTGAAAACTACTTGTAAAACTGCTTTGGAGAGAATTGAGGGGGGGGGGGGGGGGGGGGGGGGGGGGGGCACGTGCCCCCCTGGGACCCACATAAATCCGCCACTGCGTGTGTGTATGTATATTTATTCTAGTATCTCATAACTGTTTTTGTTGCTGTGAATATAACTTTAAGAGATATTTTAGTTTGTATGTATCAGATAAATATAACAACTATACGATATTTAATTAAAAAATTAGTTTAGGTATATTTTTGTAATTATCAAAGAAGGTGACTAAAAGACAAGTTTAGGGTATGTTTTTATAATTATAAAAAAAGACTAAAAAGATAAGTTTAGGGTATGTTTTTTGCAATTATCAAAGAAGATCACTAAAACACAAATTTAGAGTATGTTTTTGTAAGTATCAAAGAAGATCACTAAAATACAAGTTTAGAGTATGTTTTTGCAACTATCAAAGAAGTTGACTAAAAATTAAGTTTAGGGTATGTTTTTGCAACTATCAAAGAAGATCACTAAAATACAAGTGTAAACGACATGAGAATCAACTCACAAAATAGGCGCGACAAGCGCACTAGTCATCAAGTAATATTCTGTTTTCAAAGTTCAAGTTATCGTAGCCGAGGGAGTAGTTAAGCAAGTACTCACCTCTTAATTTATTACTTAAGATATTTCTAAAATAATATGGTTTTGGTTTGAAAAATGATTACGGAATATTAAAAGCTATGTATTGTAAATTTCAATGAAAATCATATACAAAATTTCAAGATGGTTTTGAAATAAGAAAGAGAAAGCGATTAAGGAAATAACAGAGTCATAATATGTCAAATACGTTATCTGTAATTTGACTTATAATATATACAAGATTAGTCTAGTGACAACGAGAATTCTCTCAGATAATCCTAAACTCACGGTCAAATAGGATCATCTAACCACCGAACTATCTTTAATCGCGGTATAAAGAGACTTAAAGGATTACGTTTCATGAATTCCTCTAGTTTTTGGCATTGTAATTCTATGACTATTGTACGCGTGATAATCTAACTATCTTTAGTCTGGATTTAAACTTTGTGTGATTCTTATTTCCTTCTAAAGTTCTCAATTCTCAATTGTTGAATCCTAGAATCTAATGTATCAAGTGTCCAAGAAGATAAAGACTAAGAACAAATTCATACAAACCCTAACTTAAATACAAGTGTACATAAGTAACAAATAATCTCGTTAATTTACTTGTTCATAATATTTTCCCTACACTCTAGATCATTAAAAGTTTTGTTCATAATGATTTGATGCACATACAAGATGAACCATAGCATTGATTCTGAGAAAACCATGTTGGGAAACCCAGGGTCCTGGAAACCAAAGGGTAGTAAGAGGAAAAAGAAGCGCTAAAACTCGGTTGTGTACACCAAATTTGGATTGAAAAATTTCCCATCTTCAGTGAGTGATAGGTCTATTGTGAAAGAGACTTATGACTCTGCCTTGTAATATATGTGATTCCCAGAATGTAGGCGACCAAAACATAAGAATTCAGTAGTTCGGTGAGTTTTAAAATGTTGACGGAAGGAGATCTTGTCCTCAACAACTTCACTTATTAAATGTCGAGATCAAAGAGTGATGGGGATTTTGAACAACTGTGTTTAAGGTGAAGTAAAAGTTTCAATCTCCACCCGTGGTCTTATTGCTCCCAAAGTGGTAAAACCTTTGATTCGTTCTCTTTATTAGAGGATCAACTTAATTTTATAATTAAAGACTCAATTATAGTTATATTTTAACACGCGTATACGCGTCTTTACGGATAAACTCGTTTACAAGTTTAGAGGCGAATTATATAGAAGAGGAGATGAGTTCATTTACGAGAGATAAGAGTTTACCCATTTGGGGTAACTTTAATACATTATGAAGAAATAAAAAAATTGCAGAAAGTGGGATTCAAACCCATATTTGTGAGGTATAAGACTCTCTACTCTATTAGAACACCAACTTAACTAAAGGCTCATGCTTATAGTTGAAGGTTTAATTAAAGTTATATTCTAAAACTCTTGTTCCTACAAGCTACATGAGTGACAAAGATTTCCTTTGGTCTTCTGGAGAAAATTACAGGTTTATTGATCTCTAGTGTCTTATTGCTGGAGTTGGGAAGCCAGTTCTGTTTCAGTCATGAGTCATTGTTTAGAGCTTGTTCTCTTTGGAGAGTATGTTTTATTTTATTTTTTATCAAAAGAAAAATACGATTTTATTTGTGTGAAGTTTGTTCTGTGTGGGTTTCTGGTATATTGGCTGAAATACCTTGTTTTGTATCTTGAGTTTACTAATTTTGCAGACTTATCCTCTTCCTCATACTCATAGTGATCAAGTATTTGGATTTTTTGCATAGTGATCAAGTATTTGGATTTTTTGCATAGTGATCATTGTTAATATAATTACAGAAGAGGGCCTCTCTCCTATTAAAACACACTAGCAAAGAGATGTAGCAAGCCAAGCCAAAGAGTAGCTAATTATAGTTTACAGCCTGAACTAGTAGTAGAAGAAGAAACAGGATGACCAACTGCGAAACACAGAAGAGTACACAAAGTGATCTACTTAATACACACATAAGCTTATACTTAAAAACTGAACTAAGAAGCTAATTTTGAAAACTAAACACATATAATTCTACACCAGAGGGGGTGGTGTAAGGAAAGGAAAAGGAGGCAGGGGTAAAGTGGGGATTGGCAGTGCCGGGACTCCGGGGGTGATTCCAGGAATTGGCAGTGAGGGAATGCCTCCACCGCCGGGAAGGCCGGGAATTCCTGGAATCCCCCCTCCGCCGGGAAGGCCCGGAATTCCTGGAATGCCCCCACCGCCTGGAAGGCCGGGAATCCCCGGGATGGAAGGTGGCAGGGGCAGGCCTGGAATTCCAGGAATTGGGATCTGATTAGGTTGTGCCATGACGCCATCTTTGTTGTCAGCTAGGTTGTCTTTTGCAACCTGGTTGTCATTGTTGTCTTGATGATCAGTGAGCTTCACCATGTTGTTGTCTTTGTCGAGGAGGTGGCGTGCATGAGTATGGTGAATGGCCAGGAGGGTGAAGAGGCCCAGCAAGATGAGGAGGTTCATGGGTGTTCCAGAAGCCATGCTTATGAACATGCTTCCATCCATGGAGGGAAGGAATGTATTTATAGAGGGAAATGACTAGCAATGTGAAGGTGTCTAGGATGATGTGCCTAAGCTTTCTCTATAGAAATAATTCAATTTCAGAACCATCTACCTGATAAAATACTTCATATTATCCAAAATTCATATCATTTATAGCAGTTGAGGCATTGAAAATTGCAGGTAAAAATTATCGGAAAAGAACACTACCTAGGTGCCTATCATGCAACACATCCATGCATGCCTGCAAGTGTCCAATTCTGCATGCACTGCTCTGTTTATATATCTTCATTAATTACAACCCTATTCAATTCGAATGCCAGATATAATTAATATTATCAACTGTATATACATATATATATGAGAAATGGGCACGCATAGCAATGTCGCACCTCATGAGCAAGAAGAAGAAGATAAGCATGCACAAGACTTGAGCACCTCTGTTCTCTTCACATTAATCCCAAGTATGCTTTGCGTGTACGGACGTGAACTTCAAAGAAGCCTAGTTTATCTGGAAACCGACAACATTATTTATCTGCTACACAGTTTGATCACAGTATGTTTGTTGCACATATGAGAGAATTAAAATAGGAATCAACATAAGACGTTGGAACACAGAAAGAAAACTCAGGGCATCACTTTTACCCTTTTAAGAAACTTATTTATGAATGACAATGATATTATATCTACATTTCAAACAGTCTCTTTTAGCACTTACAACAAAATGAATGAAAGAATAGGTTAACACGTCAGAAACAAAGGCAAAGAATAAACACGGAACAAGACCTTCGTCATCGTCTCTGCTCTGCCCTGAATCTTCGTCTCTCAGGTCTTAGAGCTTTTGTGTGTGATCTTTACAATGACCGACAATGGAATCTTGATAACATGACCCTGGTCTCCAAAAAGTCCGATCCTTCCATAGCTTGCGACTGAGTTGTTAGTTTTGGCACTCATGGTTACTTTAAGTACCTGTTTCTCTCCTTTGCCTATGTAGAAATGTGTTGGGGACACCTTCACAGAAACACCGTATGGAGCACTCCAACCAACTCTGTATGTTTCATTTGCAGCAATGTTGACTACTGACCTTCTGATTGATCTGTACTGATCTAGTCTGGCTATTGTGATGGAGGGCAAGTTCAGGTCAGCACCGTTCATCAGAGATTTGTTGATCCCACAGTTTTGACCTGTGTAGTTCAAGACTACCGAAGCTGATCCATTAATGCCACAAAGAAATGCCATATACTCATCGTAACCTACAGAAAGAATGTATAATAATGAATCAGATGAGTTTAGAGATACATGACAGTGAAACAATTTTCCATTAGCAGGTGATGCAACAGATAGTGCTCTCTTGAAAAGGTCTCTAAATGTCTAGTCTAGTAGCAATTACTGTAATGTAGCCACATAATAATAAGTTAGATTTAACATAAATTTCCTACTATATGGGTGCAAATGCACATATATTATGGAGTGACTTACTGGAATCGAAAATTAGACCCGGATCCAGAGCTGCAGTTGCATTCACAAAGCCGCTGCCCATGTCAAAGGGTGTTGCTGGAGACTGATTTTGATCAGGGTTAGCATAAGCACGCTGAGCCATTATCGGATCACCATTGTTGTCATGCATAGAGGTTGTTGTGGATAGAGCAGACCCAATTGCTGAAGGACTGAGACCGGGAAACTTTTGTTTGATCAATGCAGCAAGCCCAGCTACATGAGGAGCAGCCATGCTGGTTCCAGACATCATCGCAAATCTCTCACCTATAGATAGTTGATACAGAGTTCATAAAAAGATCAATACTGTATGATCCTGTGATCACTCGCACTAAACTTCAAAAGTTAGTTATACCTTGAAATTCAACGGAGTCACTGCCAAGAGAACTCCAAGCAGCCCATATGAAATTCCCCGGTGCTATCAAGTTGGGTTTCATTATATCTGCATCATCAAGAACACTATCCTCTGGATCTGGTCCTCTAGCAGAGTAAAACATAACTTTTGGAGCAGAAGTGCTAAAATTTGCTTTTAGCCCACCCATAATGCTTGCAACTGCCCCAAATTTGGTAATTTTCTTTGTAACACCATTTGTTTCCAAAGAAGAATTGTAGTACTGGAGAAAAACCTGCCAATTAAAGAGTGCAAGAACAAATGTCAACCTAAACGGAAACCAGATGTGGCTAAATACTAACAGGTCCGACTCTCACTTGTGTTAGACATACAAGAAGAGAAATGTAAGAATAGGACAGAAAAGGAAACGAAAAGTAGTTCAAGACCGAGCAAACCATACTTTGGAATCTTCTGGGGATGGAATTATGATGCCAGGGATTTTCATTGGAATTGGGTTAAGCTGGAAACCAATAACAAAAGGATCCATGTAGAAAACAACGCCACATGCACTAAGGTTTTTTGCCGTTTTCAAGGCCTTTTTTACAGTGGACATCCCAAGCACAAACCGGATCGAATAGCTACAAATCAAGAGTTTCCCTTGGACCATATCCCGATTGAAGCTACTGGAGTCTTGGCATTCACCCACATACATATCACTGGTGACTGATGTGTCATTGTTCAGAGCATGAACTGCAGAAATCAATGTGTACATTGTATCCTTATCTGTACCCGCTGCACAATAACAAGGTAAAATGAATCTGAGTATGATATGTCTAGATCATGCATGATAAACCAGGAAACTAAATTGATATATGATCCTCGCTGAGAAACTATAAAAACCAGAATTATAATTATTGAAGAGTGACTGACGTGCAAGTCCTACTCCAGGAATAGTGACATTGTTGCCAAGAACAATAGAGTTAGTGTACATTCTGTCATGTGAAGCAGCTCCAACTGTATAAATCCACGGACTAAAGGAAGACATGCTCTTAGGTGATGGTCCAGTATTGCCCGCTGCTTGCACCACAAAAATGCCAGCCTTTACAGCTGATAACAAGGACATGTCAATTGGATTAAAAAATGTTGCAATACCAGGAGGCCGCCTGTTGGGAGTGATTGATAAGTTTATTATGTCTACCCCATCCTGGGCTGCCTGCAAATGAAGAGTGACAAACAAAAAAATTTATGTGAATGTATGAGTGAAGTTCATATATTAAATATGTAGGACTGAATTGTGAGTTTACATCCACAAATCTCCATTGATACAACTCACAGTAGTTGTATTGAAGGTAAGAATCCAGCATTTATACCTGGTCTATTGCAGCGACAACATCTGCAGCAAAGCCACCAAAGCTTTTGTATAATGCCTTGTAAACAGCAATGCTGGAAACAGATACTATGTCAGTACGTAAACAGCTATATACAGTAAAGAAACATATAGAAGAAGATATAGGAGGACCATTTCACAGATGATCGGGTATCATCATCAAGAGGGCTCATTCTAAGTTATTGTAAAAGTTTTCATGCTTAGAGTTCTCCATAATGATGATCTTGAATGCAATAGCCTTTATCACTATTTCTGTTGTGAGTTCTACTTGTTATGCTTTCAGTAGCAGCATAGAGGAGTGCCGCGTATTTTAGTTGGCATGTTCTACTCAGATCAAAATCTTAAATCCTATTCCACTTACTGTGCACGAGGAGCCATCCCACTTGCATTTCCAAAGTTCTGCCCAGCAACCACCACTGGAATTCCATGGTTTCCTGCCGCAACAGATGCTGTGTGCCTGTACTCATAGAGAGTTGATCGATCAGATGTTTTATATAAAATGGAATGAAAATCAATACAGTACATAAGCATATGTACTCACGTGCCATGGCCATCACCATCAAATGGTGAAGCATAATCCTTGGTTGAATTGAAAATGCCTCTGGTTATAGCAGATGCTGCAAAATGGCGAGCCCCAATGAGCTTCCTATTGCATGAACCAGATGGGAAATCCCGAGTAACCTCACAAATTCCAGAAAAATGTGCTGGGACTGGATAGGCTTTCCCAGATACACCATCAGCAAAGCTGGGGTGAGTTGGATCAATGCCAGTATCAATAAAACCAATCACTATTCCCTCTCCCGCAGCTTTAAATCCACCTTGTTGAACCCATGCTCCTTCGGTTAAACCCAAGAACTGTGGAGTATGAGTGGTCGCGGTTCTAACGGGGAAATCCAAGACTACATTTGCCACTTCTCCCCTCCTTGAGAGTTGGTCTGCCTATACAAGTTGCCAAAATTACAAACATTGAGTTTAAAATGTGTTTTGTGTATGGAAGTGAAACAATATTTCAAAAAACGAGCATAGAGTTCCCATAATCCTCCCAAGATCAAACCATAATGATGCTCTTGAATGTAGCCTAACAGTACCAACGAGTTCTAAAGAAGAAGAAATACTAATCATTGAAGGGGTCTATGGTGGATAACATACCTGCTGAGGAGTAACAAGGACAGAAAAACCATTAATCAAGTAATGGTAGCTGTACAGCTTCAGATATTTTCCTCCTCTTAAAACCCTCCTCAACAGCGAATCATGAACTTGGGAAATATAAGAGCCATACTTCGGATCTGATCTTGTAATGTTTCTAACTCTAACAAATGCATTGAAAGACATCATTAGTTCAGATTCAGTCAGCACTGTGCAAAAACCTCAAAGAAACTGCACCCTGAAGGCAATGAAGAGGGAGAGCATACAGTAATAGAAACCTCAAACCTGCAAGCATCTAATCCTGGACAAACTGTTACAGAGAAATCGGTCTGAATAAAGAAAAGATCTCAGCTTCCCAAACTATGTGCATAGACAGTGATCATCAACTGTTTTAGTTGAGCCATGCACAAACATCAAAAGATTTGAACAAAACCATCCAATTTTCTTAGTTTCTAATACAAAGTATCTCTTGAAAAAGTATACAAACAATGCCTGTTAATTTGTGCACCATTGGCATGTGAGGGAGTGGTCGGTAAATCAGAAAAAGTTTTTTTCCAAGTAGAACCCCACTAAACCAATTGACACATACAAGTCTCCTAAACAGCAAAACTGCCATAGAAGCCCCACTAAACCGATTGACACATACAAGTCTCCTAACTGAAAAAACCCCATAGAAGCCCCACGGCCTTACAAAAAGGACCCCATGAGACAAGCCAAGCCAGTACACAGGGAGACGGGTAATAGTCAATTGCTAGAAAAGAAGAAACATAAAATGAAATCACTTGTTGGCCCAAATATGTAGAGGCATACATTAGGAATCCACAAAACCAATAAACAATTTTTTTTATCATCAAACCCATCTGTACACAATGATCAATGACTAAACTTGGGGCAAAGCAGACTAATTTTCCCCAAAATGAAATGAGTAAACAGAGTACAAGAATAGCACCTGTGCTTTTGAAGCCTGGTTGATCTCCCAGCAGCACTATGACTGGAGTCATTATCGACCCTTGTCAACTCACCATTGTAGCTAGCTGCAGAAGCAACATATTGACGAGCAGCAACAGCCGGAGCTTGTTTGAGAGTGACAATGTACACAGCCGCAGTCTCATCATCTGAATAATGCTGACAGAGACTGCCCACAACCATCCCCAAGCAAAGCACCGACATTAAATACACCAAATAAATTCTCCCCATTTGGGGGAAATCTAGTGACAAACGGAAAAGCAATTCGCAGGAAACAAACACCCCCACAAATGTACCACACCCACCAACAAGAATTGAAAGCAGATGCTCCCAAACAACCCTAATCCTCCATTTTCAACCACAACCAACCAATCTCTCCAAGTACCCACGATAAATGGATGCTTCACAAGGAAGAAAATTCACTAAACCAGAGACCCTTTACCAGAATACGAATGTAGGTTTAAGACTCCATGGATGGGAAGTGAATGGCAAAGAAGAGAGGGCTGTTCTGGGCAAAAGTAAAAGAGCCTCCTTTTGGCTTTTGTACACTTTTTTTTCGAGAGAGAGAGAGAAGCAAGAAGAAGATAGCAGTAGCAGGATTAGTAAAGCATACAACGAGAATCTGCAACTTTTCCTTGGGTAATGTGAATATGAACGTTTTGTTAGCAAATGAAAATAAGAAGAAAAGGATGTGAAGTGTACAATGGCTTGCTTCTATGGCCACTCCATTTCTGACTGCAAGATTTTTGGTGTTTTCTGGGGATGGATTTTAGAAATGCCACTAGATTTCTGAACTAGTATCTTTTCTCGAATTTCTTTTGGATGTATTTAACGGAAACTATTTGAGAAAATCCAAAATCTTCAGCTCACACGTGAATTCTTCATTATTGGATATAATATCACTAAGTTTCTTATTAATAATAATGATAGTAAATTATGATGCTTTCCGAGTTCTCCCGTAGAGATTAGAAATGTGTTCAATGATATAAATAAAATTCAAATGATTAACTAGTGAAACAATAGGGTTAAAGCTCTCATGCACTAACATACTGAACCACATAACCTCTCAGAGGTTTCTCTCTAACCCTTTTAGGGTTCAACGCCGCAGTCGCTGTTTCCATTTTTTCCGATCGTCTTCTACCCTCCCTTCACCTCCACCACTCACGCAACCTCCTCCTTCCACTCCGCCTCCGCTGACAACCACGCAGCCGGGATAGCTGCTGCCCTCCACGAGCTTTCTGCCATAGTCGTCGTGCCTGCAAAGCCCCCGCCGCCATCCCTCCATCGTTCGCGGTCATCTCTACCCAGCCGCCGCCGGATATCTCCATCCCTCGTCTCCACAGACCGGATATGAAGACGTCTGATCAGATCCACCCCCTTGCAGAGGTTGTCCACCACCTGGTGACCTCTGTCCAGCGCGCCGCCGATGCCCCTCCACTGTTGTTCGGCCGGGATCTGGCTCCTCCGGTGCAACACCCTCGGAAGTCACCGCGTCCTTTGGCTCTAAAGGACAAACCGGGCGCGATTCTGGTCGCAACTGAAGAGGACCAGGTGCAGCAGACGGAGGCAGGGAAGCCTCCGAGACAGGGATGACCCGACCCGGCAGGGGTGGGTGGAGTCGATGTCGGACTATACCTACAGACCCGGGATAGCCAGTGCTGGGAGGTCCCGGGCAGCCTGCAACAACAGCTCAGTTATTTTACCTGTTTTCTCGTTATTTGCTTTGTTTCTGGAACATTTTATTTCTTGCGTCGTTTAGGGTTTTACATTTCATGTTTCGTTATGTTGAGACGATGGTAGGGAGTTGTCTTGAGTTTTTGCCCACGAGTTCAAGTGGACTAATATTATGGGTCTATGAGCGTCAGGCTTGCTACGGTCGGCCCGGATAAATATCTGGAACCCGATGCGGTCACGCCTCATCCTGTTTGATTGTTATTTGGCATTAATGAAAATCTGTGGTTACCAGTTTCAAAAACTAGTGAAACAATAACAAACAAAACAGACATGGAATTGTTGTGATTACTAGAAAATCTAACTAATGCACAAACTACTCGTAAATACGTTATTGCAATTACACTGTTTCGTAATAAATCTGTGGAATATTTCCACTGTCTCTGGTAATTGGAATTATGAAGTTATTCAGAGAGGAGTTCGCTTTCTTTTTCTAGTGGTCAACAAGTGTTCTCCAACGGTCCGATTTATTTGATAGGAAAGGGAATCTCTCTCGAATTTGTGGGGTCTTCAATTGTTTCGGATACTGTAATGTAGATGTTGGGTGTCTTGTGGGACAATGGTCTAATGGTAACTCCACCCCCAACTTTGTTCAGCCTCGAATTCAATCTGATTATATACTAGGGACCTTATTTTTCAAAATATAAATCATAACAATAAATAAAATAAATAAATAATTTTAAAAAGTTATTTTTATATACATGAGTAGTCTGATTGTATACTAGGGACCTTATTTTTCAAAATATAATTCATAACAAGAAATAAAATAAATAAATAATTTCAAAAAGTTATTTTTATATACATGAGTAGACGGACCGGAAAAGTCTATCTGTATAAGTCGACCGAAGAGTTCTAAGGGCAACCCCAGTGGTATCATTATTCATTATTGACCAGACCCGGAGCCAAACTCGTGTCACCAACATTATGCCAATATAGCCAGTCGTTTTTCACGGACGGTCCCGCCAACGCGCAGTTAAACCTTTGTCACCAGCATTGCTTCATTATCAGTGTTCTAAACATCTCGATCAGGTCCCGCCTAGGCGTCATTTCCTTATTGGCCGACCCGATTAATCTCCGCTTAATCCCCGTTTAATCCCCGATTAATTCCTAAAAGGTCCTAGCCGCCCAACTAGCGCCTAGCGATTTTTAAAACTTTGTTCATTATAGTCGTTTTCCAAGCACGGTCCCGCCAACGCCCAACCGAACCTGCACACGCGCGTAGTTGTCACACTCGGACCCGTTGGTGGTAGCAAATCATGCCACAGCATGTGGCGGCTCAAATTCAAAAACAAAAATTGTTGTTGAAAACCAACAGTCCTGAAGTAATTTAAAAAATAGAAATTAGTTATAGAATAACGATAAATAAAACATCATTATTTTTTCCTATAAAAGCCTATCAATCTGATTTATGAACCCATTATTGTATTAATCAATTCTCTCTTAAATTCCTTCATATTGAACATTACGAGATCGATGGCGTCGGATGAACTACCAATGATTGAGAAAGATATGGAACGTACGACCTACAATGTAGAAACCGCCTCGGTCGATCCCGGTCGAACTGGTGATTTTTGGAGAAAGTAGACTTTCCGCCGGAAAAGTCAACCGATGACTCCGGGAGTCATTCGGGACCTTTCTGGGATCCAAAAATCTTATTCGTCGTTACGGGTAGCTTAGTTGGGTCGTTTCCTTTCAAATGTGTAATTTTGAGACAAAGTCAACCCGGGTCAAACTAGGTCTAATTAGGGGCTAAATAGAATTAAATTATTTGAGCTGGATTTATTTGGGTAGAGGTGGTCCCCACATGGACACATGTCCATGGTGGCTTGGAAGGGAAGAAATGGGTGAGATATGACCAAATTACCCCCATGTGAGCTAAAGAAGGAGAGAGGGAGCAAGAGGGGCACTTTACAGATTTCTCCTTTAGGTTTAATACCTTATTGGGACACATTTCAGCCCAATTACTCTTGTGTTGGCCGAAAATCACCAAGAGAGGAGAGAAGGAGGAGCTCCAAAACTTGGAGCAGAAGAAAGAAGGGAAAGGAGGCTTTTTTAGGTGATTTCTCCACCAAAACTCTTGCATTCTTCACTAGTTCTCATCTCTTCTTCATCCCTCAAGGTAATCCCTCGTCTTAATCCCATTTTGTTGAAGTTTGGATTATGGGTGAGGGAAAAGCATGAACAAGTTGGGTCTTCAATGGGTTTTGGATTTGTGTTATTTAGAAGATTGATTTGTGGATTTAAATGGAGTTGGATAATGAGAAATCACTTGGGTTTGTAGTTTTGATGAAACCCATTAAGGGTAGTGAAGTTTTGAGGTTTATGGGACTGATTTGGAAGTTTTTGATGGATAAAAATGGAGTTTTTTGGGTTTTATTTCGTGGAGAAGAAGATGGAGGAAGAAGAAGGACGAAGCTGTCAGACCCGTCACGGATCCGTGATGGGGACCGTGACGGCGAGCGTCACGGCTCCGTGACAGGGGCCGTGACGGCACACGTCACGAGTCCGTGACGTCACCCGTGATGGGGAACCTCAAGGTTCCGTGACCCGAACCGTCACGGAGTCCGTCAAGGCTCCGTGACCCGAACCGTGGTAGATCAGATTTGGGCCTTTTGGGCCCATTTTCATCATTTCGGGTAATTAGGACGGTTCTCTATAACAGAGCCTATTTGGGGATAAGTTGGGATGTTTTCTCTTTAAACCGCTTTTGAATTAGCATTAATTCTCGGATTGTCTTGTGATCTTAGATGTTGGACCCGAGCACGGCAGAGGAGGCTTTTAGGCGTCTCGAAGTGACTAAGCATTTGGAAAGCGATCGAGGTATGGAAAGTAGCGAATACCGGTTTAATTGCGGAAAGTTACTAGTGTGCATATAGGTTGCGAATACTTGATATAATGATAGAATTGCATGTAGGATGTGAGGAACGAGTGAAGTGAGGGATAACTTACGAGCCAGGTCGTGCCGTAAGTTTGGGAATTGCTGTGATGTATGCATGTGGGCCATGTCGAGCCCTTAGGTTTGTGTGTTGGTTGTGATGCTATGATTGATGATTGTGATGCGTGATATGTGGTTTATCTGTTGTTAGATTAATGATCATGATATGTTATGCTCGGCGTGGTATGTTTGTATGTTATGACAAGTGTGATATGTTTGGTATGACGTGAACCAATGCTTGTGATATGATCGGGTGATTGATAGACCGATGTGATGTGTTGTGGTAAGATTGTTTGGCTTGGTATGCCGTTAGTTGAACTATGGTATTGTGGTATTGTTGAGACTTTCGTGGTATGTTCCGAGACGAAGTGTATCCCGGTACGATACCTACATCGAGGGGGTATGCCAGTGTAGGGTGGTATCTAGGCCGAGGGTGTGGTCCCACGTACGCGGTCCCCCGGTGTTACTAGTTCCGGTACAATACCTACATCGAGGGGGTATACCGGTGTAGGGTATCTAGGCCGAGGATGGTGTTGTCACGCCCCAATTTCAGTAAACCGAACTCAGGACGCGAACATTTAAAATAATAAAACACTTTGAGACCTTTTCCATTTAAACACTTTAAAATATCAGTTTAGTTCAACAAAATAATATTTACAACTTAAAACACGTCCCAACAAGTGGACAAAAACATGGTATACGTCGCTAGACTCAAATAACCCAGAATCCCGCTTCTAGCTCTTCAAGCTTCAGAAGCTCACCTAGTCCAATCTGCGAACGGTACCTGTAGGAAAAGCAGCTAGGGGTGAGCGTTCGCTCACCACCACGGATAACAAACTGACTACGGCATAATTAGCAGACAAAGCCGGTAACACCAATAACGAGGTCCAACACCGGGGAACACTGTCTTCAACCCAAGTACTCTGACTGGACATACACCCACTGTTACCTTCCTTGACCCACTCAACACTCTGACACGCAAGGTAGACCCGACACAACGATCATGACCTCTTCCAAGGACTCAATATAAAGCTACGCAACACCAAACAAGATCACAAAGGATCGCACACCAAACAAGATCACAAAGGATCGCAAACCAGCTGCCAACTGCTTAGTGCCAAGAACGCTCACACCCTCCCGAGACTCTAACTCGGTCAAGCCAACCCAAGAATGCTTGCAACTTACCGAGACTCTAACTCGTAAGCCAGCCGGAGAATGCTTGCAACTTACCGAGACTCTAACTCGTAAGCCAACCAAAGAATGCTTGCAACTTACCGAGACTCTAACTCGTAAGCCAGCCAAAGAATGCTCACAAACCCAAACCACACACGCGCGGCCAGGACCCCTTTATTGATGGGCGGGCCCCCTACCCCGTCTGAACATGCAGACGCGTGTGCTCGTGGACCCCCATTTCACGAAGCGGGCCCCCAACCTCAGGTAACCACAATTACAATCACAATCACAAGCAAGTTCAACAACCAGTAACAACGCAGGTTCAACACTCACAGACACTCATGGCCACCCAAGACACCAACAGTAAAACTCGGACTCAACAGCCCCACAGGCACTCACGGCCTCCCAAGACACACCAATAGTAAAACACGGACTCAATAGCCCCACAGGCACTCACGGCCTCCCAAGACACACCAACAGTAAAACACAGACTCAACAGCCCCACAGGCACTCACGGCCTCTCAAGATACACCAACAGTAACTCACGGGCTCAACAACCCCACGGGCACTCACGGCCACTCAAACCACCAACAGTAAAGACACGGGTTCACAACCCCACGGGCACTCATGGCCACCCAAAACACCAAAGGTAAAGACACGGGTTGAACAACCCCACGGGCACTCATGACCACCCAAAACTCAACAATAATACACACTCGCAACTTACCGAGACTCTAACTCGTAAGTCAGCCAAAGAATGCTTGCAACCTCCCGAGACTCTAACTCGGTCAGGCCAGCCAAAACCCCAGCAGTAAAGTACGGGCTCTCATGGCCACCCAAAACACAAATAATAACACGGGCTCTCATGGCCACCCAAGACTCAACAATAATACACGGGCTCTCAAGGCCACCCAAGACACCAAATAATCAATCAACCTCCGGCTTAACCAAAGCCTTCAACAGTCTTAATATCAACAGTTTCTCAATCAACCTCCGGGCATGGTCATATGCCTCCAATACTCCTAATATCGATAAGTTCACAATCAACCTCCGGGCATGGCCATATGCCTCCAATAATTCTAATATCGCTAAGTTCTCTGTTCCTACGACACTACTAAGTGTCACATGCTTTTCTCATAAACGCTACATTCCCGTATCATGCCTTTCTAATATTCGATAAACCTACTTAACCCACGACACCCCGGTGTCACATGCAATTCTACTGTTAACTTTCCCTAGTCAGAGCCGAGATCCGGCTACTTTTCCCTACCTCTTGTGTGTTCTCCCAAAAGCCAACCAACGAGCTCCGGTGATGATCTCAGTCACTCACCCAGCTTTCCCTTGCCTCGGTCCGTGGCACGATCTAAAAGAACACAATTTAAAGGCACTTAACAACTCGCAGGAATAAACTGAAAATCATTAAACTCGATGCCCAAACTTAACCCCGACAATGTCGATCACTCCCAAACTCCCCAAATACTCGACATTGTCGATAAGGGACCCGTCAAGGCCCGATTCGCCCGACATGGCGAATCTGCCCGGGTTTTGTAAATGCCCTTCCGGGGATCCAAAAATTCCCGTTTTCGTTTCTACGGTCTTAGAATAATTCAAGGGTCCCAATGTACTTGACCGAATCGAATTCCGACTCCCGAGTCAATTAATTTCCGTTTCAAGTTTCTAAAACCCGTTAATTGTAACTTTTCCAATTTAAATCCAATTTTCGATTCGGTTAAGGATAAATGGTCCGGGGAACGTTTTAAATCACCCGAACACAAAACCCGATCACCCCAGCACGTGGGCCCCACCCGGCCAAGCTAGGCCGTGGGCCCTAGGGTTCATGTGGGGCTCGGCCATCATGGTGGTGGCTGGTCCCAGCTCCGGCCAGCCACCACCCACGGTGGCCGGAGCTCCTCCCGAGCCTCCGGTCACCGGAAAACGTCATCTTTCCCCTCCAAACACCTCCAAAACGTCTCCAACAATTACCCCAACATCAAAACCACCTTAAACTAATAGTTTTACAAAAACCTAACTTCCAAAATTAATCAGAACGAGAATCGGTTCGGTGTATACCGTAGAGGAGAACGAGGTGAAGTAGATTGCTCCTTGCCTCGAGACGATCCAAGGGTTGGATATGGCGTGAATAGTGCCCAAACCCTAGCTTTCTCTCTTCCTTCTTCTCCTTCTCTCCCTTTCTTCTCTCTTCTTTCTCTTTCTAAACAACTAACTCTAATTTCTATTTTTTTTTTCTTTTTGCCCTATATGGCCGGCCACCCCTTGTCTTCTCATCTTTATTTTCCCCCCAAAACTAACACAACCACATATTGGCCAAGTGTCACGTGGGTCCCGCACCTTTTGGAAAATATCTCCTAGATATTTTCCAATCAGATTAGCGAAAATCGGACGTTTCGGGCCCCGAACGGGCACTTTTTCCCAAAAATTACGAAACTTGGCGGGCTACAAGGAAACGGCTCAACTAAGACCGCTGCGACGACGGCTAAGCTTTTTGGATCCAAAACGGTCCTCGAATGGACCAAAACGTCGCTCAGTTGACTTTTCTAGCGAAAAGTCAACATTTCCCAAATTGAACAGAAAGTTGCCCTGATTCCCCCGGAACTCATTTTGGTTGATAACGGGGTCAACTCAAGTCCGGTATGACACTCGGGGTCATTTTAGGTTCAATTAAGTGTCAGTCTTAAAATTTTTAAATTTTCCTGTTTTTTGCAGGTTTGACTGGCGTTGACCGGGAGTGGTTATTACAGGTGTGATACGTACCCCGATGTTGTGTGTTCCGGGAAGACATCTAGGGCGATGTTGTGTGGTCTTGTATGATGTATCGTGATTGGCACCCCAATGTCGTGTTCCGGGAAGATATCTAGGCCGATGTTGTGTGGTCCGGTACGATATAGTTGAGTCGGGTTGTGGACAGCCGACGGAGTTCGGGGACTACTGTACGGGACGTGTGGTTGTTCTACTGTATGTTTTTACTTGATGACTGGTTATGTGAGGGGACTAAGTGTGGTTATAGTCATGTGAGTGTGGTTTGTGATTATGGAAGTTCCGTGATTGTCATTAGTCGTTGTGCTTTGCTAGTATGCCCTAATTGGACGGTTACTCGTGGTGGTGAGCGGATACTCATCAGCTTAACTACTTTTTCCTACTGAGCGAAAGCTCACCCCTCTATTTTCTTTTACTATTCCATAGGTTTCGAGCGGGATTTGGTCTAGCGGGATTCTCGGAGCTTGGGAGCTAGCGAGAGTCTGAGTCTAGTATGGTCTAGAGACGTACCTTCTATTTTGTTACTAAATTATTATGTTGTGATTTCCGAGCTGTTGACTCGCATTGTCAGATTTATTGGTTGAATTATCTTTTTGGAACTTATATCTTTTATAAATCATTTTTATTTATTATTGTTTCATAGTTCACGTCTCGAGTCCGGTCAAAGCCGGATTTGGGGCGTGACAGACAAGATTATTGCCAAAATAGAGGCCAACTTAGAATGGATTATTGGACGAAGTTGTAGAAGGGCCCGGGGAGAAAAGGGTTTTTTTTCATGGTCGTGACGATGCCAACGAACGTTCGTTGCACAGAGCATTTGTTTTATAGGGAAGCTACATTTTGGCGTCCATTTCGAATGAGTTAAACCATTTTTCTTCGTATTGTGGAGGTCGTTGCAGCTCATGACAACTAGTTTATTCAAAAAACGAACACGACGAGTCAAGATGGGTTTACTCCACACCGGAAATGTGCAGCTGCAGTTTGGATGCTGGCATGCAAAGACGTCGTAGTCGTAGAAGGGTCCCGGAAGAAAAGGGGTTGTTTTGTTTCGAGTTCGTGACGATGCCAACGAGCTTTGTTACACGGTTACTTTGCAGGGCATTTGTTTTACAGGGAAGCTACATTTTGGCATCAATTTCGAATGAGTTAAACCCTTTTTCTTCGTACTCTATTGACATTGAGTATGAGACATTTTGGCGTCAGCTGCCTTTCGGAAGGTGAGACAAATGCCAATATGTCAATTTCGAATGAGTTAAACCCTTTTTCTTTGTATTACAGGGAAGCTACATTTTGGTGTCGGCTGCCTTTCAGATGCAGGCATGCAAAGGCGTCGTAGTCCACGTATTGGCGTAGAGTATGAGAGCTATGACGATGAGGAAGATTATGCATATGACGACGTCACAAAAGGTGAGACAAATGAAGACACATACAAATCTGATGATGAATTTTTCTGAAGATCACTCATGTCAACCATATAACCAACACTCCATGGGCTATGTTATATCCCTTCTAGGAATAATGTTTAATTCATGTGCAATGTTAGAGTAATATAGATTAATATAAAAGTTTTCTTGTTTAATTATTATGGCATCCTTTTATTATAGTTTGTTATTAACTATTAAATCACCTATTAATATTAACTAGTCTGGAAAAAAATTGTTTTCTTTACATATAAATCAGATTAATAATATTTGATTCTGAGTTTTTCTACAAGCGTCACAATAAACATCACATAAATGTATAATTTCACAATTCAACATCGCGACTTCCAGCACCGATGTCTCAAAAATATAATATTTTATTTCAGATTTTGGGTTCAGCTTCAAACGAGACATCGCACCAATGTACATGCCTAATCTTCACCTTAACTTATCTCTGAAATCATCAAATTTGTTCAACAAATACATTAAACCCAACATTAGTTTGAAGCATTTTGCCAATAATATGTTTACCTTCTTCTTTCTTTTTTTATGTACAAAGTACTATTGAGCTCTCCTTTAACCCTCAAGCACAGAAAAATAAGGCACCTGGCTAAGCATGGTAAAATAAAGCTAGAAAAAAAGTTTGGTACCACGAATAGCACCCCTACCAGCTCCCACAAGAAACCAAAGAACAGAATACTCTATCGTAGATATAACAGCCAACCAGCCACAAACAGCGCAAAAAATAAAAAATAAACTCAGCACATCGAGCTACCGATGTTACGATCCATCGATGGACTTTGCAACACACCAAAGGATAACGAATCCTTTTTACAAGAGAGAAGAAAAAAAAAACAACTCATTTCAATGCATGTGAACTGCATCCAAACAACAACATCATCGGTGTCCAGGATTTACCCATTAAAAACACATCTGTTTTGAGCTAACTATATCTCTCATGACACCAAAGCACCCAACGAGCACCATATTGTTCTCGTATAACGAGGGACCATGAAGGCCCACGGCTCAAGAAGCCTCTGCATATCTCTAGGGATAATTCAATAAACTCCCTACTACAACATGGCCGAAAACCAAATAAGTCATAAAAGCATTTACCGTGTTGGGGTTTGAAAGAACCACCCCCAGTCGATCTCGGTCGAACCGGAGGTTTTCGGCGAAAGTTGACTTTTTGCTGGAAAAATCAACTGATGACTCTGGGAGTCATTTGGGACCTTTTCGGGGCCCAAAAAGCTTAGCCATCGTTACGGTTAGCTTAGTTGGGCCGTTTCCTTTCAAATGACTGTAATGTTGGGAAAAGTCAACCTGGGGCCTTTTATCGGTCAAACGCGGTCCGATTAGAGACTAAACCTAATTAATTAAGTGAGCTGGATTTGTTTGAGCTAGGAGTGGTCCCCACATGGACATGTGTCCATGTTTTCTTGGAAGGGAAGAAATGAGTGCAATTTGACCCTTATACCCTTAATGGGTGAACTTGAGAAGAGATAAGGTAAAGGGGTATTTTGGGCAACACTGTCACGCCCCAATTTCAGCGAACCGAACTCGGGACGCGAACTTTTAAAAACATGAACACTTGAAACCTGTTTTTAATAAAAGCTTTGACATTTCCATTTACTTCTCAAAATAATAGTATTTACAATACAAAAACGTCCCAACAAGTGGACAAGGTACAACATCCGTCACTAGACTCAACAAAAGTAAAGACCAGACTCCGCTCCAAGCTCCATGAACTTCAAGAGCTAACCTAGTCCGTCCGGTGATCAGTACCTGTAGGAAAAGCAGCTAGGGGTGAGCGTTCGCTCACCTCCACGGATAACAGACTGACTATGGCATAATTAACAGAAAAAGCCAGTAACACTAAAACCAAACCCGACGCCGGGACTACAGTCCCCAACTCAAGTACTCAAACTGACCCACAACCCGTCACCTTCCTCAACAGACTCGACACTCGATAAAAACAGTGTAGACCCAATACAACTATCGACGACCTCCTCAAGGACTCGAACGAAACGACACAACACCAAACAAGATCACAAATGATCGCACACCAGCTGCTCAGTAACCAATCTCAATCAGGTCAGGGTTCGACCTATCGCAATTCCTCGACACGAAGTCGGATCAGGCTGTCGACCTTTCAAACTCGCAATTCCTCGACACTAAGTCGGATCAGGCTGTCGACCTTTAAAACTCGCAATTCATCGACACTAAGTCGGATCAGGCTGTCGACCTTTAGAACTCGCAATTCATCGACACTAAGTCGGATCAGGCTGTCGACCTTTAAAACTCGCAATTCATCGACACTAAGTCGGATCAGGCTGTCGACCTTTAGAACTCGCAATTCATCGACACTAAGTCGGATCAGGCTGTCGACCTTTAGAACTCGCAATTCATCGACACTAAGTCGGATCAGGCTGTCGACCTTTAGAACTCACCACCCCAGGTAACCACAAACACAATCACAGGCAAGTTCAATCACACAGGCACTCAAGGCCACTCAAGACACCTCAACAGTCAAGACTCGGGTTCAACAACCCCACGGGCACTCACTGCCACTCAAGACACCAAATTAAATACACGGCTCTCATGGCCACCCCGACTCAACAATTAAATACGGGCTCTCAAGGCCACCCAAACTCAACAATTAAATACGGGCTCTCAAGGCCACCCAAACTCAACAATTAAATACAGGCTCTCAAGGCCACCCAAACTCAACAATTAAATAAAACGCACGACAACCTCCGGCATACTCGATGCCTCCAACGGTCCTAAAATCACTAGTTTCACAAACAACCTCCGGGCATGGTCATATGCCTCCAGTAATTCAATTATCGCTAAGTTCTCTGTTCCTACGACACTACTAAGTGTCACATGCTTTTCTCTTGAACGCTACAATCCCGTATCATGCTTTTCTAATAATTAAATAAATCTACTCAACCCACGACACCCCGGTGTCACATGCAATTCTACTATTAACTTTCCCTAATCAGGGCCGAGATCCGGCTACTTTTCCCTACCTCGTATACAATCCCAAAAGCGCTCCAACAACACCCGAAGCACACTCAGTCACTCGCCGAGCTTCCCCTTTCCTCGGTCCGTAGCACAATCTAAAAGAACACAAATTTAAAGTACTTTTAAACTAGTACGAATAAACCAAAAAATTTACATACTTAACGCCCAAACGTAACCCCGACAATGTCGGTCACTCCCAAACTTCCCAATTATTCGATATTGCCGAAAAAGGACCCGTAAGGGCCAGATTCGCCCGACATGGCGAATCTGCCCGGTTTTGGTTAATTGCCTTCCGGGGCTCCAAAAGCTCCCGTTTTCGATTCTACGGTCTTAGAATAATTCAAGGAACCCAACGCACTTGACGGAATTGAATTCCGACTTCTAAGTCAAATAATTAACGTTTAAAGTTTCCAAAACCCGTTAATTACAACTTCTCCAATTTAATTCCAAATTTCGATTCGATTAAGGATAAAGTGGTCCGGGGGACGTTTTAAACCACCCGAACATTAAAACCCGAGCAACCGAGCACGTGGGCCCCACCCAAGAGGCTTGGCCGTGCCCTAGGGTTTGAGGGAGGGGCTCGGCCACCAAGTGGTGGCTGCTGCCACCTCCGGCCAGCCACCACATGGCCGGCCGGCCACCACCCACGGTGGCCGGAGCTCCTCCCGAGCCTCTGGTCACCGGAAAACGTGAAATTAAACCCCCAAACACCTCTAAAACGTCTCCAACACCTCCCCACACTCTACACAACCCTAAGCCTTAGTTTATAACCAAACCCTAGCTCTTGAAAATAATCAAAACGAGAATCGGTTCGGGTATTACCGTAGAGGAGAACGAGGGGAACGGGATTGCTCTTTGCTTTGACTCGATCCAAGGGCTCGATCACAAACCCTAGCTCAACCTCCCTTCTTCTCTCTTCTTCTCCTTCTCCTTCTCTCTCTAAAACCTCTCTTCTAATTTCTAATTTAATTAAAACTAACAACTAACTCCAAAAACTCCCCCCTTTTTACCCATGTTCGGCCAACACTTCCCAACCACACCTTTTCCCTCCAAAAATTACACCACCATATAATTGACAAGTGTCAAGGTGGGTCCCAACCTTTTGGAAAATATCTAGTTGATATTTTCCAATCAGATTCGCGAAAAACAGACGTTTCGGGCCCCGAACGGGCACTTTTCCCAAAAAAAATTTAAACTGGACGGGCTTCAAGGAAACGGCCCAAATAAGACCGCTACGACGACGGCTAAGTTTTTCGGGTCCAAAACGGTCCTCGAATGGACCAAAACGTCTCTCGGGTGACTTTTCCAGCGAAAAATCAATCTTTCCCAAAATGACCAGGAAGTTGCCCTGAGTCCCCCGTAACTCATTTTAGTCGATAACGGGGTCAACTTAAGTCCGGCATGACCCTCGGGGTCAATTTAAGTTAAGTTAAGTGTCTGTCTTAAAATTTTTAAATTTTCCTGTTTTTCACAGGTTTGACTGACGTTGACCAGAAGTGGTTATTACAAACACTTTCTCTAGGTTCAAGACACCAAATTGGGCCATTTTCACTCATTTTTGCTGCATTGGCCGAATTTAGAGAGGGTGGAGAGAGAGAGTGAAGCTTGAAGAACAAGAAAGGAGGGAGCTTTTGGGTCATTTCTTCATCAAAGGCCTTGATTCTTCCATTTTCTTCTTCTACTCCCCATTTCCAAGGTAATCATCTAATCTTTCTTTGTTTTGGGTGATTTTGGTTCATGGGTTTTGAGGAGAAATGAAGAACTTGGTTGGGTTTTGAGTTTTGGGTATTGGATGATGATTTTTGGAGAGAAAAGGAGGTTGGATGATGAATTTAAATCAGTTTGTTGTGTTTTTGATGAAGACCCATGATGGGTTTTGAAGTAGAGACGTTGTAGGGGCTGTTTTGGAGCTTGGGGAGGTCATCAATGGAGGTTTTGGGGGTTAATTTCGTGGAAAACAGAGGTTGGAGGAAGAAGACGATGAACAGTGCCAGACCCGTCACGGATCCGTGACGGGCACCGTGACGGGAGACGTCACGACTCCGTGAGGGAGACAGTGACGGCGTCAGTCACGGTTCCGTGAGGAGAACCGTGACGGCGTCAGTCACGGCTCCGTGAGGAGAACCGTGACGGTGCAACCCACGGACCCGTGGTCTGATCCGTTACGGAGCCCGTTAAGGCTCCGTGACCCGAACCATGACAGACCTGAATTGGGCCTTTTGGGCCCATCTTGTTGAATTTCGAGTGTTTAGGACGGTTATCTATAACCGAGTCCTTTGGGGGTAAATTGGGAATGCTTTCCTCTTCAAAACTTTGTGGATTACTCTTAATTCGCGAATTGTTTTGTGATCCAAGACCTTGGACCCGAGCGTGACGGAGGAGGAGGCATTTGGATCTCGTGAAGTGGAGGAGGAAGCTAGCCAGGTTGTCCGCGGCTAGGATTGGAGTGCTTTTGAGGTAGGGAAAGTAGCGAATACTGGTTTAATTGTGGAAAGTTACTAGTATGCCTATATAGGACAATAATAATAACCGGAAGAGTCTTAGTTTGCATACAGGATATGATTCACTAGATTAACCGCTTTCAATTATGGGAAATTGTCGTGCTGGTAGAATGGCCATGTCGAGCCTTAGGGTTGTGTGTTGATTGTGAAAACATGATCTTTGATTGAGATGCATGATATGTGACTTAGCCGTTGTTAGGTTGAGAGTCATGATATGGTATGATCGGTGTAGCATGTTGTTGCTATGTTTTGGAAAGTGTGATGTGCGTGTTGTGACGTGACAAATGGTTGTGATATGGTCGAGTGAGTGATAGACCGACGTGACATGTACTTGTGGTAAGATTTTTGGGCTTGGTAAGCCGTGTTTGATTTATGGTATTACGATGCGTGGTATTATCTTGATGTGTGTTCCAAGAGGAGTTGTATTCCGGTATGGTACCTACACCGATGGGGTACGCTGGTGTAGGGTAGTACCTAGGCCGACGGTGTGGTCCCACGTATGTGCGGTCCCCCGGTGTGTTATTCTGGTATGATGCCTACATCGAGGGGGTATGCCGGTGTAGGACATCTAGGCCGACGGTTTGTGATTTGGCCGACGGGTCGTGTTTGGCACTAGGTGTCGTGTTTACACCCCGACGGATTTCCGGGAAGACGTCTAGGCCGATGGTGCATTCCGGTACGATGTATTGTGATTGTACCCCGACGGATTTCCGGGAAGATATCTAGGCCGATGTTGTGTGTTCCGGTATGATATGATAGAGTCGAGTTGTGTACAGCCGGCGGAGTTCGGGGACTGTGGTACGGGACGTGTGCTTATTTTATTGTATGTTGTATGTGTGATACTTGAATAAGTGAAGTGAGTGTAGTGTGATAGTGGTCGTGTAAGTACGTTTGTGAGTGTGGTCATCGTCTTGTGACTGAGGATTGTGGTTATGAGATTCCCGTTTGGTGGTTAGTTGTGATGTACTAGTATGCCCTAATTGGACGGTTACTTGTGGTGTGGACGGATGTTCATAACTTTAACCAATTTTCCTACTGAGCGCAAGCTCACCCCTTTTACCTTGTTGTTTTACAGGTCATGAGCGGGATTTGTGCTAGCGGGATGCTCGATGCTTGGGAGCTAGCGAGGGTCCTAGGCTAGCTTTTCTAGAGACGTACATTTTATCTTTTACTGAACTCTTTATTACGTGGTTTTTATTTGAACTAAGCATTTTATACTGGATTTCGTGAGCTGTTGACTCACTTTTATCGGATCATTATTAGTGTTGAAACTCATTTCTTTCAAATTGTCTTTTATTATCTATTTATTTAAGTTCACGTCTCGAGTCCGGTCAAAACCGGATTTGGGTCATCCCGATCGCGCATTAGGGGGCGGTGTTGCGTGTGGGGTGCCTCCGAGTCCGGCGCCTCAAGCTTCGTCTCGCTCCGACGACGTGTAGCCGACGGCTTCAACTGTGGGCCCGACACCTCCAAAAACGTGAACGGTGTACATGCCCTTCGAAATCGGAATCAACGTACATGAGTCCTTTGCACCTTAGATCAGAGACCTCCGACTCAACATAGACCGATTAGGATGTAAGGGCATGTGCAGCTTGGTAGGATTTGTAGGTGTTGGACCCGGACTCGTAGCCGAAGGCATGCGCTGCGAACTGTTGGAGTGAGAGACAATCTTAGGCACCATACCCGAAGGAAGACGACGCGCAGAGCTGAACCCTGACGCGCGGTCGGCGTTATGGACTCGCACACGGCCTGGCCAACCAGTCCCCTCACACCACGTGCTCTTCCTTTGTTCCTTCTTTTTTTGTAACTTTTTATTTATATTCTTTTATTCTTTTTATATTTTTACATTCATTTTTAATTATTTTAAAAAATTATATTTAAATATTATTATTATTATTATTTTAAATTATTTTATTCATTTTTTATCTTTTGTTTTTCATTTTCTTTTAAAAAAATTATTTCTTTTTATTTTCTTTTTAAATATTTTATTGTTTTTTGTTTCTTTTTAAATCTTTTTTTATTTTTCTGAATTCATGTATTTATTTATTTTTATTTATTAATTATTTTTTCATTTTAAACTTTATTATTTTCTTTATTTATTTTAAATTATTTTTAATGTTTACATTATTAATTATTAATTTCTTTTAAATTATTTTTTTAATTTTTATTTTTTTTACCAGTGATAAATATACTTCTTAGCCATGTCATTTACCTTAATTTCACGTCCTAACCGTGTTTCACCTTTTGTTTTATTTCCTAACTGTGACTGTTCAAAATTTTGTAGTTCCTAACATAAAGGTGACGAAATCCGTTTGACTTCATGGATACATTTGTTTGAGTACCCAAACCTTTAAAATACACTTGAAAATGCATCAGTTTTTTTTTATAGTTTATGAAAATAAAGGTCAACCACATTAAAGACGTGCAAATGAGATAAAGGAGAGGGATAGAAAATGACGTTAACCCTCACCTTTATGCTAAGATCTACAATTTTTTGAAAAATGACGGTTAGGAATTGAAACAAAAAGTGAAACATGGTTATAACGTGAAATTGATGTAAAGTACATAAGTTAGAAACTATATTTATTGTTTTTTTTACTGACGTTTAAATCTGAGCATCTCTTTATTTTTATCAGCAATACATATATTAAAACCGGTTCTTTGAAATAAGGAGCTCGGGGATGAAGGAACCTTACAACCAAAGAGCATTCTACATCGAAACCTCAAGACGCCATAGCCCTATATCAGGGATGGATAGAACAAACCATAAAACAACAATACATATAGACAACCTGAATCACAACAGACATACACCAGGAAAAACCACAGGAAAACAGAGAAACAACCAGAAACATACCAGAAAAGCAAAACAAAAAGAGGCCTGAAACCTGAATTTATCAACCTTGAAGCCCTGTAAAACAGAGGTCTTTAACCTAAGTTTGCCAACCATCAAACACGTTGATAAAAAAAGCACCCTACTGCCCTAACCAAACCTTGAGGAGAACTAGACCTAAGCCTTGAGTGTGAAAGACTCCCTAACCCGAATTGAGCATACAAACTTTAGATACTGGCTTCTAAGGTGGGCAAACAACACCCAAGAACCTCGTCGACGGTCAACGCTTTGAACCAGCAAGCTCGATCCAAACTAGTTCAAGAAGAAGCGAAGCCAGAGGTCTGAGAATTGCATGACCAAAATAAAGGGAGAGAGAGATTTACAAACAAGAGAAGGGAAAAGAAATACCTCAGAATAGAAGACTCTTCCTCCGCAACCCCCAAGCACTGAGCTCACGCTTAATCCTCGTGACGAATTCGGCCTACGCTGAGAAGCGCCACCACGAGGAGGACCCGACATTTCTATCGAGCTTGAGCCAGCACTTAGTATCTGTAGAGATCGAAATCCACAAAACCAAACCCAGCCAAAAAAACCACCGAGCAGGGAGAGAGTCTAGCAAAAAACCCTTACCAAACCAGCGCCGACGAGTCTGTGATGAGTTCAACACCTTCAGCTACCATAAAGGACGAGATCTTCCTTAATCCCACGATCTTGAACGGAGCTGGGAAGCGTGTCCCACAGTTGAAGGAGGAAGAAAAACCGAAACTCACCGGAGAGGAGAGCGCCTGGAGGAGGATGGCATGGGCTAGAGAAGATTGGCCGGAGACGAGACCACATCAGCGCCAGCAAAGCCACGCGTCGTCACCACCACGAACGAAAAGGAGCTCCACCCAGATCCGCTTCAATCCCGATCGAGAAAGGGGTCCCACGATCGAATCTGGGAAGGGAGCCACAGTCGAAGGTGAAAACAACCAAGGACACAAACATCCCATCCCACCTCAAAGAATACGGAAAGGTGAAGAAACCAGACTAATCTACACCCCATCCATGTCGAAGGGGCAGATCTGTAGACACCAGATCTAAAGGGACAAGGTTGCCAAGGAAGGCTAAGAGTTGAGGGTTCGAAATCAGAAGATGAAAAAGGGGAAAGAGGTAAAGAAGAAGAAGAGAGTAATAGCGGTGGCCGTGGTGACCATGACCACCGTAGCCACCGCTGAACACAAAGAGAGAAAATGGGGCTTGTGAAAAGGGAAAAGGGGATTCGTTCTCTAAAAAAAAGACAAAGAGCCTCTTTAATAACGTTTCTACATACATGAGTCTTACACCGTAGAATTTTACAATTCAGCTTCAAACCTTTCGATATTAAAAAGCTCAGCTGTATGATATCACCTCCCAACCGCTCGGGAATCTCCTCGGATGTAAGGCCCCAACAAGTTAACCCAAACTTTTTTTAGGAATCCAATCATTTGTTTCGCTATGTGCTGCTCATTGCGAGTTAATGATGCATTGTAACCTTTTTTTTTGTCAAAAGTGATGGGTCCGCGTTAATTATGATCCATTTTATATACTAAAAACAAGTAACATGGTTGATGAGTGTTCTATGGTGTATTTTAGTAGGAAACAGGCAGCATAATAATTAGAAAGAGTTTTCCCTTGGATTTCAATTGTCCTCATCTGTTAGTTGAAGCCAGTGATTTAATTTTCATCTTCACTGAAAGTTCTCGGCTTAGTTGCATATTTTTTTGACGAAAATGTTGGGATTTATTAAATAGAATCAGCCGCCAGTAATCTAAAAAGAGGTTCCGACAATAAGTTACAATCCCACACCAAATTAACCCACAAACGAGCGTTTCTAGCTAGCTCATAAGGTACTCTATTAGCAGTCCTCCTTACATGGATCACTTTAACATTTTGTAATGAAAATAAAATCTACTTACAGTCATCGATAATGGCCCCCAAAAGGTGTTATTAGTGCCGCCGGACTATAGATTGCTTGAACAACACCTAGGCAGTCAAATTCGACCACCCCCTACTCCATGCCTCAGTTTGCTAGGTCCTTTAAAGCCTCTTTGACCGCCAACGCTTCCAGTAACTCCGGGTCCTGTATGTCCTTAAATTCCCAACTCCTTAAAAATTTTGGGGCACCCGTATCGTCCTGACACACCCATCCACCTCCACCCCCGAAACCCGGGAACACCGCAGCATCTATGTTTACCTTCCACCCATTCACCGGCGGTTTCCTCCATTTGTCCCTCTCCCTTGCCTCCCCCACCTTCCCAACCACCCTCGGGATTTGCGCCTCCACCCTACCTGCCAACAAAAGTTGGGCGCCCCGGCTTATACCTTCCACAGACGGGCTCTTCCCCTACCAGACCCTCTGATTTCGGGCTTTCCATAGCTCCAAGCAGGACACCGCAACGATGTCCTTAAAGCTTCCTCTATCCACCGCCCATCCTTTTTCCAACCAACTTCTAAATGTGTCTGCAACAATCCCCTGCATGCCCGGCATTCTGCTCTAAACTGTCCTTGCCACTGGGCATTCAACCATAACATGGGCTACATACTCCACTGGCCCACAGACCATACATTCCGGCTCCACCTCCACCCTACGGGCTCTCAGATTATCACTCGTTGGGATATACCCTGACACCCCCTCCATAAGAAATGGATGATCTTTGGAGGGACTTTTAGGGACCATAAAATCTTCCAGAACTCGTCTCTGTCAATATTATTCCACCTTCCCCCCTCAACATGTAAGACAAGGTACACCTCCTTCACACTATACTGTCCATCTCGGGTGCCCCTCCAATACCACCCATCCTCTGACACAGTCGAACTCAAGGGGACCCTCAAAATATTACTTGCATCCTAGGGCTCAAAGACCTTATTAATCAACTCGACGTTCCACCTCCTCTGTCCCCCCACCATAAGGTTGCTCACTCACCAATGTTCCACCCGCTCCGGAACCGAATGAACAACCCGGACAACAACCACGCCGGCCCCGACACTCTTGTGTTTTCTCCCGAGCCGATTCTCTTCCTAATTCCCCGTGCCACAACATCCCTGGCTGCCCAAATGATATTCCAAATAGGACTCGCATTCGGCCTCTTCTCAGCATGAATAAACTCTAACATTGGGAAGTATTTAGCTTTCAATACCCGAGCTACCAGGCTCTCTGGGTTATTCATCAATCTCCACCCCTGCTTACCAAGCAGGGCTAAGTTAAAATCGTTTAAAATCTTAAAGCTCATACCTCCTTTTAGTTTGTGATCACACATCCCCTTCCAATTCCGCCACCTGATACCTTTCCCTGTCCTCACATCATTTGTCCACCAATATTTGTTCATTTCTACCTCTAGCTCGGTTATCAGCAACTCCGGTAGCAAATATACGCTCATGGTGTAAGTAGGAAGTGCCTGAATTACTGATTTCAGCAAGACCTCCTTCCCAGCCTTGCTCAACAGTAACTCCTCCCAACTTCCTATTTGTTGTACTATACTCTCCTTTACAAACTGGAATGCCTTGTACCTACTACGACCCAAGACCAAAGGTAACCCGAGATAGGTACCCTCGGCTTCTGCAATCAGCATGTCCATAATCTCACTGATATGTTGCCTTAAATCATCCCATGTATTTGGACTGAATGACAATGATGATTTAGAAGCATTAATCTTCTGACCTGAAGCTCTTTCATACACACCCAACAACTGCTTCCAATTTTGAGCTTCTTCTTCTAGTGCCCTTCCAAAAAAAACTATCATCTGCAAAGAATAAATGGGAGACTGAAGTGCCGCCCTTACTACCCTTGTCCCCTGAATTAGACCCCTCGCCTCATAACTTCCAATTAGTCTAGACAGTCCCTCGGCACATATTATAAACAGAAAAGGAGATAATGGATCCCCTTGTCTGATGCCTCTGCCCGGAGTCAATGGACCCAACCTGCGCCCCTCCAAAGACACCCATAGTTTTTCCGTCTTCACACATTTCATAATCAGTTGAACCCACTGTGTGACAAACCCCATCTTGCGTAATACCTTCTCCAAGTAGATCAAATCAACATGACCATACACTTTCTGCATATCTACTTTAATAGTCATGCTTCCCACCCTCCCATGTCTCATATTCTTCTGAGCATAAAATACCTCCCAAGAGATCATTAAATTATCTGTTATAAGTCTTCCTTTCAAGAACGCGCTCTGAGATTCTGAAATCACTCCCTGAAGTTTGCCTGACATCCTTCTACTCATCACTTTTGTCACCACTTTGTATAACAACATTGCACAAAACAATTGGCCTGGACTCCCCCATCCTCCTTGGTGTCCTTACTTTCGGGATTAGAACTACATTTGTGTCATTAAAATCCATTGGTAAGTGACCCGTCTCAAACACCTCCTTTACCTGCTTCTAGATCTGTTTCCCAATAACAGGCCAAAATCTCTAATAGAAGCCCGGATTGAACCCGTCCGGCCCTGGAGCTTTCAAGGGTAGCATGTTGAATACTGCATGTCAGACTTCTTCTTCCTCGACCGGTTTCAACAACTCTTCATTTTGTACGCCCGAGACCAAACTTGGAATCGGCTCACTCACCTCATCCAAATTTGTCTCATCCACCGAAAAGAGGTCCCCAAAGTACTTCATCATCACTTCCTCCAATCCCGCCCCCCACCCCCGACTCATCCAATAGAGTGTGGGTTCGGTTTCTGCGCCTTTGTTTCGTAGTTTTTCGATGAAAATATTTTGTGTTCATGTCGCCACCTCGGTTCCAGTGTTGTTTAGCTCTTTGCCTCCAAATATCATCCTTTTGAGCTAACAATATGTTGAGTTCCATCCTCAAGAATTTAACCCTTGCACCGCTTCTCGGGTCCCATTTACCTCGTAGCCTATTCATCTCTTCCCTGCATCTCTTAATTCTTGTTTGAATTGAATCAGGATTCGCAGCCGCCCATTTCGTCAGCTCCTCGGCCGTCCTAGCCAGCCGCTCCACGGTACTTCCTTCCTCCCCACTTTCCCAAATCGATCTTACCACCCGTTCACAATCCGGCTCCCTATTCCAAGCTTCCTCGAACCTGAAAAACCTAACCCTACTAACCCGGTTCTCCGTCTTTGCTAACAGCAGTATTGATGCATGGTCTGACGTGGATAGACCACCATGCACCAATATGGAATCCGGGTACAGTGCCTCCCAATTCTTGTTAACTGCCTGCCGATCAAGTTGGACCTCCGCCCGGTTCTGACCACTCCGACCATTCTCCCATGTATATTTGTACCCTTGTATCTCAACATCTCTTAACCCGCTTTCCTCCAACACACCTCTAAAACCGTTTTGAAGGGAGATCGGGTAGAAGCTTCCCCCTCTTCTATCCTCCGAGGTTAGAGTGTTATTAAAGTCCCCCATAACCGCCCATGGCACTGGACTTCTCCCCCCAAACTTCGCAACAAATTCCAAGTGATATGTCTCCTATCCCATCTCGGTTCTCCATATATATATTTGTCAATCTGACAGGGACTCCCTCCTCATTCACTATCTCCAAGTCCACATGATTAGGAGAATAGGAAAGTAACGTCTCATTCTCCTTATCCCTCCAAAACATTGCAATTTCACCTCCCCCATTAACTCCGTCAACCAAAAAACCCTCCATCCATTCTCAAACTCCCTTTCAAACCGTCAATCACATTCCTCCTGCATTTAGTTTCAGATAAAAACACTACATCGGGCTGCTTTTGAGCTACCAGCTAAATTAGAACTGTTGTGCCCCGGGGTTCCCAAGCCCCCGACAGTTCCAAGAAAGGTAAATCATTGCTCTTGGCGGGGTTGCTTAGCAACCCTCGCCATTACCTGAATTGAGTCAGTAAATGTCGCAGGCAATACCTCGCCAGACTTCAGCACATCTTCAACTCTATCTTTTTCATCGCATTTCCTCTTCCCCAACACACCAGTTGTTGCAACCAAGACCTCCTGGTCCTTATTGACGCTAGGATTCTTAGCTTTTGGCTTCCATTTCTTCATAAACTTACCCCTACTTCCCTTCTCCCCTTCGAACCGAACTGCCACTATACCATCTCCTCTCACCAACTCCCCTTCCTCAACTGATACAGTCACATCCAATATACTCCCCATGTTATCAATCAACATTCCTTCCGTACCTTCACGAACCAACTCCCCCTTTCATCCTCTCCCCTTGGACCCGAGTGGGAACTTCATTGAACCTTCCTTCATCCCCTCATCGTCTCAACTCGATAAGGGATTCCGATATCCTGCCCCGTCCTCCTGACTCTCCCACCTTCCGGCTCCCCAATTGTCGACTACTCACCTGGGAAGTCCACGACTCAGAAGGTCGTTGATATAACTCTTGACCCCTCTCCCTTGGAGTTTCAGCTCTCATGTGTATACCAAACCTCTTCCTCCTCTTATTTTCTTCCTTCTCATCGTCTTCACAGTCCTTTTCTACGTGTCCCATTCTACCACAACCATAGCAGAAGTCTGGTAGCCTTTCATACTGTAGCCGAACATAGGTAGGTTTGTCGTTGTCTCCCAACCACAATTTCAGTGTATCACGTAAAGTTTTATTGATGCTCCAATGAACCCTAACGTGTAAGTAGTCCTCCCGAGCTCTTCCCTCTTCATTATTGTCTACCTCCAACACCCCTCCCAACCTCTCTCCGATCACCGATCCTACGTGTTTCATCAGAGCATCAAAGGGTAGGTTGGATGCATGCACCCATAAAGCCATAGTCTCAAAAGCCAGTCCATTGTTCCCTTCCACACCCGAAAACATTTCTAGGGCAACTAGTGCTTTGTTAAAAGACCATGGCTCCTTCTCCAAAACTCTACGATGATCCTTCTCACTAGCGAAAACGAAGCCCGTTATCCCTGGAGCCAAGGTCTGCGTCGGGATCCCCTTTGCATTCCAAATGTTTCTCATGACATCTCGGTTGACTGCAACCTTCAGAGGCTTATCGGACAGGACTTTCGTCGCGAGGTCGAAGCGGTACTTCTCCCCCCCCCCCCCTCCGCCAAAACTCTCTCGGTATCACTGCCCCTTCGTCGTCCTCATGAATCATTATCCCTTGCCTCTGCAATTGTAGCTCATCCATCACTAAATCCATCGCACCAGATCTCACCACCACCAACCGAACGGAAGCTTCCAGTACAATCCACACGCTAGGCGGCGGAACCCCCGATCTCCCTTGAAATACCACCACATGAACTCCCTTACTAAAGCACCACACACAGGCCACCACAACTCAAACCCAGCCGCCTGCACACCAGTCACTCCTCTTCAATCCGATCACAGGTCGTAGCACAAACCTCTCCCCACACCGAGCAATACCCAGATCTACGCCACCACCCCACCACACCGAGCACCGACGGCTGTACAAAACCAACGCCCCACACCGAGCGAAAACCCGCAGACCTGCACTGCACCCAGTCAATACCCCACACCGAACCAGTTACTGACCTACGCAGAAACCAGTCCTGCCACGCCGAACACCACGCCGACACACCTCGACCCAAGTCGAACAAGCCGTCGACACAATCCGCATGCGACAAGCGGCAGAACCCTAATCTCCACGTCCGACTAAATCGCACGAGAGAACCTATAAATATTTTTTGGGCTTAGTTGCATATGTATTAAGCTTACAAAGAAATAAATGTGTGAATTTGAGTGTTTGAATGAATTAGATTGGATTTTTCTTGACATTTATTCCGATCATATATATTTTTTAATAGGCAAATGTTTTTTTATAAAACTTTCTCCTTTAAGACAAAAGAGAAGGCATAGAGCCTATAAACTCTACAATACAACCAGAGCACCTGCTAAACACGTATGACCTCATAACAAATCCAACAATAGGGCAACCAAACACAAGGTCTCAGTACCTAATTTTATAGACTTCAAGCAAACTTAAAACAAACCCTACCAGGGCTAACCCAACCGAACAAGGCAACAAAGCCAAAACAGGACCGAAACTAGTCGGCCTTAACAAGAAAGTCTAATAACTATAATACAGACAAGAAGCACAAATTAAAAACTGAGTCTTGACACTCGGATTTGGCGACCATGAAGTGTAGAGAGAAGGAAAAGCAAGCAACGAACTAAAGTCGAACCACCCCTAAAACAACCAAAGTAAACAGCACCACCACCACACAGCCCTAACCCAACTGCACCTACTCTTCCAAGCTATTATTTCCTTCAAAGAGAAGAAAACAACCGGTTGGTGACCAACACTACAATCAACCATTGTCCAGTACCATGAACGGTACCAGACAAAGCAAAATCCCCAAACCACATGACCTTGGCTTTCACCAGAGACCCAAGGATCTATCCTCATCGTTGGCCAGCACTAAGAGAACGATGATGTCCTAGACCCAATCGGATCTAGGATCGATGAAAATCAATCACGGGAGATAGGGATTAAAGGAAGAATAGGAAAATAAAGAGAGAAGGGGGGGGGGGGGGAATTCACCTGCTACATTGGTAGACGACTCAAAGAACAACTCTAACAAGGGCCTTCAGGACCCGCACAATCCTGACAGGCCAATATCTTCGACGAAACCCGGAACCACAACTAGGAACCAGAGTGGGGAGCTGCAAACCCCGAGTAAAGGGCTCCGGTATCACGGGGGCAGTGAGACCTATGCAGGAGATTAAGACCGGTGATGGAAGCACTAAATCTGAAGTAGGGAAGGGATAGAACACCGTCAAAAGGGCCAGGAGTGGAGCTCGGACCGACCTGCCGCCATCAACGGGGTTGAAAAGCGTCCCACTGAAGATCTGAGCCAAGACACCCTCAGACCGCAAGAACCACACGACGAGCAGAGGTGCGAGCTTGAAAGATATCGGTGACCAAAATCAGGGCCGATCTGTAGCCATCCACTCTAGAAAGAGAGGAAAAGCTTCCCACTGACACATCAAGCCCCGAATCTGGCCGGAGGCAAAGCAGAAGCGGCGAGACGATGGAGAAGAGTAGAAACAGAATAGGGAATAAGAAAGGAAAGGAGAAGAGATGAAGGGGGGGGGGGGAAGGAAGGAAGAGGAAGGAGAGGTCGGCAACCAGTGACTATTGACAACAATAGTTGCAGCGAAGTCACCGGTGGCCTCACACACCAGATTTAGGGTTCGAAAGGTTGAGGTAGAGAGAAGGGAGAGGAAAAGTTAGAGAGAGAGATATTTCTATCATATATGATTCACATAAACAGGTGAGACTTGAATGGGGACTAACCACATTCGCTGATTTCGTCAAAACGCTGATTTGGTTATCTTAGTTTAGGATAAGATTCTTACATAGGCTGATATGATGACGATGAAGGCTATGATATGTTCGTTCACGGCTCGACCCTCATTACACATGGATACTTATCTACGATTTGGTCTTACAGAAAGACCTCGATAGGTTTTAAGAGGAGCACGCTTTGCAGGGAACCTGGTGGATGTTGGAGAAGTGTGATTGGCCTGAGCCAATCGTGGAGGGATCGGGACGTCCTTACTCCTCTGAGTCTCGATTCCTCGCATGTGCTTCATTTGACCTGTAAGGCAGCGTAGCAGACCTTGTTTGATTTTTTAGGCCAACAAAAGCTTCTGGTACTGAATCCAACCGTCCTTGGTGACGAGAAACCATGGGCCAGCTATGTCGCCTATCGTACGCACTCGCTCCTGGCCACAACAATGATGGCGTGGGAAACTAATACGAGGAAAAGGAGAACCACCCTAACAAGTAGTCGTTGATCGTCGTCGAAGATACACCATCCTTCAAAGACGACGATCTAAAAGCACGTGAGAGAAAAGCATTAGGGCTTTTAAGTAACTCACAAACTTCTTTTGTTGATGAGGAAGCTCTTATGCGACGACATGAAATTGTTTGACGGTAATATCATCAGACGGTTAGGGATGAGGGAGCTCTTGACCCCACCCAGTCTATTTTCCTTTCTCGTTTGTTCATTGTCCGACGAATAGTGTTTCTCACTCACTTGTCAAATAACTCTATTCCATAAACATCAAATCCTACCTGAAGTACATGTTTTGCGTTAATGAATTGGTTTGTTAGTTATGGAACATTTTTTTTAAAATGTCCTACTTACATATGCGTATACAGATTCAATCCCGAACACTACCCACATGCAAGTCTCCAGTCGAATATTTCGTGGGTACAATACTATATTTTGCACATCATCCACAACAAAGTGGCTGTGATCATTTCTCGACCCTCCAAAGTCAGAAATATTGTCCAGAATGTCATGCGCAACATATTATAATCCAACTTTCAACTCAGTTGAAAGAAGGGTTTACTTAATGTTGATTGATATAGTTTCCTTCTTATGCGATTCAAGACATCATTAGTAATTATTACCTTGACAAATATAATAAATATTAAGAGTGGGCCTGTAAGAGTGAGGACGAGAAGAAGATGTTAAGGAAATGGGAACTGGTGCACTCGAAGAAAGTAAATTGGCATGTCAAATGGCCAACTTTAGAGAGGCTTTTCAGAACTCAAATGTTTTCACCCAATTCTGTAGTTTTTTTTTCTCTGGAAAAACGTCCCCAGACACTATAGACATAAGACGAGGATGGGAATCTATAATGTGAAGAGCAAATTTAGCTAAAAAAAAATGAGGACCCAGATTGATTATTGGTCTAATGAATCTCACGTCTTACATCTGTCAGCCTGAAGAGCTCACTCTGACAATCTTTAACAATCAACCCTCACTGAGATTAATAGGTGTTAACAAAAAAGTGGTTCGTATTTTTTGGGATTAGAGTTGAGAAATTGGTAAAGGGTGAAAATCTCTCTCCTCTCCCCTCAAACCTAACCGCCAACTATCGTTTTTTCTTCTTGCTCTTTCACCCGTCGACGACTTTATGACCTTCGACTATGGACATCGTTGGTGGTAACCTCTTCTTCTCCCCTTTACTTCTTCTTCCCCCGTTTCCCCTAAGCTCGTTGTTCCTTTCTCCTTCCTTGGCCTCTTCATTCGGCCTCCCTTCTTCACAACTCGGGGAAGATCTTCCTCTCGACAAGTCCATCTTTACTGGCGAGTCTTAGGCTCTCTTGACTGGTGAGTAATACTGCTAAGAAGAGCCTTAGTTGGAGTGTCTTAGTGTTGTTCGGACGGTGAGATCTGGTCGTGTTTTTTGGGGTCGTGTTGGTGTGCTCTTCTCATATATGCTCTTACCTCCTCTAGCTGCCGTTTTTCCAGCGGTTGCCTGGTTGCCTCTGAGACCTTCTTGTTGGCCAAACTAAGTGGTCGTCAAACTGAGATTGAGCTCAGTGGGTGTCGGACCTGGTTGTGTGTGGCCTCCGTTCTCGAGTGGTGACACATGTGTCTTTGGCCTCCCACCCCTTCGTCTCCGGTGGCTTGGTGTAGATCTGGCGTGGGACGATGTTCCCTTGAAGATTATCGTGGATCTACGGCTGCCCTGGTTCATTTGGGTGCTCACGTCCGTGTGGTTTGATCTTAGGTGGTGTGTATTCCAAATCCGGCCCCGTGGTCGGAGTTTTGGGCGGGTGTTACTGCTCGTGAGTCTCCGACGAGAGAAGTCGGTGTTCTGAGGTGATGCCGTTGTGGCAAAGTTCGAACCGGTCTCGTACGGTGATGGTCAGTTAGTCAACTTTGTCAGTTCTGGTCTTCTTCATCCCAGTTCTACCCCTTGGAGAACTTCCCGGTGTTAGCTTTGTGTTGCCGGTTCTTTGTCGGCGAAGTCGTCGAATCAAGTTCCATCTGGGTACGTAGCTTCAGTTGTGACTGGTGGAGGACTCTGGTGCTCTTCGTTCGCGACCTTCGGTGTGGTGTTGCCTTTCTCTGTAGGCTTTAGTGTCAGTTAAGTCCGAGTTCGGGCTTGGTTTGTGCTCGGTATCCTTTCTCTCTCAAGTCTTGAAAGATGATGAAGCAATTCAAACGACGTCCTCCACCCCGAGCGTGCCCATCTTCCTAGTTGAAGCCCTACTACCTTGACCTAGGCTGGTAGTAGGCTCGAGCATTTAACTGGCCGAAATTTCTAGAAGTGCGCGCCTTGCTCCCTAGGCTGTAAATTCAAGGATTGAGCTTATTTGTGTTAATTCGTTTTAGATAAGAAGTTGTAATAACTCGAGGATCAAATAAATTTGTTCGTCACCTCATACGCGTAAGAATACATTTCTCAAGTCAGTGTATTCCTTTGACATGCCATAACGTTGACTATGTTTCAGTGATTTGCGCTACAAACATAGGTGTGTTCATTTCAGTTTTACTTTTGTCATGTGCTTACTGTCTAGTATATCAAGAAAACTGAAAACTAAAGAGAATTAGCAAAACTTATGGGTGGACATATCTAGGATGGGTGATTTGGTGAACTTGGAAAGATAGGATTTATGGTGCAACCAACTTTCAGGTCATATTCTATTCTTCACAAGATGGAGGAATAAACTATTAGGAATAATCCCATCATAGTATTATCTGCTTAGAAAAATAGTCCTCTATCAATGATCTTCATTCTTCGACCTCAAAAATCCTATCCCCACTCTCTAACTTCCCAATCCTAGCTTGTTCTACCCCTTCAGCCGTCGGCGGTGGCTTAGATGGATAAGGCCACCAAGAAAATCGTTGAATCACTCTACCTTCTCTACTTCTACCCCCCTTCCTCCTTCTCATTTTTAGGACGCGATTCGAGACATGTGGTGCTTCATCTCGTTTCCCTGCCTCATATTTGAATTTTTAGGTTGACCTGCTTCCAGGGGTTGTTTTGGGTGTGAGAAGACTAGAGGATGCTCTCCAAGCCGTGGAACTCTGCTCCCCTTTGGGTGCTCCTTCAGAACCTTCATCTAGGTTCTTATTCTCCACTCTAAAGATATTTTGATTCTAATCTCTTCCATAGTGGTTGTTGGTTCGGTGTTGGTTGGCCACGGGGATTTCATCCCTTAGAGTTTTGAGGGATCGGGTAGATCGACTCCCTTACTCACCTTCCTTTTCTTTCAGGTAATTCTCTTCCTGTTTTTCCCTCTTGAGATTTTCGTTTCCTTGACCTTGGTGTGAGGTTGAGGTCTCACGGGTGGGGTTGGCCTCTATGAGGCGTTTTTTCCAAGGGCTTTGTTGAATATCTTAAGGCTGAAATTCGAGGGGAGTGTGTTTTGGTTGTGAAGGTTCTGGTGGGTGTGCGCTTTGGCCTCCCTTAACGGGATCACTGCCTGGTGTTGGCCGGTGGTGGGGTACCATCGTGGTATTCTTGGGCTGGGCGAGGGGAAGTTTGGAGGTAGGATTGTGTGTTTCCTTGGTCGGTCCAGAGGATGTTTTTTGAGCATTTCCTTTCACTGTGGCTGGATTTCTGGACATTGTTCGTGTAGGTGCGTCGTTCTGCTTCGGGCTTAGTAGTATGCATCTTCGATAAATGGTGTTCCTTTTCTAGCTTTCTTTACTTTGTTTTAATTCTGTTTATCTTTTGTTCTTCCGGGCTTAAAGGTTGTAATATATGGGTACGAAGACCTTCTTTTTTGTTTGTTTGCTGTAATTGTACTGGACCCAGTTTTGTGTTGTTGAGATTCCGTTTAAGAATTCTCACTTTCTTTGTTTACTTAAAATTAGTAAAATCGAAACTTTTAGACCTAATAGTTATGTTGGTTTGAGGTGTCTTGTTGACAGGTTATGTTGTGTATGTTTAGGGTTGAACCCTTGTCCTCTATTTCCATTTGAAAATTAGGATTATCTAATTATATTAGCCATAAAAAAAAAGCATTACCGGCTTATACTGCTTGGGGTTTTGGGCTCTTGGGTAGACTTCAAACTCGATACACAAAAGATAGTTACTTCTTTTGAAATGCCATTATTGTTTCTTAATCCAAATTTTATATGTTCCGCTGAATCTCTATCTCATTTCATACTAAAATGATACTTTTTTTTCCCTTCACAATTTGTAATAAGAGCATCTCCAGTTGTAGGCGGTTTGGTGACGAATAGGTGTTGGTGTAGACAAAGTGGTGGCGAATAGTTGGTAGAGACGTGTTGGCGGATGGGCGCATCGGTTACGTTACCAATGACACCATACACAAGAGGAAAGAGTCGTTGGCAGTCAGCGGTCAGAGCTGACTGCCTTGATATCGAATCCCCATTTACCCGAAGGTTGGAAACCACGGACAACTCAAGTGAGCAAGGTGCAAGAAAAAAAAGACAAGCACAAAATGGAGCATCGAGGAGGATGAGAGTCTTGTTCGCATGTGGATGGTAAATTCATACGATTAAATTTTTGGGAATATCTAGACGAACGTGGAGTACTGGGATGCCATCGGGAATAAAGGTGATGCGTTGTGTGGAGAAAATGATTTGTTGCGGTTCAAAAAGAACTACAAGGACCACTAGAACAACGTGAGCCCGCAAGTGATGAAGTTCCAAGGGCACTACGAACGGGTCGTCAAGGATCACAAGAGCGGCCGATTTGATGCCCAAATTATGGAGTTGATCGAGGCCAAGGAAGAGCACGACTTTGTGTGGAAGAATTGGTGGAATCTCGTCAAAGATGAGCACAAGTGGAATTTAAGGCACTTTGTCGTACCTGACGTAGTGGAGCATGAAGATCTGTGGGAACCAGCGTTGCCTTTCCAACCATCTAGCGAATCAAGCAAGTGCAGTTGGGAAGACACACCTGGGGATGATTGTGAGCGCACCATGGGAATGATCTTAGGTTTGGAATACCTCCGGCCTATGGTTCAGAAGGTCGCTAAAACTACAAGGCTCAAAGGTAAAGGAAAAGCCTCAGAGGCAACGGATATTGCCTCAAGTGTTGTGGAGGCCCAATAAGCAGTGTACAATGCACTCAAATTGAAGCTCAAACTCATCGCCAACCTCCATTCGTACTTTGATATCTGGAAAGAAGAGAGGGTCAAGGACACTTCGACCATGAACCCTCAGGAGTTTGAGGCCCACTATAGCACCCTTGCGATGTTGCGCCATAAGCTTGAAATTTGACGTTTTGGTGTTCCTCCTATTAGTGTCTTCTGGTTTTTTCAATACCGTATCTGAATTTCCGTATTTTTTTCGATTAATGAACTTTAGTTGTTTCTTTACGTTCGATGAATGAGGTTTATATTTGAATTATTTAGGGTTTCATATCGAAACTTACTCTTAAGTATTGGTCACGAATACTAGACTACCCAACATTTTAAAATGATAAATGCACTATCTTAAGTATTGGTCACGCGGTTTTGTTAGTAAAAATGGACAGGATATTCCATTACGTTAGTCATATGACCTCAAGTGTCATATAATGGATGGTAATATGACATTTTTTCCTTTAAGTATTTGACCTCTATACATTTTATAAGGAACAATAACGAGGGTACAATGGTAATGTTCCTTATCAAATGTATAGAAGTCAAATAATTAAGGGAAAACGTCATTTTATCATCCATTATATGACTCTTGAGGTCATATGCCTAACAAAATGGAATATTCCGTCTATTTTTACTAACAAAATCGCGTGACCAATACTTAAGGTAGTGCATTTGTCATTTTGAAATGTTGGGTAGTGTAGTGTTCGTGTCCAATACTTGAGAGTAATTTTCAATATATATACCAAATTATTTATTTCCCTTCACATTTTATCGATTTAATTTTCCGTTGCATAACTCTTAAATAATCGTGGGTTTGAATTACGCCTATAGTTTGAATGCCATTTTTCCAATATTTCACATGAATTTGGTCTTCATTCCACATTCCTTGGTTTGTGTGACATAATTGCACAACACGTGAAAAAAAGACCAAGTGACCTTGCTAGGGCCGACGGTTTGGTGACATTTCCTCCACCTCCTCCCCTATAAATACCACTACTTCCATCACCCATCCTCACCACTTCCACAACTAACTCCTCTCTTCCCAAATTCCTCAAAAAAATTCCTCTCAACCGAACCGCCGATGGACGATCACCGTCGAACTTTTCTATGGTCACCCAAAGAAGAAACGGTGTTAGCCCTTGTGAGGCTTGAACATGCTCGTTCGGGGACAAAAATTCGTTACTAGCCGGATGTTTACGACTACTACGTCCAATCAACCCCTGATGCCGCCCCACTACGAACCGAGAGGCACGTCCATCAAGGTAAGGAATTAAATTTAATCTACCGTAAAAAAAACTTCATGCTCGGTTGTTGGGGGTAAACTGATGCTCAACTTTGAGTGTTGGCTGCGGAGACGTATCAGGTCTAACATCACCAAGCTTTCACCAAATTTGCGATCGGGAATCTCGTTAAAGACCAACCCAAGTGGCTACAATATTGCAACAAAATATAAATCGTTTTTAACCTATGTTTAGTATCCTCTTGGGTGATAATAAATCGTTATTAACCTATGTTTAGTTTCAGTTTCGGTGTGTGTAGTTTTTTTAATAAATACGTTATGTTTAATATTAATTTATTCTACCAACTAGTAACTATCAGCTAATAGAAAAAACATGATTAAAAATAAAATTATATCAACCTAAGTGATTTAAAAAAACAGAATTAATATTTTTTTATTCTATCAAACAATATTATCAATCAACGACTAAAGATGCTCAAACATGCATCGTATAAGTTAGGAGGATAAGTTTCAGAGATGCAGAACCTCTTAGGGTTTTTTGCACCCTGTAATAAATATGGGAGACTAAGGGTCACCCATTAATAGCCCTAGAAGTCTAAGAGTCACCTATTGCCATTAGTAGGGTATTGGAAGAGTCATGAAAGTGTGTATATATATGTAGTCCCTTTGTATATTCAGATCAAGAGAATACAAACAACTTCTTATTTCTACATGGTATCAGAGCTGTGGTTATCAGCTCTGGGGGATTAGGGAATTTAGGAGTGAGCCTCCATTGGTGCCCGGTGTGCACTTTCACTGCTAGGTGGGCAGGTTGGTTTGTTTTCGTTAATTCTTGTTTCTCACCTCCTATCCCATAAGTTAGAGGTTCTTTTGGGTTGCCTATATCTGAAATTTGAGACCCATCCGATCACCACCGGAATCTCACTTGCCTCGAGAAGCTAATGGGGTTTTTGAATCTGTTTTGGATTGTTTGACAAGCTGCCAGTGATCATTTTATCTCACCTCCTGCGAGTGAGGCTTCAGAAGGGCAAAACCGGCCTCCGGCGAGTTTCTGGTTTTTTGCGCCGCCGCCCACAGTCGCGCGTGGGCCCCACGCGCCGCCGTCCGCCGCCGCGCGTGAAGCCACGGGCCACCGCCTGCCACCGCACGTGACGCCACGCGCCGCCGCCCGCGCCCCAGCGAAAAACAGTGCTGGTATTTCCTCGTTTCTGGCTGCCTAATCCGGGTATTTTCCATCCGTTATAATTCGATTCTACTCTGTATTTCTTTGAATGGCCGAAGAGACTAAAAGTACTGTTTTTATGGAAAATATCCCCGTGATGTCAAGAATTACCGATCACAAATTGACTGGACCCAATTATCCGGGTTGGTCAAAGAGTGTTCGTATTTACTTACGGAGTATTTCAAAAGATGATCACTTGTCCGATGACCCTCATACTGATGAGGAAGCTAAGAAAGATTGGTTGCGTGATGATGCACGCTTGTTCCTTCAAATCAGGAACCCTATTGACCCTGAAGTGGTTAGTTTGGTTAACCACTGTGAGTATGTTAAAGAATTGATGGAATATTTAGACTTTATTTATTCGGGGAAAGGGAATGTTGCTCGTATTTATGATGTTTGTCAAGGCTTTTATCGTGCTGAGCAAGGAGGACAATCCCTACAAACCTATTTCATGAATTTCAAGAAGACTTATGAGGATCTCAATGCAGTAATGCCGTTCAGCTCAGATGTTAAGGTTCAACAGACAGAGCGAGAACAAATGGCGATAATGAGCTTTCTTGCAGGACTTGGCTCTCAGTTTGAGTCGGCCAAATCTCAAATTCTTTCTAGCACAGAGCTAACCTCATTGGTCGAGGTGTTTAGCAGAGTTCTTCGCACAGATACCCAGAAAGGAGAAGTGTCATCTACCCCCGAGGTTCACAATGCTCTTATTGGTCATTCACGCGGTCCTCTCAATTCTCGCCCTTATGGGAGAGGCGCTCACAGGGGAAGTGGACGAACAAGTAATCTTGGTCTTTGGAGTAGTCAAAATCAAGAGACTGGGGGAGTTATCTGCTTCTATTGTAAGGAACCAGGACATACCAAAGGATCGTGCCCAAAGCTAGTCCCACGATCATCTGCCAATGTTGCTGCTACTTCCTCTAATCAGACCATCACTATATCTGTAGCTGAGTATGACCGCCTTCGCCAGTACCAGGATACATCACGCACTCATCTCACTCTGTCACCTCTGCCGCTGAGTCAGGTAATCTACCTAAGTGCCTCATTTCGTCCCAATCCCCCTCTCAATGGGTCCTTGATTCTGGTGCCACATATCACATGACAGGTAACCCTAAATTACTTAACACCTTTGAGCCTCGTACTTCATGTTCTTCTGTAAGCTTAGCTGATGGTTCTCAGTGCCCTGTTCTCGGGTCTGGGACGGTCCACCTCACACCATCCATTTCCCTACCTTCGGTCTTAAGCTTACCTGGATTCTCGTTTAATTTAATGTCCATCAATAAAGTTACCCGTGCTCTAAATTGTTGTGTCTCATTTTATCCTGATCATTGTTTGTTTCAGGATCTTTTGACGAAGCGGATTATTGGTGAAGGACATGACTCGGGGGGGGCTTTACATCATGAATACCGAGAAACCCGCACCACCAGTCGCTTGTTCAGCCTCCTTAACCTTACTTGAAGCCCATTGTCGCTCTGGCCATCCGTCTCTTCCAACCTTGAAGAAGCTTTATCCCCAGTTTGAGAAGGTACAATCTTTCGATTGTGAAGCATGTCGGTTTGCTAAACATCATCGTCTCCCCTCTACTCCTCGAGTCAAGAAAAGAGTCAGCTCTCCGTTTGAATTAGTCCATTCTGATGTTTGGGGTCCGTCCCCTGTAGTGTCTAAAACTGGGGTTCGGTATTTTGTTTCTTTTGTAGATGATTTTTCTCGAACTACATGGCTTTATTTCATGAAAAATCGTTCTGAGTTGTTTTCCTATTTTACTGCCTTTTGTGCTGAAATACAAACTCGGTTTGGTTCTAATGTTCGTATTTTGAGAAGTGATAATGCCAAAGAATACTTTTCCTAGCCATTCATTACTTACATGGCCCATAATGGTATCCTTCATGAGTCATCTTGTGTAGATACCCCGTCTCAAAATGGAGTTGTTGAAAGAAAGAATAGACATCTTCTTGAAACTGCAAGAGCACTTTTATTTCAGACTCATGTACCAAAATGTTTTTGGGCTGACGCTGTTTCAACTACATGTTTTCTCATCAATCGTATGCCTTCATCTGTCCTTCAAGGTGACATCCCATATCAAGTCTTATTTCCCACCAAACCCCTTTTATCCTATTACTCCTCGTATCTTTGGAAGTACGTGTTTTGTTCGTGATGTTCGTCCTACTCGTACGAAATTGGATCCTAAGTCTGTTAAATGTGTTTTCTTGGGGTATTCTCGGGTTCAGAAAGGGTTATCGTTGGTATTGTCCTTATCTTCATCGATACCTTGTCTCCATTGATGTCACTTTTATGGAACATTGTCCTTTCTTTTATTCAGCAATTCCTCACACTCCAAGATAGGGGGAGACCGATGACTTGTTAATCTACCACATCTCTCATCGAGAACCGATTGTACCAGCACCTCCTGTTTTACAGCCCACCACCACGCCCACACCATCTGTTATTCCGGACCCGCCACCACCACCACCACCACTACCTATCCGTTACATTTATTCCCGTCGTCCAGCACCTCCCGCTGCATGTCCGGAGTCAAGTTCCTCTTCGCCACCAGATCCTGATGATCTCCTCATCGCCCTTCGAAAAGGTAAACGGAAATGTACGTATCCTATCTCTTCCTTTGTGTCATATGATCAATTGTCGCCTTCATCATGTTCGTTCATAGCCTCTATCGATTCAGTCTCAATTCCTAAAACTGTTAATGAGGCACTATCCCACCCTGGTTGGCGCTCAGCGATGATAGAAGAAATGAGTGCACTGGATGCGAATGGTACTTGGTAGTTGATCCCGTTGCCTCCCGGGAAGAAGGCTATTGGTTGTAAGTGGGTGTTTGCTGTTAAATTTAACTCTGATGGCTCTGTAGCCTGCCTTAAGGTTCGACTCGTGGCCAAAGGATTTGCTCAAACTTATGGAGTAGATTACTCTGATACTTTCTCCCATGTGGCTAAGCTAACCTCTGTGCGATTGTTTATCTCTTTGGCAGCCACTTATGATTGGCCTTTATACCAATTGGATATCAAAAATGCTTTCTTGCACGGGGACTTGCATGAGGAAGTCTATATGGAGCAACCTCCTGGTTTTGTTGCTCAGGGGGAGTGTGGATTGGTATGTCACCTTCGGAAATCATTATATGGTCTCAAACAAAGTCCTCGAGCTTGGTTTGGAAAGTTTAGCCAAGCAGTTGAACAGTTTGGAATGAGCAAGAGAAAGTCCGATCATTCTGTGTTTTACAGGAAATCTCCAGCGGGTATCATTCTTCTAGTTGTATATGTGGATGACATTGTGATCACTGGCAGCGATAACTTGGGCATCTCTTCGCTGAAGTCTTTTTCTCCACATCCAGTTTAATACCAAAGACCTGGGAATCTTGAAGTACTTTCTGGGAGTAGAAGTATCAAGAAGCAAGAAGGGCATATTCTTATCTCAGAGAAAATATGTGCTGGATTTGTTGTCAGAAACTGGGAAGGTAGGAGTCAAGCCATGTTCAGCCCCATTACCTCAAAATATGCAACTCGTGAAAGAAGGTGAATTATTTGAGAATCCAGAGAGGTACAGAAGAATTGTGGGGAAACTGAACTATCTTACAGTAACTCGGCCTGATATTGCATACTCAGTAAGCATTGTAAGTCAGTTTATGTCCTCCCCTACTATTGAACATTGGACTGCTCTTGAACATATTTTGGCATATCTAAAAGGAGCTCCAGGACATGGTTTACTCTACCAGAACCACAATCATACTCATATAGAATGCTTCACAGATGCAGATTGGGCAGGCTCCAAAATTGATCGGCGATCCACGTCGGGATATTGTATGTTTGTGGGAGGAAATCTAGTCTCATGGAAAAGTAAGAAACAAAATGTTGTCTCACGTTCTAGTGCAGAATCAGAGTATAGAGCCATAACTCAATCAGTCGCTGAGATAATGTGGATCTATCAACTACTTTCAGAACTCGGTCTCAAAGTCTCCATGCCAGCAAAATTATGGTGTGATAATCAGGCTGCTATTCATATTTCCTCAAATCCCGTATTTCATGAACGAACCAAGCATATCGAGATTGACTGTCATTTCGTCCGTGAAAAGCTTCAGTAGAATTTGATTACTACCGCTTATGTAAAGATCGGAGAACAATTAGGAGATATGTTCACCAAAGCACTTCCAGGTACTCGGGTTGATTATCTTTGTAACAAGCTGGGCATGATTAACATCTATGCATCAGCTTGAGGGGGAGTGTAATAAATATGGGAGACTAAGGGTCACCCATTAATATCCTTAGAAGTCTAAGAGTCACCTATTACCATTAGTAGGGTATTGGAAGAGTCATGAAAGTGTGCATATATATGTAGTCCCTTTGTATATTCAGATCAAGAGAATAAGAACAACTTCTTATTTCTACACACCCAAAGAGCGATGGCGACGCCTTCGTCACCATTGCTCTTGGAAACGCGATGGAGGGATCGGCGACAGGGCATAGAAGAGTTCTGCTTATGGGGACGTCGCTCGCTCCTCCATGTGCAAAGTTCGGTCCTCCCTTTCAAGGTCTTCGGTCACCAGAGGTGTTGCAGCGGGGCGTGGCCGTGTGTCTCCCGTCCTCCCGACGTTGGAGCAACAGTCTCCCACGCTCCATCGATCGCGGGGAGGAGAGTGGCCTCAAGTTTTTCTCCTGGAGAAGCGACGAGGACTACCTAGGGTGTTGAAGGTGATCGGTCCGGGTCAACGCCGGACTCGACACCGAAAAAGGGACGATCGCAAGGAGGGTCGGACTTTCGGTGGAACCTTGCCGGAGCGTCAAGGAGGAGGGACTCTTGGGCAAGGACATGAGGAACCGGCGATGGAGGACGAGATCGAGGGACAAAGTCCATGGCGGTCGACTCCGAAGTCAACCACCAGAAGGAGGTGGCGGGCGGGTGTGGAGTCGGGTAGTGTCCCTGATCCGTTGGGGAAGCCCGCGTTGTCACGCCCCAAATCCGGTTTTGACCGGACTCGAGACGTGAACTCAAAAGTAATTAATTAATAAAGGTAAGAAGAAATTAAGTAAAGCAAACCTCATAATTTTAGTTCCAAAATAATAATTCCGATAAATATAACATAAGTCAACCGCTAAAATCCGAACAATTTAAAACATAGTTTAGTAAAGAAAAAGGGGTACGTCTCTAACAAATAAACCACCCGGATCCTCAAAGCTCCCGATCCCTGAGCCAACCTCTAGGTCTACTCATCAACGAAACCTGTAAAATAAACAGTAAACACAAAGGAGGTGAGCTTACGCTCAGTAGGAAAAGTAGTAAATGAGAAATGACCCCCGCTTCGTCAACAAAATTCCCGATTAGTAAGATTACCCAAAAGACAACATAAATTAGAGATCTACAGGAATTTCGACACTTAATAAATAACAACTCAAAAGGAGGTCAACGGGGAGACAACTTAGTCACCAATAGAAACCAACTAAAGAAACACACGAGTACCGAAATATAGATAATTGAACCACAAGAATCCAATCCACACACAAACCAAGACATCATACCGGAATGCCCCTCGGTCAAGATGTCCTCCCGGAAATGTCCCCGAAGGGACACATATCATCGGGGTGAAACAAGTCTCTCCGGAACACGTAGCATCGGAGTGAGACAACAGTATACCATGCCGGAATATCCCTCGGCCTAGGTCTTCTCGGAACACGTAGCATCGGGGTGGAACAGTCTCTCCGGAACACGTAGCATCGAAGTGAGACAACAATATACCATGCCGGAATATCCCTCGGCCTAGGTCTTCCCGGAACACGTAGCATCGGGGTGAAACAAGTCTTTCCGGAACACGTAGCATTGGATAAGACAACAATATACCATACTGGAATAACCCTCGGCCTAGGTCTTCCCGGAACACGTAGCATCGGGGTGAAACACCCTGTAGACATATCGGACCGGCATACCCCCTCGGTCGGATATCTTCCCGGAAATGTCCCTGAAGGGACACATACCCTCGGGGCAAGTAAACAACAATGACACACAATACCAAACAAATCACAATACAACAAACTCATGTTATCAACCAGCTTACCGGCATGACATACCAAACACGTCTCATCGGTCTATAACTCACCCGATCATATCACAGGGCACAATCATATAATCATTCAACACAATCACTCAACCAATCATATCACCGAGTAATCATTCATATCATGCTCATCATAATTCATATAGTTTGATAAGACTCTTATATTAACTAAAGCATGGAACATGCATCGACAAGTGAGGACTAACAATCACAATCAAACACAACAACAATCAATCTTGTGGCTCGACATGGCCATTCTACCAGCACGGCAATTCCCATAATTGAAAGCGGTTATTCTAGTGAATCACATCCTATATGAAAACTAAGACTCTTCCGGTTATTATCGTAATTGAAAGCGGTTATTATAGTGAATCACATCCTATATGCGAACTAGGACCTTTCCGGTTATTATTATCCTATATGCATACTATTAACATTCAATAATTAAAAGCGGAAATTTACTATTCTTCCCTACCTCAAGTTCTCCAAACGCTTAACCAAAGCTCAATCACACAACCGACGTGTAGTCCCCTCCTCCGAGCTCGAGAACACGGTCTAGGAACACAATTTAATACTAGAATTAAAGACTAAACAAGGGTGGTTTAAGAGGAAAACATCTAAGTTAAAACCCCCAAACAACGGTTCAAGATAACATTTCGAAATAAACGAAAAACACTTAAAAAGGACTCAAAATGACCAAAACTGGTCTGCCACGGTTCGGGTCACGGAGCAGTGAGGCTCCCCGTCACGGATGACGTCACGGACCCGTGGCGTGTGCCGTCACGGTCTCCCTCACGGAGCCGTGACGTCTCCCGTCACGGTGCCCGTCACGGATCTATGATGGCCTAGACCCATTTCGTCCTTCTTCTTCCTCCAGCCTCCTTTCCACGAAATCAACATCAAAAACTCCATTTTTAACCATCCAAAACCTCCAAATCAGTCCAATAACTTCACTACTTCACTACCCAAAGTGTAAGAACCGCCCCATGTCGATCCCGGTCGAACCAATGATTTCTAGCCAAGTTTGACTTTCGGTCGGAAAAGTCAACCGATGAATCCGGAAATCACTCGGGACCTTTCCGAGGCCCAAAAATCTTAGCTGTCATCACGGTTAGCTTAGTTGGATCATTTCCTTTAATTTGACTGTAATATTGTAACGGTCAACTTTTGGTCAAACCCGAGCTTTATATCGACTTTTTCCGAATAAATTTGGACTGCTGGAATTTTATTAAAAGAAAGTGGCTCCCACAATGCCACATGGCATTAGAGACTTGGATGATAAGAAAATGAGCTTAAATGACCTCTTACCCCTCCTTAAAGCCTTTAAGGGGATAGAACTTGAGAGGGCTTTTGGTCATTTAGCATTCTAGGTCATTTAAGGCAATTGGTTGACACAACTCAGCCATTTACTCATTGTTGCAGCTGAGTTTTGCCCAAGGAGAGCAGAAGAGAGAGCTCCATAACTTGAGCAAGAAGAAAGAGAGAAAAGGGAGGAGCTTTAGCTCATTTCTCCACCATTTCTTCTCCAAAAGCTTCCTAGCTTCATCATCTTCTCATCCTAAAGGTATGGATGCTCTAAATTTCTCATTTCATACACTTTCTAGTTTGGGTTTTTGTGGGTTTTGGCTTGAACTTGAAGAACTGGCTTCCTTGGTTGTTGTTGGAGAAGAATTAATGAAGTTTAGGTTGTTTTGATTGTGTTGGTTGAAGTTTTGATGAAACCCATTGAGGGTGTTGAAATTTGGAGGTTTTTGTTGGCTATTTTGGAGTTGAGAAGAGCTGGAAATGGAGGTTTGGGTTTGATTTTCGTGGAATCCGAGTTGGGGAAGAAAGGGGAAGGTTCTGGGCTGGTTCGGCACGGAATGGGACCCTGAACGGGCCAGGTGCCGGCACGGCACGCGGCACGGAACGGGCTAGGTACCGGCACGGTACGCGGCGCGGAACGGTCCTGACTCCGGCACGGCACCTCGCACGGTCCGTGTCTGGTTCTGGGCCGGTGCGTCGCGTGGTCCGTGTCTGATACCGGGCCGGTCTGTGACGCAGGCCGTGTCTGGTTCCGGACCGGTCCGTGACACATTCCGTACCGGATTCCGGGCCGGACGGTGACACGGGACGGGCCATATTCCGGGCCTGGTTTCCAGAACCGTAACCCTTCCTTTTCGAGTCTAATTCGATTCCAAGTTCATTCCTTTGACTCTAGTTATGTTCGTAGAGGATTGTTCTGTAATTTAAAGTTGAAAACAGCTCCGTTTAGTTACTAATTTTAGTATTGTTGTGATCCAAGACCGTGAGACCGAGCTCGAGGGAAGACGAGGACTTGGACCTGTGAGAAGACGAAGAGGACGCTAGCTCGGACGTCAGCAGCAAGAAGTTTGTTCGAAGGAAGACCTCGAGGTAGGGAAAGTACTAACTCCTCGTTTAATTTAAAGAACGCTTAGTATGCCTATAGGATAATAATAATCGGAAAGGTCCTAGTACGCATATAGGAATCACTAGAATAATCGTTTTTCAATTATTAATAAACGGACGAGTCTAGTATGCATATAGGTTGTGATTCACTAGTTAACTGCTTTCAATACTTAGGAATTGCCGTGCTGGTAGATGACCGTGATGAGCCTTAGGATTGTTTGTGTTTGCCTCACATGCCGTATTTGCATAGTCTTTAGGATAAGATAAGAGTCTAATTAAACTAGACGATTTGAATGATTGAACTATGAATGCCTGAATGATTATTTGATTGAATGCTTGGATGAATGACTGTATGAATGTTTGAATGTAATTGATTGTGTTAAACGGTACATGATCGGGTGAGTGATAGACCGATGGATCGCGATTGGTAAGCATATCGGTACGTGTAAAGTTACATTGATTCTGGTGGTGTGTAATGATAGAATTGTGATTTTCTAAGCTTTGGTTGTCCCATGATTGTTTAGTATGTTATTCTCTTGTGAGTCTTTAAGTTGGATTAGATGCCAGTATGGCACCCACACTGCGGTGTGGGGTAGTGCCTGTAAGGTACCTACATCGAAGGGAATACCGGTGTGGGGTAGTACCTAAGTCGATGACTTGTGATCCGGTATGGTACCTACACCGAGGGGAATACCGGTGTGTGGTAGTATCATAGCTGGGGATTGTTTACCCTGCGGGGATGGTTATTCGTGATTCGGTATGGTACCCACATCGAAGGGAATTCCGGTGTGGGGTAGTATCATAGCCAATAGATTGTTCACCCTGCGGGGATGGTTACTTATTGCTTCACCCCGGGTGTATGCGTCCTGCGGGAGCATTCTCGGAAGTTTATCCTGTTTCGTCCCGATGATCTAGGGTCCTTTGGGGACGCTTCCGGAATGTCTGATGTTATGTGTCCTATGAGGGATATTTTCGGTAGTCTGATGAATGTGTCTCCTCTGTGCCGAGGGAAAATCCGACATGACACAAAGAGTATTGTGGATCGGAGTATCGTGGCACCACGTGCCACTGTGACCCTTAAATGTTCTATCCTTAACTGTTTGTCAAGAAATATATCGTTTTCCTTACTTTATAGAATTGTGCTATCTTCTTAAAGCGTTAAACACTCGTTTGGTTTCCTTTACCTCAACATTTCTTTGGTTTTTATATTACTGAAACTCAAGTTAAATTGTGTTATTTCTAATGGTTAAACTTGAAAGTTGTCGTTTTTGGTTATTTTCCTTACTGAGTGTAAACTCACCCCTATGTGTTTATTTACTGTTTTGTACAGGCTTGCGTGATGAGTAGTGGACTCGAGGCTCGGGAGCTTCTGTGGGTCCGGGTGCTTTTATCATTAGAGACGTCTTTGGTCATAGTTTTGTTATGAACCTTATGCTTTAAAAGATTTATTGTGGAACTTATTTACTCAAGATTTATTGATCGAAACTAAAACTTGGAGATTTATAATTGTTTGATTCACCTTTATTGTTACATTTATTTATTGTCCTTAAGTCACGTCTCGAGTCCGGTCAATACCGGATTTGGGGCATGACTCAAAGAGGGATTCATCAAAACAACAATTACCCAAGAGATTTCTAAACCAAAAACAACCAAAAACCATTGATTTCTACATAAATCAGTCATCTACTTCTCTAAAACATCATCTAGCAACATAGAACTCAAAAACCTAGCTAGTTCATGCATTTCTATGAAAACCCATGACTTGAAATGAATTGAAAGTGGAGTTTAAGAGGTTACTTACCTTTCGAATGATGAGATGAAGAGGATTTTGGGGTTTTTGAGAAGAGTTGATGAAGAACTTGGCTCAAGATTGCTCTTTTCTCCCTTTCTTCTTCTTCAAGTTTCCTTTGTTTCTCCTCTTCTTCTTTTCTCTCTCTAAATTTCGACTAGCACAAGTTATGTGGCTGAATTGTGCTCTCAATTGCTTTAAAACCTAAATTGATGAAATTCCATATTTTTTCTATTTTGGCTTATGTGAGGGTAAATGGGTCTTTAGAGACCCATTTCTTCTCCTCCAAGCCACTAAGGACAAGTCTCCTAGTGGGGACCACTTAGCCCTTAGAAAAATCCAGCAATTTCAATTTAATTTGTTTTAGTCGATAAAAAGTCTTCGTTTGACCGAATGTTGACTTTTCCACAATTACTGTCATTTGAAAGGAAACGGCCCAATTAAGCTAATCGTAATGACGGCTAAACTTTTTGGGCCCCGGAAAGGTCCTGAATGACTCCCGGAGTCATCAATTGACATTTCCGGCAAGAAGTCAACTTTCGCCAGGATTTACCGGTTCGACCGGAGGCGGTTCTTACACACGTGGCCAATAGACACGATCCGTACAGCCCAAAACCAGAAAGCCACTGGGTTTGGGTGGACTTGTGATGAGTTTGGCCTCGAGGATTTTATGGGTCTATCTTGGCCAATGAAGTGTGTTTCGACGCAACATATACAGCGGCGGGGGGTTCAAGGCACCCTCGCCTCACGGAATGAGTGCGAGATGGTCCATTAGGGGGAAAGTCGGGTATACCGTCTCCTGGATGTAGCATGGCAGTGGTACCATCAAGATCCGACTCAATGTTCCCCTACCAGCTCAGGGGTCAGCAATCTTGCGCTTTGGAGCCCTACTACTATCAGTCAAGGGAGGACGACGCACGCTGACATCTTGGGGGGATATCCAGTTCACTACTATAAGAAGCTACAATGGGTCTGCTCGGCCGTTGAAACCCCGTTTGGAGCTGTTGCATCGCTGCTCTTTGGACGCTGTCGTAGTACTACCCCCTGAACACCACAAGATTCCACAAGAACAATTTCGTTTTATGTTCTGTTAGTATTTTCAATTTCCCTACTGCTGTGTTTGCAATGTATAAACGTTTTTCATTTATAACATTCCTCGTATTTACTCAAAAAGAAAAGTTAGGAGGATGGATTTACTGTCATGTTAATGGGCCACCCTTCTAGGCCCATTTTGTCACCCAATTTGGGCCTGTATAACTACTCTATAACAACTGATAAGAAAATCAATCACCGTTTTACTTTCTTCACCTCCGTCTTCCCAATCGAAAGAGCTAGAATATGTGACAGATCTAAGAGCGTACAGTACAAAGCTTTGCAGTCATGGCAGCACCGGACCACCTCTTCACTCTGAGAAACAACTTCTATTTGGGCGCATATCAGGCCGCCATCAACAACAGCGACGTCCCCAATCTCTCGCCCGACGACATGGTCGAGCGAGACTGCCTCGTCTACCGCTCCTACATTGCCCTCGGCAGCTACCAGGTCTCCCTCCTTTTCTTTCTCAATCAAAATTTAGTTTTTCCTTTGAAATTCAATCTCTGACTACCATCTCTTAATTGGGTTCATTCAGCTTGTGATCAACGAGATCGATTCCTCTGCCGCCACGCCGCTCCAAGCCGTCAAATTGCTCGCCCTCTACCTCTCCAGCCCTGATAACAAGGTTTTCTTTCTTTCTCCTTCTTCATCTTTTGATAAGGTTCTTTCTCCTTATATGCATCCAGACTTTTGAGATCTGGGTATTTGTTTTTCCCGTGGATGTGATTTATAGTGAGGGTTTAATTCTAGTAATCTCGATTAGGAGCTCATGTCCCATTTCCTAGTATTTGGATTGGATCTATGATTCATATCCGTATTTAATTATCCACACTCAGGAGCAGCATAGATCTGCCTTTGCATATATTTGTGTGATTGTCTTCTAAGATTTGCACTAAAATTTAATGTAATGAATTTGAATTTTATGCTGCTAGTAACTGTTTGAATTTGCTAATCTGTCAGTGTAGCCGTGTATGCTTGGTGTGGAAGTTGTTGATAATTATGTCACTTGAACACTGGGTTTTGATAATCGTTGACTGATGTTGATAATGATGATTTGTAAAATGGTATAGGAATCGTCTATTGCAAATATTAAGGAGTGGTTGGCTGATCAGGCTATTGGTAGCAACCCAATTCTGAGGCTCATAGCAGGGACCATTTTCATGCATGAGCAGGACTACAATGAGGCTTTGAAACACACTAATGCTGGAGGAACTATGGAACTGTGAGTTTAATTGGATTCCTCGACTAAAAGTTGCTATGGTTGAAATTTCCATCAATGCTATCAGCTTTAGTTTAGATTTCCGCCTTTTCTATTACTCATACCCATGTACATCATGCAAATTTTTCTTATGGATTCATAGTATCTGTTCTTCTGCATCCATGAGCTTTGAATTGATCTGTGAAACCTGGTTTAGCTGTGTTCTCATCTTGGAAACACATCTAGTCAGTTTATCCACCACCATCTTACAGTGTGTGCTGTTACTGCTTTCACAGGCATGCATTGAATGTTCAGATATTCCTGAAGATGTATAGGTCAGATTATGCAGAGAGGCAACTGAGGATAATGCAACAAACTGATGAGGACCACACACTCACTCAACTTGCAACAGCATGGTTAAATCTGGCTGTGGTATGTTACATACCTCAATTGATTATTTAAAATAGTTGAGAAATTCTCAAGCATTCTTATTACCTGTTGTTTCAAACCAGGGCGGTTCCAAGATACAGGAAGCATCTCTCATCTTCCAGGATTTCTCCGAGAAGTATCCCATGACAAGTTTGATCCTGAATGGGAAGGCTGTTTGCTGCATGCACATGGGAAATTTTGATGAAGCTGAAACGCTGCTGCTTGAAGCCCTAAACAAGGCAAGATCTTAAACAAAGAACATTTTTGCTTTTGTTTGAGTGCTATTGACCCTCTCTTAATCCCATGGGAAAAATCTACTGTATACTGGTATCTATACTTTTCTACATATGATGCGACGTCTCCCCTTTCTAGTTATAGAAAGCCTGAGCAGTACAAAGCAATTTTGAGGCCATTCATTATTTCTTATTCAATGTATCAAAAAACGTTCTGGCTAATAAATTTTGGTGGTGATGGACACAGGATGCAAAGGATCCAGAAACTCTAGCCAATTTGGTTGTATGCTGTCTTCACATAGGCAAGCCAACTTCTCGGTTTCTCAGGTACACAATTTTTTTTTCTTTCTTTCTATGTTTGAGGCATGAGATAGGATTGTTTTGGTGATGTACTGACTCCATCAAATTCTTGTGTTGTGCAGCCAACTGAAACTAGCACATCCAGATCACATGCTTGTCAAACGCTCAGCAAGTGCTGAAGAGAGCTTTGAGAGGGCAGTTCAGTCATTTGCTTGAAGGACGTACTGATTTAGGGTACAAGTATTACCAGGGTCTGTTTGAATCATTTTGGTTTTTACTTGGCTTCTTGTTATTGCTATTTGGAACATACAAATTGAATGAAACATGTGTGGTAACAAAGTTCTTATTCGATGAGTTGGTAGTACTAGTATTGAACCTCAGCGCATTTTTGGATAAGTTGTCCTGATACATATAAAAAATACTTGTAATAATTTCGCCCATTATGGCTTCATGGAGTTGATGATTTTGTGTATTAGCTATCCAATGTGTTGATTTTGCTCCAAGACAATGAAGTAATTGTCATACGTTAAGACAAACTAAACCCCAGGACAATTTTCTGTCGTAGAAATACATTAGCAAGAGGCTTTGGAGTTCTTCAAGTGACAAATACATTAGCAAGAGGCTTTGGAGTTGTCCAAGTGACACAACGTAGATGGAAAACCTGAAGTATATTAGAAAAAGCTAAACCTGTATCTGGTATCTAAGCACGGGGCATATATCATTATTGAACTATTATCCGTTCAAATACAGGTAAGAAAAAATGGGCTACTTGCTACAAATGACCCCATATTTTTATATAATACTGAAGGAGAAGGGGCAAAACAAAAATGAGAGGGATCAAAAGGACATGACGGAAGATCCATAGCCGTTTCGGTGTTCCTTTTGCCATCTCCAAGCAATCCTCAAACTCTGTTGCAGATCAGTGTAACGTGCGGTCCAGTTGAGCTCCCGGAGGATCTTGGATGGATTGCTGTACACCTCAGCATAATCTCCAGGTCGGCGGGGAAGGTAATCCACTTTGACGTCCACCCCTGTTGCCTTCTTACACGCTTCCACAAACTCCTTCACTGATCTACCTGAAAAAGAAACCAAAAGGCTGCTTTAGATACATTGAGTCAGTTGGATCAATCTCTCAAATGACTAGTAAGTCAGTTGAATCCTTTTACCTTTTCCAGTGCCCACATTGTAGATCCCAACCTTGTTGGGTTTTGCCTTTTCAAGGGCTTTCACGTGCGCATCAACAAGATCTGTAACATCAATGTAATCCCTTATGCAAGTTCCATCTGGTGTTTTATAATCTGTCCCTTTCACCTTTAACCCATCTGTAATGCCAGAAGCTGCATCAAAACAAGCTCCGGAAATCCGTCCATGCTCTCGTAGTTCAGGTCTTGGAGCTTCACCCAATCTCCCCTCCGGGTCCGAACCAATCACATTGAAGTACCTGAACCAACCAAAGTTATTATTCGCTAATGCAACCAACATAAATAACATATATCCGGTTTCAGTGCCCGAGCTAAGCATCTATCAACAACTGCATAGTGATGTCAGAATTTGTTTTCTAAACCAACTCCTACTAAATGGCAAATGGCTTATGAAAGAAATGTACTAGTTATCTTCTTACTGATCAAAGTTGCATAATTGAAAAAGGGAAAAAAAAAACTTTAGTTATGCATTTAGTGGCACTCAGTTCTCTTATGTTAGATTTAGTAGCAAGCAAAGCAAGAGACGTGATAAAAACTTGATACTAACCTTAGGATCATGACAGCCATGTTTGAAGTCTTTGAGAAATCCAAAATGAAATCTTCTGACATCTTCTTAGCTTTCCCATATGGATTAATCGGGAACTAAATTAAGCAAGGGAAGTAAATATTGTTAGCAATAGAATTGAAAATTTAAAATAAAACAAATTTAACTACTCTCACCTGAGGAGTATCTTCAGTAATGGGCATCTTTTCAGGCTCCCCATATGTTGCACATGTACTAGAATATATCAATGTTTTCACGCCATGAGCTGTCATAGCCTCTAGTACCACCAACGTATTAGCTGTAATATTGTGATAATATCTGTACAACATGCAATAAAGTTACAAGTTTCTCCACAAAATTCCCATATACGAAACTATCACCATAATATTTAGATTCAACTCGTGATTTTTGGATTATATTACACACAAACGAGCTACCATGATCGACAAAAAATACTTACTTGAGTGGATCAAGTGTACTTTCCCCAACATATGCCACCGCTGCAAAATGCATCACTGCATCAAATGCATTTTCCGAAAATATTTTGTTAACCTGGAAAAGATTTAAGGAAACAAGTCCAAAGATCAAGGTTTCTCTGTTGCATTAAGTATATATATCACCACCAATCCTTTTCGTTGAAGAACAAGATAAATCAAACAGATGACATGATAAGGATACAGTTTGTGCATCGCCCAAGTCAGCATAAATAAACTGAAGCCTCCCAGGCTCAGGAAACAATGTATGTAGAACCTTGACTGCCCCTAGGTTGCCACGTGAGAGGTTATCCTGTCAACAAGTTAAATACATCTCCAAATGAGATATTAAGCAATAAAGAGACAATATGTAAATGAGTTTAAAGGTAAATTCTTTAAGAGCCTAAGATATACCACTATAGTCACTCGATAAGAATCTTTCAGAAGTCGTAATGCAGCATGTGAACCAATAAAGCCAGCCCCTCCTGTTACTAGGACGTGAGTTACACCAGGTTCATGATGGGAGAACTAGATGGAAAAACAAGTGTTCAAAATAAAGTCAGTTTAAATTCCAAAATGAACTCTAGTAAACAATAACATAACTAGGACTCATACAATATCTACTCCAATTGTAATAAGTAAACGGAGGCTTGGAGCATGAATTCAGTCTTTTAGTCTTAACAGCAATCAAAATGACACTTTGATACAATCTATAAACTAAAAATCTCCAAGTCTGCAGAGTGCAAGATGACAATGTTGGGAACAGTACATGAGTATAACACAAGGCATTGTTGAAGATAGTATACAAACTTTAGAATATTGAAGGGAAGGATGGCATCAAACAGGCACATGTCTATATATGGACAATCGATCCGACCAGGAGATTTATGGATAATTCTGATAAATAGATAGCATGAATAGAATAACTGAAACTAATATCAATAAAAAAAATCAGGCAAAATTTTGATCAAGTCTGGGTGGATATGTGAATTGCATGTAAGAATTTGAGGCATATCCATAACTCCTGAAGAGCAAAAGATGGAAATTATTGCAGAAAACTAAATCTCTCATAAACCATACTCCCCCCTAACACGGAAGGCTTTTCCTATTTGACTTTTTTTTGGCAAAAATTAAGGATTAGTAGAGTTGAGTTTCCCCACATGCCCATATATCCTCTCATGTGATGTGAGAACCCACTAAGAAGTGGTACTTAAAAATAGGAAGGATAATATGGTATTTCATGCATAATTAACTCCCTGAAAAGGAAAGTAGGCCCTCATTTTTGGGCATCCAAATTGGGGAAGTAGAACACTAATTCTGAGTTGGAGGGAGTAACATGAAAGCATCAAGCACCTGCCAAGATATATCATTCTAATTCTCATTGATTCATTATAATCAATGTGCCAAACATGAAAACAGAACCCATAACATGACTGGAATTTCAATCACAACTTTAGGGAAGATTTCTTTACCAAGAACTGCCTAGAATAGCTACCGTGAGACAGCAATTTGTGCATTATCTGCAAAATGAGAACCGAGGGATACTTTCTTATGGTGTATCAACTCAGATGTGATCCCACTCACATTCCCCTCAGACCAAATATAATTAAAAGTTTATTAAATGGCATATTAATCATGTCGAACTGGAATAATTAAGTACAAACCCTATTTCGGGTTAGAACGTAGAACTAATCTAAGCCATTGATTATCCAGATCGGATGACCACCGAAATCCAGGGGGGGTGATTGATTACGAAATCAATTACAAGATATGCATTGATTAAAAAGATATCAAAAGATATGTATTAAATCTGGGCCATTAATTCTACGATCCAAGGGCCCAGATTGATAGTTCTACGTTCTGACGAAAGATACAAGTTTGTACTTGATTGTTATCCTATATATATGACATCTACTTTTGGGATCCATTCTACCTAATCTTACTCAAACATGATTAGACCCCCCAACGCCAATTGGTTGACTAATCACATCCTACACGTTTGAGATCCACTCTAATACACCTGACCTAAATATGCAATATATTGGTTGGTATATGAATACACCATAACAATTAACATAGAATGGAATACAAGGTGGCTAGCCAAGAAAAGCAAATTGTGATTCAGGACAAACTAGTTACCGGGCTTGGGGTAGTGAATGATGGAGACTGCTTGAGCATGATAATGCATAATGCTGTGAGTGCAGCAGCCAAAAGAACTTTTCCTACAATAGTGCTCTTCTTCTTTGGGTCAGCATATTCTAGGCCTACAGATCAAAGGAAACAAAAAAAAATCATATAAACGCCGGAGGCTTAACTGATAGGAACTTCCAACAAATATGTAACATTAGGGAAAAAGAATCAACAACATAGTCATCTGAAAAGAAAAACTAAAGAACCTCACCTCCAACAGACATTGGCCTGGCAGACCTAGCCTGATTTCTGGTCCTGCCAGTGTTTATCATTGTGGAAATGATTCAAAACTTATGTATGTGTAGGAATCAAAATCTATGCCCTTGTATTACTAACCAATTATTGGAAATGCTTCTGTAGGGAGGTGCTGCAATGAGAAACAAAATCATCATCAATAAATCACAGAATGATATTGCTACTCAAAAAATATAAGGACATAAGTGGGCCCTATACAAGAGTGAAAATAAAATAAAGCAAACCAAAATTATGCAACTAAACTCAACCATGCAACAAAAATAACCTGGAAATTGACCACTTAAAAAATTAAAATCAAGGACAGTGGGGAATTTAGGGAGTCTAAGATCCAGACTGAGAAAGATATCATATGGGAGGATTTTGCACAACAACAGAAGAGGCAAGCACACCATTTGGTTTTCAGAGAAGATTTAGAAGAAGAAAAGTGAGGAACTTGCATGTCAAACTCACCATTTCAGAAAGCATAATCAACTAAGAAAACAAGAAGTGAAACTAAAACCGATCAGAATTCCTCAACCATCACACAGAGAGAAACAGAGAGTAAAAAATCATAATTCTTAGAGATCCCAAAACAAAAACCCAGCTAAAGTTACACGAGATAAAACGAAGATGTAACAACCTTGTTGTGACTATTTCACCACCCGAATGAGCAAAAACAGAAATTTCTAGCGGCCAAACAAACCCTAACAGCAGCACCAAAAAGGGGGACAGAGATTTCGGTTGATAGCGAATAAATCAACCACCCACCCCACCCCAATGATCGATAAAACAAAAATATAATAAAAGTCCCAAATTTGAGGTAAATTTCAATAATGATAAAAAACAAAAACATTTATTTCACCGAAAAAGGCCGTAATTGCACAGATAGAAATGATACCTGAATAAAACAAATGGGACAAAAGAGCCGAGGAAGAATCAGATAACAAGATCTGGGTCCTCCCCAGATTTATATACTCAGAAAAAAGCACTCAAAACACGCAAAACGAAAGTGCGCCCATAAATTGAGTAGAGAAGACGATGATTGAGAACATGGGAAAGCTTAAAGAGAAGAAGAAAACGTACAGCAACAACAGAGACCAGGCCTCGTGAATGGGTTCGATTTCGATTTCAATATGAAGCTTTTCAGAGAGAGACGAACAGAGTCGCTTCCGATTCTACAGCTTGCCCGGAGATTTCTCAGCGTGCATGTTGTCAAGCGTGAAGTGAAGGGCAAAAAAATGGTGGACTTGCCCTTTTTTCATTGCTTCCAAAATAAATTGGTTTTCTTTATTTTAAGCTATTTTTCAGTTACAATTCTTTCCTATCTATACCTTTTTTTAAATGTCATCTTTTGCATATTTTTCTCGCCAAAGTTTCTAGGTAGCCAATCATGGCTAGCCTCGCATTTGCATAGAAATTAAAAAACAAAAGCGCAGACCGGCCAGCGCGCGGAATGGTCTTTGCTGCCACCGTGTCAACCTTTTTCGGCCATTCGTGGGCCCATATACCTGTTTCTGGGACCCACCCACAAGAGACAGGTCATTGCTGCATGTTACTGTACAGAGAATTTCCTTTACAAGATAAAAATATTGGGAATTAGGAATATTCTATTGTGATATATTATATTATAAGGTTTCCTCATATTTTTTAAATTTTTACCTACTACGGATTATTATTTTTTTGAAATGGGAAGGAAAAGACTTTATTCCATTGTTCTCAACATTTTTTTTTAGAAGAACAAGATGCAATATTATTATATGATAAGAAAGTTTAGTAGACACGCATGTGTACCAACTTACAATAGCAAAACCAACTAACAAATAAAAAGGAAAAGTAGAAAAGTAAATTATGCTTTGGTAATTTGAGGCGGACGAAGGGGATATCTGCGGTAGCGTCCAAGGACACCGATACAGCATGCTTCCTCCAAAAAGGACGAGGCGAGCCAACCACGTTAAAGGGAATACTGGTGGACCTACATCTCCCCCGGTATGTCAGCGTGCGTCGTCCTCCCTGGACTGATAATGGTAGGGCTCCTGAACGCGGGTGTGATGACTCTGAACTGGCAGGGGAGACAATTATCGACTGGTGATGGTGCCATCGCCATCCATCCGTCGGGAAGGGGTCAAAGTCGACTCACCCCTCCCCGGGCCACCTCAGACTCATTCTTGTAGGCGAGGGTGCTTGAAGCCCCCCGCCGGTGCTGCCTATGACTCTTCATCCCGCTGCTCCAGATCCGGCTCCACCTCGCTAGGGTTATCCCCTACCTCGGCCACCGCCTTCCCCTTCAGTCGTCGTCGCTCCTGCGCCGCCGGAGACTCCGGCTGCGTGTCTTCCGAGTCCGAAGGAACTCGGATCAGCACCTGTCCCTCTGCCGCATCCGCATGCAGCAGCCCCACCGGGCGTACGTGCGCTCCCCTACGAGCCCACGATCCCAGACTCCTCGTCTGAAAACGACGAGACTTCAATACCGCACTGGTTCGCCCATCCCCGCCACGGGCCTCCTCTTCCGGCCGCCGACCCGACGAGAACACCAGTCCCCGCTCCAGTCCATCCCTCGCCGTCAACGACAACGGCGACGGCAGGGAACCATTGTCCCCGGCCTTCCCCACACCATCAGACGATATCGGGATCACGCCCGTCACCGCCGCCAATCCCATCACGATCGTCTGAGCAGTACGGTCAGGACGATCCGCTCCGGCCCCTAGTCCCGGCATCACGCCCCCGTCCCCGACGCCTGTGCCTGTCTCAGCACCACCCACATACATCACGTCCACCTCCGGATCGACCCACAGAGAAGGAACACCGGAGGTGCTGGAGAGTCTAGCCGCCGAGACCGCCATCGCCTCCAAACAGCCAAGCCCTAGATCTTTTCGCAGAGAGAGCTAAAAGAGAGGTGGCTCTTCAAACATTGATTTTGAAACTATTAATTAACCTTAAATTGTTCTCAACATACAATAAATTGTTTAGGATGATAAATCTTAATTTTCAAATTATTGTTCGAGACTCCAACAATAATGTAGGTGTACTGATGATCTAGACATGTAGAATGAATCTACTTTGTCTCGTATACGATAAAAAAACAAATAAACATAATAACGAACACACAAAAACGGAAGAGCTTGTGATGTAGTTCTTTTGAAACCCATAACATGCATAGTTAGATGTTATGATATTGTCAATCTGTCATCTTGGTTCGCTGGGATCATCTGAGATGCCCCTCATGAGATGAAACTTTGTGTAGATGTGGTAAGGAGAGTGGAGCATGCTCTCCAAGAAACCTTAAGTTCCATATTATAGTTCGGGACCCCCACAAAAATCCAGGTGTACCGACGCTCTGTACTGTAGAATGAATCTATTTTGTCTCATAGACAAAACAGAAAACAAATAAAAACAATGACGAACACAAAAAACTAAAGAGTCTACGATGTCAGTTCTTCTTAACCACATAACATGCTTAGTGGATCGTTCAGGTATTGTTGACCCATCATCTTGATTCGATGAGATCATCTAAAATGCCCCTCCACGAGACGATACGTTGTTTAAATGTGGTGAGGAGAGCGGAGCACGCTTCGCGAGACCATGCTTCACCAATGATTCTAGCCGAGCCAGATTGCTCTAATATCCTAATATAATTGGCGGAACAGACACCAACAACGCTAATCACAAATGCCCGCCCAATACGACACATAGAGGCCCCCAAAACACGACCCTACCGACCCTAAATCGATAAACAGAATGAGTAATAGCCATAAGAGTAGGATAAGTATTATTAAATACCCATACTCCCCCACAATAGCGTATTATTAGTTGAGTATTAAAATAAACATTTAATTTGTAAATTATTTCTCCTTGATAATTAGTAGGGGATAAATTTGTTGACTCTTTTATAATATTTAGGGCAGCTTTATCAACATCCCTATTTAAATTTTATTTTATAATAGCACATCTAATAGGTGGCTCAATATCAATAACACATTGCCATCTTTTGTTGTACATAAAAAAAATAGTTTCTGTTTTTTTTTAAAGGAATGACAATATTATTAATATAAAAGCATATTGGTGCCTGCAGAAACCCGAGGCACCGTACATGAAAACCAAACTAACATAACAATAACGACAAAGCAGGAAAGTAAATTTTGCTCTTTGACATCGAGGCGGTCGGAGGGGTGGGACTGCGGTAGCGTCCAAGGACACCGATACAGTATACTACAACCATAAGATACTGACCGAGTAGGTCAGAGGATAAACAACCAGTGGTGGACCGATTACTCCTCCGGTAAGTCAGCGTGCGTCGTCCTCCCTTGACTGATAATGGTAGGGCTCCTGAACGCGGGATTGCTGACTCCGAAGTAGTAGGGAAGTAACTTACCGACTGTTGGTGGTACCCTTGCCACCTATACACCAGGGAGGAGGTGCAGTCGATCAACCTCTCCCTGGCCATCCCAGCATTCATTCTTGGAGGCGAGGGTGCTTGAAGCCCCCCGCCGCTGCTGAAGACGCCCCGTTTGACGCCGCTGATTCTTCATCCTCTGCTGAGTCCACATCTCGCCCCGCCCTCTTATTTCCCGATAGGGTAGGCGTCGATTCCCTTGGCAACCAGCCTACGGGCTCCTCTACCCCATCTGCCTCCTGCTGACCCCAGCGCCCCATATCCTCATGCCTCGGAGGAGTTAGAGGAGACCCCCTAGACCAGTCCCCCATCCCCGACCCACTCAGATATGTCCAATTTGTCCCCGGGATGGGTTTCCCATGTTTGGCCTTTTCTAGCGCCGACCTCGGGTCCCCTTGTGCCTTCAACGAGACTCCCCGGAGACCTCCCACGACCGGACAGACCGGGAACAGGTGTCCCGCGCAGCAGCAACCAAAACAGTGTTTCAGGTAAGTCTTCGTACGAAATATAGAGCCGAGTTCGTACCTGATACACCGAAAAACGGAACTAGAGTTGACTTTGTAATGGAATCCGAATGTCAGCCCTGATCATGACCTTCATAAAGTCTCCCCAGCAGAGGCCCTTCTTGTCCACATCCACTCCTTGACACACACCCAGCGTGTTTCCAATCCTGAAGCCCACATCCCTCATCCATGCCCCCACTGGCAAATTCGAAACCCGCGCCCACACCGAGAAATGGTGAAAGTGCAGATCCGATACATGCATGTGGGCCCGTATGTCAGTGAACAACACCAAGGAGTCCCAGGAGGACCATGGTTCTCCCACCAATACTCGTTCCCTTTCCTTCGCAGACCTGAAGAAAAAAGCCACAAGACCTCCCTCCAGAGGCTTAGCCTCAACTTTCATACCCCAGAGATCTTCCATCCGTGCCACCACCGACTTCCAATAGATCTTCTTGGTAGACAGGATCTTCGCTGCTAAAGCAAAGCGATACATATGTCCCCGTCCTGTTACCTCTTGCACCGGCACCACCACCTCCTTGATCCGCATAGCTCCCATTTGAGAGTCCAGCTGTCCCATGACGCCTCCCTCCGGTCGCCTTCCCCCCGGGCATGGGTCCCCGACCGGATATGACCTTCCCGTTTGGGTCGGGCGTGTGTTACCACCATAGGGGTGCCCGGTTCCGACTCCCACCCCCAAGCTACCCTCCGCATTCTTACGTCCCGCCCCAAACCTCGCGGCCTAACGAGCCACATCCCTGCCTTCTCCATGGGCCCATACCGACTTGCGACCCAACGTGGCCGCCCAACGAGCATCGCCCATGAACCCACGACCCGCCTCCACCGGGCGTTCAGCCCTACCCGGCTCCTCAGTTACCACGCCCTTCCCCTTTCTTCAGCGCCAAGCAACCTCGGCCGGGGTCTCCTCCAACACGTCCACCGGATTCTTGGCCGACCCCGACGAAACCGGAATCGGTGTGGATTTCTCACCCAACGCCACCAGCACCGGGGCACTAGTAGCCACGCCCCGATGTACGCCCGTCTTCCTTGGCCGGGGTCCCCTCGCCGGTGTGCGCCGGAGGCATGCAGGCCCCGATCGGACCCTGCCACCCGGGACCCAACCCGGATCCTCCCCTGCCGAGAAGCACACGACCGGTGCTCCGCCCGTCCTCGGGGTCCAGTGCTCCTCTGAGTACACAGGCTCTCCCGATGAGCCCGTCAACTGCTACAGGTCCTCGCCTTCCGCCGCCGTCGCCACCAGCGGTGTCAACACAGCCGCCGGCTGCGGCTCCTCCATCGGATCGGTGTCCGATCGATCCTCACCGGCGTCGGATTCGACATCCACGCCACTCTCCTCCGGCAACACGGGTCCTCAATGTATGGACTCGTCGCCGACATGCTCTCCATCACCCTCCATACTCGTGAACTCCATGAAGATTGATGCAGAAATCGCAAAACCCCTCCCTTTGTAAACCCTAACTTGTAAACCCTAGCAGAGAGAATAGGGAATAGGGAGGCGCTGCGTATACTAACCAAAATAGTTTCTATTTATTTTGACTAAGAACGTCAATGTTGGATTAAAATGTCCAACTTACCCTTTCTTATTCATCTAATTTCAAATGATAATATCACACAACATTAACATAACCCAAGACAAGAACCATATGTAAAAAGTTTCAAATCACGCGCCGCCAATTTTACCCTACACAACGTTGTCTATGACCTTCCGCATCTTTGCCGTTTGATTTTTGTCCATTGACGTGAGTTGTCTGACATGTTTTCAGCGCTACGAAGAATAAGGTCGGTGGTGGTTGTACCTTCCTTTACTATCCCCCAACAGATCGAGATCACCTTTAGGGAGGTTCAACTCTCTCACGATAATCTTGGCTCTAGGTCCCTCGTTTGTGTGGAATCGACCAACCTCATTAAAACGGACCCCCTTGTCGTTGGAAGTAGCAATTCTTGTCCCTTTCCCTGAGTTTCCCCGATTTCGAGCTTGAGTGTTGGCGCTGTTGCGGGAACATATACTTTTGTTGTTTAGAGGAAAGGAGTGGGAGGTATTTGTGATGCGAAATTGAGTGATGAGAGCGCTGGAGCCGACATTGGTAAGGAAGATGGTCGTGTTCCACTTTAGGAAGAAATTGCTTCTAGGTTTGGGGTTTTGGTGAGAGTTTAAATGGGAATGTGGTGAAGACGACTCAAGAGGTTATCACCTAAACGTAGTTAAGTAGGCTTTAGGATCAAGCAGGGAAGATCAAACTTTGTCTACAATTTTCCTTACGACTCAACGGTTGATTGTGTGTGTAGGATTACGTTTATCACAAGCAAGGCGGAAAAAAATGCTCATAATCCAATTTAAATCCTAGATTTAATATATTATGCATTAACTAATCTAGTACTCGTATTTAAAGAGATTACCTCATTGTAGAGCAGCAAATGGTTCGAGACTAGGACCTTTGGGTTAAGAAGAAGATGTGTCAAGGCACACAAGCGTTTTCCCTCTAACGATATCCACACGAGCAAGTGATCTCTCAGCCCCCCTAATGGTGTCTTATTTATAGGATTTTATTTTCCTTAAATCAAGTCCAACTAGAATCAGGGAAACTTGTAAAATGAGGAATCATAAAGGAACCTTGCTTCCTTTATTTTACTCCAACTAGGATTTCCCCTTTTGGGTAGACAGTTCTAGAATGATTTTTTATTTTCCTTAATCTAATAATGAAATGGTAATTTCATTTCAATGCCTTAAAACTTTCATATTCCATTGGGGAAACCCTATATCCTAACCCCATTTGAGCTTTGATTTTCAATTCCTAATCCAGGTTTACCTTTGGTGACATTTCTCAACTGTCACCTTTCAATTTTTTGCAGAAAGTATTGTTTACCGTTTATTTTGACGATTCCGTTAGTTTTTTGCCACGTGTCACTTCACCGTGACGACATGTGGCCGACACGTAGGCAAAAAAAATAACGGAATCGTCAGTTTTGACGATTTTTGATACTTTCTGCAAAAAATTGAAAGGTGACAGTTGGGAAATGTCACTAAAGGTAAACCTAGGTTAGGAATTGAAAAACAAAGCTCAAATGGGGTTAGGATACAGGGTTACCCCTATTCCATTTAAATCACCATAACCTTTTTTTTGTTTCATCCTGCTACCCTGGATTTTCATTTGTCTCAGTTTAGTACCCAATATTAACTTTCCGTTCATTTTTTTGACGGAAAATCATCATGTGCCTGACACATGACCCAAATATTTTTTTTAAATGTCAAAAATGACCCTCATGTTTCAACCCCAGCCTTTTTTCTTCCCTTTCCTATTCAAACCATTCCCTAATCCTCCATTTTCCCCTTCTTCCTCCTCCTTGCTACTTCAACACCTGAAATGGGGGTTTTGAAATCAAATCACCGGCCATGGTTGATCTTAGAAGCTCTACCCACTTTCTTGAACATCTTCATGTGGGCGGGTGGTCTAGTTGTGCTAGAACAACCCCTCCCGCTCAACCCACAAGAAGAACTGGAGAGCATGCTCCGAATTTTGAGCTTCATACAAGACATTCCGGTTACAAATCCCGGATCGAGTTCTGCAAACGGTATGTTCTTCCCAATCCTTCTCAGACCCAAAAATATCATATCCCCTATTTCCATTTCTTCTTCCCTATCCCGTCCCCAAATCTCATAACATCCCATTTCCATATCCCTAACATGCAAAAAAAGGCAAGCCCATATGTTCTTCCTAATCCTTCTTAAACCCAAGAATTCTAGATCTACAACTCTAGAACTACAACCAAGGTTGTAAAAGTCCCCGCCTAGTCCTTCTAAGCCCCAAAATCTGCAAAAACGCCTGACTCGCCGCCCTGCCTAAGCACCAAAATCTGAAAACCAACCGGCTCGCCGTTCCGCCCATTTAGTTGGAAACTCAGAACTCTGGTTTGTGAAATTGGATCTTTGAAAAAGAGATGAAAATGTGAAAAAGACTATGTTTGTAATGGTCTTGAATTTCTTGATAAAAAGAATATAGGGCGTATCCCTCTTTGGTGATTTATCATTATAGTTTAGATTTTTATTAAAATAAAGAGAAATTAAAATGAGAGCATTATTTGGTTTAGTTTTTTTTTGTATTTTGATACTTGATATTTTTTTATATTGTACAAATATAGTTTATATTTTTATTTTTGACTATATTTGTGTAATATATATTAATTAATAATAAAAAAATATCCGCCTAGGCCGCAACTAGTCTCCGCCTAAAATAGTTGTTGTGTACTTTTGATAAGGAGACGAAGAGGAGCCAGACTTTCCGATCGCACCAAGATTCAGGTGAAAGTAAATGTCGTGCTCCAGAAAATGCACAAAATATGAGAAAACGGTTCTTTCGTCACTTGGAATCGAAAACAAAATTGTTTGTCACAGTACACAGCTGAAATTAAAAAGTAGTAAGTTGTGATGCGTGCATCACCTTCCCTGTAGATCCAAAAACCTTTTCATCTACTTTTTTTTTTTTAGGTCCTCTTAATTAGTGGTGGATCCAACTTTTCTAATGGGGGCATGAATTTTTTCTATAATAATAAATAGCATCAAAATTTAATAAATTAACATTAGCGATATTGATATTGCATAAAAAATAAAGAAAAATTTACTCATTACAAGACCTAATGTTATAATTTCATATTTTGAAAATATTGTAAAATATTTACATTATCAATACAATAAAAAATAATTTTCTTTTATTTATATAATCATACAATCAAAAATAACACCAGGACGCGTTGTTATACTCGAAGGTGTTATACTACTACTGTAACTTGAGACTAAACCCTAGCCTACCGCCCTGCGTTTATGGCTTCTGACTACCTTGTGACCACCGACACGGCTCTTGCCGCTGCTGCTCCAACCGACCTACGTCTGTCTTCTCACATGCAGCCTTAGTATCCGACAGGCGTGGCTATAGGGACTCTCTTGGCATCAAATCCCTGTCGAAGGAGGAAACCCAAACGTACTCTCCCCTCATCGGTGATGCCCGGTGCTCCAACCATTCTCGCCTCATCGGTGATGACCAAAATTCCATCCTCGTCGGCCCCTAGTGCCCCTCCGTCTCCTCTGTCTTTGGCGGTTGTCCCGTTCTCCGTTGTGAGTTCTCCGTCGATGTCGCCAACGAAGCCGCGTCGAGGACGACTAGTGAAGCCTAGGGCGATGGCTATGCTACCATGCGTTGCTTCGCCGCCTAGGGTTTCTTTGATTACACCGGGTGCGGCTCCTCAACCTATCTTCCCCAAGTCTCCGTCGTTTGTTCCTAGCCCTCTACTCTGACGTGACCCCACCAAAGGAAAAGCTCTGATGGTTGCGAAGGCGGGATCGAGCCTCGGGTGACACTGCTACCAGACCTCCATCAACCGATGACTAAGGCTCTGAGTCTAGGGCGCCGTTTGCCTAATTGGGAATGAGTTCCTCTGATCCCGACATGCCTGACTATTCCGCAAGGCATGGTTAGGGGTCGGCAGCCACTACCGTTAGAAGATCCTCTGTCTCCTCCTACTGCAGATGATCTGGACCTGCATGCCTCGCTAGCGGCTCTTCAAGACGGGTTCTCTTCTTGCTCCATCGAGGATGATGAGGAAGTCGAAGTAGTAGTTCCCTACTCTCTGGTTAACTCGATGATTATCTCTTGATAACAGTGGGGAATGACCGGGTGCCTCTGGTCGGACAGGGAACCGAGGAAGGAGACGCCCCTACGAGTCATCACCATCGTTTGGGGCAAAGCGGCGGATGGATTGTCAAGGAATTGGGCCCGGGTTTGTTCGAGTTCTATTTTCGTGCGGTAGAGGCTAGGGCTTGGGTTCGAGCCAAAGAACACTGGTGTTTTGATAGACTTCCCCTGCTATTGGGCGACCTCAGTCCCTGTGCTCAGGAACCCCCCGTGTTGGATCCCATTTAGCTCTAGGTCCATGTTCGTGGTATGCCGACATCCGTCCGCAATCAGACGACGGGGCAGGCAATTGTATATACTTTGGGTGCCTGTGTGATTGTACCGAGCGATCAATGGGGTATGTGCTGGGGAGTTACGGTAAGGGTACGATACTGGCACCTCATCGATTGGCCTCTTCGGCGAGGATTGGTGATGCGGTTCACAGACTTCCCGGACCCTGTTAGGGTGGAACTCACCTACTCAAAGTTACCGAGCTTCTGCTATAATTACGGGGGAATAGGCCATGTGGTGTGAGATTGCAAGCTGGAGGTTCGGGGTGAGCTGAGGTTTGGGCCCTCTTTGTTGGAGTATCAGAAGGGCAAACAGGGTAATTCATATGCCATAGACTAGGAAGAGCCGAAGCTGACGGTACCTCCTGTTTTTGGCCAAATTTCCCCAAGCACTGTATCTAAAGGCACCTCGTCTCTTGTAAGCACTATGGGGGTTTCCCCGAGCACTGTATCTAATGTTACAAGGACTCGGGACTTGGGTACTTGACTCGGGGTGGAAGAACTTGGTACCTGGCCAGCTCTCTGGTACCCGGGTCCTTGAAATTCCATTCGCTCATTTCTAGGGGCATTGAAGTACCTACTCTCGTTACTGTTGGGCTTGAAGATATTGGAGCTTCTCTTGTTGGCAGAGTCAAGCGGACTGTTGTAGATGCACTTAGGGATGATCAGGCGAGGGCTGGTAAGCAGCTTCGCCAAGAGGAATGTTAGACATCCGGGGCCTCAAGGACTGACCTTGGAGTGGTCCCTGGTATAGGTCGTACCTCCTTTTACTGATACAGTCCTGATCCATGGATTGTACTGAGACTTCCAATACCACTTTTTTACCCCCCCCCCCCCACCCACACACACACACCACTCCTTCATGCCTTTATGGTTGTCTTTATTGCATCCTTAAATCTGTTTCGACATGTTTCATTTATGTTTTCAAAACCGTTTGGGACGATTATATTGATAAAAAGAACTATGAAGTTTTTGTTTTATGTATGTTCTTATTTAGTGGTTAGGGAGCATGTTTCTTGATGTACACCTCTGTTATGATTTACTATTAATGAAATTTGCATCTTTTAGTAAAAAAAAAATCAAAAATAACACCTGATATATGTATAATGAACATGACACCTTACACGATCAAAATTAAAATACATTGGATTATAAATATGGGACGTACGAAGTATGTTTATCGGGACACTTATGGAGGTTGTCATAGGCCCTAAATTTGGTGTTGGCTTTTTTTTAATCAGCAAGACATAAAGTAGATTGAAACCTCTTTAGAGGATAAAAAGGAGTACAGGGGCGAGCCATCTAAGGTTCAAGCCACAAAAACCACAACCAAAACAAAAGGGTAATAAAATGAAAACCCCAGGGCTATGGGAAATCTGAGGGCCCTAGGAACAAAGAAGCATAAGCTCATGAAATCTGAGGAGCCGAGCTAATTTGTTGGAATCGCTCATAAACCTGACACGAGCATAGCGCTCATAAACCTGACACGAGCATGGCGCTCATAAACCTACCACGAGCATGGCGCTCGGAATACAACCACGAGCATGGCGCTCGGAATACAACTACGAGCATGTCGCTCGGAATACAGACATGAGCATGGCGCTCAGTAACCAACCACGAGCATGGCGCTCGGAATACATACACATACACGAGCATGGTGCTCGGAATACAGACACAAGCATGACGCTCAGAAACCTACTACGAGCATGGCGCTCAGTAACCTGGAACGAGCATGGCGCTCAGAACTCAAACCGTCAGCACATCCCCCAAGTCTAACCACCCAGGAACTACCCAAACTAGCAGCAAGTCGTCGACCGAGTAATCAACTAAATCTAAACCCATACTTGAGGAAACTACTGAATCTCATCGTCACCCAAACTGAAAGAGTTTGAAGGATACCAACACGCCGGCGACCAACATCGCAATGGCAGAGATAATCCGATGAAATATCACCGAATCTCAAAACCAAAGATGCAGGGCTCGAAGATTTCAGGGTCAATAGACCCAGTAATACCCGTCAGAGGCCAACACCTTAAAGCTGATGGGCCATTCCCAAAAAAGGAAAGGGATACAAAAGAAATCGAACGAGGCTAAATCTAAGGATGAGCAGAGTACCAACAAGAAACAGGTAAAGATTAAGGCGATACAAGAATTTACCGACCGCTGAGGAGGGGGAGCAGTCCAAGAGTACAACGAATCCACATCATCCGCAACACAGCGTCCGACCTGGCCCAGATGGACCCTACCCGGACCGAAGCAGATCCATTCCGAGCCACAGCTTCGGTCGAGCCAGCCGCACCTGTACCGAACCTGCTCATCTGAGTAGTCAAAAGCCCGTGTCCGACGACCAAGATTCCGGTCGCACGAACACCGGCCAACTCCGGCAGAAACCAGGCATCGACGAGAATGCTCAGATCTGGATCCCGAAGTGACCCAGAAGTCGGACGCCTACAGAACTCAAGCCACGGAGTACCAGCCGCGCCCAAGGTCGACCAACTCCGGCGAGGATTCAAGCAGTACGACCCCGACGACTTCAGCACCGAGCAGCAGCACCATCCGCGGACGAGTTGCAGCAGATCTGGGCTGGAGTTCAGATCTGCAACCGCAACCCCAAGATCAGAACCCACCAAACCTGCAGACAACGACGGCAAGGCCGGAAAGCCAGCGAGGATCCGACCACCGGCGAAGCAAGAGACCGGCGACGGAGAGGCAAGTGCCCAGCAACGACGAGGGGAGAAGAACCGGGTGAAAAGAAGGAATGGAGAAGGGAGAACGATGGTAGAAGTCCTCACCGGCAACGGCAACAGCCATGGTGGCCGTGGCCGTCGCCGACGAGGAAGAAGGCAGTGGCTGGCGGCTGGGTTGAAGGGGCGGCGCGAAAACCAAGTCAGAGAGAGCTTAGGGTTTTTTTTGTACCTTTGGTGTTGACTTTGATTCTCGTTTTTGTACGCAGCCAAAGGAAACGAACGATGAGAATAAGTCCATGGATTGACTTCATATGCCGTATTCTCTAAAGTCTTCCAAAAGCAAGTAAAGCTCAATTATTTCTCAAGTTGCTTCAAAAATACAAAAATGGGAGGTGAGTGAGTCTTATAAGATATTTCCATATGTTGAAAGCTATAAGTCTAATAGTTTAGAGAGATGTTGAAGATTGAAGTGGAGGCGAAGACATAGGCTTGTACCTATAGTTCTTTAATTCCAGTTCTTTTGTCTTTTCTAAGGTATGTTTATATTTTAAAATAAAACTTTATTTTATTCTTTAGTTTATAAAAGTATTTGAAATCTATGTATCCTTTCTTATGTAGTAAATCAGTTCATATATATAAGATGTTAGGTTATTACCTTTCCATATAATAAGTCTAGATAATCTGTTCTTGAATTAGTTTGTGGAGCATAAACTTTCTGGAGTTAATTTGTTTTGATAAGATGGGACTGCTCACGAGTATCATAGGAAGAGCTACACCTCTCTCTAAGCTTCTAACCCTAGATCTGATCGTTGAGGCCGTCGTCGATCATCTGGCCCTGGTGGTTGGATAATCGACGGCGGCTCTAACCCTCACTCCCTTTTGTCCTGTTCTTGCTTTTCATTTTCCCTTTGTCTACCTTATTCCCTTCCCTCTTCACGACTTCGGCTGACTTTGGTCTGTGTTATGTGTGTGGGAAGCTTTTCTTCTTCTTCATTGGAGTTGATGGCTTCAGATCTACGTCATGTTGGTCGGCGACGTGTTTCCTCCCTTTTGGCTCAGCGCCCATTTGACTCAAGCTCGAGGTTGCCTCATATCGGGTCTGGAGTGGGACGTTTTTCACCTCGTTGATGGCCGCAGATCTGCCTTGGTCGGTGACTTCAGCTTCCGTTGACGGCGTGTTAAGTCTCTCCTCGCGTGAGATCAGTCGCCTTCGTCTCGGTTTTTACTCTCCCTCTCAGGTGTCGCAGGTTCGCGGTACCAGATCTCAGTGCTCGTGGATCTTTTACTCCACTCTCTGTTTCCTTGCTGCAACGCTTGGCTCGGGTTCGTCGATGGTTGGTTCGGTCGGATTGTTTGGGTCGTTTGGTCTCTGTTGGAGCTGATCCCCGAGTTTCTCGGCTTCGATTTTGGTGAGTATTTCCACCATTCTCCATCGGATTCCAATTATCCTATAATTCCTAGTAGTTCCTGACTGTGATGGTGGATCTTTGTATCTCAGCTATTAACTGTTCTGGACTCAATCGGGTCTAGGACATCATCGTGCATGGTGTTGGCATGCGGTGATGGTGGATCTTTGTATCTCCGGTGAAAGCCTTGGTCAGGGTTACTAGGGATTTGCTTTCTCCGGTGGTGGCTTTCCCAGCGCCGGATTATGGTTGATTGTGGTGCTGGCCACCAATCAATTGGCTTCCCCTATTTTGGAGGAGCCAATAGCTAGGATTTTTGGGCCGGGTAGGGTTAGGGTTTAGGATGGTGGCTCTGCTTCTTCTGTTGGGGTGGTGATTGGCTGGTTTGATTATCTTCAGTGAGCCCTTTATATTTGAGCTTCACGGTTTGTATATCCGAGTACTAGACTCTTTGTTTTAGTTGTTCTTTAAGGTAGGTGTGCTGGTTTCTTAGATCAGTGTTAAGTGCTAAGACCTTGGTTTGGTTTATCTCCCCTTGTTGGGATTGATTGGTTTTCTTGGTTTCCCTTGGTGGGCCTTAGGTTTGTTGTGTTGTTCTTTGTTTTGCGCTCTTCATGTTAATTAAAATTGGGTTTGTAGACCTCTGTTGTACCCATTATATGAGAATTGTTCTGGTTTGAGGTGCTTCTAGCATGCTCTGGTTTGTACTTGAGGGGTTCCCCTTGACCTTGTTTTCAAGTTGAAAACTTGGTTTTTTTATATAAAAATAAACTTGCTGATAAAAAAAATCATGGGAAGAGCTACATTAATAGGTTGAAGGTGCTACAGCGAGTTCTTGGTGTTCTTCGTTTCAACCTCTATTTTCATCATTACATCTTGAAGATCTTCTTCAGCTTTTGATTGGTAATCTTTCAAGCCAACAAGTTTTATGGGTAAGTACACGGATGAAGAACTTAGAGCACTTGGAGTTTCGCCAGTCAAGGAATCATGGTCTCCAGGAGGAACTACAAGATTTATTAATGGAAAAAGAGCGACAACAATGTTCCAAGATAAAACTGGAGCCCTTCGTTTTTTTATCAACGAATGTAAATTTAAATTAAAACCTCTCAAGAGGTAAGAGAGGAGAACAAGTTGGTCTAGCTACAAACCAAAGAGAGACACCAAGTACTAGTGACAGAGTCGAGCGTTGGTATGACAACACAACCTCAAGAGAACCCCAACAGTGGGAGTGAACAAATGAAAGAACATTCATATAGAAGGAACCTCGACATCCCAACATAGGAGCAAGACAGACAAGTAATGGTCTAAAGAACCAAATATTACAACCATGAAGCGCTAAACTAATAATAGAAGAAGGTCTAACACCTAGATTTTTCAACCATGAAGCGCACAAAAAGAGGTCTGAAACCCGGATTTTCCAACCATGAAGCACTAAAGGAACCAAACGAACCACCAGAAGCAGATAGAGCAGCTTCACAACGATCCACACCCGAGACGATGAAGAAGTGTGCCCCACGACCAAAGATGAAACTAGACACCTCCAATGACCCGAGAGACGCTCCTCTAACGAGACCGCAAGTGACAAAGCAGACAAAGGAGCACGTATTCAGGCCCCCTAAACCTAAATCCGGTCAAAACCGAGAGAAGGCCCAAATAGGAAGCACTTCTTAGGATTCCAAGCCGGCAACAGTAAGACAGCACTTCCAGAATCCTAAGATGGAACTCGAGATGAGCGTTCTGAAACCGTAACCGGTAACCCTCACCGTCCAACACCAAGCGAGGACCCAAAGGGGAAAACCTGTAGTTATATCGAGCATGAGCCAATCCAGATCCCGGATAGGACTGACACCAAAATCGACTACTAGGGGCAGAAAAACGTCTCACGACCAAATCTGAAACAAGTCAGCGCCAAAGACACGAAGGAGCTGTTACCCTGATGGCCAACACCAAAATCGGAGATCATAACAAAACTCAGCACCAAAGTGCAGCCACCCCACGAAACCGCTCCAAAAAAATCCCACCTTCATGGAGAGATCCACAAACATTGTCCTCGCAACAACCATCGCTCAAAAGCACGCAAACCGAACACCTTCACCCAAACCAGAACCACAACGAATCCTTCACGGAAACACTTCCCACGATGGAGTTGGAACCAGATCTACTGGAGATAGACCCGGACTGAGACCCCACGGCACTTTGAGATCCAGTGATAAAAAACTCTTGCAAACCACCACCATCTTCGCCATGAGGACGACTGGATGGGGCAAAGGGGTCGGAGCTAAACATGGACTAATTGAGGAAGAAAAAGAGGATCCCTCAGAGAACTCAAACGCAAATATGATCGGTCTATTTTAGATCTGCGATGTTAAAGATGACGAAGCTCATCTTCGAGGAAATCCGACGAGGCTAGGATGAGGTTGAATACCGTCCAACGACAAACCGAGCGAAGGAGGAAAGGAAACTAGTCAGGAAAGGGAAAGAAGATGGGGAAATGGGAAAGGATGAGGAAAGGAAGTTGTCACCGCTGACGACCTCCATGGTCGGTGGCCATGACGTCTCCAGCGGCGAGAAAGGTAGAAGAATGTGATGGGGTTGAAGGCGGCTAGGGTGTGTATAGCGAGAGAGTATTTCGAAATCAAAAGGGTGTTACTAGAGCCCTTCGTTATTCCATCGCGCAAGAACTTCACCCATCTTCTTCTAGAACTGGAGCAGCTAAGAAAGTCTCCTCCAAAATTGTGGAGGCGTCTACTCCGGTTGTTACTAGGACCAAAACAAGATCTATTGAAACTTTGGACAATACTATTAACAAAACCCCAGAGGGTGGGAAAGATTTAGAAACTCCACAGTTTTTTTTTTGGAAAATAGACAAGCTTTACACAATGTTCAGGAAGAACAAGTTCGATTTTTCAAGTCCTTGGTTATTTTGAGCTCACAGGTGCGTTATGAGAAAGATGAAGCTCGTTGGGTCGTAGAGACCTCTTCCTCTTTGGGTTATCCACCACCGGATTTTGAGAACTTCAATAATGAGCAATATGTTCCGATCAAAAAATGCCGGCTAAAAGCTACATGGAATATTACTAACTCTATAGGCTAGGACAATACTTGGACTTCTGGTGTTTGGATGTTTTGCCATAACAATCCCCCTAGTTCCACCAATCAGTGGCTGGAGAGAATTGTGTTGGGTCTCGAGGTAGGGTTGGAGATGAACCAACTCGCAGCGGAAAATCAATGAAAACCAAGAGACAATTAAAACCATGAAACAACTAACAAAGAATGGATTAACAAGAGAAAAATTCAGCACTAGTTCTTACCAAAACAAGAACACCGGTTACGAATGATTGGCTTGAGTCTCCAAGACGCCTACGTATCCACATGGGAATCAAAGCCACGTAGTTCTTATCTTTGAGGACTCAAGAACACAAACATGGAGGTGGAAACTAGCCAAACCCGAAATGGCCATGGAAGAGGGAGAGAAAAAATGTTTCCTATTCTTGTCTTGTGTTTGTTATGTTGAAAAAAGATGACTTAAACATAACAAAACCCATACTTGTCCAACTAAAGGCATGGGACAAGTATGGTGTCAAGTAAGGTGTAAATAGGACAAAGTATGGCAAGACAAGATTGGGTTAGGTGGTGAATCACCAACACCTTAATCCTTGTCTTGCTTACTTAGTACTAATTAATCAAGACTTGATTAATTAGTTCCATGGGCCTTGGTTGCATGGGCCTTTCATGGGCCTCTTGGAACATGACCCGTGGTCATTTCCAACGAGGTCCCGTGATTCGCTCATCGCCTCCATGCCTTCCATACCGGAAATGTCCAACATTATCCGACGCGATCAATCCCAAGACTCCAAGCCTTGTCTCGATCTGTGAAGTCCTATTCACTTACGGGCACATGACCCAAAACCCAGTTTTGGTCATGTCCCGAGACAACTCCCTTTTGGCCATTCTCCATAAATGTGTCAATGAGTTTCATCCTCCGGTGTGACCCTTAGGTTTATGCATGTCAATAGATCAACGTAAAATCCCATTTTACTTGATCCTATTTAAGTGGCAACTAACGAGACTTTAGTATTGCCTGACACTACATAACGAATCGACCCTGTCGATTCTAACCTTTCCGTCGTCCCTGTCATTATCCTTTTATCTCTGATATCCTGATTGAGATAAGGCATAGAGCCGTCATCCTTATTATTCTCAATCACCGTTCCTTGATATGTGAGATGACTGAAGATATGATACCCAGTATCATGTGCATGGCCATGCTATTCTTCCAGTCACTCTCGATCAAGTGGCCGAGAACCGATATCTTTCTCATACCTTAGTATGAGGGATAAATCCCTTAGCCGTCTTTCGTGTCACTCATGTAGCCCGTCCCCAAGCCAATCCTGGCCGTTATGGAAGCCCTGTTACGGACAACGTTAGGCTCAGGTCAAACTCAGTTTTTGACTACATAGCGATCACAAAGACTCCTTGGTCTAAGGATACATGACAAGCTACAACACTGAATATGTTCATGACTTAATCTATGGCACATATTCAGGGCGGGTCGTCCAATATCATGTCCCACATGATATCTATGATCAGACTCCGGAATCCCATTCCAATGACTAACAGAACGTAAGCCATAAAGAGCCATCTTTCATACTAGTCGCTTCTAGTGAAGCTTTGTTGACTAGGGACCCATCGAGTGTGATCTATCTCGATCTATGGTTCTATTCGCATGGTGGGCATAGATCAGAGCACACATCGATATATTACTCCAACACATAAGTAATATAAAGCCGCTTTAATTTTATTGCTAACGATGATATATACATTTGGACATTTAGGATTGAACTACGGGCACTAAGACTAACAATCTCCCACTTGCCCTAGTTCCAATCTAAACTCCAATATGTCCCCATCGACTTTACATGTCTAACATGTTCAGGCAGTGACACTGCCTTAGTCAAAGGGTTGGCTATGTTATCATCTGTTGCAATATCGGTTATCTTCACTTCACCTCAGTTCAGTATTTATCTGATGAGGTGGATACACCGCAGTACATGTTTGGATTTGTTATGCGATCTAGGCTTTTAGCTTGCGCAATGGCCCTTGTGTTGTCGCAAAATGGATTCACCGGACTGGATGGGTTTTTAATTACACCCAGCCCTGCCATGAATTTCCAAATCCACATAGCCTCCTTAGCTGCTTCTGCAGCATCCATGTACTTGGCCTCTGTCGTAGATTCGGCGATGGTATCTTGCTTTACGCTTTCCCAGCTAAAGCTCTGCCATTCAGCGTAAACACATATCCTGATTGACTTCTAAAGTCATCTGGATTTGTCTTGGAAAACTAGCGTCTACTCATCCTTCGACGACTAGTTCAGCATCATCTTTCCCCCGGGTTAGAATGATGTCTACTGGTACAACATAAGGCTTACGAGACGTCTGGTCTCATACATGTCATGGCATATATGATCGATCCTGCCCCCAGGCGCATAGGATTCTCATCATCCTTTTCAGCTCATCAGGTGTCTTAGGACACTGAGTCTTGATGAGATGAATGCCATGACTAGTGGGTAAGAGTCCTTTCTTTGAATCGAGCATTAAGAACCTACTCAATGCCTTGTTCACATAGGTTCCCTGACTTAAATCCAAGACCCTCTTGGTGCGATCTCTACATATCTTAATCCTTAAGATATGAGAAGCATCACCTAAGTCCTTTATTGAAAAACACTTCCTCAACCAAGCTTTAGTCTCGTGCAAGGTTGGGATGTCGTTTTCAATGAGAACCAGAAAGGTAATATTGCTCCCACTAGCCTTCTTATAAACGCAAGATTCATCCTCGTTCTTGATTAAGCCAAATCCAATTACAGCTTCATCAAAACGAAGGATCCAACTCCGAGAAGTTCGTTTCAATCCATAAATGGATTTCAACAACTTATAAATCTTTCCTTTATTCTTCGGATCGTCAAAACCTTTGGGCCGAGACATACAAACGTACTCAGTCAAATTTCCATTTAGGAAAGCGGTTTTGACATCCACTTGCCATATCTCGTAATTATGATACGCAGTTATGTCAAGAAGAATTTGGATCGATTTTGACCATAGCCACTAAGGAGAAGGTTTCCTCATAGTCAATCCATTGGATCTGCCTATAACCTTTCGCCACCAGTTGAGCTTTGTAGGTCAGAGGGTTGCCGTCCATGTCCATCTTCACCTTGAAGATCCATTTGCATCCTATGGTCCTCACACCATTGATGGGATCAACCGGTTCCCAGACTCGGTTGTCCGACATGGATTGCATTTCCTCCCTCATGGCTCCCAGCCATAACTCGGAGTTGGGCCCATCCACGACTTCTTGAAAGGTGGCTGGATCATCGTGATCCACCATGACTTCATTGTCACCTCCGGATACCATATCTTGGAGGTGGAAGATTGATCCTTTCAAATTGCCTTGGACCTTCCGGAATTGTAACAGGAATTGGTTCTTACTCTACGACAATCTCTGGCTCCTTTCTACTGGGTTGCCAATTGGTTTAGACAGATCTGTACCATCCTGAATTTCTTCGAGATGCACAGTCCTCCCAATGACGTCTTTGGAAACAAAACTTCTTTTCCATAAAGACCCCACCCCAAGCGACGAACACCATGTTCTCACTGGGATTGTAGAAATAGTATCCCCTTGTTGCTTTGGGATACCACACGAAGGTGCATATCTCAGATCTTGGTTCGAGCTTAGTCGAAACCAAATGTTTCACATAAGCCTCGCAACCACAAATCTTTAGGAAGGACAAAGCGGGCATCATCCCGTACCATTTTTAAAATGGTGTCCCTTCCACACCATTCGTCGAAGCCCGATTCACTATGAATGCGGTCGTCTCTAGAGCAAAACCCCTAAAAGAGATTGGGAGATCAGTCCAACTAATCATGGAACAGACCATTGTCTAACAATGTCCGATTTCTCCGTTTGGCTACACCTTTCAACTACAGTGACCTAGGAGGAGTCCATTCCAAAAGGATCCCATTCTCTTTTAGATGATCTAATAACTCTGTGGTCAAGTATTTTCCACCTCGATCCAATCGAAGTGCCTTAATACCTTTGTCGAGCTGGTTTTCTACTATAGTCTTAAACTCTTTGAATTTATCAAAAGCTTCAGACTTATGTCTCACCGAATAGACATAACCATATTTACTGTAATCATCAGTAAATGTGATAAAGTAGCTAAAACCCCTCCTGGCAAGTGAACTTATTGGTCTACACACATTCGAGTGTATCAGCCCCAATAATTCACCCGCCCTTTCATCGCGATCGATAAAGGGCACTTTAGTCATTTTGCCCATCAAACAAACCTTGCACCTATCGATCGAATGGAATTCGAATGAACCTGAAAGCCCGCACTTCTGAAGTGCTGATAGGCGCTTCTTGTTTATGCGACCCAAATGACAGTACCATAACAGAGTTAGGTTTAAATCGTTGGATTTAGACCTCTTGGTATTAACAGAATATATAGAACTTGAGGCATTGTTACCCATATCTAATATGTACAATCCTCCAACCATGTCAGTACTGGTATAAAACATATCATTGCATAGAACATTGAAAACTCCATTTCCAATATTAACATTATATCCTTCCTTGTCAAACACGGATACAGATATAATATTCCTACTAAAAGTAGGTATGCAATATACATTATACAATACTAAGACAAGGCCTCTTGGCAAAGCAAGACTCATGGATCCTACAGCAGTTGCCACAACTCTGAGGTCCATTTCGTGCTTTCCAAATCTCTCCTACTTTCAACCACCATATATTAGTGCATGTGTGAGATTCAGTCATGGTATCTAATACCCATGAATCTTTGGAAGTAGAGAGATGTAGCTCTATAGAGTTAATACCGAATGAAGGCACGATCCCACCGCCCTTCCTTAGATCATCCAGGTTTCCTGATGAAGGCGCAGTCCTACTGCCCTTCTTCAGATCATCCAGGCTATTTGATGAAGGCGCAGTCCCACTGCACTTCTTCAGATCAGCCGTGAACTTCCTGTAATCCCGGTTCCAATGACCAGGCTGTTGGCAGTAGAAGCAGACATTCTCAGGTGTCTCATCTTTCCTGCCAAGTGCGCATGGGCCCAGCCCTTGCCACTTCCAATTCCCTTGTTGACCATCAGAATATCCTTGGATCCCAGATCCCTGAGATATTCTTCTCAGCAGCTGATGACACTTCATGTAACTCTGATATGGTCTTAGAGACAGCCTTGTCAAGGACATATTCTTTGCGTTCAGACTTGAGGACTATCCTCAAAATTCTGTACCAGTCCAAATAGTTTGTCCCATTTAGCTTGACCCTGTCAAGAATGGTTTTTAATGACAAACTATTAATGTTCGCTGAATTTGCCATTTGATCTACAACAGATAAAATTCAATCAGTAAACTGAATAAATTTTATGAAGATCAAGCTTAAACACCAACAATCAATTCTAAACCTTTAGAATCTGAAACCAAGATCCTTGATTCACTCGATTAAGCTGAACTAATGCTCACCACTTAATCGAGCTATGTAGGTAGGACTCCATCCAATCACATCCAATGTGACTCTTGGTTAGGGTATGTACTTATGTACACGACTTACCCTATCTGTTACCCTAGCTCAACCTCAGGCCGAGAATCGTAGTCGGGTCCACCAATTTTCAACTATGGCTCGTCACTATGTAGGTGCTCCGCTAATGCGCACGACACCCACATATGTCGTCCAAACCTACTACCCCGCTTCCCCATGGATGCTCCGCTAATGCGCACGACAACCATAGGACGGGGAGGTAGTAAGGTGTTGATGATTGGGAGGTATCGGACATGACCCGCTTTTACTTGTCCAGTTGTGTTCAAAACTTTGGCACATCCTAGATGCGATGAGCACATCAACTACATTCCAAATGCAATGATGCCTCAAATTACATCCAATGTAATTCTTCCTTTGAACCCGTCAACTACATCCAATGCAATGACGGTTCTAAGGGTTCACACACAAGGATTAAAAGTCCAATTTTATCTTTGCATGTGAGGTGATATGCTCGGTAAATAAAGTTAAGCATGCAATTCTAAAACACATAGAATTAATCATGCATAAACTAAACCAAGCATAAAGCGATAAATGTGCACATAATAGCCCCCTAAACTAACTCCCACTAGCTTCTTGAGCTCCACCGACTCCAAGCCGATGCCAACACCCGAAAAGCCACCAAATGACCTTTTCGCCCTTTCTTCGTCTTGAGTAAAATATTACAATTTAATACACGACTCGCAGGTCGGGAATAAATAAATATTACAAACAAGTGGTTCGACGACCACACCTTGAAAGAATAATTACACGTTAACTCTAACGGCTCGCAGGCCGTGAAAAGCGATAAATAATTAAATTGAGCTCGGGGCTATTATGTACACCATGCCAACAACACATCACACATCGTGTTATCAAACAAGCATGTTATCAAACATCATGTGATTTTGCGGTTTTAATTAATAGCCAAGTTTCGAAATTTTTTGATGCTCGGTTTATCGAAACCGTTCAAAAATGAAACTTTTGAACATTTGATCTTCGAGTTCATCATGACGGTTCCAAACTCGTCATAACTAACAAAACGGTTTAGCCTTGGCATATCAACCATCCAATGGTCATGCTTGGCCTAGCTCCGTCCAACGGAGCCCCGTTCGGTCCCGGTTTCGGCTCCCCGAGAGTCCCGCTCCCGAGACCCGAAAAATCAATTTTTTTTCAAAATTTCCAGATTTGAAATAATTTTCAAAAATTCATTTTACATGCATTAAATCCATAAACAATAATTTAAAACATGTTATCAAACAATTTAGCAAAACAACATGCCAAAAACGAAACTTTCAAGCAAAACCGAAACTTTGAACACCGTCTTGTGAATCCCGAAGGTAGCACGGCTCTGATACCACTGTTGGGTCTCGAGGTAGGGTTGGAGATGAACCAACTCGCAGCGGAAAATCAATGAAAACCAAGAGACAATTAAAACCATGAAACAACTAACAAAGAATGGATTAACAAGAGAAAAATTCAGCACTAGTTCTTACCAAAACAAGAACACCGGTTACGAATGATTGGCTTGAGTCTCCAAGACGCCTACGTATCCACATGGGAATCAAAGCCACGTAGTTCTTATCTTTGAGGACTCAAGAACACAAACATGGAGGTGGAAACTAGCCAAACCCGAAATGGCCATGGAAGAGGGAGAGAAAAAATGTTTCCTATTCTTGTCTTGTGTTTGTTATGTTGAAAAAAGATGACTTAAACATAACAAAACCCATACTTGTCCAACTAAAGGCATGGGACAAGTATGGTGTCAAGTAAGGTGTAAATAGGACAAAGTATGGCAAGACAAGATTGGGTTAGGTGGTGAATCACCAACACCTTAATCCTTGTCTTGCTTACTTAGTACTAATTAATCAAGACTTGATTAATTAGTTCCATGGGCCTTGGTTGCATGGGCCTTTCATGGGCCTCTTGGAACATGACCCGTGGTCATTTCCAACGAGGTCCCGTGATTCGCTCATCGCCTCCATGCCTTCCATACCGGAAATGTCCAACATTATCCGACGCGATCAATCCCAAGACTCCAAGCCTTGTCTCGATCTGTGAAGTCCTATTCACTTACGGGCACATGACCCAAAACCCAGTTTTGGTCATGTCCCGAGACAACTCCCTTTTGGCCATTCTCCATAAATGTGTCAATGAGTTTCATCCTCCGGTGTGACCCTTAGGTTTATGCATGTCAATAGATCAACGTAAAATCCCATTTTACTTGATCCTATTTAAGTGGCAACTAACGAGACTTTAGTATTGCCTGACACTACATAACGAATCGACCCTGTCGATTCTAACCTTTCCGTCGTCCCTGTCATTATCCTTTTATCTCTGATATCCTGATTGAGATAAGGCATAGAGCCGTCATCCTTATTATTCTCAATCACCGTTCCTTGATATGTGAGATGACTGAAGATATGATACCCAGTATCATGTGCATGGCCATGCTATTCTTCCAGTCACTCTCGATCAAGTGGCCGAGAACCGATATCTTTCTCATACCTTAGTATGAGGGATAAATCCCTTAGCCGTCTTTCGTGTCACTCATGTAGCCCGTCCCCAAGCCAATCCTGGCCGTTATGGAAGCCCTGTTACGGACAACGTTAGGCTCAGGTCAAACTCAGTTTTTGACTACATAGCGATCACAAAGACTCCTTGGTCTAAGGATACATGACAAGCTACAACACTGAATATGTTCATGACTTAATCTATGGCACATATTCAGGGCGGGTCGTCCAATATCATGTCCCACATGATATCTATGATCAGACTCCGGAATCCCATTCCAATGACTAACAGAACGTAAGCCATAAAGAGCCATCTTTCATACTAGTCGCTTCTAGTGAAGCTTTGTTGACTAGGGACCCATCGAGTGTGATCTATCTCGATCTATGGTTCTATTCGCATGGTGGGCATAGATCAGAGCACACATCGATATATTACTCCAACACATAAGTAATATAAAGCCGCTTTAATTTTATTGCTAACGATGATATATACATTTGGACATTTAGGATTGAACTACGGGCACTAAGACTAACAAATTGCACCTCCCACTACTAATATTCTATCCTCTATAGTGTGCAGAGCTCCTAACCATAGAGGAAAGTGGTTTGGTTTTCTTCTACTTACCCATCAAAGAGCTTTGCAGAATTTCATCAAATTTTACAATGGTTTGGTAATTAATGGTTATAGACTTCTAGCTGTGAGAGCTTGGAAAAGACCTTTTCCTAATAAATAAAGGTATGCTATCAACAAAAACATTTGGAAGAAGGTTCAAAGGTTGGAAGAGAAACTTGATCCACTGATTCGACAAGAAACATACAAGAAAAGAGGGTCTATTGTCACTTCTATTTTAGAAAAAATTAAACAGAGTCATTTGGTTGTTTTGCATAACAATTACTCGGTGGAAGATGTTATGAAAGAAGTGGCTAGTGGTGGAGTTTATGAGATTACTTTGAGCTTACTAGGTAAAAGACTGGTGATTCTTCACTGCTCTCAACCGGGGTTTGAGTTAGAATTATCTAGGGATAATGGGGCGTGATGAAAGCATGGTTGTCCATCTTGCCTCTGCACAATGATCTTTGTTGTAAAGGGGGGTTTTATAATTGGATATCTTTGAAAGGGTTGCCCTATCAAGCTTGGTGTGAGGAGACTTTCCAGGCTTGTATTGTCTCAGCAGGCCAAGTCATCTTTGTTCATCCAATTAAAACTGTAGGTTTGTACTTGGAAAAAGCTTTAGTGCTAATTCATAGTTCGATGCCAATTACTTTGCAACAAATAATCAAATTAATGTTGGCCAGCACAAGCTTCACAGTTATTATCAAAGTGGTGGAAGAGAAACTAGTTCCAATCATTAAACAATTAGAATGTCCAGTGATGGATGATACTAAGCATTATTCTTCAGATTCCTCGGAGGAGGATAATTCTTCTTACAACTCTCCATTAGGCCCACCATTAATGAGCCAAGACCCTCTGAGGACAGGTGATACAGAAGAGAATGTTGGTTTTTCAAAAAGTCCTGCTAATGAGTTATTGAGGAGAGAGACACAAGAGGGAGACTTAGAAATTGACAATGAGATTGCTCCTCAGACACAGTTGTAGCATAGCAACAATATTTCGTTTCATCAATGAAAGACTCTCCATTAAAGATTACTGAGGATCTGGTTTGTGAGGGTCAGACTCAAGACTTGGCACTTAATACTTTGGATGTTAGTTCTTCAGAGTTACAGGCTAATAGAACTTGGACTTCTCCGATTGGCAGCAATGGTTCCGGTGAGTTTCAGGCACCCACTCCACTTTTGATTGAGGTTGGAAACAACTCAGCATTGAAGGTGACAAATATGGATGGTTTGGGGACTGTCAAAATAATTAGTGGAGGCTATAAATCTTCGAAAGTTGGAGCACTTTATGAGGTTAATATTTCATCTACTTCTAATCTGAGATTAGGACCACTAATTGTGCAAAATTGTACCTCAATTTTGGAGGGAAACCCTAATTTCCCACCTTTGTGTTCACAAACACAAGGCCCAACTAAGTTACTCAACTCAGCACATAGAAAAAGAAGAACAAGAGCAATAAAGTCACCTATGCCTACACAACTCGTTCCAAGAAGGGTTCGCTAGTTCAGAATTCAGGAAAAACCTCAGAGAAGAAAGTGGTTAGGGGCAAGAAGATCATCACATGTGAGACTGAAGGACATAGGTCATGGAGCTATTGCAAAGCTTTGGGCTTGAAAGCTTGTGTTGTAGACAACCTTTTCATAGAACAATTTGAAGCTCTAGATGATGAACTCAACAACAAGATCCTATTTGATAGTGATACTGATGAAGACTATGTTGATCTGGATGATGACTTAGATCCAATCCAGGTTGGCTCCTCACATCTCACGTCTAATTAAAGGAAAATGAGGATCCTCTCTTGGAATGTGAGAGGATCTTCATCCTCTCAAAAATGGAGGGAAATCAAAACACTTATTTTGAAACATAGGCCTCACTTACTTCTTATGCAAGAAACCAAGTAGGAACTTATGGATACTTTCTCTATTTCATCTTGGGGGCTCAAAAATTATTGGCTTATGGACTACATTCTGCTTTGGGTAATTCTGGTGGTATTCTCACAACTTGGCATACTAATAGGTTTTCACTTACCAGAGTACACAAATCTGAACAAGCACTTTATTGGTTTGGTATCTTTATTCCCTTGCAACTGCCTATTTGCATTATTAATATCTATGCTTCTTGTTGTCCCATTAATAGAGCTTTATTATGGGATGACTGGAGTCTCATTTGCCTTTCATAAACCTGGCTTTCATTTGTGCTGAAGATTTCAATGAGATCCTTAATAGTTCAGAAAGAAATTATGGTCAAATTAACAGACTTAACTCTCTTGCTTTCAAATCTTTTCTTGATGTTGTGGGAGCTCTAGATCTACCTTTAGATGGAGGCAAATTTACTTGGTATGGTCCTAGGTCTCAAGCCTCTAGACTAGACAGGTTTTTCATCTCTCTTGAGATATTGGTCAATTTTAACAATCACTCAGAAGTGCTTTCCTAAGGGTATATCAGATCATAAGCCTCTTTTTCTGGCTAAGGACACACTTGACTGGGGTCCCAAACCTTTTAGATTTATTAATTCTTGGCTTTCCCACCCAACCTGTCTCTTGGATTGTTAAAATCATTGGAGGAACATTGTCATTCAGGGTACTAGCAACTATTGTTTGTGGTATAAACTCAAGTCCCTTAAAACTTTTCTCAAAAGTTGGAAATCAGAAGTTTTTGGTAGTGCTGATGTAGAAATTATAAGACTTCAGTCAAAAGTGGATAATTTGGATCTCATTTTGAAATCTAGAGACCTCACAGATGCAAAAAGATCATAGAGAGCTTTGACTTCAGCTTTATTAGTTCATAATCTCAAATTACAGTCTAAGGTGTGGAGGTAGAGAGCCAAGATAAATTGGGTGAACAAGGGTGACAGGTGTACCAAACTGTATCATCTGATGGCCAACTATAAATTGACAAAGAATAGGAATACAGTGATTTACGATTAAGGACAACCTTATGATCTGCCTGTAGAAATCAAAGAATTAGTTGTTATTCATTTGGCTGAAAGATTCAAGAAGCACTCCTTTCCTTCTGTTTAATAAGTAACCCGCCCTTCTCCAAATTATCAGTCAATCATGCAGCTTATCTAGAAAGGCCTTTTACTGAAGAGGAGGTTTGGGGTGCAATCAAAAATTGTGAGGGAGAAAAATCACCAAGCCTTGATGGATTCTCCATGAAGTTTTTTCAGAAGGCTTGGCCTTTTATTAAGCGGGACATAATGCTTTACCTTTCAAATTTTCATTCCTCTGCCATTTTTGGGAAATGCTTAAACTCCTTTTTCATTACTCGTATTCCCAAAATGGAGGCCCCCGTGGAACTCAAGGATTTCAGACCTATAAGCTTGGTAGGAGGCCCTTACAAAATTCCATCTAAAGTTTTAGTAGCTAGGCTCAAAACTATTATGCACACATTAGTCAATGAAGTGCAAACTGGTTTTATTTCCAAGAGACAAATAATAGATGGGATATTGATAGCTTTTGAGTTGATCTTGCACATCAAAAGAACTAAACAACCAGTTTTATTATTCAAAGTAGATTTTGAGCAGGCCTATGACTATTTGGATTGGGATTACCTACTTAACACCTTGAAAGTTATGGGTTTTAGGGAGCTTTGGTGTAAATGGATGTTGTCATGTGTACAAGCCTGGGTTTCAGTTCTTGTTAATGGATCTCCTTCACAAGACTTCTTTCTTCAGAGAGGCTTTAGACAAGGGTGTTCACTATCCCCTTTATTATTTGCTATTGCTGCAGAAGGCTTGCATCAACTCATGGAACATGCAAAGAAAGATGAACTTCTTTCTGGTATTCATTGTGGGTCACAAGAACTCAACATATCACACCTTCAATTTGTTGATGATACTATATTATTAACAAAGGCTGATCTGAAAGGCATCACTAATATTAAGAGAACTTTGAAGATTTTCCAAGTTGCTTCTGGGCTAAAAATTAATTTTCATAAATCTAGTGTGGTATCACTTAATGTCACAACTTTTGCTTCTGATGATGTCACACAGATATTGGGCTGCAACTCAGTTTCCTTGCCTTTGGATTACTTAGGCTTCAAGTTAGGTGATAATCGTAAAGCTTATAAAACTTGGGAGCCTATCATTCAAAAATACAAAAAGAGATTAGCTTTGTGGCAATCCAAGTTCCTCACACTAGGAGGAAGGATCACATTAATCAAATCCACACTCTCTTCTCTTCCTTTGCACTACATGTCTCTCTTTAAAGCCCTAGTAGGAGTTATTAGGGAACTAGAAAAGTGGCAGATGAAATTTCTTTGGAAAGGTACAATCACTAAAAGGGTTATGAGCAAGGTACATTGGGATATTGTCTGTCAGCCTAACAACAATGGTGGTCTGGGGATTAGAAGCCTTTTTGTGATGAACAAAGCTTTGCTAGCTAAGTGGTGGAGGAGGTTTGCAGTGGAGAAGGATACTTTGTGGAAGAGAGTTCTTTGTGCTAGGTTTGGTTGGGATGTGAGGGAGCGGGACTTGTCAAATTTTCTCATTACTAATGACATGACTTTCTTATCATATATCAGAGCTTTACTCAAGGACTCCATCTTGTGCTCTTCTTTTGGTTTTACTGCATGGCTAATGGGTCTAGAATCAGCTTCTGGGAGGATTGTTGGGTCACGGATACTCCCTTAAAATATAGATTTCAGAGATTGCTTCACTTAAGTTCACTAAAGAAACATAAAGTGATAGATTTATGGATAAATGATAATTGGGTCCTTTACTTTAGGAGGAGGTTGAGAGGTTGGGAGAAAGGTGAATTTCATAGACTTGGGAACCTAATAAGTTCTACTTCACCTTCAGCTAGGGGAGAAGCTAGGTCTGTTATTAGAGCTTTGGAGAAGGGCTTCTCAGTATCTGCAATGTATAATCATCTCCATCAAAATCAAAATTTGACCGCTCCAATTTGGAACCTTTCACTCTGGAATGCCTCTCCCCTTCCTAAAATTTCAGCATTCATTTGGCTCACACGTGATCATGCAATCCCTACCAAAGACTTCCTTGAATCTAGGGGTGTGAGAATTTCCCTTGCAGATATGCTCTGCCCTTTCTGCCAAGAGGATTTTGAATATCAGAATCACCTCCTTCTTTAGTGTATTTTCTCTTCACAAGTCTGGTCACTGGTGATACAATGGTGGGGCTTATCCTGGGAATTTCCAACAACAATTGAAACTTTACTGATCTCCTGTAATTCCATAGTTTCTACTGGATCCACCAAGCAATGAGCACTCATCTCATTCATTACTATATGGCAAATCTGGTTATGCAGGAACAAGAGAGTTTTTCAACAGCAAGATTTCTCTACTGCTGGAGTGCTTCACAAAATACAAAGTTCATCTTACACTCTGGAGTATGCTCATTTCAACAAGTCTCTTCCTTTCACTTTCCTCAACTGGTTGTCTTCTCCTTTATCTTGCAGAAGAAGGAAGAGAATTAGGATTCTGTAGGTGCACTAAGGCTTGGTTTAGTATGTTGGCTCACTTGTTCTGGGGTTTGGGGTTACTTGGGGTTGGGTCTTCTAGTTTTGAGTTTACTTGCTTCCTAAGGTACCGTCGGTTCCTAGGTTTTGGGCCTCTGGGTTTAGTTTTTAGGCACTAAGTACTATTTGTACTTTGGTGAGGGTTTTCTCTGCTTACTTGCTCCCTAAGGTATCGTCTGTACCTAGGTTTTGGGCCTCTAGGTTTAGTATTAGGCACTGAGTATCGTTTGTACTTTGGTGTAGTGTTACTTTGGGTTTGGTTGGGGATTTTGCTTCGAACTGGTGTGGTAGTATTACTTTCTTTGGTTTGGTTGGTCCTGGACTTTGGGTTCTTGGGTTGCTTAGGACTCAAGGTACCGTCTGTACCTTGAGTTCACATCTTCTAGGTTTCGTTTAGGCACTTTAAAGTCTGTTATTTGTTGGCTCTTCCTTGGGTGGTTTAGCTACACTGGCTTGGATTCCTCCTGATAGGCTTGGCTTTGTTTAGTCTTGAGCTTGAGTTTTTGTGTTGGAGACTTTGGGAAGTGTGGTTTCTTGTTTTTTTTTTTTGAGTTGGGGTTGGTACTTTTGGGTTGCAATACTTGCTGGGTATCGTTTGTTCTTTGTGTGGTTAGTCTGGTGCTTTGTTCTTGGGTTGGGTTGGCTTCAATTGGGGGGGATTTTTCAGACACATACTGGTGTGATCTGTTCCATTGTGAATCGGTTGTTGTAAGGTTTGGGCTGGAGATTTTGTTTGGTTGCACTTATGTATCTTGAGAGTTCAAACTCATGCCATTTTTACTACTTGTAGAAAAGGAGCTTCATCAATAAAATTGTTGTTTTAAAAAAAAACTGTTCTTGAGTTGTACAGCAAAATACATAATTGGTTGGAACAAAAGAAAGTATCAAATTATCTTACTATTTAAAGCATTCACAGTGTATAAGTTTGGAGATAATGTATCCAAATCTCCGGGAGATTTGCATGCATCAAAGCATTTTGGAGTGTTTGAAGCCATCGATCATTATGAACAAAGTAAATATCGTTTGATATGTTTAAGTTAAAACTGGAAGAACATCAATTCACATAATTCCAAGAACGCCGAGTGGGACGTAGAGTGGAAACCATATTAGATCGGACGCTAATCTTGGAAGACATCGGTAGAGGGGTCCCAGGATAAGGCCCCGATTAATTCTCGTCTAACGTCTAGGGGTCCTTACCGTCCGACCAGCTTTTAGTGTTTTTTACAACCTTAATTATCAGTAGATTTCATTCAAATTGACTGTAGGTTAAATTTCAAATTGACAATAACATTTTCAATCAATTAGAAGAAGACTGCAAGAGAAAGAGAAATAAATAGGTGTGTCTGTATTAGAAGATAGGAGAACGAAAAACAAAATGTAGCCGTCTTTGAGGAAAGAAAACATAGGTTTTTGAGGCTCGAATATCCTATTGCTATGTTTTTATTGATACCATAACTTTATTCTTTTCGCTCATTTTATCTTTCACTTAAAAGTCAATAAAAATAATAAACAATCTTTTTCACCCTTGATTTAAACAATCTCATTTCTCTCTTCCTCCTTTTTTTTCACGGTTTCTCCAACGTAACACAACACACTTCCTCTCTTCAACTCAAACTCTCCAACTCTCTTAAACTCATTTCTTCTTTCAATCTCTTCTCCGATCTTCAACCATCGTCCAATCCTCAAGCGCTCCACACAGTCGCCACATTCCCTTCTCTTAGGAATGTTTTAGGGCTCAATCCTTTTGATTTCGCTGTGGAAACGTTAATATGGGTTAGGTTTAGGGGTTTAAGTAATTTCATTGATATGTTTATTTTCGATCACGCCAAAGTAGTTGCAAGTCTCGTTCGACTAGATTTGGTTTGTCTAAGGAACGTAAATCTTGATCGAGACCTTAGGAGCCTTCCGATCAAATTTGATCTCGGCTTGGTCATCCGCTACTAGATTTGGTTTTCTGACCAAATGTGGTTGTTCGAGACCATATTTGGTTGTCCAACCAAATTCATTGCTCGTTCGACCAAATTTGGTCTAGACTTAGTCCCCCGCAATTGGATTCGGTCATCCGACCATATGAGGTCATTCGAGACTGAATTTAGTCATCCGACCAAATTCGTTGCTCGTCTGAACCCCGCCTTGGTAGTGTATAGCCCTTTCAGGTCTGCCGCCAAATACCATGTATCCTCTACCCGTGTTGAGGATAAGAGGATGGCCAATATAACCGCTTGGTCCCGTGGTGAGAATAAGGTTTGGATGCGTGGGATGTCCTAGCGCCGTGATACGGTAAGTATAAGAGATTTCACCTTTTCCACTTCCAACTCTAGAGAAATTGTGTGGATGTAGGGGTCCTCGGATTGCAACTAGGGCGTGCTAAGTATGGCTATAGTGCGACCATTTCCCAGAGTCCATCTCAACCCCGAAATAATGAAGTCTTTAGTGGCCTTAATACTCATCCAAATTTAGATAACGTTCGATCCCTTTCTCGCCGAATGGAATTCTCCGTTCGGGTAGTACGGAGCTTTGACCAAGCGAGCCACCAGTGAGTCTCGTTGGGTAATCAGACTCCACACATGTTTACTTTGGAGTGAAGAGTTAGCATCGTGGATATCTCATAACACCATCCCCCATACTGCCTTGGTTTGACACAATTTGGCCCAATCCTTAAAAACAATAGGTCTTTTCTGCTCCACCGGGGCCAACCCGCGCCACCAAAGTCAGGCCAACCCCACATGGATCTTATCGGTGATGGATCTAGGTACCCCGAAAATGGACATAATGTATGTGGGGAGGGATGTGAGCATAGATCGAATCATTACCTCCCCGCCTGCCGGGGACATGGGTTTTTCGTCCCCAGACTGGATACGGTTGATGACCCTAAACCCTAGGTACGGCATACTCCATGTACGATTATGGCCCATCATGTTAAGCACCACCAGGTACATGGATGCTTCCGACGTCTCTAGTATAGTCTGAATATGGGAGCATGTCTATCGGGTTAGAACGTCTATGTTAATGTTAAATATCATGGACGGGTTTTTGGGGATTAAGACCTGTAAAAACCAGGCCCAAAGGTGGAGATGAGGTCCCTAACTTATATATCTTCCTCCCTGGTGGATTTTCAAAAGATGTAGCAGTCATCGATAAAAAACATGTTAGTGATAATGGGAGCCTCTTGCACCACTCGACAATCATGAATACGCCCCTCTCGACATGATTTCTCAATAAGTCTTGATATGCCTTCCATGAAAAATAAGAAAAGGTACGGTTAAAGAGGGTCGCCTTGATGGATTCCTTGAGTCGGGATTATGAGGCAGACGTTTGGCCACCCAATTTGATTTGATAGGATACTGTCCTCATACATACCATCACTAGTTTCGTCCATGCCTTGAAAAACACAAGCTTCCGCATCATGTCTAGGATGAAAGGTCATTCCACCCTATCATAAGCTTTGGTAATATCCATCTTAAAAGCCATAAATTACGTGATTCCTTGCTTCTTCCCGCGGAGGTAGTGGGTGACCTCAAACGAGACAAAGATATTGTCTTGGATATTTCGTTCCGAGAAAAAGCCCCTTCGTTCAGAGAGATAATTCTTAGTATGAGTCATTTGAGTCGGTTGGTGAGGACCTTGGAGAGGATACGAAAGACCACGTTACATAATGCAATAGTCCCAAGATCCATGATCATCTTTGGGCTTGGTTTCTTAGGAATAAAGACTAGTGTAGTATCATTGATCCATGTTCCAATGACCCCCTACTAGAATCTGTTGGATGAAGGATGTGATAGTCGGGGCTAATGTATGCTAGTAATGTTTGTAAAATTTCATATTAAGTTTGTCTGATCTTGGTGCTTTGTCTTGTACTATTTGGAAAACAGCCTGGGAAACCTCCTCCCAGATATCACCTTCGTGAATGCCTTAATCTAGAGCATTGTAATCTTCGACCTAAATCCAAGATTCATATCCTGGAGATGTGGGTCGGAAGTTGTAAATAGACTTTGGAAGTAGTTCAGTAGAGGATTATCCATACCTATTTCCCATGTAACGACTCGACTGTTATTGTCTTGAAGAGAGCAAACCTGGTTGATGCGACGACGGAAGGATATCGTTGCATGGAAGAATTTGGTATTACAGTCCACCTCGGTGAGCCAATGGTGTTTGGCCCGTTGTTTCAAAAACATTCTAGGTCAGGGCTGCTTTGTATTGAGTTTGAAGAGCTTCCGGGCGATTCATACTTTCCCTATCCATATGGTTGTTTAGACTAGCCATTTGACGGTGACAACTCTTAATAGTCTGTAGCATAGCCTGATACACATCTCGTCTCAATTGTGTAAGACACCCCAGCTCGGTCGTCTGCCTTTGCATCCTGTTTGAGCCATCCCTATTCCAAGCCACCTTCACGAGCAGACCACATTCTGGTTCATGTGTCCAGTTGGATTCAAAGCGGGGCTGCTTGTTTCGAACTATCCTATTTATTGGGGACAATGTTGATAAAATAGGGAAGTGGTCGGATGTCGTGGTACCCATATTCCGCAGGCGGATTCCCGGGACCTCGCTACCCATTTCTCCCGAGATAAGCACACGATCAAATTCTAATTCCACTCGAAATCCTCGGAATCATGTGAATTGATCCCCCTCCAATTAGACATCCGAAACTCCAATATCCTCCAAATACCTCCAAGAATTAGGTAATGAGTGTGTGAGGGTAGATGCGACCCCCTCGTGTGTCAGCATGCACAAGGCGTCATTGAGGTCCCCGATGAGGATCAATCTTCAGGTGTCTCATTGATAAATTCCCTACAATGCGGCCTAGGTAAGGTGGCGAGAACTCCGACTCGACTCACCATATATTCTAGTCAAACGAAAACACGGGCCTCTACTTGGAGTCAAGACGTGGACATAGATGTACCGCTAAATCCATATATAGGATTGTGACTATCATCTCGGGCCCCCAAAAGAGAGCCAACCATCCCTTATGACCCTCCCTTGGTAATACCCACACTCTATCATGGAACCCATGGTTTCGACACAAAATCGGTGTATCAATAACCATTTTCATTTTTTAGAGAGGAAGAGTAATTGTGGTCGATGAGTGTTCATAAGGACCTTCAAATTTTTCCCATGTCGTACGACTACCACTCCTTGACAATTCAAGGTCAGACTCCTTACGGGCTGGGCAGTTGGTGGTACTAGGGGATCCCCCAGTAGGGTGGGGGAGGTGGTGATTATGGTCGATCTCCCAGGTATGGTGGCGGTGACAGGGCTTGATATGCCGAGAGGATGGGAGAACTCTTCTAGTCGTTGGTGTTGTCCATAGGTAATTTGGACATGGACATCGAAGATTGTGGTGTCGGAAAAATAGAGATGTCCCCCACTAAGTGGATCAACGATGATGGCTGTTGGATTATCGGATACTTAGGAAGTCGGGACCCCCTAATCGTCAATCGGGGTAAAATGATGACCTCCCCCTTCGCCTCCTGAGCCACCACCTCAACCGCCACCAGGGTCTCAACCGCCATCAACGCCTCCGCCACAAGCCCGTCTACTACCTGCACCACCTCTGCCTCCTACAGTGCCTCTGTCGCGAGCCCTCCTATTACCTTGTTGGTATTTACTTCCTCCGCTTGTGCTACATCTTGCGCCGCCTCCACCACTCCTTGAAAGGATGTTCCATCCCCATCCGCTGGATCGGGACCCTTCTACTGGTGCAAACTCGGTGTACCAAACATATACGATGTTAACCTTAGTGCCCGTAGCTCAATTGTAAATACCCAAATGTATATATCATTGTTTTCAATAAAAGTGAAGCGCCTTTATATTACTTATGGGTTTCAGTATTATATCTATGCATGTTCTAATCTGTGTCCACAAAATAAGTATAACCATAGATCGATATGGATCACACTCGATGAGTCTGTAGTCAACAAAAATTCACTAGAAGCGACTAATATGAAAGATGACTCTTTATGGCTTAGTTGTATTAGTCATTGGAATGAGATTATGGAGTCTGATCATATATATCATATGAGACATGATATTAGACGAATTGACCTGAATATGTGCCATAGATCAAGTCATGAACATATTTACTGTTGTAGCTTGTCATGTATCCTTAGACCAAGGAGTTTTTGTGATTGTTATGTAGTAAATAATTGAGTTTGACTTGAGCCCAACGTTGCTCGTGACAGGTCTTCCATAACGGCCAAAACTGGCTTGGGTACAGATTTCATGAGTGACACGAAAGACGGCTAACAGATTTATACCTCATACTATGATATGAGAATGATACCCGTTCACGCCCGCTCGATCGAGAGTGACTGAAGGAATAGCATGACCATGCACATGATACTAGGTATCGTATATTCAGTCATCTCACATGTCGAGGAACAACGATTGAGAATAGTAAGGATGACGGCTTTATGCCTTATCTTAATCAGGGGTATCTAGAGATAAAAGGATAATGACAGGGACACAAAAAGGTTAGCATCTACAAGGATCGATTTGTTATGTAATGTCAGGCAATACTAAAGTCTCGTTAGTTGCCACTATTGTAGGATCAAGTGAAACGAGATTTTACATTGATTTACTAACATGCATAAACCTAAGGGTCACACCGGAGGATATAACTCAACGACACACTAATGGAGAATGGCCAAGTGGTAAATTGACACGGGACATGACCAAAACTGGGTTTTAGGTCATAGGCCGTGAGTGATTAGGATATTACAAATCGAGACAAGACTTGGAGTCTTGGGAACGATCTCGTCGGATAATGTTGGACATATCCAAAGTAGAAGGCATTGGAGACGATAAGAGCATCATAAGACCTTGATGGGAGTGGTCGTGGTCCCGACCCACAAGGCCCAATAGGAGGCCCAAGTCTCCGAAGGCCCAAGGAATTATCAAGTTGAGTCTTAACTAGAAGACCTCAACTGGATTAGTTACGTTAGTTAGTAAATAGGTGGAGCCTTAATTCCACTAACTAACTAATTAACTAATATTATTTTAGTCCACTATCCTAATTAAATAATTAAATAAGCAAGTGATGGTAGATATATGAGATGATGGTCACCACTTATCTCAACATTCAACTCACTTGGACTTAACACACATGCAAAAGATAGTTTAGAACTCCAACTTCTCCTTTTTCCTTGTCTTGGCTGAATCCCCTAGTCCTCAATTGTTGTTGTGTTCTTGAGTTCTGTACCTCAAGAACGTGGCTTTGATTCCTTGGAGAATACATAGGCGTCTTGGAGACACAAGCCCGATAATCCTTTCCTTGGTGTTCATCCTCCCTTGGTGTTCTAGAATTTGTAAGGAAACATGAATTGGTTTTTCTCTTGTGTTTCTAACTTTGTTAATGTTCTATGGCATGGTCTAGTGAGTATGTTTTTCTTTCGATGGATTTTTTTGTTCTTCTTCTTCTCTACCTCGAGACCCAACACCACTAGATCCTGAGTCTGACACATCTGAGGTGTGTGTAGGGACGCACATCTCGTCCTATCGAGGTCGGTGTAAATCCGACATTCTGGTTCCCCCGTTTTTAGGTTTTCTCTTTGGATGCTCGGTATCCCCTAAACCGCTCTTTATTAGATATCCCGAGCATTTTCAGCTCGAGGCAGAAAATAAATCTCGTGGCACTCATGTCTGCCACTACAACCAAGGCACTGGCCTCACATCAATTATCCTTGGCATAGCAGGGCATTTTATTATATAGTTAACGTTCAATGTTTATGGACTAGAACTCGGTCTCGCTATTTTATTTTCCAGTTTTTACCTATCTATGTACGCTTAAGTTTTTCATTCAAGAAATGGTGTGAGTGTTCATGGACTTGTTTAAGTGATTATCAAGAAAGTAAGAGTACGAGGAAACATAAGATTGGGAATGTAGATTATCTTGATTCCACAAGTAAGATTGAGAAGACGGAAAAACCAGGCTTTGAATAGAGTCTCGCCGGAGTACAGTCAAGAAATTTGATGGCCATGGGAAGGAGGAAGGATTCGTTGTCCTTTTCCTCATTCTGCTCAATTTTGATTTCTTTGTATGAATCGTACTATGAGATCCTTATGAAGAAGGCTTCTGCAAAGCCTTCTGTTGTGGAACGATCGGGGTCGGACGTCCTAGACGATGAAGGTTCTCGTCGACGTGGGCATCCTGGTCAGAAGAAGGGATTGTAGGTCGATGCAATGCTGGAAAAGTTGGGTCCTGATCAGGCGAAGGATGATGCGAACCAGACTTCTCCAGATAGGTTTGTTGATGGGAATCGCCGAACCATAAGGAGATGGAGGAGTTCCATTCAGAACAAGGAGATTTTGCAGGTCTTTGATGGTGTAGATTCTGGTCAGTTTGCAGCGAAGGTGGTCTCTCCAAACAGTTTTGGTCCATAATACGGAGACAAATAGTTGAGGACGAACTTTTTGTTTGTAATCTTCTTTTTGGCACCATGGAGGAGTGACTCATACACACTTTTGGGCCCTTTAGAGAGGTCGTCTCCTCAATTGTGCTCAGTTGTCCAAACCGTAAAGCAAAAATGCGTGGTTTTGTGCGTTTCCAATTGAAGGATTCGATGACCCAGGCGATTGAATACTTGAATGGATTGAAGGTGAACGACTTTCAGTTGTTTGTCACTCTTGTCAAAAGTAGGAAAGGCATTTCAGACATCGGCCTGAAATAGAGCACGAGCATTGGCACACCGAGTGGTTTTATTCATGGATCTATGGGAGTCATACCGTCGGTGTTGGATTGTGTTTATGTAGGGATGACTTCCTCTAATGATCAGGATGTGGTAATGCTCGCATCGGAAACTTTTCAGAGGCCTGAGATCGTAGAACTTGGCACTGAGATCGCAGAACAGAGCACTCAGCCTAGCTTTGTTGCGGTGGAGCAAGGTGGTGAGAGCGTTCCCCCGGTGTTCGAGCATGTTGCGTCATCGGTTTCATTCTCTAGCGATAATAATAGTGGGCTTGCTTCCGACGATGAGGGGAGATCTTCGGCTATTCAGTCGGATGTGAATTTTGAACATATTCTCAATTCAGATTTGGTTGTAGTGGATCGTGATCTTCCCATGGATTGTGGGGATAATCTTGTAGTGATTTTCGAACCAAATCGCGTGGAAATGGAGAGGATCAGACGTCGGTCGACTGGTTGATGTTCCCATTGGGTTGGACGGGTTGCTTGCGGGTCAAGCAACCCATATAGGCCCGTCCCAAACTGAATATCTGACCCATTCAGACCCTACCCGTGTAGACCCGACCCGTTCTCTTTTGGGTCATGAGGAGTTGGGAGTTTTTCCGGGTTCAGCTTATGGAGCGGTTGTTCAGTCGTTGGTCCACCAACATAGAAGTCCTTGGAAGAACGTTGTCCTTTTGCCTAGTCGTAAGAGTCGTCCCCCAAAGAAGCAAACAATTTCTTTGAACAGTCCCAATCATCTTCACTTTACCGGGTCAAAGATGTAATCTGGCGTTCCAGCGTCGTCTCTTGGGACTAATGTGTGGACTCAAATCCAAGTGTTGGTTGTCAAGAGGAAAGTTGGACAGTAGTTTGATTGCCTATTTGTTTTAGGAAAATGCTTTGTCCTTTTAACTCCCTTTATTAGAGCTCCCCTTTAATCGTTGAACTGATGTTTGACCTTTTAGCAAGGTTGTAAAAAACGTTAGGCGCTAGTCGAACGGAAAGGGTCCTAGGCGCTAGGCGGGGATTAATCGAGGATTAGTAGGATTATTAATTTATTATTATTTATTATTATTATATATTATCAAATTTTATATTGTACTATATAAATTATATTAATAATATTGAACATTAAATATATTTAAAAACATAAATATTCTACTAAACTAAAAGTATCATACAATTCTTAAAAGAATATCAATAAGTATGGCTCTATCAACTCAATTAATACAAACTTGTGCACTTTTTATATTATGAAAATACTAAACAAAAAAATTAATAGTGTGAATCAAACTCGAGATGTAACACTTCAACAAAGTGTGCTCTACCAAATCAACTAGCATAATTTTATTGTTTCACTTAGTTTGTAGAAAGTTAGAAACTGTTATTTAAAACTACGAATCCGACCCGAAGCCTGACCGACACGCTGAATTAATTGGCCAAGCGGTGTTTAATCGGCGAATCGGGGATTAATCGATCATATTCCGCCCAAACGGCCTAGATCGCCCTAAAAAGATAAATCGAATTGACATAACTCATTTCAACGCCTAGACAAAGCCTAAACGCCTCCAAGCGAGAATTTTTACAACATTGTCTTTTAGACCGTTTCTCTTTTGGAAAGTGCTTTTTTTTTTAATAAACTTTTTAAATTTATTTAATAAATAAATAAAGTTTTTCATTCAATAAAAGTGTATATATGCTTAAAAAAAACTAGGAGATTGGTTGGGGATGGTACAACATCGAACGGTGACAGGGACAGGGAGGATTTCAACTAATTACTATTATCTCTTTAAGTATAAATAACAAAAAGAAAACAGTAACTTGTTGGCCACATAATGGTCTCACACGTGTCCTTCATCCTCAGCAGCTTTTCGAAATTTTCTTTATTGGTTTGGCACGCGACGACACAGATGGGGCGAACAGAAACCCAAAAACGAATGGTCTGCCCAGTGAAAAGACAGCTGCAGCTTAATGCGCCACGTACACGGTAAAGAGGGCCCCATCCTGTGAGCTTTAAAATTCCTTGGAGCGCGAAACCTGCCTCTTTACTATTCACTGTACGACCACTGTCGCCTCATCGTACACGTGTGTGGACGGTTAAGATCCTTGGATTCACCCACCAATTAACTGTGTGAGTTTAACTTCGTCGGTGCTCTACCTATGACGTGTCACTTTCAGCTCTCTTTTGCAAAACGCAATGGGCTATACTTGTCGAGACAGGCCCGGTATGTTACATTTTGGTAATTGGGCTTTGAATACCCTGATGGGTTTCAATGCGTTTGGGCATGGCCCCGAAACATGATATTACAAACACAGCACAACGGATTACAAATAAATGATACGCTACTTGTTTTATATTGGTATACCTATTGTTATAACTTGAAATGGAAGTTATAATGGGATTTTGGTGGATTGTTGACGCAAGGGTAAATTACAAATACATATTTCAAATTTGCTGCATTTAACTGATACTTATCTTAATGGTTCTTTTAACTGATACATACTCAGATGTTTCGTAATATAACTCAAAGCCCCTGTCGTCCAACTCTATCAGTCTTATTTTTGTTAAATGACGAAAGTACCTTAAATAGACTTTCAATACTATATAACCATGTCATTATTTTATTTATTTTATTTATTTTTTTTACTTTTTTTATATTTAAATCAATCTTTCCTCTCTCCTTCCTCCGATGCCCCTCTCTCCTCCCTCCGTTGCACCCCCTCTCCTCCCTCCGTTGCCCCCCTCTCCTCCCTCCGACGCCCCTCTCTCTTCCCTCCTCCGCCCCTCTCTTTCCTCCCTCACCGCCCTCCCTTTCCACGCCCGTGCCGGACGGACGAACGCAACCCCTCTCTCCTCCAGGTCTGCTCATCTTCCAGCGAGGCCGGTGGCTTCAGATCTGCAGACGAGGCCGGTGGCTTCAACGGTTCACGAAATCAATTTCTATTCCTCTTTGTTTTTACCAAAAAACAGATCTTTGTTATTTCAGCCAGATTTGAGCTCGGAATCGGCGAGGAAGAGGGGTAGTAATGCACGAGATTAGGTTTGTAAAGATGAAGCTGAAGTAAATTAGGTATGTGAGGGATGGGCTTGGAGGTTCGGCAACTGAGTAGGTTTGTGAAGATAAGATGAAGCTGGTTTTTTTTATTTACTATTATATGATTTTTTTTATAAATATGTAATATTAATAAAATTTTAATTAATAAAAAGGATTTCTGAAAAATAATAAAATTACATTTAAAATAAATCAATGAATATAAGAAATATTAATAAAATTACATTTATTTAATTTTATTTTATTATATTAAAAAAATAGAAAAATAAGTATAAAAAATAATTAATAAATATAAAACATTTCAGATTTATCAAAAAATAATTATAAATTTTAAAAAATCAATTTTTAATTAAATATATAAAACAAAATTAATAAAATATTTATAAGAAATGATTTATGTAAACAATGGTATTTTCGTAAATAAATGATGGTATTTTCGTAAATATTTGAAAGATAGAGTTGGATTTAGGGTTAAGGGTATTTTTGAAAAAACTAACAGAAAATGGATGGAAAATCAGACAGTTTGGGCTTTGTGTTATATTACGAAACATCTGAGTATGTATTAGTTAAAAAAACATCAGGGTAGGTATCAGTTAAACGCTACAAATTTGGGGTTAGTATTTGTAGTTTACCCTTGACACAAGTTCAAAGTTGTGATTTTTTTTTGAAACGGTAAACAGAGATTTTCATTAATACCAAAAGGTAATCAAGTAGTACCAAAAGGTAATCAAGTAGGGTGAGGCGTAACCGCCCCGGGTTCCAGATGTATGTCCAGACCGACCGTAGCATGCCTGGCACTCATGGACCCATAAAAGTAGACCACTTTGTATCGTGGTCACAAAACTCAGCCACCTCCTTACAACCGTTCCAATTATTCGGCCTAAAACAGCTATCGTCTCAAAACAACGAGACTTGAAATGAAAGACCCTAAACAACAAAATGTCTAAACAACAACTTATTCGACCTAAAGCAGAATAGAAAAGCAGCACGCGATCGAAAGAACAAACTATCAAGTCGGCGAAACCATATCTTCTAGACCCCGTGCCATTAGAGCGATCTGATGTCAGCCAATCTTCGTCTTGAGTCGCCCGGATCTTTCGAAGTAGTGCGGGAGGCGAGAGCAACGAGTCGATCCGCCACGGTTTGTCCGAGATCGAGGGTCCCGACTTCGGGTGCCGTTGAGTCAGACCCCGGTCTATCGTCCTTCCTCCCGGATCCCAGACCCATCTAGGGAGCAGCAGGCCCCCGCCGGGGAGGGGTGACCCCGGGGCGGTAGGCCGCTGCAGATGGAGGGCGGCGCTTGGAGCCCGTCTTCCATAGAACGGCAGGGGGGCCATGGTGGCTACTGGCTCGAAGGCGGGGCCGGTTCGGCGATGCTGGAACGATAGCGCGAGACGAGGGAGAGACCGTGGCACGGCTTGAGCGTTGGACGGCGACCTGTGAGGGTAGGCCGGCTGCAAAAAATGACAAAAACAACAAAGTAAAACCCATAAATGGGTAGAGTGTCAAAGTTGTGATTTAAGTATTATGTATATAAGTGACATAATATTTTATGTTATGGATGGTAATGAAGCATATAAGCGGTGAATTATGAGACCTCAATTATGTCCAGGTCCCCTGATCTATCCTTGTCTTATCGTTGTTATATATGTGGCCTCCATTATAAAGGTTGTGATATACATATTGTAGATTGTGTAGTAAAAACGTTCATGGTTCTCTTCTTTTACATGTATCTATGTTGTTCAACCCCCTTCTAAGTCACATGCACAATATGAGCTGAGAGTCCTTCCTAAAAATTTAAATTATGTTTATTTTAATGATGATGACTTATACCCCATTGTTATATCATCTGAGTTATCTAATGACAGGGAGTAAGAGCTACTAGTGGTACTCAAGAAGAAAAGTAAGACCTTGGGTGACACTTTAGCTCATATCTGATGTTGCAATCCATCATGTTGCATGTGCAAGGTCCTCATAGAGAATGACTTGAATGGTGGTTAACTTGTGGAAGAAGCCCAAGCAGATCAACAAAGGTTTTTGGGCAAGGGAGAGCCTGTAAGCACTTTTCTAAGAGCCTTGAGTAGGCTTCAAAGGCGGCTTATGTCGCCTTTTAGTCGAGCTAATGACGTTAAACAAATGCGCTAGTTGGGAGGCACCCCAACAAATGGATGAAGAGTGGGAAATGTTTAGTCATATGTCATGGCACCGAGCTTCTTATATGTTCTCGCAAGCGATGAGCTTTCCATCCATCCATGCACGCTAGGACTCCCACGTTAGCTTACAAGTCAAATATTGACTCTTCTAGGGGAGGTATCTCTTCCCTTCCTATTTTCTGTTTTTTACCGCTATTATATTTAATAATGCGATATGGTGGGTGTTGAGCACCCGAATTGCTATGCTGATAGACTATGCATATAAGATTTCTTGACTTGTATATTGGCTGACTTTGAGTGTGGGGTTTTTATTTTATCATCTATTGGGTGCATGTGTAAATACGTAATTAGAGTCGCATTGCGAACAATGCTTAGGTTTAAAGTGTGGGGTGGATGCTTTTCATTTCTATGTTTGCATTCTATGCTGCACTTCATGCATATATTTTTTAATAAAAAAATGGGTTTTTATTTTGTGTAAACCTTGGATGTGTAATTTTGTCCAACATGAGCAAGCCGGGAGTAGATCTTTCATCATTGCGAATTTTTGAAGAATTTTTGGAGGATTTACTATGGTAGTGTTAATGAGCTGTATTTTGTGTCTGTGTTATACTGCTTATTGGGTGCAAGATGATGTTGTGATGCTAGATGCCTTAGACACGAAAAATCGATCACACCAAGTGTTAGGTATGGTTAAGTTTCAATTCTTTTTTATTGTCGCCAGCTTGATTTTATCTTGATTTTTGCCTATAGTTGGCCTTGTTAAGAGATAATAATTTTATTTCACTTATTGGATGTAAATGAGGTTGAGGCCACATGCTTGTTGTTTTGGGATCAAACTATGTGTTTTGTAGATTAAAAATCTAGTCGAGTTCAAGTGGCTAGTCCCATTGTGCGTTTCTGGTACCAATTTTTCAAAATCACACTCACTGTGCACGAGTAATTGAGTATAGGTCTCGGAGAAATGAGATCTAATAAATGTGTGTATTAGCAAAGGCTTGAGAGTCTACGGCGAATCGCTTTGCAGAATGAGGCCCTCATGTCCCGAGTTAGTCATAGCATAATAAAAGGTGAACCCCCAGTCTATCTTAGTGTGATCCAAATTTTCTACACGTAATCGAAAAAACCAAACAAAACTTTGATATACCGTTTGACTCGTAAAGGTACTAGATGGATTTACCATTCACATAGTCCCAAGGCAACGTAAGTTCATGAAAACATCCATTCATGATATTTGTGAATGAGATTACGATATCCTCTTGATTAGTACCGCAATATGTAGAACCGAGAGAGAAAATGGCTAAATGACAATAGTTAGGCTTGAAATCTTTCTAGTTATTGCACTTCATCTTATAGACCACTACACATACACTTGATATATAACATGTAAAGATTGGTTGGTAAAAAGTAGAAAATAATGATGAAATATTTCACTCCTTATGCAAGCTCTAGGTCGCATTACCGACAAAATCCAAGTGTAAGCATACATATTCTTTGAGTCGTAGATTTTTGGTCTTTAATTTTCTTGTGCATTTGCACAAGTATTTTTGTCTAGTTGAGTCAGCATATGCATATTTATCGTTCTCAATAATTTGGAGTCGCCAAGCTCCGCCTACAGAGATATTATCGCGGGGTTTATCTTGGCATTTATCTTAGTTAGTTTATACTTATGTGTTTAGTTTTCTCGTGGTGAGAAAAGTCTAATTGTGGAGTGTTGATGCGAGCGCATTTTAACGCATAAAAAAGCCAAAATATATCGAGATATATAGACATTTAGTCCCATTTCTTATCATATATTTAGGTTTAGTGTGAATAATTGATTTTCTCGATGTGTTCGGTAGTTCGAATGGAAACTAACGTATTTTGGTGTGTCTTGTAGGTGGATCGTCAAAAGATTCGATTTTGTTCACCCCGAAAGATATGCAAGTATTGTTTTGTAGGTCATAAGAAAATAAAATTATTGGCGCGAGAACGAGATCAATCGGAGTTTAGACGAAGCTGGAGCAAGCAAAAGAGCGAAAAAGAGCAAAAATGAAGGATCAAACCAGAACTTGACATATGGCACAACGGCTGACCAAAGCTGATTCAATCTGGTAAGATGCAGCACAACACTTACCGTGAGCCCGCACTTCGCATGCCCTATGACCAGCTGACCCTCCCGCTGACCGTTCCCAACCGTCCATTTTGTGTCAGTGGCTTTAGCCTCCACCCATGTGATTTGTTGACCACGCGCACCCCTCATCAAGACCGTCAGATCTCCGCAAGAGAACAATAGCTATATGCTTCTGCCCATACATGAACATGTCAACGCAATAGCTCCTCTCACCTTCCATGTGGCGCGTGATGCTTCTGACATGTGTCCCAGCTGCTCTCTCTCTCTTATGGCGACACGTGTCCCAACTACTCTTGACACATGTCCATCCCAACTACTCAATCTCTTCTTTCTAAGTGTTACTAAGTGGATGAAATGGGGGATGTTATTACTAAGTGTTAGATCGGGGTATGTTTTTTTTACGAAATAACTTTGGGGTATTTATCCGTTAAACTCGTATAATATGGGGTATGTCAACTTAGCTTACCCTTCTAATCAGCAATAGTTATAGATTTGTTTTATCGAAAGCTAGAATTTTTCATAGAGCATATCGCTTTGGGTCTTCCTACATCGAGAGTTGAAAGAACTAGGTGGTTAGATTCCATTAGGGTCCGACACTTTCGAAAGAAGTTAAGAGTATAATTGAGATAACTCGTTCCCTCTAAAGTAAGTCAGCATCACAACAAGCGAGTGTATTATATTTTATGGAATGAACTCTATGAACCCATTGTTCTATATTTCTCATCATTTGATTTAAGAAATAGGTAAACTACAAATACCTACCCCAAAGTTGTAGCGTTTAACTGATATCTACCCTAAAGTTTTTTTTAACTGATACCTACTCAGATGTTTAGTTATATAACAATAGCCCAAATTGTCAGCTAAAATGATGAAAATACCCTCAATGATTTTTTTAAATAAAAATGAAGTGATTTAATAGGTATATATGTATATATATATATATAGGATAACAATCAGGTACAAACTTATATCTTTCGTTAGAACGTAGAACTATCAATCTGGACCATTGGATCGTAGAATTAATGGCCCAGATTTAATGCATATCTTTTAATATCTTTTTAATTAATGCATATCTTGTAATTGATTTCGTAATCAATCACCACCCCCCTGAATTTCGGTGGTCATCCGATCTGGGTAATCAATGGCCCAGATTAGTTATACGATCTGACCCGGAATAAGTTTTGTACCCCAAAGCTCCCATTTCTTAAACTACTTTCAGGAGTTACCCTTTCTTAAACTGTTACTTGTTACCTTATTTTGGATCGTTAGATCAACAGAAATCAATGGCTACAAATCAAATTGCATTCAACTGTAAATAATCAGAACTTTTAATTTCTTTTGGTAATTTTACAACATCCACTGGAAAATATGTCTTTTCAGTTTTATTTTACACCAACCCTAATTTATATTCACCTCTTCCATTATACGCTCCCTCCCTCACTTAACAGCGATGGCCGACCATCACGATGTCGGAGCTGACAAAGCTCAGCCCTCCTCCACGGCTGTGCGTCACCATTGTAGCTCAATCTCACCCAGGACAGCTCGCCGTTATGACTCAACCACGCCCTATCCCGCGTTTGTGCCTCGTCGTTTCAGATCTGCACGCCGTCGCCGCACTCCTCCACATCGACCACAAACCATCTTGAAGCTCACCACCATCGATCACGCATGGTTCCCGAGCATCAAAGGAGAAGGTCGACAGATCTGTCCAAAGTTGTCCCGATTCGCCGCCCTCCCGGTCCTCCGTACTGGTTCACCGCCGATGTTCAGTCCACCGCCCTCCCAGTCCGCCATACTGGTTTACCGCCGATGTGCAGTCCGTCGTACTGGTTCGCCGCCGATGTGCAGATGTGGACCACAAACACGAGGGCAACCTGAAGCCGAGCAGAGGATCGGAAGCAGCCTCCATCAACCATTGTGTAGCTCGACTGCACCACCACGTGCACGAGCTCCGTCGCCGCTCCTCAACGAACAGCCGAGCCACTACAATTGGAGGCGCACGGGTCTGTAGGAAGATCGACATGCAACTCTCCGGAGAAGACGATGTTCGAGTACTCCGTCGCACGTTCTGAGGTCCCCGCTGCAACACACAGATGCTCGCCGTCGCCGCCATGCGTGGCTCCTCGCCCACAGATGCAGTCGTGCCCAACTCCGGCGTCCACAGATGCAACCGTGTCCATCCCCGTCCAAAAATGTATTTTTGCCTTGCTCCAACGTCCATGAGTATATTCTTACCGGTGTTCACAAATTCGAGTTGGTAAATATTTTTCTGTTTGTTTTTTTTATGTTCTGAAATTGTGGAGAATAGATCTTTTCAAGGATTTTGTAAGTTTACGTATGATATTTTGGACCAACACGGGTTGGATTATGTAACTCAACCTTCGGTGTGGTTTTTTGCAACATTGGTACCAAGTTTGGTAGTTTTTTTGCAACTTCAGGGTACTTTTTTGTAACTATAGGGTAGTTTTTGCAGGTAGTTTTTTCCATCTGCGTTCTAGTTTTTCAAAAACCAGATTGTTTGATATGGAGATCTGCCCTCATGAATAGTTGGTGTACTTTTTTGAAAAGCAAGTCTTGTTATAGAACATAAAGTTGAGAGTAATTCTTTGGAACAGATTTGTTTGGGTATAAAAGTGAAACACTAATTTTTCTGTAACTGTTAGTGTAGATATATGTAATATTTGATGTATAATTTTGTTACAAGTTATACATATAAGTTGAGAGCAACTTTTTGAAACAGATTTGTTCGGGTATGAAAGTGAAATACTAGTTTTTATGTAATTATTAGTGTAGATTTATGTAAGTTTTGATGTACAATTTTGTAACAAGTCGTGTTATACATTTAAGAATGATTGATGTTCTCTTATTTTTAGAATAGGTCTTGGATTAGGGTAGTTCTTTTTATAAGTGTAGTTTTCTGTAACGCATTGTGTCATTTTTTGTAAATAGTTGTGTAATTTTCTGTAACAAGGTAGATTGGCAGTCGTAACTAATTGTGTAATTTTATGTAATAGTGTACAAGATGGATGAGTAGTTATAACACTGTAATTTTCTGTACTATTTAGGTAATTTTTTGTAATAGGTTGTGTAATTTTGTGTAATTTTGTGTAACTAATTTAGTAACATTTTGGGGATGTTTTAAGTTCTGTAGTTTTTACTATTGTATTATGTAACAAGCTGTATTCATTTCTATAACTTTTCGTATGATTTATTTACTAACAATTTCGGAAAGTGTAACTTTTGTTATTGTATTATGTAACAAGTTGTATTTAATTCTGTAACTTTTGATATGTTTCTATCAAACCGATTTAAAATCTGAAATTTGCGATATAAAATATTTGAAATTTTGATATACAATTTCTATAACATCATGTAAAAATTTATGTAATATTATACATAACAATCTGTAATGTGTACGAAATTTGATTAACGATCAAAATTTGAAATAAAAAATATTTTAAAAAATAAAATATTAAAAATATCAGATCGAGACCGTAAAAAAGTAATTTTGCAGTAATTTTTCCAAGTTAGAAAAAATTACAAAACTACCCTTTTATTGATATTTCTATTTAATTTATGGATAATTGAGGCTAAAATCTATAACCATTAGATTTCAAAATCCAATGGTCTATATTTGGGTAACAAGTAACAACTTAAGCATGGATAACATGTGAAAGTGTTCATATATATATATATATATATAGTTGGTATCAGGTACAAACCACCTCTTATTGTCCAAACTACGAACCAATCGGAGCCATAGGATCCCCCCAAAGTGATGTCAGCAGAGCGCACCAGATGCTGACACGTGGGCAATAAATATATAAAGCACCGAACCTTATTGTGCAAACTATGAACTCACCAGGTGCTGACACGTGGGCGCGTGCGCACAGTACTGATAGTTTACGTAGCACGGTGCTGATCGTTTGCGCGCACAGTGCTGATAGTTTGCATTTGTGCTAAACTATTAGCACCGTGCTTGTAAACGATCAGCACCCGCACGCGCATGGTCAACACGCGCACGCGCGCGAGCAGAGGCGCGCGCGAAGCGGCCACGTGTCAACATCGCGCGCGCTCTGCTGACGTCACTTTGACCGCATCCTATGGCTTAGATTGGTTTGTAGTTTGCACAATAGGGTGGTTTTTACTTGATAGCTACCATATATATATATATAACAAAAATGATTTTTTAAATAATTATTGAAGTGTAGTTTAGGGTAGTTTCGTCATTTTAGCTGAAGGTTTGGGCTATTTGTTATATAACTAAACATCTGAGTAGGTATCAGTTAAAAAAAACTTTAGGGTATGTATCAGTTAAACGCTACAAGTTTAGGGTAGATATTTTTAATTTACCCTTGAAAATTGGAATCTCTCTATTTAGTTCTATATGCGATCCATTTGATTTTCATTAATTGTTAGCTTATTTTCGTAATACGAAGATTATATCTTTAAAGAAATAGCTTAACACAATCTTCAAATAGCCTTTGTTTGTATATTTCTCTCTTGGGCTCATGGCGAACTCACTGTCGGGTTCCAACGATCAACAACGATAACTATTTGTTTATTCGTAAAATCTAAATTTTAACCACCAAAAATTAATTTCTACCATCTATATCACTTTCATCAACCCATACACAACTTACTCTCATTTCTCAACCTTCTCTCTCAAATTCCATCTCCCTCAAAGTTTATTTTTCGATTAACAAAATGTCCGACGACGAAACTCAGACGCCATCTCCACCGGAATAAGATCAACACGAGGACGCACTAGAAGATGATCAGCCATATTCCAACCTAGATCAGCCTGACGGCTTCTAACGGATGTTGAACATCAACCCGTTCATGTAGTCTGGTGCTTACAACCCAGGTTTTTTCTCGAATCCTTACATGCAACCTGGTTTCAACCTAGGTAATTTTAATTTATTTTGTTATCTGAACTTTAAATTTATTTTATTATTAATTTTTCATTTCATTTACTAAATTTATTTTATTTTCTTAGTTGAAGTTTTAATTTATTTTATTACATTAATTTCAGTATAGGTAATTTCACCCCACCAACACCCATTACCTTTCAACACCCCCCCCCCCCCCCCCCCCCCCGTCTTTCATGACCCCCCACCTCGGCCCCAATTATTACGGGTACCACGATTCCCAATATAATGTCGCCTAAAGCTACGACACCCGGATGTCGTCTCAATCGTCCATTATTGGTTCTTCCCAATAACCCAAAGGGTATAGAAGAAAATAGACTCATGAAGCTGACGTAAACCTCATACTTATTTGGCTACGCACAACAAGAGATGCATCGAAGGGTAAACCAGCAAGATGGTTCAACCTTTTGGGGCCAAATTTCCAAACTTTTCAATGAAGGGGGTCGTCACCAGCATTTCGAGTAGAAGAAAATCAAGAACCACTGGAACAAGCATTTCCCTCGGCTGCGGAGGTACCATAATATTATGACGAAGTAGAGGGAAAGTTATCTTAGTAGTTACAGCGATGTTGATTACATCAAGAATGCCAAGGAGACGTACTATAAAAAAATGAAGCTTGGAAAACCGAAGGTGTTGGACCTCGACCATTGGTACGACATTCTAAAGTTTGAGGAGAAGATTACGGTGGTGGAAGGGACGTCCGTTGCACGAAGAAAACGGTTGGATGCAGCTAGGGATTACAGCTCAACCAATCCACTTCTAATCATGTCGATGATGAAGAGACTTCAACACTTGGTGGTGAGTCCCAACTGAATTGGGTAACCATCGATTCGAAAGAGGAGCTAGTAACCGAAATGTCCCTCTACATGAAGAGAAACTGTTGGGCAAGAATGCCACTAAGAGGAAGGGGAAGGGTGTCCAAGAGCAAGCTGAAGTAGTGACGAGCTTAGATCGAGTAAGGGTAGAGGCGGACCGAACAAGGTCAGAGAAGGCGGACAAATTCCTCATACTCACCACCAAATGACACGAACTCTTCAACCAATACAACAAAATGCACCTCTTTGACGTGTCAAATTTAATCGAACCGAAGATGGAACGACACGTAGAAATGTTGTGTGAGTAGTGGGATTCATGTGCTGAGATCAAGACTCATATTAAATTTCTCAAGGACAACCTTTTTCCATCAGTGAGAGAAACGCATTAAAAAAAAGGAAGTGTGGGTCCTAGGATAGAAACCACAACAACCAAAACAAAGTCCAACCAAACCGGCCTAAAAGGAAAAAGAAACAAAGAAAACAAGAGAAAACAACCACCCCGGTCCACCACAACAACTACTAACACACCAGACTAGCGAATAGTACCTCAGGAGACCGCTCGGGCAACCTTGATCGGACTAGTGAACAGTACCACAGGAGACCGCACGGGTGAATCCTCCGGCCTCAAGAAGGCTAAGTGATTCATGCCCCTCCACCCGATAACGGGAAGATCGGCCTCAAATTGCGACCCCGGAACAAGTACTCACCGGACCCCACCAAGGTAAAACAACCCCAAAACAACTCCTGAACGATCACTCACTAGACCTGGCAAGCGAAAACCACCAAAGAGGACCGGGGGAAAAGGTGTTGAACTCCTCAAACATGTTACATCAATCGTCAGTCTATCCTTAGGCGCTCTTAGTCAGCGCAGCAGCCGGAGACTCGACCCACTCGAGGAAGGTGAAATTACGACCAACCGCTCTCAATATGGAAAAAGATCCCTGCTGAACTCTAGCTAGGACAATGCCTGGTTCAATAGCAACCGACCCTGAGAAGACACGGCGTTTGCGCTCTAACCAAATATGCCAAAGACACAACAACCCAATATCAATCCGCTCATACCTCAGCCTACGCAATCACACTAGAGAGGTCCAAGACTCCAGAAAAAGAGCTGGCGACAGCGCAAGAACACCCACAACTCCCCACCATCCCAAGGCCAGAGACCAGACCCTCAAGGTCCATGCGCAAGCGACAAACAAGTGTCTAGAATCCTCCCCACCTGAACCACACATCATACACCTCCACCAGGCTAACGAAATCGATTCACCCTTATCCACCAAGAAGGAAATAGTGGGAACCCCGTCATGAGCAAACAACCAAGATAATAAATGGATCTTGAGAGGACCAGGGGCAGACCAGATCACAGAAGCCCAAGGAGCGACCCCATAATCCACCCAGCCAGCAATAACCTGAAATGCTCTAGTTGTAGAAAACCCTCTCGGATCCCAAGACCAGGCTAACGAATCTGGGCGCTTGTGGACCAGTCGAACCCCAACCAGGCGGACCCTTATCTCCTCCAACTCATCAGCATCACGGACTCAAAAATCCCTACCAAACAGAAAAGCCCAATCCCCATCTGCATAAAACTTTGCAACTGACCCATGATGACCTTCCACCAACCTATAAAGCCGGGGAAAACGAGTCGCCAGAGCGGTATCAAAAAGCCACGGGTCCTCCCAAAAACGAATCGTGGTGCCAGAACCGACCACCCATCTCAATGTGTCGGGACCAAACACTCTCGCAAGCCCAGGGTCCCGATCCAACCGAACCACATGCCGGATGAAGAAAGAGGAAACCATCGGAGGAACCGTAAGAGATCCCAAGTCCCACTCAATCTCCCTCCACCCGAAACAAGCACAAATAACACACCTCTAGAAGGCATGCCCCTCAGTAGAAAAGCGCTGCCACCATTTCAAGATAAGACTGTGTTAACCTCTGAAAGAGATTGAACACCAAGGCCTCATGAATCCTTGGACATGCAAACCACCCCCACGGAACCTTAGAGAGACACCTCCTCTAACGAACTGAACACCAAAGGAACCTCCTCTGAAATCTCTCTAGCAGACGAACCACCTTCTTAGGGGTGCGGAACAAGGACATGAAAAAGACCGACAAGCTTGCCAAGGTCGCCCTGATGAGCGTATGACGACCTCCCAGGGAGAGAAAACAGGTCTGTCATACCGCTAACCTCTCTCTGTACCTATTCACCACTGAGTCCCAAAACGAAGTGAGTCGAGGATTGCCTCCCAGAGGGAACCCAAGGTAAGTGAAAGGGAGAGTGCTCAAAGAACACTGCAAGGCTTCCGAAAGAGTCGTACACAATGGATCATCCACAACAAAAGCAACCAGAGACGACTTGGTGAAGTTGATCCGCACACCAGACACCAACTCAAGAGTGTGGAGAACAAACCTAATAGCACGAAACTGATCCACATCCGCCTCAAGAGACAACAGAGTGTCATCCGCAAACTGCAGGTGAGAAACCCGAATGACTGGGCCAACCCTAACACCACCATACAACCTTCGTCTGATACCGAGCTCAAAGATCTGATGAAAACCTTCAGCATCAATCAAAAAAAGATAGGGTGACATTAGACACCCCTGCCTGACTCCCTGTAAAACCCTAAACTGTTGAGATGGGGATCCATTAATTAGCATAGACGAGAAACCTCGTAAACACGAGGAGACCCGCAAAATCCACTTCCCACCAAAGCCCATACTCCGAAGAACATGAAACAAGTAAGACCAATCAACCTTGTCAAACTCCTTCTCGAAATCCAACTTCACCAAAGCGGCTGGCTGGCGGGAACGACGCACAAGTCCCAACACCTCCATGGCAACAAGGACACTATCCGATAACTACCTCCCCTGCACACACGCGGACTGAGTAGTGTTGATAAGGTCTCCAATCACCCTCCTCAGCCGCCTCGACAAAATCTTAGCCAGGATCTTGTAAGTAGCATCAAGGACAACTGATGTGTGCTTAAACTTTATTTTTTTGGATTGTAATATTTCGGGGATGAATAAAAGTTCAAATTGATTTTCATTTTATTTTATTATTATTTGATTTTGTCAAATTAATTTCACTTTTCTTTCGTATTTACTATTTTAAATTAGAATTTAATAAATTTAGCAAAACATTAATTCAACATCCAATCAACATCTTGTCAAAACCATAAACCTCACAATAAACGTTACTAATATGGAACACAATTTATTTAAGAGGTTCAAACTTATCTGTTCAGTCAGCACTATAAACCTTAGACCTCTACATTGTACATACTCTAAGAGCATCTCCAAACATTGATAGAACGTTGGCGAATAGGCGCAGGCGGAGGGGAAATGTCGGTGGAAAGAATCGAAACGACGGGAAATAGCTGACGGATAAGCGCTGGCGCGTAACGTTGATGGTTACGTTATCGACGACACTATCAGCCAGCGCATGTGAGCATTTCCAGTCATTAGTAAGCGTTGACTACCTCGGGAGCGCTGTGGGTCGTTGCCAACCAGTTCGGTGACGCCATGTGGATGCGTCTGTAGCAACAAATTTTTTCCTATTTAAACATCAAGCTTCTCTTCATATTTCACACAACTACACAAATCCTCTCACTCTACTACTCTCATCTTCCTCAATCTCCGTTTTTTTACTTTGGCAATGGATTCTTTCGACCATTTCTTAAGCGAAATTGGAGAATACGTCTCAGAAACACAAGGGTATTTCCCTGGAGCCAAGATTCCAACGTGAAAACTCAAGAAAGTCCGCTAGGTGAAGACGATGTGGAGGTTTTTTTGAGTCTCCACGTGGCCAGAGGTTCGCAATCGTCGACAACTCAATCGAGCCAATTGATAGCGAAAAAGACATGCACGAAATAGAGAGTCGAGGAGGACGAGCGTCTTGTTCGTGCAATGATGGTAAATTCATACGATTTAATTTGTGGAAAAAATAAAGGAACGTGAAGTACCTGGATGACATTAGGAGGGAAGTCGTTGCGTTGCGTGGACCAAGTAATATGTTGCGGTCCGGTAAGAATTGCAAGGACCATTGGAACAACTTCAACCCGCGAGTGATGAAGTTCTAAGGGCACTACGAATGCACCGTTAAGGATCACAAAAACGACCGATCCGATGACCAAATTATGGAGTTGGTCGAGGAATTATACAGGAAGTCAGAAGGGCACGACTTCTTTTGGAAGCATTGGTGGAAACTTGTCCAAAATGAACACAAGTGGACTTTAAAACACTTTGCAATACCTAACGCAATGGAGCATGAAGTTCAATTCGAACCAACATCGCCTTTACAACCATCAAGCAAATCAAGAAAGCAAAGTCGGGAAGACACACATGGGGACGACAATGAGCGCACCACGGGAATGAGCTTTGGTTCAGATTACCGGCCTATGGGTCATAAGGATGCCAAAGCTACAAGGCTCAAAGGTAAAGGTAAAGCCTCAAAGGCAAAGCAGATTGCCTCAAGTGCTGTGGAGGCCAGCAGTCTGAAATGCGCTCGAATTAAAGCTCAAACTTATCGCCAACCTCCAGTCGTACTTTGAGATGTTCAAGGAGAAAAGGGCCAAGGACATTTCAACCATAACTCCTCAACAGCTTGCGATACACTATGACACCCTTGCTATCTTATCACATAAGCTTAGAATGTGACGTTTCAGTGTTTCTCCTATTAGTTATGTCTGGTTTTTTCAATCACGTATCTCAATTTTCGTATATCATTTCCTAGTTTAAATTATCGTCTTTTCTTTCCGTCTAAGTAATGAAGTTTTATCTTTCAATTTACGATATCCCGTTACATTTTCTCGTTATAATTTGTCGTTGCATCTCCATTAAATTTCCATTGAATTACATCATAGTTTGAATGAATTTTTGCCAAAATTTCACATGCATTTGATCTTCATTCAAATCTCTTTGGTTTGCGTGAAATAATTTTCCAACACATGGAAAAATACTAAATTTCCCTTGCTATGGCCGACGGTTCGGTGACATTTTCTCCACCTCCCCACCTATAAATACATCCTCTTCCATCATATTTCACCACCACTTCCTCCACCGATTACTCTCTTCCCAAAATCCTCCACCAATTTGCTATCAGAGCTTCCTTCAACCGAACCGTCGATGGATCCTGGGCATCAAAGTTACCCATGGTCCACCGAAGAAGAAATGTTGTTGTGTCTTGTGCGGCTTGAATATGCACGCCCGAGGCCACACATTCATTATTGGTCGAATGTTTACAACTACTACATTGTCGAGACACCTGATGTCGCGCTAGTACGAACCGAAAGGCAAGTGAAGGACCACTAGCAAAGGACGTCCATAAAGGTAAAACATTTCAATTTAATATACCGTGGAAAAATTCATGCTCGGCAACCGAGGCAAAATGATGCCCAAATCAGAGCGTTAGCTACGGAGACGTATCGGGACCGACATCGCCAAGTTTTCACCAAGTTCGATATCTGGAATCTCGTTAAAGACCAACCCAAGTGGCTACAATATTGCAACGAAATATAAATAATTGTTAACCTATGTTTAGTTTCCATTTCGGTAATAATAAATCGTTGTTAACATATGTTTAGTTTTTTGATTCAGTAATAATAAATCATGTAATGTAGATTTTTTTTATTATAATGAAAGTGTTTTATTTTTTTGTCATGTTTATAAATATCTTATTATATTAGTCTACCTTATTAGCCAAGAAAAAAGGTATGGACTGAAAGTGAAATTTTTTCAACTGACTTAAAGAGAAGAGAACAGTAAAGCAGATTATTTTTTTTTATTCCATCAACTTCTTCTTTCAACCAACATAATAGTTAATGAGCGGAGATGGTCTAAGAGCACATACAACGCAACGAACCATGCACGAACTGTCTCGTCGAATCGTGATTTTACGGTTCGCGGATCGGTGCGTTGTGGAGCGCTGATTTTATGAACCGTGAATTGCTAAATCACGGTCGTAGTCGCTATCCGCGACTCGCGATGCGTGATTACGATTCGCCGGTTTGCGAACCGTAATTCGCATGTTATCCAATCATGAGACGACACGCGGCCTAGCCGGGTAAAAAAAAATCCGACCATTGGCAACGGTCGGACAACGATAATAAATTTTTAAATCATAAAACCCCCAAATTCCATCTATAAATACACCCCGCCATTCTCCAATACCACCAACAATATCCTCTCAATTTTCTCTCCCAAAACAAAAATCTCTCCTACATTTCGATACAAAATGTCTGACGAGAAGGGTCCATCGCATGAGGAGCTAACAGGCCAAATGCGTGTAGTGGAAGAACGACTCCGGCAAAGGATTGAGAGAGGCATATAGAGATCAATGCCAAGGATCAATGCACTGAGGCAGAGGATCGAATGTGGGGAACCTTCCCGACGAGAGATTCACAGAGGTTGTCTCGAAGCCCACGACCGACTCATGCAAGATTATTTTGACGAGCATCCCACGTATGGTCCCGATATGTTTAGGCATCGATTCCGCATGTGCCGACCATTTTTTCAATGGGTGATGTACAAGGTGAAGGAGAATGATGATTACTTCATTCAGAAGCGGGGCATTGTGGGATGCATCAGGTTATCAATGCACCAAAAATGCACTACCACGATACGAATGCTTGCTTATGGGTGCTCGGCCGATTCGTTGGATGAATCTCTATCTATTGGGTAAGTATCATACTAGAATGTGTACGCTACTTTTGCACGACCGTTATTGAGGTATTCATGGCTGCGTATGAGCGTAAACCAACACTAGATGACTTGACTCGATTACTCGAATCGGGGTACAACCGAGGGTTCCCTTCCATGGTTGGGAGTCTTGACTGTATGCATTGGTTGTGGAAGAATTGTCCAACCGCATCACATGGAGCCCATGGCCGGGGAGATCACCACATGGATCCCACCATTATGTTGGAAGCTGTAGTGTCCCGTGATTTATGGATTTGGCATGCGTTTTTCAGGATGGCTAGCTCGAACAACGACATCAACGTCCTCAACAACAACCACTTATTCCACTTATCCCCCTCCAGAAATGCCAGATTGGACACCACCTCAACGATGACAACAAGGAGGACCACCGCCCTACCGAGACCGCTTGGATGCTCGACTTAGTGTCACAGATGATAGAGTACACCTACAACTATAAGTGGACCTTATGGAGCATATATATGAGGTCGATTTGGAGCACATTATCAACCCAACGACGAGTAAAAAAGTTTTTTTTATATACAACACTTGTGTACTTGATAGTATTATTCGGGGATGAATAAAATTATAAGTTTTAATTTATGTTATCATTTATTACTTTTGTCATATTTTTTTCAATTCTATATAATATTTACTGTTTTAAATATGAATTTAATAAAATCGGCAAAAAAAAAATCAATTCAGCATCCAATCAACATTCACTCGCAATACAGTTCTCAATCTGGTTCATACCACTGTGGAACACAATTAATTTCAGGGACTACAAACCACTGTTTTAAACCACTATTTTACACAATGAATATACTATTGAACCTATGGTACATGTTCTAAGGTTGAGCTAAAATAGGAATTCCTTTTGATTTTTCTCCCCCATAAACAAAAACAAAAGAAGTTGCACGCAGACACAAGAAAGTACCGTTGCAGGGAAGATTCAAATTTCAAATTTTCAAAAACAAAGGTGTCATCAAATGAGGAATTAAAGAAGGCTGCCAGTTTTATCGCGCGACTTCTCACTCTCTCTTGGAATCGGAGATTCAAAGCCTTTCACTCCAAGTTCCGTTTCCAGCAAAATATCGTCTCTGTCCAGTTCCACCAAACATCAGAGGTTTCTGCAAAATCGGCAACTAATGAAACAAATGCGTTACTGTTAAGAGACCACAAAGCTCTTTCTTTGAATCGAAAGGACGAAGCTTGACGGCCCAATCTTCAGATTCGAGATGAGAGAAGAGAACCCATCAGAGACCCGAACCAAAGTTTCTAGATTTTCTGACCAAAATCAGCCCCCGAAGGCTCTTAATCCGAAGGGCAATGGCCATCCGCCGTCGAGGTTGCGGTCAGCTTCTTCGTGGAGTTCGAACATAGTAAAGGGGTTCGCGGCGGAGAAGAAGACCAAGGCCAGTGTCGCAGTGAAGAAGCCGATGCCGCTCACGAGCTCAGACACAGCAAACCAGAAGAACCCATATGTGTCGAACCAGTCGCGGGTCAAGCGGTCGCTGATCACCGACCTGTCGTGCTCGGCGAATGCGTCGCAGGTTCATCCTCAAGCGTACCAGAACCCAACCCACCGGAGACAGTCCTCTGGGTCGCGCGATTTGTTCAACGAGCTCGACCAGTTGAGGGACTTGCTTCAGGAATCGAAGGAGAGGGAGTTCAAGCTGCAGGCGGAGCTAGCTGAGTGTAGGAGGAACCCGAAATTGCTGGACATTGAGACCGAGCTCCAAGCTAAAAGTAGTGAGGTCGATGAGCTTCTCAGGAAAGTTGGTGTCTTGGAGGCAGAGAAGAGAAACCTCAACGCGGAACTAGCAGCTTTGACTTCGGATAGAAAAGGAGAAGATCATGAGGCCTCTGTATCACCTTCGTCTCAGGGTCTGGAAATGGAGGTTTTGGAGCTGAGACGCACCAACAAGGAGCTGCAGCTTCATAAGAGAAACCTTGCCTGCAAGCTTGCTTCTTTGGAGTCCCAGTTGGCTTCTCTTGCCAAAGCTTCTGAGGTATGTTGTTGACTGATAAATTGCTTTCACTTGCTGTTGATAACTGAGAATTTTTAACTATGAAAATGCAAGTTATTTTAGTCTACTTATAGTTTTTGCATATTTTGGGAGTATGATAATATAACAAAATTAAATCTAGAGCAGAGTTACATATTTGACTTCTGGGTATGTTAATGATGAAAATGCAAGTTATTTCAGTATAGTTGGCATAAAAGACAGTTTTCAAACTAAAAATGCATGGGAAATTTGAATGTGATTTGATTAAAATTGTGTAGAGTCTATCTGATTTCTGGACTTTGTCTAATTACTGCCAGAGTGAGATTGTTGCAAAGATTAAAGCCGAAGCAACATTGCTGCGGCATACAAATGAAGATTTGTGTAAGCAAGTTGAAGGTCTGCAGATGAACAGATTAAATGAGGTAGAGGAGCTTGCCTATCTCAGGTGGGTCAATTCTTGCCTACGAGATGAGTTGCACAATTCATCCCCAACTGTAACGTCTTTTAAGCTATCAAGCCCAAGATCCATTGAGAGAAGTGGCAATTCAGTTTGCTCTTTATCTACTCCAAGCACGGACTTCCTAGAATATAATAGTGCTAAGAGATTAAACCTTATAAAGAAGCTGAAGAAATGGCCCATTACTTCTGAAGATTTGCCCAATATGCCAAATTTAGAATGTCCTGATACTTTCTCGGATAAAAGTTGGGTTCATCCAGTTGAAACCAAAAGTCCACAAAGAAGACACTCTATAAGTGGAGTAAAATGCTCTGCGGAGGAACTGGTACTGAATAAGAGAAGGCAGTCTGATGCTTTTATGAGTTTAAAAGAAGTGGAAAAGGTTGCAGATGAACTATCTCCTCAAAAGTATGAGTTTGGTATGATTCAAGGAACCCAAACCTTTGGACATTGCCATGAAACCAACAAAATCACGGCTTTTGAAGTTGAGAAGAGGGCTTTGCGTGTTCCTAACCCCCCTCCAAGGCCTTCGTGTTCTAAGCCTAGTGAGCAGAAGGAAGAAGTTTCAGCTCCAACACCTTCAAGTTCTATATCTAGTAAACCAAAAGAAAAAGATTTGGCTCAAGTTCTTCCACCGCCACCACCTCCTCCCCCACCTCCACCACCTCCTCCAATGCTTGCTCTGAAGAATAGCACAAGTAAAGTGCAGCGAGCCCCACAGGTAGTTGAGTTTTACCATTCATTGATGAAAAGGGATTCCAGAAAAGATTCCTCAAATGGAGGAACATGTGATGCCCCTGATGTTGCAAATGTTCGGAGCAATATGATTGGGGAAATAGAGAATCGTTCATCACATTTACTTGCGGTAAGTGTTTGTTTCTTATCCCTTCATCAGTGCTTTTGTACAATATCCAAGATTTACTGATAGCTCCTCCATTTGAGGCTTGGGTTTTCTTGGTTGCTTAGACTGTCCTATTTAATGTCTTCTTGGTTACCACACAATTTAAATGAAAGTGAGTGTCAGTATCTCATATGAGAATGATGTTTTTGATTACTGTAACTGTTGTTTATCATGTAGATAAAGGCAGATGTGGAGACTCAAGGAGAATTTGTAAACTCGCTGATCAGAGAAGTGAATAATGCAGTTTATCAGAACATTGAAGATGTTGTAGCATTTGTGAAATGGCTAGACGATGAACTTTGTTTTCTAGTAAGTTCCTTGTTATTGACTTCTGGTATTACAAAATATGCATTATTCGGTCATATAGATTCCTTATTGTGATTATCCTTGAATAATTATTAAGGTGGATGAGCGGGCAGTGTTAAAGCATTTTAATTGGCCAGAGAAGAAAGCTGATACACTGCGTGAAACAGCTTTTGGTTATAGAGATCTCAAGAAGTTGGAGTCTGAAGTGACTCGCTACAAAGACGATCCTCGAATGCCCTGTGATCTTGCTCTAAAGAAAATGGTTGCTTTATCTGACAAGTAAGAAGTTGAAAACTCATTTCTGTTTTTAGAAGTTTCTTTCTTGGAGAGTATGCTTTTAACATAAAGGTCAAAATCTGATATTAGACTTGAAGACCATATAAGCAATAGAACAAGGCCCTTCAGGATCAAATTACACCACATTAAATACAGTTTCAAGGTTGTTTCCAGTCATTCTTTGTATGTCCCGATACTTACCTTGCTCTAGCAATAGGGTAAAATCACGAGTCAATCAATAATTGTCACTTGTTAGAAGGTACTCAAGGTAGATGCAAGCATCTAAATGTTGATCTCCCACTGGTAGGATGGAGAGAAGTGTTTATAATCTTCTCCGGACAAGAGAATCCTTGATGCGCAATTGCAAGGAGTTTCAGATTCCAACAGATTGGATGCTTGATAATGGGATCATCAGCAAGGTAAACTTGATGCTTTCTCATCTCCATCCTTTTCAACTAAAACTTAAAACACAAGGCTACATAAACATATGACTTGATGAATTGATTTGCAGATTAAGTTTAGCTCGGTCAACTTGGCGAAGAAGTACATTAAGAGGGTTGCTATGGAACTTCAGTCCAAAGCAGCTATGGAAAAAGATCCTGCAATGGACTACATGCTACTTCAAGGAGTGAGATTTGCTTTCAGAATTCACCAGGTACCAACATATAACTGTAGTAATGTATATAGTGATCTATGCGAAAAATGGATGTTGATGTTTTTCCTTTGGTAATGCAGTTTGCAGGAGGATTTGATGCGGAAACAATGCACGCATTCGAGGAACTACGAAACCTTGCCAACCTTCTTAACAAAAAGTAGATATATATGTACAAGAAACTGAGGTTACCATCTCAGTAAGCCTCATCATATACTGGAAATATTATATTTTTGCACAAGGCAATGCTGAATATTGAGAGATTGTTGGATGAGAAACAGGAGGTTTCTTGGCTTATATCTCCATAAAATGAAGAAGAAATATTGATTTAGGAGGGGAGGAGAAATTTTGTGTACATAAGTTTAGTTTGATTATGATTTGAGCCCACAAATACCATTTTGCTCTTGTTTTGATTATGTTTTTCACTCTACCATTTTGTTCTTTTTTAGATATAATAGACGTGAATCTATTTATTACTTTTAAAGTATTGTGTACTGTCACGTGTTGGATTTGAGTTTAATATAATAATCTAAACATATTATAAAAGCTCAACCTATTAACTTGATATAAGCAAATTGAAATATATACTCTAAAATGACTGAAAATGGAAAAGTATACACTTTATGGTCAAAGTAGAAAACTATGTCTATCTCTTCTCAAAAAAAAAAGAAAACTATGTCTATCTTTGACGAGCTATTGAAAATAGTATTATGATTTGAGATTCGATGAATTCAGAGAGCAAGGGATCAATTGTAGGTGGCACTGGGCGAAAAGTAGGAAATCGAGAGACAAAGCAAGTGAAATAAGAAGCGGAATGGTAAGAGAAAGTCAACAACCAAGTATAAGACTATTCATGTCGAAAAACAAAACCTATATTTTTCATTTAAGATACAAGGTAAGATATTTTTCAAATTTCTGTAACATTAAAACATCAAATTTATCCGAAGGGAGGCGAATCAGGTAGCCCATGAGCTGGCCAAGAATGCGAACGAGTGGGTAGAGTTGGGTATGTATTGTAATTATGTGTCATAACGTTTAACTGGTCTGCTACTCTTTGATCGTTTGTAATAAAATATCAGCTTGTCTTAAAAAAAACATACTTGTTTCAGTTTGCAATTTTATAGGGTGAGTGGTTTAACTAGAGATTGCCAGAGAATAAACAGCCCTAGCTTAAATGTCAAAATTACCCTAGCTTAAACATCCTTATTTTTCGAATTAACATTGCAAAGAAAGTTAAGGCCATTTTTGGTGTTGGCTCTTGAGTACAAACAACGTAAAAGCGCTAGGCGCTAGTCGGGCGGTGGGGACCCCTAGACGCTAAACGGGGACTAGTCGGGACCTAGACGAATTTCATTTTATTTTTATTTTGAATTATTATTAAATTTATGTTACGTAATAATAGTATAATTTTATGTAATAAATTGATAATATATATATATATATATATATATATATATATATATATATATATACTTATGCCACTTATAATAATGATATTTATAGATTTTTTTTGAAACGGGAAAGAAGTAGTATTACGATATCATCGTGCTTACAATGTGGGACCTAACAGTCCCGGACACCAGTTGTTGTCCCGATCGGCCATGGCCCATCGGGCGCACATGGTTCCATATAAATAGTCTGCTTTGTTTCGCAGATCCAAACTCAAGAGTTCCTCGATCCATTGTTTCAAAAAATACAGAACTAACGGAATAAAAACTACCTAGCCAAAGTCTTATTCGTCCTAAAACAGTCAACCTGAAAAGAGAGAAGGCCTTTGTTGCGGATTTCCCGAGACTTCCCGGCTTTAGACGTCCCGGGTCTGTGGGTATAGGTCCCTGGCGGTCCTTCCCACCCCCGCTCTGGGGGATCATTCCTTCCCCGGGGGATTGTAGTCCTCCGGGCTAACTTCTCGTTCATGTACTTGGTCAATGAAGGTTGGCAACATCTTGGACTCCGGCTTGTGACCCGTCTTGATCACCCTGGGTCTTGGTCCAACGGCTAAGGTGAATCGCAGGATCCCCCGTCGAGCCAAAGTGCAGTTCATCAGATCACCCAACCGCGGGTCGGGCCTCTTCCACTAGGCCCCGATCTTCAAACGAGATTTAGGGCTTGGGATGTCCTTGTCTTGATGTTTAGCTATTGTCGGAGACGGAACCAATACCCTGACGGTAGTACTCCGATTCTCCTGGTGTGCCCGACTCCTGCTGGCCTCGATCCTCCTAGGGTTTGCGGAGCCCGAGTAGTGGGGAGCCCTACCCGATTGTAGACCAATCCCCGATTGGTCATATCCTGTTGATAAGCCAAAGACCAGGAGAGATAGTGCACCGGATCCCACTAATAGGCCGGATTCGCGGTGCACTCCGGTGGGGGAATGGGGGCCAGGCCCTGACATAACGTCCCCTGACGTTGGATTGGCTGATCCCAGTCCGCTAAAGGACGTTGGTTGCCAGGATTGGCTGCAAAGGTCCAGACGGACTCCGGTGTGGGTCGGTGCCAAGGAGCCCGGTGCAGCCACGTCAGATCGTGGTGCACATCGTGCATGGACCATCCCCGATTATGCAGTACCAAAATGGGGTTGGCTTGGTCGAGCATGGGGGCGTGCGGATGACCAGGCTCAAAGAGGCGATCATGAGGGAGATGGGTCGACGGCCACGGAGTCCGGGTGGGGTATCCATCGCGGTGGCAGCGTTGGAACGGGAACACCACAGTGAAGAGGGAGGGGGAGAGCAAAACGGAGAGAAGGGGTCAGAACAAGGTGGAGGAGGGACGGTGGAGGGCAGCGAGCAGGCGGCGGCGGCGGCGGTTGGAACCCTAGAAAGGTTAGAAGAATAACCTCAGCGAGGTTTTGTGGAGAGCTTTAGACATATACTTGAAATCATATTAATTACAAGTTATTGTTGTTGTTGTTGTAATGTAATTAATGTTTTTGATATTTATAAATTATTAAAGCAGAGGTGAAATCGGCTACAAACCACTCTTAACCTAAAAACTAGAGAACCAATCCTAGCCACACACATCTAAGATCCAACATTCACCATGACGCCACATCATCACCCCAATTTCACCAAATCTCACGCCAATTTCATCCTTTCTCACACAAGCAAGGGCATAATTGTAAAAGCATGGTGCCATGTGGACAAGAGTCCATTTTTTTCTTCACCAATTCACTAATTTAATATTTCCCGATTCTTTTGAACTCCGATTAGCTTCAAACTTGCGCCAATATTTTTATTTTTTCAAGGGCTTTAAATCAAGATCAATCATGAATATATTTTGAAGCACGAAAATAAAAAGGTATATCGGAGTGATAAAAATAATGTTGAGTGTTGATAAATCTTCACTAATAAATGTTTTATATCGGAGGTATCAAATTAGTGCTAAATGTTGATAAAAACATGTACTGAGGTGATAAAAACCATGTTCAATTATGATATTAAGTGTGATATACTAGAGTTTAGCGTTAATAAAAAAACATGTGATGGGGTGATAAAAACACATGTAATTTAAGGATACACATAGTTTTGGTGTTGATAAAACTGGTGTTCATAAAAAGCACGTGATGAGATGATAAAAATCATGATCAGTTTTGGAGAATGAGGTGATAAAACCAGTGTAGAGTGTTGATAAAACCAGAGCAAAGTGTTGATAAAAATTAGCTAGATATAATTTCTTTAAAAACCAGCCCCAAAATAATAAAAAATGCGTGCTTCAAAAAAAACATGTGATGGGGGGGATAAAACACACGTAATTGAATGGTAAACCTAGTGTTTAGTGTTGATGAAACTAGTGTTCATAAAAAGCACGCGATGAGGTGATAAAATCATGATCAGTTTTGGAAAATGAGGTGATAAAACCAGTGTAAAGTGTTGATAAAATCAGTGTAAAAGTGTTGATAAATCCAGAGCAAAGTGTTGATAAAAATTACCCAGATTTTTTTTATAAAAAAAATCAACACCGAAATAATTTTTTTTCGTGCTTCAAAATGTATTCATGACTGATCTTGATTTAAAGCCCTTAAAAAAACAAAACTAATGGCGCAAGTTTGAAGCCAATCGAAGTTCAAACGAAGCGGGAAAAATTAAATTAGTGAATTGATTAAAAAAAATAATATGATAGTTTTACTAAAAAGCTCTTACCATTTACTAAAAAGTGCTGTTTTTTTTTGCGGTCAACAAGTCAACTACTCAATTGCATCTCATCCATCTATTCTTAAAATTGATGGCTTAGATTGGTTCTCTAGTTTTTAGGTTAAGACATGGTTTGTATTTGATTTCTCCTCTATTAAAACATACAAAAACTCTTATTATATAAAATGAAACGTTTCAACTTAAACCTGTAATCTGAAACAACTTGCACAGAGACGCGCGCCTCCCTCTCAAAAAAACCCTACGAAGCCTCCCTTAGTGCTATCTGCCGCCGCCACCGGCAGCCGCCGTGGCTCCGGCCAAGTGGGCTGCCGGTGGAGACCTCTCTCCCTCCCACCCTCATTTCTTCAAAAGCCCCTCTATCTTTTGCCAGCCACGTTCTTCTGTGCAGTATCACCACCGTCTCCGCCCGTTCGTTGCTTGGCCCACCACCGTCGCCGGAGCTCCTCTTCATCCTATCCATCAGCTCCCGCAAGACTTTGGCTGCCAGATCTACCACTTCTCCACCCTGTTCTGGTAGAGCGTCGGCGCCGGGGTGGGTATGGCCTTTCTCCGATCCCCCTCATGGGCTCACCGGGACAGCCGTCAGCCGTGGTCCTCCGTTCTCCGGCCTGCTCAACCTCCGTTCTTCGTCCCCCTCCACCCCCATCGTCCAGATCCGCTGGTTCTATGCCAGATCCGCCCTCCACGGCGGTTAGATCCGCCACCATGGCGGACAGAGCCGCCTGCCATCAACCCCTCCCTCCGCCTTCACCTTTTTTCAACGACCTCGGCTGGCCTCCCTTTCGGGTTTTACCCCTTGACAACGATGATCAGACTCCTTTCGGTCGAGCCTCTTAGCCATGTTCGTCCTCCGGCAAGACGATCAGACCTGCTCCCAACTTCTGTCGGAACACCGCAGTCCGAGACGCTTAGTCGTGCTCCTGCATATCGTCGTGTTTACCCGACCGGACCCTTTCATCAGCCCCTAGTGGAGCAGATCTGCACCCGTCGGCGCCGCCCACCTCGCTTTGTTACCTGTCCTAGACATCGGAGGTCGATCGCAAGTAGTTCGTGCTCGTCGTCGTTTATCTTGTTTTTTAATATGTTTGTTTGTTTAGCTGTTTTTGTGTGTCCCAGCTGTCAAAATCTCGGAATTCTGTTAGGTGTGGTTGCTACCTTAGGTAGCATGTCCGGTCGGGATTTTTTATCGGTATATTTCTTCGGAAAATCGATAAGGAAGACCGATCTAGTGGTAGTTTATTCTCTTGGCGCTGCGTCGCTTTTGTCAAGAGCTATTCATCTCGTTGGTCGTGTTTTGAGTTTTAAAAAACGATCGACGGATGCAACGCTTGTATTGTTGGATATGTACTACTCGGTCTGTAAGGTTTATTAATCTATTAATGAATCTTTCCTTTCAAAAAAAAAACGTTTCAACTTATTTCCCAACTCACAAAACACGGTAACACTACCTATTAATGAATGATATTATGAGTTATGACCCACTATAACCGGTCAACCCTCCCATTACCCAGCACCCGATAACCCTTCTTGATCATTTTTAACCTATTTCCGCCGCCACCCCTATTCCTTCTGCGATTTATCTTTCTCTCTATCGCACCAGAGGCACCACATCGTGATCCATAAGTTGATAGAGGTCGTCTTCTTCTCATAGATGGCGAGCACGATGCCGGTCGCTGAGGACGCCGGAGCGATTATCGCCGGCGAACAGCTCTGATTTGTGTTTATTTCTCATGACCGCCTCGCCGCACCTAACCCGCCTCTGTCCCGACTCGCCCGCATTAGCACCAACATGTTTGATGGTACCCGAAAATGTACCAGAAAAGTCTATGTTGTATGTTCAAGCGTGGCATTGCGCGTTTCGCACAACGGAGCTCCGAGACAGCACCCACAACCTCTGCGAACCCTTCTCTTTTGTCGCAGGACACTGAAGAGGCTTTGGTGAATCAGTTCAAGTCCATTTTGAAAGCTTCTTCCCACCCTTCCCGCCTCGGACATGGCCGGCAAGTACATGCCCAACTCATCGTCCGTGGTCTGATCGCCAATGGCCGTCTCGACACTAAGATTATGGGTATGTATGTTTTTTGCGGTAGCTTAATGGATGCTAAGAATGTCTTTTTCCGGCTTCAAATTTGCTATACCTTGCCTTGGAATTGGATGATTAGAGGGTGTGCTGAGAAGGGTCTCTACGATTTTGCCTTGTCCTTTTATTTCATGATGTTGGGTTCTGGAGTTTGTCCTGATAAGTTTACTTTTCCGTACGTGATCAAGGCTTGTGCTCGTCTTCGCAGTGTTGGTTTGGGTAGGTTAGTTCATGATAAAATTCGGTTGTTGGGTCTTGAGAAAGATGTGTTTTTAGGCAGCTCTTTGATCAAATTGTATGTGGAAAATGGCTGTGTTGATGATGCACGCCAGTTGTTCGATAAAATTCCTCTAAGGGATTGTGTTTTGTGGAATGCCATGATGAATGGTTACAGGAGAAATGGGAACGCTGGTGGGGCTATTAGAGTGTTTATGGAAATGAGAGAGAGTGATAATGAGCCTAATGAAGTTACATTTGCTTGTATGTTGTCCGTTAGTGCTTCAGGAGGAATGGTTGGCTTTGGCAGGCAGCTTCACGGGCTCGTTGTAAGGTCCGGGTTGGAATCTGATCCTTCTGTGGCTAACACTTTGTTGGCTCTCTATTCAAAATGCCAGTGCTTGTCTGAGGCACATAAGTTGTTCGATGTGATGCCACAAACTGATTTAGTGACTTGGAATGGGATGATTGCTGGGTATGTACAAAATGGTTTGATGGTTGAGGCTTTGAATTTGCTTCGCAAGATGATATCTGCTGGGGTAAAACCAGATAAAATTACTTTGGCGAGTTTGCTTCCATCAATTAGTGAATTGGTGATCTCTAGACAAGGTAAGGAAATCCATGGCTATATTGTAAGGCAAGGTGTGCCTTTGGATATGTTACTGAAGACTGCACTTGTTGATATGTATTCCAAATGCGGGGAGGTAGAGATGGCCCGTGATATTTTCAACCAGTGCGCAAGTGTTGATATAGTAATCTGCTCAGCTATGGTTTTGGGGTATGTACTTAATGGAAGGAACATAGAGGCTTTAGAATTATTCAGGTGGTTAGTTAAGGAGAAAATTAGTCCAAATTCTGTAACCCTATCAAGTGTCTTGCCTGCTTGTGCTGGTTTAGCTGCTCTTAGATTGGGAAAGGAATTGCATGGCAGCATTATCAAGAATGGGCTTGATGCGAGGTATTATGTGGGAAGTGCAGTCATGGACATGTATGCAAAATGTGGAAGATTGGATCTTGCTCATGAAATTTTCAGGCGAATGCCTGAAAAGGATGCCGTTTCATGGAACTCTATGATCACTAGTTGTTCCCGGAATGGAAAACCGGGAGAGGCCATTGATCTTTTCCGTCAAATGGGAAGGGAAAGAGACATGTATGATTGTGTGAGCATATCAGCTGTTCTTTCTGCTTGTGCAAATTTACCGGCACTCCATTACGGGAAAGAGATCCATGGGCTCATGATTAAAGGTGCAGTTAGCTCTGATAACTTTGCCAATAGTGTGCTGATAGACATGTATGCTAAATGTGGACACTTGGAATTTGGGCGCCGTGTTTTTGACACGATGGGAACTAAGAGTCATGTTTCATGGAATAGCATTATTGCTGCTTATGGCACTCATGGTCGCCATAGGGAATGTCTTGCTCTGTTCAATGAAATGATGGAAAATGGAATCGAGCCTGATAATGTCACATTTGTTGCAATATTATCCTCTTGTGGCCATTCAGGGCAAGTTGATGATGGGATTGGCTACTTCCGTCGCATGACTGATGAATTTTGCATCCCAGCTCAGATGGAGCATTATGCTTGTATGGTAGATTTATTTGGACGTGCTGGGCGTCTGAATGATGCATTCGACACCATAAAGAGCATGCCATTCTCTCCGGACGCATGTGTTTGGGGTACATTGCTGGGAGCTTGCAGAGTCCATGGTAATGTTGAGCTTGCTGAAGTGGCTTCAAGACATCTTTCTGAATTGGACCCACAGAATTCTGGCTATTATGTATTGCTTGCAAGTATACATGCTAATGCTGGACAGTGGGACAATGTTGTTAAGGTTCGGAGTCTGATGAAAGAAAGAAAGGTCGAGAAGGTTCCTGGTTGTAGCTCAATTGGGTAAGCAAAAATACCACCCATGTGTTTGTTGCTGAAGATAAAGGTCACCCCTCTCAAATCTACTTGTTGAGCTGATAAAAAGAGGGTTATGTTCCTGACTCAACCTACAAGTGCATCCATCAGGCTGGGCCATACATACCGTCACCAGAATAAGTTCAAATAGCATGCTATTCACTGGGGACAAGGACAGTTATCTGAAGCTAAAAAATCTGTGGTGGCACTTACAACAGAGAATCAAAGAAGAGTAATTGAAAATATTATAGCTTCCTATCCCTTGACTACATTGATGGGAAGGGACAAGAAAATACTTGTTCCAGTTCCGACTACATCAGAGTGGAAAAAGGAAGATCACTTGTAGGTATGGCCTCTCACCCCATATTTTTGCCACCCATTTGAACTTTCTGATGGTTTGGTTAACTGACTACAAATGAAAATTGTGAAGGCAATCTTTGGCTATGTTTTGTCCCAATTGTGTTTGTTCTGATTTTGTGTGCTATAACTGCTAACTGTTAAATAAATGTGAATCCTGAGTGGAAGAATTTTGAACACAAAAGTCTAAGTAGCAACAATATCACAAGTCTAAGTTGTTGTGGACATTTCATGGCTGTCATTTCTTGGAGCTACAAGTTAAACCGACCTTGTTGATATCATGTGATGAATAATACCCTTTGAGATTCCTGGTTGAGGTTGGGACACTCTACAACATCAGCTTTATAAATTGAGATGTGATATTTTGTAGTTGGGAGGAATTGAAATGTCAACAAAATGAGACAGTGAGTGATTAAGACCATTTTATGATTTGGATGTGATAGAATTCTAAATATTATGGTTATGTAAATGTTGTAGGACAAGTGTGAAGGGGAATTGAATTGAAATCCCAATCCCACCTGTGCAGGGGAATTGGATTGTTGCATAAAGGTAGTGCTGGACCTAATCTCCATTATTGTACAACATTATATGCAACTTTATGTCCTAATCAAGGCCTTGCTTTGTCTTCAATCCCATTCCAAGACCTACTCCACCATTAATATCTGTCTTGCACTCACTTTGTATCTCTCTTTTTTATGCTTGTTCTAGAAACAAAATACCGCATATATATCATCATCCACAGGTGGGAATGATAAATAGTAAACTCAATCAAGTAAAGGTGATATTGGATAAGGTCTACACCTACAACCCACTTGTATAGATGATCTCTTCTTGTTGATTAATTAGTGCTCAATTAAATTAATACTGTATAATAATCCCATAATCCACCTCTGAATGGATGTGTTCGAGGATATGACTCTAATCTTGACCGATTCTGATCCCTAATCCATCTGTTATCTCTTCTGATAAAAAAAAATGTATAAGCTTGCAGACTTATCATATATAAGCACTTGTTTATTTGTATAATCCAATAAACCTTTCGTGTGAATACTGTTGGATATGAATCTAATTTATAAGTCATACCCACCGTGCAGCTTCCTTGTATTAGTATATATTACATTTAGAGATGATTAAATTAGAATTGTATAACAGCTTCAAGTTCCACCCCTGGCTCTGGATTAGGAAATGACGGCTGTAATGTGGCTGTTACTTGACCCATTTTGTTCCTTAATCCGTTTGCGTATTCCATCTGTTATCCTCTTCTGATAATAAAAATATATTAAAAGACTCACTTGTAGGATGTTGCTATTTGCTTACTGTATAACCGCGTATTTATTTATTTACTTTATAACAAACCTTAAAAGCAAACCCTTATAGTTTGTCAACCGAGTGAATACTTTTCCACACGCCCTTTTGCTAATATATTAGTCATACACGTTAGAGTTATGAAGCTGCTACACATTATCAATTCTGTTGAGTTTTGCATTTTGAGTATTTAATTTTACTTTTGAGTCGAATTATGTTAGTCTATCATCAGCTCATTTTAAATGTAATATTTCAAGACTCAACGAGCTTATACGAATTAGATTGTTAAATATATATTTGATCATCAATATTCATATCATAATACATGCATGTCAACAAATAAATATTACCATGTATTTATGATGGATTATTTGTACGGTAGAGAAAATCGCAATCATTATTTTTTATTGATGTGCTATTTTTGTGACCACTAACAGTGGACCGCTTTTGTCTGCACAAAATGACATGGAAATTTTTATTTTTGTCCGCATACATTGTAATTTGGGTAAACTACAAATGCGTACCCTTAAGTATGCACGTTTAACCGATGAATACCCTGAAGTTTAAAGTTAACTGATGCATACCCTGAAGTTACGAGTTATAACTCAAAACCCCTTATGTCAGCCAAAATGACGAAAATACCCTCAATGATTTTTTTAAAATATAAATGAAGTGATTTTTTAAATAAAAATGAAGTCATTTAATAAGTAAATATATATATAACAAAAGTAATTTTTAAATAATTTTTTTAACATAATTATTGAAGTGTAGTTGAGGGTATTTCGTCATTTTAGCTGACAGAGGGGTTTTGAGTTACAACTCGTAACTTCAGGGTATGCATCAGTTAACTTTAAACTTCAGGGTATGCATCGGTTAAACGTGCATACTTAAGGGTATGCATTTGTAGTTTACCCTTGTAATTTTGTCAAATTATGTTAATCGGTTATTTTATTAATTTAAAAGAGAGTCAATACAAAGAGAGGGCCCTCGAGAGGTTCCTTTTCACAAAATCCATGGAAAATTAACGGTGTCACACCCGCTTTAAAAAAAACTAAAAAGTCTATACTGTCGAGAACCGCTCAAGATAGTGCTTAAACGCTGTTTGATCTTATGGGATGACTCTTCTCGTCGTGAGGAGTGCGATCGAACCTGAACTCAACAATATCAAGGGGAGGATAACCTTTAGTCAGGAAGCCCTCCCGGGTATGGTTCTTGAAGCTCGGGTTGTCTATTATTCCCCTTGGCGAGGCTGCTTACCAGCCCTCGCTTGATCTTCACGGGGTTCTCCAGCTGAACCCCTCTTCATCCTTGTCGCCCCAGGTAAGGTAGTCCCTGAGTTGGCAGACCCACTTGATGAGGGTTGGCCGATCTCCCAAGTTCTCCAGCCTGGATCGCCGACCATGTTCATTGTACCCCATGGGTTAGGCACAGTGTTCGGGGTTACAGTTGACCCCCATCCTCGAGGTAAGTGGTCCTTAGGTACCATGTTCGGGGTCAAAGACGCAAACCCCGGTGGGATGACCAGGGATTCCTTCATCTCCCACTCTATAGCATAGTTCTTGCCCTGATGGTCTTCCTTGAACTCCAGCAGCGAGGCATCAAATCGAGGGATTCCAGGCGTTTCCCAATCACAATCCCGAACCCTATGTCCAATCCTTCCATAGTTGAAACAGAAGTTGAGCAGCTTAGTATAGGTTAAGGAGACCCGAATCGGATCCGGGAACTCCCAAAACCGCAAGAGGAGAGATCGGCGCAAGGAGCGCCGAGAGGGTGCCAAAACGGACCTTGACCGCCCTTTCTCAACAGGGACCCCACTGGTTGTAGGGGACGTTCACACAAACTCCCAAAGCAACTCTAATGGTCTTTGAAGTTGTTTTTGTCTGTAACAATGGCGGTAAGCCTTTGGCATGGACCCAAAGTTACAAACGGTCCAAACTAGAAGGATCTCGAGCCATAAGGTCGATGTCCCCAAGTAGTAATGGGTCACTTTCAAAGTATTAGGGATCAAATTAATAATTATTCAGATTGAAATCAATAAGGGTTAAAGTCGGATTGGATTTAAAACGGGTTGTGAACGGTTGAACGTTGGGACGTTGAGGAGCTGGACGAATGAAATCGGACTTAGAACGGGGCAAAAAAAAGTGGAACGTTGAATCGGACACCTCGGGATCCGTGCCTCGAAACCCACACCTCGGGAATCGTGCCTCAAAACTCGTTCCCCAGGATCCCTGCATTAGGAACCGTACCTCGGGAAACGTGCACCGGGTTCTGTTCTCAGGGCTCGTGTACTCAAACCCGATTCGCCGTTTAATCCCGCTTTTGACCCGTTCGAGTTTAAAAGACAACTTGATGTTTTAACTTGGTCTGTATAGGAGCTGATTATAAGTTTTACCTGTTAAAATCAGCCGTGAACATCACCCGAGAAGACCGGAGTTAGGCCAGGACGTCAGCAGCTATGAGACATAGCTGTTGTTATTCGGTTGAGGTAGGGAACGTAGCGGATACCGGTTTAATTGCGGAAAGTTACTAGTATGCATGCTAGGTAATAATAAAACTGGAACGGTCGTTTAAATCAGATTATAACCGGACGAGTCTTAGTAACATGTAGGATGTGATTCACTAATGTAGCCGCTTTCAATACTTGGGAATTTTCCGTGCTGGTAGATTGGCCATGTCGAGTCGTAGGTTGTGTGTTGATTGAATTGCCTGTGATGGTTTGAGATGCACGCTGTGTGACTTTGTGTCGGTAAGTTAATAGACAAGAATTAGTATATCCGGTGAGCATGCTGTTGCTATGTGTGGGCGAGTGTGTCGTGTTTGTTTGATGTGAACCCTTGGATGTGATATGGTCGGGTGAGTGATAGACCGACGTGACGTGTTGTGGTACGATTGTTGGGCTTGGTAAGTCGTGGTTAATTATGGCATTGCGATGTGTGTTATTATCTTGATGTTTGTTCCGAGGAGTTGTTTCCGGTATGATTCCTACGACCGAGGGGGTACGACGGTGTAGGGTAGTACCTAGGCCGACGGTGTGGTCCTAAGTATGCGCGGTCCCCCGGGTAGTGGTTCTGGTACGATACCTACATCGAGGGGGTAGTCCGATGTGGGATTTCTAGGCCGACGGTTAGGTGATCAATGTTGTACCTGAAGGAGTGCCGGGAAAAATGTCTAGGCCGATGGAGATTCCGGTATGACGTATTGAGATTGTCCCCCGAGTCTCAGTGACGGGAAGATATCCAGGCCGATGTTGTGTGTTCCGGTGCGATATGATAGAGTCGGGTTGTGGACAGTCGGCGGAGTAGGGGACTGCGGTACGGGACGTGTTTGTGTTTTTTTACAGTTTACGTTATGTTTGATGACTTGTTAATTGGTGTGCGGGTTGCAGTTTGTGCTTGGTCGTTTGAGTATGTTTGTGAGTGTGGTTTGGTCTTGAGTTAAAGATTGTAGTTACGAGTTCCGTTGGAAATTAGTTGTGTGCTGTACTAGTATGCCCTAATTGGACGGTTACCCGTGGTGGTGAGCGCTTGCTTATAACCTTAACTACTTTTCCTACTGAGCGAAAGCCCACCTCTTTCCTTGTTGTTTTTCAGGGTCCTAAGCGGGTTGTGTACTAGCTGGATGCTCGACGTTTGGGAGCTTGCGAGGGTCCTAGGCTAGTAGTCTAGAGACATACTTTTCTCTTTTATTAAACTCTTATACTGTTGTTTTTACCGAGCTGTCGACTCGTGGCATTGTTAAAAGTTTTAAAATCATGCATTGGAGACCTTTTGACTTTATTTTCGATTAAAATTATTATTATTTTAGTTCACGTCTCGAGTCCGATCAAAACCGGATTTGGGGTGTGACAGTAAGCCTTTGGCATGGACCCAAAGTTACAAACGGTCCAATTTAGAAGGATCTCGAGCCATTGGGTCGATGCCCCCAAGTAGTAATGGGTCACTATCAAAGCATTAGGGATCGTTTCCACGAACCCATGTCTGAGCATCCTGAGACTCAAAGTAGAATGTGAATACTCATGTTCAACATACTTGACGACCAAACCCGACGCCGAGCGACTCCATGTAGTGGTAATGATCCTAAGCACGACGTTCTTCCGGGAAATCCGCAGGGTTAATATTTTCTCGAGCATGCCAAAGCTTTGGCAATCTAGAATAGTCGGGTGTAGTGGTTTGAAAGGGACTAGCACCTCCATGTCGCCCTCCTCCTCCTCCTTCTCAAGAGAACAGATGGAGAGACTCTCATGTAGGCTAGCCATGAGTGAACTCACCAAGTACGGGGGCACCAGGACATACGGGGCCGACGAGTCAATAAGGATAGGAGAAGCATCCCTTAAATGAGCCACCGTGACCTTTACCGGTAGTACTACAATCATTGAAGAACATCCTTATAGTCACATTTGGGTATTTGGATTCTCAACACTTGCTTAATACAGAAATTGCTTGTTTGTGTTCATCGTCTTCTTTTTCTTCCATAAGAGTTATGGGGTATTAGAGATTGATTTTCATTGTGTTGAATGACATATGGTTGTGATTGTTGATTCTAGTGTAGGGTTTATATTTGATTTGCACTTAATGTTATATCTCCCTTGTAGGCTTGATAGATAATATGAATTAGGATTCAATACTCGAGAGATAAGAGTTTCAATTGGTCTAAAATCATATATAAATTGGGTTTAAACCTAAACTAGGGATAAGATTGGGTATTTGGATTCTCAACACTTGCTTAATATGGAGATTGTTTGTTTGTGTTCATCTGTGTCTTCTTTTTCTTCCATAAACAATTAAACCCCATAATCTACAGTTATGGGGGATTAGAGATTGATTTTCATTGTGTTGAATGACATATGGTTGTGATAGTTGATTCTAACGTAGGTTTTATATTTGATTTACACTTAATGCTCTATCTCCCTTGTAGGCTCGATAGATAATATGAATTAGGATTCGATACTCAAGAGATGAGAGTTGCAGTTGGTCTAAAATCATATATAAATTGAGTTTAAACATAAACTAGGGATAGGTAGGTTAACACAACAGTAATTTCCATAGAATTAAATCGAAAGCTAGAAATTATCAAAGAATGTAGTGCTTTGGGTCTTCCTACATCTAGATTTGGGAGAACTAGGTGGTTAGATTCCATTAGCGTCCGACACATTAGAGAAGTTAGGATTAGTTTAGTGATAGTTTGTTACCCCTAAAATTAGACAACTTCACAACATTTATCGATGTTCAATGCATTGGAATGGTCTCTATGAACCCATACCTTAGATTACCTATTTAATTTATTCAAACACTTTTCTGATTCGCCTGAGTACTTGCTAACATTTAAATTATTGTTTAATTTTGCATGTTTGAAAACCAAAAACATTTACTAAACGAAATAGCTTGATAACGACTTTAAATAGAAATTTCTTGTCTTGTGCTTCCTTGGGTATGATAATCCGGAACTTAAATTCCAAAAATACTACTTAATGGCTTGTCCTGCTTTTTTCTGTGCTAAAACTACAGGGCGTCAAGTTAATGGTCGATCCCTATCTTGGTTAAGCATCATCTCATGGGGGAGCTTATGGTGGTATTTGGTCACGGTCTTTGGTTCCTCCCTCTACATGATTCATGGTCCCCAACTGACTGGGCTGATCGAGGGCGGGCAGCGAGTTGGTAGGCGGGAGGCAATAAGGATTAGCGGATCTTGTGGGCGAGGTTCCATCGTGAGTTACGGTGGATGGTTATTGGTTATGAGAAGGTGGCAGAGTTGTAGGCAACAATATTCCAAACGAAAAGAAAAATGAGTAAGTGAAGAGAAGCCCTATATTTCAAAAGACAAGACCCATATTATTTCAGTTAATTACATGTACATGATTTATATTTCGGATTACTCTCTCGCACCTATCGATATCCTCCTTCCCGAGGTAATCCTAACCCCACCAATGGAGTTCCCTACTCCTATCGTCGACATGACCACTGCCCCCCCCCCCCTCTGGTCTTGTCCCATCGTAGTCAACCCTGGTGCAGCACGTGACACGTGTTCCTCCACTGCGCCCCTCTTCGAAGGTTGTGTCTCCCATTAAACCGAGAAGAAGAAGGAAGACAAAGCAAGCCACTACTCCGGCCCCCCTCTCTCTCTTTCTTCTACGACGATCGTGGCTTTCTCTCAAGGTTCCTCCGAGCCATTGAGTAAACCGCGGTGGGGCCGCCCATTGTAGGCTCAAACCCTAGCTTCCATTGCAAGCTACGCTAGGGTTTTGGCGCATTCGCTGCCCCCATCCAACGTCAAAGGCTTTCCTACTCCACCACCCCGGGGGATGGCTCTACTCCCCAGCCGCCACCGAACTCTTCCCTACACAGCGCTCTGTAGCCAAAGGTGGCCCCTGTCACCACTTTGTCGCCTCCATTGGTCTGGGATCTTCTTCGAGGGAAGGCTCCCATGTCTGAACCAGAAATGGAGGTACCGAGCGGAAGGAACTAGAGGCCCTTTGAGAGGGGGTCTGGGTTCCCAATGTTGACCGTGTTCCTGTGATTCCGGCGCTGCTATCTCCGTTGTCGGGTATGATCCACCGTTGTAGGACCTTCAAATCGAAATAAGTCGGATCCAGCTCGAAGGCTCCACATCTGCCGGTGTCTCTGGACTCCCATCTGATCAGCCTCCAAGATGGTCTCTCGGTCTGCTCCTTAGATGAGGAAGAAGAAGTAGAGGTGGAGGTACCGTATGCTCCGGTGAGTCCATCAATCCTGACTCGACAACAATTTTCCATGATGGGCAAATTGTGGATCTCCAAACCACCCCGTAAGGAGGTTCTTCTCAGGATCATCACTAAGGTGTGGGGGAAGTCGGCCGAAGGTCTGGTAATCAAGGATATCGGCTCGAGGATCTTTGGGGTTTCCTTTGAAACGGAGACAACCCGTGCATGGGTTCGAGGGAACGAGTCGTGGTGCTTCGATGGACGACCACTTTTGCTGGGTGATCTGGACCCGCTGGCTAGGGAGCCTCCCACTCTGGATCGGCTTCAACTATGGGTGCATTCCCATGGACTTCCCCCATTGGTACAGACCAAGACCACAAGAGAGACGACCGGTTCAACTCTGGAAATGTGTGTTGATGTCCCATGTGACCAATGGGGCACCTGCTGGGGAGGAACAGTGAATGTCATATTTTGGCACGTTGTGGACCGCCCTCTTCGTCGACAACTTCTGCTTCATTTTCAAGAATTTTTCGACCCGGCTCGTGTCATGCTTACTTATACAAAACTGCTAGTGTTTTATTTTAATTGTGGTATGATCGGTCACATGGTGGCCGAATGCAATCGGGAGGTGGTGGGTACTCCACGGTTTGACTCCTCTATCTTGGAGTTCTAGAAGGACCGTCAGACCAGGACATATGCAATAGATTAGGACGGTTAGACGTCCCGTAAATCGATATCCTCGACTTCTACACCTAAGGACCCCTTGTCTCGCGGTAAGGCTTTGATAGTATTCCCGACTACTGCACCTAACAGTGCGTGCCCTCGGAGTGTCCCTCATACCCGCTCGGTCGATCCGGGCTGGAAGAACGTGGTGATCGACCAGCTCTCTGGTAGTGGGAAAGCCGACACCCCGGGCCTGCCTAGGCACAGAGGTAGAACTGGACTTGGAACTGGAGCTGAGTCTGGTATTGGAGCAAGAATCAGGGGAGTGGAAAGGGGGTCCATTGGGGAACCCCGGGAAGAGTAGGACAGGGCAGGGAAGCAGCCTCGCATGGAAGAATGAAAGGAATACAATGCTCTAAGGAATGACCCTGAGAAAGGTCCTTGGGAAGAGCTCTTCCTCCTTTAGAAATTGACGACAACAAGTTTGGTCGTACTCTAGGGAGTATGTAACAAGTATGCAATATCTTGAGCATTAGTCAAAAGCTTTGTCGTAGTTTATCTTTTATTTCAATTCGCTTTTATAGGTTCTCAAACACCATATGTATCGATTCATTTGTTTCAGAATTGTGTATAGATAGATCTTCGTGGTTAATTTTTGAGCATCAGTGGCGTTATTTTTTGAAAAAGCCCTTCTAACTTATAATCTCAAAGTTTCATTTGTTTATACCTCTAATGAAAAATACAATAAAAACCTCCGAAGTTTTTAAAAACATCACTTAAATCTTTATACTAAAAGCCAACGTGCAGAAAACAAATATCTCTTACGTATGACATTAAGATAATTTGTGGCCTTAACTGAATCAAATGAAGGAGAGGTAGAATGGTAGATATGTCTTTTGTCAATTGGATAATATCTTTTGAAATCGAGATCATTAACATTTTAAATTAGTCGATCAGAACACTATTCCTGAGCAAGAAAGTGATTCAAGTGGTTGGAAAGAGAAGAATTAAATTAGGATGACTAAAAGATGTGGCATTTAATTTTGCTAAATTCATTCGATTTCGAGCTCCCCGGTCCATGTTAGAATTAAGTTAAAGAGTCATCATGTACATGAAGATGACTTTGGATCGATCATGGTTGTGGCAGCCATTACAAAAGATAGAAGAAAAAACTGTCCATAAGCTGAAGCAAAGAGATGGGAGGAAAGTCAGGATCGGAAGCAAGCCCCAGCAGCCAGAAGCAGAGTAGCGCCTCTCCCTCTTTCTCTTTCCCTCCCTCTGTTTCCAAGCTCTTGCTGCTGAATATTATTGTTGCAATGAGTAGCAGTAGCTGTCTTAGCCTTCCTCTTCTTGTCATAGGCTATGCCTCTGGCCTTGGCCTGCGAGTCCCTGACCTCTCTCAGGTACAGCCTCACCGCCCGAGCCGCGAACGGGTTCGTCTCCGGGTCCCCTCCGTGCTCCTCGAAGGCGGCCCTGAGCCTCCCCACCAGCGCGTCCAGGCTGCCCCAGGCCTGGCGGAGAGGGCAGGCGCAGGGGCCCGGCGGGTGAAGCAGGCCGAAGTAGGGGCAGGAGTGGGCGTGGACCTTGGTCTTGCCGAACTGGTCCAGGTACCTCAAGAACTCCAGCACGTGCGCCCCGCTGCACCGCGCCAGCGCCAGCGGCGGCCTGTGGTTCCTCAGATACTCCCCCAACGTGTTCCAGTCCCTCCTCTTCTGCGACTCGTACCTGCTCACCACCTGCTGGTTGCTGTAGCTCGTCATCGGAGTACTACTCACGGCCACGCCGCCGGAGTTATTGCTCCTCGAGCTGTACTGGCTCATGGCCGCGGTGGACGCCGCGGCAACAGCTGCAGACATTGCACCGTGGTTGCGGTTTTCGGAAAAGAGGATTAATTACGGACAATGTATGGATGGGCAAATATATAAAGACCAAATGCTAATGGGACCCACCACCCGACGATGATTATGATTTTTGATTAATTATAAATAGTGAAGAAAATGCAAGTACAAGTGATTTGAAAAGAGAGGGAGATTTCTTGTGGGGTTGAGCTATTGATACATCTTATCAACATGTCAAATCTCTACATATATGTATTGTCTGTGACGTGGCTATTACACTATTATTGCTGTGTGTGTCCTGTGGCTGTGGTTTCATCTATAAATCAAATCAATCACGCTCACAAAACTCTTCATTATTGTTGCCACATTTGGTTTGGTGGCCACATGGGTTTTACTTATATGTTAATTGATTGAGGGAATATGAATGTACTGTATCACTATGTATGTGCTCTCTCTTTAGTCTTTAGTCTTTAATTCGTAGGCATGCATATACAACTTTACAAGTGTTGTCAACTCCCCACTAATCACTAATCACTAATCACTATGCTTATGTCATTCTTGTTACTTGGATTAGATTATGTTCTTTGTGTTTTTCAACTGATTTGGGCATTATTCTTGATTCCCACAATCTTTCTCCTTTTCACCTCTTTTATTCTCCACCCGAATCAACTTTAATTACTACATCATGTTATTCCTATACCCTCATTATTGTAGAATATGTTTTCTACACTCACACTCACAGTAAGTAATACTAATCAATCATTGATTGAACATTTAAGTATTTAAGTGTGAATCAACAAATGGATCAGTGGTTGCCTAAAAAGGATTACTTCCGGAGCAAGGCTTGCATAATTCCGGAAACACACGCTTCTGAGTTGAGAGACAGGAAGGAAACCTACGGCTCCCTCTCAACACGTTTCAACACAATAATACCACGCTCTTACTTGCAAACCAAGCTTCAACACCTTTTCTCTTCAATCCTCTCATACAAATTCTCTTCTTCTACATATGAGTCAGTGTATAAATAGATTCAAAATTACACATGGAAAATAAATATTCTTCAGTATCACAATGCAAGTCCGATGAATCAAGCAATCTCTTTTGTTGTCCAACAACATATTATTTTCATGCTCAAAATATGTTTGCTTAATTACCAACCAGAACAATTCTATTACATCAACTTTTCAAAATAAATACAAGTGTTCTTGACAAAAATGAATGTTTCAACATGTAAATAGGTAGTTTCTTTTCTCAAAAAGTTAACCATTATTAACAAACTACCAAGGATAGAGATAGCTATCATGTTATCACATAAGTATCCTAACAAATTGAACACACCACGATAGAGAAAGGGAATACGAATGATTCTTTCTTATACTTTATTTTTGCTATAAATCAAAAGACTGTTTTTAAAATTGTATGGAGTATAGTAACGTGGATTGTGATGATGCTCAACTTTCCTAGGATAAAGAACATTATCTTTCCATTTTAAAATAAGTGTCATTTGTTTAAACAAATCCAGCATCTCTCTCTTAATCTAACGTTGCGACTTCCCTTCATAGAAGCCATGGTTGTTGTCATAGCTGTTGTCATGACTCCTCTCCTGCTACTCGCACTATGTGGGTTTGTTTTCGACGTCTATAGTTATTCTCTCGCGCCTCTCCCTGAGAGTTTTGTTAGGGTTTTTCCTATTAGGGCTCCCTTCGAGCCGCCTCTAGCCACCACGATTATCCTCACGGCCTTGGAACCCCTGCGACCTCTCTGTATCGGGTTATCTCTCCCGATCAACCCCCTCCGTCGCTGAAGCCGCCACCGCCGCGTCCTTCTCCCTGGCTATCACTATCGCACTTTCCTCGACCCCTCTCTCGATTATGGATTTGGCTAATCGAGTGGGTCTTTTTCATTTTTTCTGACTTCGTCTTTGTAGGGTCAATGACAAAAGGAATCCAGTGCTCTAGGGACTGGCCCTAGGAGGGGTCCCTTAGAAGAGCTATGCCTCCAGTTTTTCCCAAGGGCCTACTAAGCCTGGGCTTCATGTCCAGAGCTCAACACTTGGCCTTATTGAACCTGCGGACTCTCCTCCGAGGAGGCCTCAACAAAAACTGAGCTTAAGGAAGCCTGGTCGTGGGCCTTAGTCGCAGCCCGATCTTGGGCCTCAAACACTACTCGTGTGTCTACGCCCATAACGACAAACACATGTGTCCTGGAAGCTTCTTCCCCATCATGACGCCGCGTAAAATCTGAGGCGATATTCAAATCTGCGATTTTAGTATCCCTTGAATCTATTCCAAGTGAACACAATCGCACTGAGAATAACGCTGGAGTCAGCACCGGAGCATACTTGACTTCAGCAACTCACGACCATGAAAAGTGTCCTTGAATAAGTGGCCGACGTTGAGGACGTTGTTGTCGTTGTTCAAGGCAGTCATCGCGAAAAGCTCATCCCAATTCAACAAATCACGGGATGCTACAACTTCCAGCATAACGGTTGGATCCCCGTGGTGGTCCCCCGACTATGGCTCCTTGCAATGCGGTTAGGAAATTCTTTTACTTCCAATGCATCCAGTCAAGACTGCCAATCATACCTGGGAACCCTCGGTTGTACCCCGATTCGAGTAATCATTGCAGATCCTCCACATTTGATTTACGCAAATAATACGTCATGAAAACCTCAATAACGGCCTTACAAAAATGTTTTACACATAGGAGTATAGTACTTACCCCAATATGTAGGGATTCGTCCAATGAATCAACCGAGCACCCCTACGCTAGCATTCGTATCGCAACGGTGCATTTCTGGTGCATTGATAACCCCATGCTTCCTGAATTGTCCGGCTTCTGAACGAAGTAATTGTCATGCTCCAGAACCTTTTCCATCACCCGTAGAAAAGAGTGGTCGGGACATACAGAACCGACGCCTGAACATATCAGGGCCATAGGTTGGGTGCTCGACGAAGTAATCCTGCATCAGTCGGTTGTGGGCTTCGACACGACCTTTGTCAATCTCCCGCCGAGAAGGTTCATCACGTTCGATCCTTTGCCTTCATGCATTGATCCTTTCCATTTCTCTCTCTATCATTCTATCGGTCCTTCACCGGATTCGTTGCTCCATTACACGAAGTTCGGCTTTCAACTCCTCCCTCGTTTGAGGCTCGTCGTCAAACATTTTTTTTATCGAAATATGTGTAAGAAATTTGGGAATTTGAGAGAACAAGTAGAGAGAAATAGGAGAGAAATGTTGGTGGTTTGATGAATGAGGGTGACGGGTATTTATAGGGGGGGGGATTATTTTTGTTTTTAAATTGATTTTAAAAAAAACTAGCCGTTTCGGACCATTGGGGCAACGGTTCGAATTTTTTCCCCTCTCAATGCCACATGTTAAAACGTGATTGGCCGACCGTGAATCACGATTCGCGAACCAACGAGTCACAATTGTGAGTCGCAATTTACGTACCGAATCGCAAGTCGCGATTTAATAATTCGCGGTTCACAAATCATACATGTTACAGCATGCGAATCGCAAACCATTAATTCACGATTCGCGATTTGTGATCCATAATGTAATTAGCTTAATGTGATTGTTCTTAGTGAACATATATAATCTAAACACTCCCTTGGACAACCAAATCAATTTTAAAACCCAGAAATTGATACTTGTAAACGGCCCGTCTGATACCGACTATCAGGAACAGAAACATCACACAATCGCAATGACGACCGCCGTCCGTACTCCGCGATTGCGACGTCGTTTCTTGTTAGCCATTCAAACCAACCTCCCTCGATTCAAATTCAAGTCCTCAAGATATGACAGACATGATACCTTTTCCTGTCGCAGGACACGTGGACGACTGGGATCCCCTTCCAAAACGCGTTAATCTAATTCCCGCGCCTTTATGCACATCCTACGTGCTCTCACGTTTGCCGTCTTGACCGTCACGTGCCTGTTCTACACTCCCCGTTTTACCAGTCGTGGCATTCAATTTCACTTATTATGACCGGTTAACGGGAGCGCTTTAAAGCGACGCCAACTCCCTTGGCGCTCCTGCAGTAACTTGCACGATATTTAATGAGCATCAACATCGCCAAGCTGTCCAAAATACCCTTGGCTTTTGACCTTAGCGCGTCACCAAACGGGGTCTTTATCGTCCACCGAATAAAAAAAGCATTTTGATGGAATTTATAGTATATTTTTTTTCCATGAGTCGAAGGAAGCAGCAGAGAAAGTGCGGCAGGTGCAGTGGTTACACGATGATACAGTTAGCGAAGGTCAAAACTGTGACGTTTTGGTGAATTGCGGTCCTTTTGATGCGATCTCTGCTGCCGGTCAACTGGTCGGCGGACCAAGTCTTCTTTCCAGGAACCGATTCGCTTCAAGCTCATCTTTTTGTCGCCATTTCAATTCGACCTCTTCAGCCAATGATATCTGGTAATTCAAACTCGATTTTGTTCATACCCTTCTGGGTTTTGTTTTGTTGTTTTGATTTCTGAGAGAATCGATTAATTTTGTGCCTGTGCGTGCTTCTTATCTCGGTTTGTTTGCCGAGAAAGTTGAAAAAAATTGGGATATGAAAGCTTAGTCAACTATCATTATCCGACAAGATGAAGGCGCCACATTTTGTTGCCGTGATAGCTGTAGCCTATCATTCTAGTGGATGTAGTTATTTTCATCTAATAGATTTTGGAAAAAGTTCTTATTTCTCCAATTTACCTACTATTTTCTTAAAAATTCTGATGTACATTTTGACAAAATTGGATAGCATTTCCTTATGCTTTTCTGTTTCTTATGATTGAGTTCGAGGTGAATGAAGTTATTCAGTAATTGTTTAATCATCGAGTGATTTTCAGGGAAACCTGATGTGAATCTACCTTTGAAAAATGAAATTTTGTATGTTATGCTCTGCCATTCAGTATCTGGTGCTGATTAATCAATGCTTTTGTTGCATCATAGAATTACGAGGAAGAATAGCTATTTGTTATCAATCATAGGGAATTGCTATATTACTCAACATGGATTCTGCAAGGAGCTGGTTCAAGAAATTCCAACAGAAGAAGGAAAAAATCAATATGGGCCCAACAAAAATGAGAGAAACTGAAAATGGAAGCAATTCATATAAGCATTCAAGCGACGAAGCACCATCTGATGCCACTAAACAGAGGGTAGCTGCGGCAAAGCAGTACATTGAGAATCATTACAAGTCTCATGTGAAGAGTTTGCAAGATAGGAAGGAGAGGTAATGTACTTGGTACTGACACATTCTGTAGTTTCAAGAAATGATTTTGCTATTTGCTAAGAAAAAATATTGTGGATTTGTGTTATTATGTACAAGAGCACTGTAAGGTTATATTACTGTTTTGGGTTTTGTATTAAATTTCAAATAGAAATCTTAGCAATTTCTTGTAGCTATAGCCAAGTTTATGGATTATTTTATTTTGTTCAGCATTACCCAAAAGGTCAAAATATGTTATTAATTTTGTATCTTCTACTGCAATTTTGTAATTGGATCTTTATGCCTTTTAATATTTATTTTGTCAATGTCATATTTGCATGTTGAACTTAATTATTTTAATTGTAATACAGACGTTGGGTCTTGGAGAGGAAGCTAGCCGATGCTGATGTTTCCGAGGAAGATCAAGAGAACATTTTGAAGTATGTAGAGAAAAAGGAACGGGAATATATGCGTATACAACGCCACAAGATGGGAGTTGATGACTTTGAACTTTTGACGATTATTGGAAGGGGTGCCTTTGGGGAGGTTTTCTTCTTACTCTTATTCCTTAGTATTTTCATTTCATATTATTCATTTGAGTGGCTTCTTCTTTGTATATTTGGTATTTCACTATTGTGGTTATTTCTCTTGGAGCATTCTGCATCTTTTGTGTATATCATTGCATTTAGTTTCTTGAGGACTAGTTAACTAACATAAGAAAATTGCGAGAGCATATTATTGATTCGAAAATTTTCTGAGCATCTCTCACTGGATAAGGCCCATATGTTTTACCTAACATCCCCCATCAGTTTATATGAACATTTAATATTTGAAACATTGCTCTGTTGCTAAATGTACTTTTAAGAATGTTCCGGTTCCATTCCAGGTCCTTGGTTAGAATAGTCATGTATTTTGGCATCTCCAATCAAATCATGAATCCATCTAAATATACAAGGATTTACATGCAGAACAGAGAAGTTTCACAAAAATGCTTTATTTAATTTTTAAATTAAATAGCAGCTCTGTCTAGTTCTTCAAAGTGACTAACTATTTATTGTTAATGATAAAGCAATCAGTTTTAGTTCTACCAAGTTTCATGTATCCTGTTTTTTCTGAAGATACTACTTTCTTATCTGACATCTTCAACTCTTGCTGAATGGTTCACTTTTATTTCCGATACACTTACAGATTATTGGGTTATTTTTTTATGCTTATTCCTACTCCTCCACAGGTTAGAATTTGCAGAGAAAAAGCTACAGGCCATGTGTATGCAATGAAAAAGCTCAAGAAATCTGAGATGCTTCGTAGAGGCCAGGTGTGTATCACAGCTGATACTTCAGTTTAATTATTTGTTATGCATTTGCTATCCTCTGGGTACAACTTTTATTCTTCTTGTGGGATACAACAAAGGTCATTTGAATTTTGTAGGGTGGTTTGTATAAACAAAGTGCAAAACCCCTGTATAGTTTCCTAGTTTTTTCACGGCATTTCCTATTTCTCCTTGACTCCTTGTGTTTGCTATACGTCTTATCTACTATCGCTCTTTCAGGTGGAACATGTTAAAGCAGAAAGGAACCTCCTTGCTGAGGTGGACAGTCCTTGCATTGTGAAGCTGTATTGCTCCTTCCAGGATGAAGAATTTTTGTATCTCATTATGGAGTATCTTCCTGGGGGTGACATGATGACATTACTGATGCGCAAGGATACCTTGACTGAGGATGAGGCTAGATTTTATGTTGGAGAGACTGTCCTGGCAATTGAGTCTATCCACAAGCACAATTATATTCACAGGTTCTCTAGACATTCATTGAACATTTGTTAAAGCAGATCTAGAAAAAATTATTACTCCCGCAAATTGGCTTGTCATTAGCATGTGAGTGGTTCTAGAAAATATTTATTATTCATCGAACAGGTTCTCTAGCCCTTCATTGAACATTGTTAGAGCAGAACTAGGAAATATTATTATTATTTTCCCAGCAAATTGGCATGTCATTAGCCTGTGAGTGGTACTTGATGTGTATCGCATACATCATTCCAGTGGGGATGATTATGATGTTTACTTGTATGTCCTGCTATTCCTTCTGTCCTTCTCACCCACTTATCATAAATTTTCCAATAGAAGAGTGGCCTCGTTTGGTTTCTGTTGCAAACTCTGAATATAAGGTATCGGAATAGAGATTATACTTGTACCACAGGATTCTAACATCACTGCATTTAGGTTTAACTGTTGCCATCCACATCATTTTATTTGTTAATTTCCAGTGTTCTTTATATTTCCACCTTCATTATTAATAATATCTTGATAATGCATCCATGTGCTGATGAATACATCTTTTCATTGTAGGGATATCAAGCCGGACAATTTATTACTTGACCGTTTTGGCCATATGAAGCTTTCAGATTTTGGATTATGCAAACCTCTACACAGTAATAATTTTCCTAATCTCATTGAGAATGACCAAGGAGCGGAAGCAAACTCCAAGCATCCAAACCAGTCATCCGCACAGAGCCGGACACAACAGGAACAATTATTACACTGGCAAAAGAACAGGCGAATGTTGGTACGCCCTTTATCTTTATTTTATTTTTGTTATTCATATGAAGGGCTGAGGGTGCTATTCATAAACGATTAAGCAAACAGTAGACTGAAGTAGCTAAGTTGGAAAGTCTTGCTTTGTAGCAAAGTAACTATAACTAAGGTCTTTGAGGAGCAATTTTGATGCTGAGGTAAGGGTAAAGAAAGGCCTGCATAACAGGGATAACAATGATTCTGAAATAGTATTGGTAGACTTTAGAGTTTATTATTTTAAATGGTGAAGTATAACTTTGCTGGTCCAATCAGTTTTAAAGCGTCGTCGCTGGGTTGCCAGTACTGGTTGCCATGCTAAGATAAATACCTGATATATAAATTTGCTTAAACCATGTAAATATCATTTCCAATCAAAGGCCGCCTTTTCGTTTTTGGTCATGGATGTTGTGCGTTTCTGCACCCCAATGAATGCCTATCTATCTGCAATATATCTTGGTGGTCATAAATATCTAGTGTTATCCATATTGATGTAATTTTTACATGCCATTCAGGCGTACTCAACTGTTGGCACTCCTGACTACATTGCTCCAGAAGTATTGCTGAAGAAAGGATATGGAATGGAATGTGACTGGTTAGTTCATTTTGTCTTGCATAACATGTTTTGTTTTGCCATTTGCTAATCAATTTTTTTCTTTCTTGTGTAGGTGGTCTCTTGGAGCTATCATGTATGAGATGCTGGTAGGGTATCCACCTTTCTATTCCGACGAACCAATGTCAACATGCAGGAAGGTAATACTTCACAGTTTAGTACTATTTATAGTACATGTGAATCTTAAGAATAATTGGAAAAGAAATTAGTTTTTTTAAATGGTATTTTGGACGTGTAAAAAAAATGGTGATTATCGAATTATGTCATTTTCCATAGTCACCTTCCATGCAAACATGTAATTTTGTTTTATACAGCATGTGTATTAATACCCTATTGGGCTTCCTTTGTCGGATTATCTAATTTCAAGGACAATTACACATCCTTGTGATACGATGCATAAACATGGTCCTGATAATATCTAATTTGTTTATTAATGCCAGTTTATGCTTCGCAGATTGTAAACTGGAGAACACACTTGAAGTTCCCTGAAGAAGCAAAACTATCTGTAGAGGCAAAAGATCTTATTTCCAAACTTCTTTGCAATGTTGATCAAAGGCTTGGAACCAAGGGGTCCCATGAGATTAAAGTCAGCTACTTGAATTATCTCTTGCTTGTACTGAGTTATTATATTGTTGTTATTTATATCTAAAGATAGGTAGCTGACTTGGTATACTTATATCAGGCCCATCCATGGTTTAGAGGTGTTCAATGGGACACATTATATCAGATAGAAGCTGCTTTTTTACCAGAGGTTGATGATGATTTGGATACTCAGAACTTCGAGAAGTTTGAAGAGGTGAGCAATGATCACTGTTGTGTAGGTGACTTCACTGTTAAGTTTCTTCTTTGTTGACTTCTATGTGTAAAAAGTGATAGGAAATAAGATTTATAGCGAAAATGGAGCTTCCAAGTACACAAGGACTTTTCAAATTAGACCCTTTTAAATGCTAACTTTCTTTGTTCTTTGACATGCAAGGTTTATATGGGGATGATGGTATAGTTGTCCTCGATATTTAGAATTCACAACCTGGCAGGGGCAGAAAATTAGTGTAATGCGACTAAAAATGCGACATTTTTACAAGGAATGGTTGTTCTTCCGCTCATATTAGTTATATTATCATCCTCAACTTTCAATAGACCTTTGGTTTCTGTTGCTTAAAACTGAGCTAAATAATGTGTACCTTCACAAAAAGAAAAGAAAAGTAAATTGGCCCCAATTTAAGCTGAATAACATGTTTGTTAACTCCTGTTATTGGGAGGACCAAGAGAAGTATTGTTCTTGTTGGTTTCTGGTGGTCACAATTCAATATTCTAGTCTTCAATTGAAACACACTTGTTTGTTAACTTCATTATAAATTTAAGTTTTTAACCTAAATATCGAAAGCGTTCGGATAATCTGGATTAAACCAGGCCCTGAAGTTTGTATATATGTTTGGGGGTGTATAAGCCAATAGTTGGCTGTTTTATGTAATTTAATCAGCCAAAATGGCTTCATTAAAACTTGCACCCCCCCTTTCACCTGATTATTTATCAGGTTCTAGTCTTGTGTGCAAGTATTTGCCAATATGTACCTTTTCAATTTGGGAAGATGGTTCCTTGCAATTTTCTTGTTTTTTCTCCCCTTCACTCTAATGTACATTTGTCCTTGTCTTTATAGTTGGGGGATTCAGCCCAGACTTCATCGAAATCAGGTCCATGGAGGAAGGTATTTTTAAACATTACATTTAGACTGTTTAAATATTGGTTTCTGTTCGATCCTAGTTGAGAGTTTGAGACTTATTCCATTGTCATACTTCCCATCCATTAGTAAATCTCCAAAACGCGGAGGCGTGCTTTGCTAGAATTTGAGTCTGTTTGAGTCTAATATGGCAACCTTCGGGCTTTATTGTTGCTTTGCTACGTTGTTTCTTCCTGTATAGCCTGTAGTAACTGATCAATTTCTTGACTTGTGATTTATTGCAGATGCTTCCATCTAAGGATGTGAATTTTGTTGGTTACACATACAAGAATTATGAGATTGTCAATGAGCATGATATATCTGGCATTGGTTAGTACCCACCTCCAGTATCATGTGACGATGCAAAAGTAGACTCAGGCTATCCAGTGGATCATGATTATATTAGTGAAAACCTGATCTTGCTCTACATATCCATTTCCTACATTGACTGATTCTTGATTTGCACATGCAGCTGAGTTGAAGAAGAAAACCAATAAGCCAAAGAGGCCATCCATCAAGTCTTTATTTGGTACGTTTAGCATTGGATTAAAGTGTGGGTGTGGGGGTGCTATATGTTTTTGGATTCTCATATTGCTATTTGGCGTGTCCTTGCAGATGCTCCTGATCCTCCGGATCAGCCTGCTCAGGGAAGCTTTCTCAACCTCCTGCCTAGCCAAAAGGAGGTACCAGAAATCCCAGAACAATCACATAAGCCATCTGGTAGACCACCTTTGTATCAACACAAGCCTCCGAGAAGATAATTGCTCGATTTACACTCGATTCGAAACAAACAAAATGGAAGGAATTGTATTATAAAAAGTGTACAGGAAGAGGTTTTCAATTTCAAGCCCTCAATTAGTTTCAACATATTTGCTCACCTTGAGAGACGACTAGAGTCCCCCAAGCGGTAGAGTTAGGAAAGCTCAGTCCCCTGTATTTGTTAATTGAATTAAGCCCTCTGGTTTAGGATGAGTAATGGGTACAACAACATCAGTGTACAGAAGCACAGGATTGAAGTCATTTCATGAACTGTGGTTAACTTAGTGTAAGAATGAAGTGTGTATTCATTGGTTGATCTATGAGGTGTGAAAATGAAATGGGAGGAGCCAATAGAAGTGTACCAAGTTAATACTGCAACTCTGTGATGTGATGATTGGAAGAATGTGTAAAGGAGTGGGGGTCAGAAATGAGAAAACAAAAGATGATTAGTCTGTGTTGATGGGTGAAGATCAAAATGATGGGGAAAGGGACATGCACTGAGAGGAGAGAAATGGACGGTGAGGTCAATGAGCACCTTCAACAGTCTCTAGTATTAATACAAAATTGGGCCTTGAGACTGCATGGTCATGTTGCTTCAAATCTTGCTGGTTATTGCATGCTCAACAAAACAACTTGTCCTGTCAGTTCTTACTGTGATTGACAGAATATCTCTATCCTTTTGGTGTTTTGTTAATGGTGGGGTTTCTTCTCTGCACTCCATTGCATTGGATCCTGCACTTTTCTTCCCTTCCTTCCTCCACTTTCATGCCTCTAAGTCAATTCTATTTTAATCTTACTTACAAAATAAGCACTCCATTGTCCTCTATAGACCTTCTTTTGATTGATTTTTCAAAATATATCCAATACATGTCAACTTGTAAGTTGTTTCCATGAAGGTATAATAAACGCTTTCGGGTCTGCAGTTTGTTTTTATGACTTTTAGGTTGTAAACTAAAAACAAGGTATAAGTACCACATAGATTTGGATCGGGTGTGTATAAAGACTTAAAAGTTTGTTCAAATGCTATCCTACTCTTATTTTTTTTTGCTCCCAAAATGAGACAAACAGTTTGTACGAGGGGAGACTAATACCAAGAACTACACAGTCTAGGCCAAATAAAAGTTGGGACCAGACCAACTAAAAACACGGCTATCTTAGTCTTATGTATTGATTGGGATATCAAGAAATGTGGGGTAGAAATAAACACTCAAAGATGAGATGAGAGGAGAAGAAGGGAGCTCGGTATCCCTAAAAATGACCCAAGATTACAGGTAGAAGGGGCTTCCTACTCCCAGTTGTTCCCAATTTGTATTAAAGTCGCTAATATGTCACATGGCAATGAGCCACGTGCCACAGTCTCGTGGGTTTAATTACTAATTCATAACATTAAACCCCTTTGGTTAATCTCCTCGTGTTCTTCCCGGTGCAGTATATTTATATGCTTACATTGATTACATTCACATTGGGTGATTCTGGTTCTAAAACTATATTATGGATGAATCACCTCTAATTGCACGACTAGGACAATATACACAACTCTGTTGATGGTGGTGACAATCTGTATTAGAGCATCCACATTATGAATAGATCAATCGATTCAATCTATTGTCAGTTCAGTTGAATTGTTTTTGAAAATTAATGAGAATTAGACCCTAATTCGTGAGTCTAATTTATTTTTGGTATTATAATGACAGAAGAGAAATCAAATACAAACCATGTTTTAACCTAAAAACTAGAGAACCAATCTAAGCCATCTATTTTAAGAATGGATGGATGAGATGCAATTGAGTAGTTGACTGCAAAAAAACAGCACTTTTTAATAAGTGGTAAGGGCTTTTTAGTAAAATTATCATGTTATTTTTTTTAATCAATTAACTAATTTAATTTTTCCCGCTTCGTTTGAACTCCGATTGGCTTCAAACTTGCGCCATTAGTTTTTTTTAAGGGCTTTAAATCAAGATCAGTCATGAATATATTTTGAAGCACGAAAAAAAAAATTATTTCGGTGTTGATTTTTTTTTTAAAATCTGGGTAATTTTTATCAACACTTTGTTCTGGATTTATCAACACTTTACACTAGTTTTATCACCTCATTTTCCAAAACTGATCATGTTTTTATCACCTCATCGCGTGCTTTTTATGAACACTAGTTTTATCAACACTAAACACTAGGTTTATCATTCAATTACGTGTGTTTTATCACCCCCATCATATGGTTTTTTTGAAGCACGAAAAAAATATATTTCGGGGCTGATTTTTAAAGAAATTATATATGGGTAATTTTTATCAACACTTTGCTATGTGTTTATCAACACTTTACTCTGGTTTTATCAATACTCTACACTGTTTTATCACCCCATTCTCCAAAACTGATCATGATTAGTTTATCACACTTATTATCAAAATTGAACATGGTTTTTATCACCTCAGTACATGTTTTTATCAACATTTAGCACTAGTTTGATACCTCCGATATAAAACATTTATTAGTGAAGATTTATCAACACTCAACATTTTTTTATCACTCCGATATACCTTTTTATTTTCGTGCTTCAAAGTATATTCATGATTGATCTTGATTTAAAGCCCTTGAAAAAATAAAAATATTGGCACAAGTTTGAAGCTAATCGGAGTTCAAACGAATCGGGAAATATTAAATTAGTGAATTGGTGAAGAAAAAAATGGACATTTGTCCACATGGCACCATGCTTTTACAATTATGCCCTTGCTTGTGTGAGAAAGGATGAAATTGGCGTGAGTTTGGGTGAAATTGGGGTGGTGATGTGGCATCATGTGGAATGTTGGATGTTAGGTGTGTGTGGCTAGGATTAGTTCTCTAGTTTTTAGGTTAAGAGTGGTTTGTAGCCGATTTCACCTTTATAGTGACAATAGACAGAAACGATTTAATCTAGGTCAAATTACATGAATGCATAACATATTTATAAAAATTATATCAATTTTAAATTTATAGCGTCTCTAACAACTAAGGCAAACCGAACCACAACTTCTTTCTACAACAACTGTGGTACCGTACCTCCTTTTTTTTTGAAAAGCTAGGATATATTAAAAATCTCAAAACTTTGAGAACAAAGTCGGGAGAAAGAGGAACAAATCCCCTCATACAACCAGTAGCACTGGAATCTAAAACAGTCTCAAACCACTCCCAACACGGGGAGATAAACAGAGAAAAGGTCTCAGTACCAGATATTGCAACCATTAAGCAACAAACATGGCAAACAGAGCCGAGAAACTAAACCCAACAAGGGGCTAAAACGAACCTAATGACAGTCTAAAAACTAGAAATAACGGTGAAGCTCAAAACAACAAACAACAGGTCTAATACCTAGATTTCCCAACCATGAAGCACAAAAAACAACACTCCACAGCGGCACCAAACACTTCCGACTACCACAAAAACCGACCAACTAATACACCCCAAACTCATCCGATCCTCCAACTCAAAGAGTCGGAAGGGTCAGACATGTCGGCGGCCTACACCGCTAACGGAAGAGGTGGACCAGTGACGAAAATCACTAGAACTTAGTTCCCAAGCTTCAGAAACAAATCGACTTCAACAAAGGTCCGCAGACCTATAACAACCCGTCGGAGGCCAACACCAAATACCCTACGAGCCCCCTACTAAACAAGAGTAGGGGCAAACTAGAAGTACGACAAGACACTAAAGCTCGAGATTGAATAGTGTAAATACTAACGAATCGTGTGGTAGTAAACCTTACCTAACGGGACAAACCCTACAGGAACAAGGTCGTAAGCGCACCACCTCCGATGCCAAAGAAACCCGGAACCGATTCCCTACGAATCAAAAAATCGAAGCGTCTCCTACTGAAAAACGGGCACACAGGTTGTAAATCGGCCACCAGAGAGCCCCAAAAGTCTGCCCATCCCAGCAATACCAGGAACGGACACAGCCCAAGACTGAAATCGGTGAGGGGAAGTTCCCGGAGCTACCGCGGAAGACGAACGGAGGCCGGCAGGTCGAAACGCCCCAAACCAACAACGATCCACACCAAAGAAAATGTGGAAGAGCTTCCCACGCGCGGATATAGAGGTTTCCGCCGTCCGAACGACGGGGAAGTGGATGAAACGCATGTGAGGGAGAAGAGCTCAGCCGAACACCAAAACGTAGAGAAAGCCCATATCTGCAGCGATCTTCACCAATGGGGGGGGGGGGAGGAAACACTTCCCACACGCGGATCCGAGACCTGTTCGCCAGTCGGAGTCGGTACGAGTCAACTCAAAAACCGGGAGAAAATGGGAGGAAGGGGGGAGAAGGCGAGAGGGGAAAGGTTGAGGGGAGGACGGGAGAGGAGCCACCACCGACGACAAGCTTGGCCGGAGCCTGAGCCGTCGCCGGTGGGGGGATGGAAGGAGAGCGGCGGTGTGGTTAGGGTAGGGTTTGGGCGTGTTCAGAGAGAAAAAAAGATTGGTCCAACGATACCGTACCTCCTAATTTGCGATTTCTGATGTTTATGCATAGATGTACCTTCTATAACAACTCATATCAGCATAATTTAGATGCATGTGGAGTTTTGTCAATTAAAAAGGTTGTATTCACTCTCTAGTTGATTGGCGTGAGAATCATATTTTTTTATCTAGATTCAAAAAGAAAAGACTAAACTTAAATGAAATCATTATTTACAGTCGGAAGTCGTGTCATGTGAATGGGTGTATGTGAGAATGTGAGTATAATTGCATGTGAAATACCAAAATGTCACTGAAGCGTTTTGTTGTTTTTATTCGAATAACGACATTAAAAATTATATTTGAAATGCAAATTGAAATTACAAATGACGGGAACAATAAAAGTTATTGCTCAACTAATTTCTCTTATGCTTCTCTAATCTAGTGGTTATCTGTTGGTAAATATTTGGTGGACTGTCGTACGTTTTTTGATAATTCTTTAGTGGAATGTTGTTAGCATTGTGCGATAAAATGATAAACTTAGACAACGTCCTAAAACATAACTAAAGTGGAATAATATAAAAACGGTCGAGTACAAACTTCACATAGCGGTATTATCAAAAAACACTGAACAACATATCAGAAAAACCCTGAAATCCTCTTGGCCATGCCCTGGAGAAAGAACCAATGAGTTGTCAAATCCTCAGGCTACATGCAGGAGGTATCCATCTCTTGGAGTAAGCGGTACTCCCGCATAAGTGACTCTTGGGCCGTTAGCTGGGCCTCGCGGTGCTTCTCGATGCCAATCATGCTCTTGGCCAATGTTGCGTCGGTAGGACTACCGGCCTTGCCCTTACCCTTTGCGACCTTTTGACCCTTAGGGCGGCGGTCGCGGACTGCAACCTGGACTGAACCCTCGACCTCTTCAGCAGCGACAAGTAGGATTTCTATATGCGACATTGGGTTACTTAGGCCAGGAGTTCTCGGTTTGCGTCGACCGCCAGTCTCGATGAAATCACCTTTTGTCGTCAAGATTTCGTGCTCGAAAGGATGTTTCCAGCAAGGCTTGTTTTTCACAAGGTGCCACCAGTGCTTCTAAGCGAAAACGTGCCCGTATTTCTCCTCGTAGTGTTTTTCTGTATCCTCCGTGATCTGGTCATTGGATCTCCGTATTGGTAGATGTTATTAAACTTTGACCAGTAGCCTTGGAACATCTTCACCTTCCGGTTAGTTGTACTCTAATACTCATGGAGGGTGTGTGACTCGGATCCTACAATGGGTCGGGAACGATACCAGTGCATGGAATACGGGCCACAGAGGGACTATGGGCCATAGTAGGGTGAGGACACTCGACAACATCTTTCCCCACCCCCTTATATGACCTCTACTCGGCTCTACCCGGTCTAAAGGAAGAGGGCGATGGACAACCCCTCTACCGGTAATGGTGACAAGTCGTGAGGGGTACTATAGAGGAGACTCACCCCGTCCCACCGGGATTTGGAAGTTATCGATCCCAAATGTCCTCCTTTTCTTAGGGACCTCCTCAACTATCTAGCATCATTCTTACCTTCCCTTCAAGGGTCTCCATCAGGGACCAACATGTGTTTTAGGAAAAGTAGGTCCACCCGAGTCGAGATAGGAAAAGTGTCCAAAGTGATAGATGCGTACCCTCGAGAGAATATGGAACCAATCCAAAGATGGTACCTAGAATAGTCGGGCAGGTTAGTTACATTGTAAACGTTTCGACCTTTCCAAAACTATGTCTCACATTTCGTTTATGTTTTTTTCTTTTTTGGGGTAACCATGGTTCCTTACTCCCTTTCACCTTTGTTTTCCCGATCCTAACCTGGGTTTACCTTTCGTGACATTTCCCAACTATCACCTTTTCATTTTTTGCAAAAAGTATCAGAAATCGTCAAAACTGACGATTCCGTTAGTTTTTTGTCCACGTGGCGGCCACGTGTCATCACAGGTGAAGTGACACGTGGGAAAAAACCTAACGGAATCTTCAAAATAAACGGTAAACGATACTTTCTGCAAAAAATTGAAAGGTGATAATTTGGAAGTGTCACGAAAGGTAAACCCATGTTAGAAATGAGAAAACAAAGGTTAAAAGGGGTTTGGAAACATGGTTTCCCCTTTTTTCATTCTGTTTCCACTTCCAGTCTAGTGCTAGCTACTATAAATTAATAAAGTTTTATGTTTAAGCTAAAAAATGTCGTTAATCTTATGTATCTTTTGGTTCAAAGTTAAAGGAAGAAAAGATTATTGAACTCTATAGAAAAATATTAATTTGTTAAGGTTTTTGATCTTTGTTAATGTCTCAGCATCACATTCAATTTTTATTTTACTAAAATTACATAATGAATTGAACAAATATGTATTGAGTTGTTGTTTAGATAAATTGAAATCAGTAGCTCTTGTTGGAATCTTAAGGGACTCTCTCTTGTAGCACCAGTTGGCACCATCATCGGTGGCCGCTCGGGTTCCGACCATGGAGACTGTCGGTGGGGTGCTTTTCCTCATCTCTCGTCATCTTCTCTATCTCTTTCACCCTCTCCTCTGCTTTTATTTCGAAGCTCAAATCTAAGATGGCCTTCGATCTCCACCGCTTCTATCATCGTGCTTTAGCCGCCCTTACTCTTCCACCGCAGGCCAACTCCTTCATGTGTATTTTGACTCCATGCAAGGACCAGCCCCCCCTCACTTGGGCTTCCCCGTCCTCAATCGTGGTAGCCAGAGACATCTTAGCCAGGCGTGTCGACGCCTTCCTTGGCTGGAGTCCACCTGGAATGGACGAGGCAGGTCGAACGTCCCAGTCCCGGATGGTGCAGGCCTTGCCAGAGTCGGTGAGTTGGACTCTGCCGGACCGGCACGTGGTCTAAGCCCCTTATTCCAGTCTTGTGTGACCGCCTCCATGTGGTCCGTTGTCGTGGCCGCCTTCATGTGGTCGTTGTCTTGGTCTCCTTCAAGTGGGCTGGTATTGTGGCCGCCTTCAGGTGGGCTGTTATAGTCCCACCTTCTCTCGGGAATCTGTAGAGCCTGATCATCGTTTCACGACTCTCCCTGAATTCCGCCTCCTATAGGCAGCCTCCTCGGATGACTCGGTTACCCCCCCCCCCCCCCCCCCCCCACCCTTTTTTCTGTCTGCTGTTGAAGAGATCATCCTATTGCACTGCCGCTAATGGAATTGTATCTTGGTCATCCACCTTTAAACGACATCATCGCCAGACTCAGGGGGACCATTCTTGTCAAGGCTTGCCCTACAACCTCAACATGATCTTGGCCCTCAAGGGTCGGGGGGGGGGGGGGGTGGGGTGGGGTGCGGAAACCCATTGGGCTAAAAACCGGACGTACCTTATCGACCTTTCTTGTTCGACTTGGGACTCTTCTTACCTCAGCAGACCAAGACAACCATCCTTATAGGTATTTAGAACCTTGGTTTTGCTTTATCGGGTTTATTTACTGTTGTCGCTCGCCTTCTAGTGTGACAATTATAAATTGTTTGTGTAGCCTAAGACTTCAGTGTACACCTATTTTCAACTGGGGTCCCAGACTAGAATATCTCATTTTGTTGTGTTTAGACAAGTTTACTACTGATTAGTGATATAGACCCTTTAATAAAAATGAAGAACATAAAGCTGAAACAAACGAATCAAATTAAAATGCGAGAGGAAGAGAATGAAAAGAGTCGACGTGTTTATATTATTGGTTATAATTTTCCCTTCTCTGCCTATATAAATTTAGTGGTTTGTATTTTCACATATTAGATCTTTAAAGCCAAGTTGTTAACGATGTGGACCCCTACTTTGACATGGTCTACTAGATGGGTAAGGACAAAAGACAGGTGTCACATTTGGTCTTAGCCGTCCAAGTGGATGATACCAGACCGCTCGGAAAGGCTGACCGGTGAGAATGCCGGTAGACCGGGTGACGATTGGGCGGCTCTAGATTATATTATCAATATAAATATATATGTACACAGAGGCACATACTCTATTGCCTAATGTTGCTTGGGCAAGTGTCAGTCTCGCTTGCAGATGAAGCATTTTATTAAAGATGTGAGTTTGATAGGAAAAAACTGGCAATTTTATTTAAATATGTGGATGGTGACATAAGATATTTAGTTGAGATTGGGATTAGATTAAGAAATAATATATGATGATTAGATAATGAGCAAGGGGATGGCTCACATGGAAAACTGTCACAGTATATGTATATATAGTTGTGACAGAGATCAGTCAGAGAATCTCAGTGTTTATAATTAACTTTGTTCTCTTGTGGGGATTGAGACTGTCTCTGTGTTTTGCTCATCATGCACCATCGTGGGACAAGTGTTGTCGAGCTGAGACCAGGCCCATCAAATTTATTAGTTTAAACATGTAGATATCAAATAAACAGAAATTGATCTTCACAATGGCTTTAAGCATGAACAACGGAACGCCCTCGCACCCCGTTCTGTGCGCGCCCGGTTCGAGGATCGCGGTCCGTTCCGATGTCGGCTCGAAAAAACGCGGTTCACGCTCCCGAAACAGTCGGTCCGCTCCTCGCTCCCGACTTGTTGACCGGGCGCGCGCTCCCGCTCCTCGCTCCTTGGTCTAGCGTGGCCCTCTCCCGTGCCGCCACGTGGCGTCGCCAAACCTGACCGTTTGACAACGGTCGGGTAACGGCTATATATATATATATTTAAATTCAAAATCAGAAAAATCAAACCCTATAAATACCCAACCCCATTCCTCATTTTTCCCACACCATTCTCCACTTTCACTCTTTCATTCTCACTTTCTACTCTCTATTTTTGAAAATGTTCGACGGCGAGGTTATGCCCGACGTTGAGGTTCCGACGTACGAGGAACTGGCTGCCCGAATGCCGACGTACGAGGAGCTGGCAGCCCAACTGCCGACATATGAGGAGATGGCAGCCCAAATGCAGCCAGTTGAGCGACGATTCCGGCGGATGATGGAGAGGCACACGCAAAGAATAATGCCAATGATCCAGAGGGTCATCCGTGGGGAACCAATGGGACGAGAGATTAACAGAGGTCGTTCGGAAGCCCACATCCAATTGATGGCGAACTATTTTGACGAACAACCCCTATATGGACGCGGTGAAGGCTCACGACAGGTACTTCGAACAGAGGCTCGACGCTGCCTCACAGCCAGGCTTATCTATGGAACAGAAGTGCACCGCCGCTATACGGATGCTTGCGTATGGGTCCTCAGCCGATTCATTGGACGAAAATCTGCGCATTTGGGTAAGCACCATACTTGAATGTTTACGTAGGTTTTGACAGGCCGTCATTGAGGTATTCGGAGCTGAGTATGAGCGTACACCAACACGACTGACATGCAACGCTTACTCCAAGAAGGGTACAGCCGAGGGTTTCCCGGAATGGCGGGGAGTCTTGACTGCATGCATTGGAAGTGGAAGAACTGCCCAACCGAAGGCTAGGGAGCCCATGGACCGGGAAGTCACCACGGGGACAAGACGATTATGATTGAAGCTGTAGCGTCCAATGATTTATGGATTTGGCATGCGTTTTTTGGGATGGCTGGCTCGAACAACGACATCAACGTCCTCAACAACAGCCACCTATTCCAAGACGCTTACTACGGCCGTGAGCTAGCTGTGGAGTACGAGATCAACGGTCATCGGTACGACCGACCTTATTACTTGGTGGACGGCATTTACCCAACATGGGCACGGTTCGTGAAGACTATTCTGCATCCCTTCGAGCCCAAAGAGAAGTTGTTTGCTAGATGCCAAGAAGGTGCTCGGAAAGATGTTGAAAGGGCTTTTGGAGTACTTCAAGCAAGGTGGCACATCATTTCCCATCCCGCTCGTAGTTGGAGCAAATACACTTTGGCTGATATCACGCACACTTGCATAATTCTACACAACATGATTGTAGAGGATGAGCGCGACCGGTACGAGTATGGGGATGAGGAGTTGTTGTACGCACAACCTCCAGAAATGCCGAATTGGACACCACCGGAATGATGGCACCACGGAGGGCCATTGGGATATCAGCAACGAGTTGATTGTCAACAAAGTGTCATAAGTCATGAGACCCACCATCAACTACAAAATGATCTTATGGAGCACTTATGGGGTCTATATGGAGCTGGTTTCCATGACGACGACAAGTAGTCGTTTGTGCTCTTGGAGCTGGTTTTTTGTGGGTTGTATTACAAGGGGATCAATAAAAGTTCAACAAGCTTTTTATTCATATTCAATTTTTTTATTGTCATTAATTATTTATTTCCAAAATTGTTGAAATTATAAATAATTTAAACGGTTTCTAATAAAGAATTAAATAAAACAGCAAAATATCAATTAATAATCCAGTCAGCATCTAATCAGCACATGGCCTCACTCCCAGGACCTCAGAGGGTCTCTCCATTGCAAAACACCCACTATTCTGCACTCCCAGGACCTCACTTTTGTCCAGTCAGCACAAGTTCTGCACTCCCATGACCTCACCAAGGGCCATTCTGTTGTTCATGCTCTTATAAAGTTTGAAACTCTGAAGCTTCATTAGAGAACTCTTATATCTTAATTAGTTTTTTTTTTCTTTTTTTAAGCGAAAGGTACAGATCTCATTAATCAAATCGTTTAAAAACAATAAAGTGCATCAAAGACTATTTGACCACGAAGAACAAGACAAGAACATTTAAAAATGTTCGCTATTCTTTTCACAGTAGAACCGTCCTCGACGGTTTTGAATGGGTGCCCTATGGGCAATGACAGAATATGGGTTGGGGGAACGGGGTACCGGAGATCCGGAGGGATCTCTACGGTAATGGTGATGGTGGGAGGCAAAGCATCGTCTGGGGACCCCTCCCAGGGCCAGTCCCCGATGCTCCGACGATGCCTCATTCCTCACGGCGGGGGTTCTTCCCTGCTATTGATGAGGCGTCGCACTCAGCGCCAGATGCCATCATCTTCAGTTTTCCAGCACCTCGCTCGGCTCGCTGAGCGCATCCCCCACCTCCAACCCCACCATGTTGGGGGGGGGGGGGGGTAGAGGGTCAGCAGTCCAGGCAGCAAGCTGACCAAATCCCGACCCCCTGATCTTCCCGTGTACAAAAGAACACGGGAGGGGGTGGCCTTGTACTGGCACTGGGCTAGTATCCAAACCGGGCATTTGGGGGCCCACATTAGGTATCAAGTTCAATATTGTGCCGACTCCTCCCTAGTGAGATAATCCAGCAGTAGGTATCGGTTCCACTGTCATCGCTCGCGTTACAATATTCACCAGTTCTCCACCCCGATCTATGCCTACTCCATCTTGGTCCTCTTGTAGACTTCGGCGTTTACGGGGCCAAGGTCCCCCCCCCACCGGGACAACCCGTAGTAGGCCCTTTCGGTATGTCGGGAGACAACAGTGCAGGTAACGTTTTGAGGGACCCGACCTAACCGGCCTCCTGACCGTATCCACTGCGGGCATTACAGCCGTCTCCCTCGTAGCCTGGTACAAGGACCCACCAAGTCGTTGAGCAGACCCGGCGAGTTGTGCAGCAGCTCCTAATATAACCCCGCCAGAAGGAAGCCATGCTCTTGTCCGTCTCCACATCCAGCGCCGGGTGGTCCATTGCGACCAGGTCTCCACCATGTACCCACGCACCCCGTAGCCGTCACGAGTCCATCCCCAATACCGGGCCTTCACCGTCAAAACCTCGACAGACGCCGAGTACTTCATCCCGTCCCTCTCCACTCACACCGGTAGACGAGGAGGTAGGGACCTCGGGTCGGCGTGTGCTGAACCCTAAACCGTTCGGTAGAGAGCCCAGACGCCAGAGCAAGGTCATGGATGACCCTGTCCGAAGGACCCCGGTTAAGGCGAGGGAGGATCCCTAGATCCAACAGCAAGCGTCCCAGGCACCAGAGCCAGGTCGTGGTGATGATGGCCGTGGTGCTGGTACTGGTGAACCCTGGGATGCGAGTTAGGGTTTGGTCCACAGGGAGAGGACCTGTAGCTTAGAGCAAAAGACTCTGAACGTCGCCGCTCCCATCCCGAATCTCCCAACGCTCTCAACAAATAGCCTCAACAGGGGGATTAGGGGGTAGCCCTTGCGGACCAAAAGCCCCCGTCGGTCCCAGAGAGCCCCTTAAGCTACTAGTAGAGGAGGCAAGCCCGAGGCGTATGGAAGGGGATAATAGAATGATGGTGGGGTTTGCATACCATCCGGAGTAGGGAGGGCATGTATCACCGACATAGAGGGAGAAGAGGTCATGGTGATCGGACAAGGAATCGACGAAATCACCAAGGGAACATGAGGAGGGAGAGGCACCGATGGTTGTGGAATAGCCATCCACTTCCATCCGTATTTGAACCCCGCACCCGGTGTGGTCTACGAGGAGGTCAATGGGATGGGACAGTCGAACATGGGGACGACAAAATCGACAACCCCAAGCGGCGTAACATCGACGACGACAGAGGAAAGCTCCATAACGGCGAGAACAAACTAGGGATAGGGTTGGCTCTCAAAAACGAGAGAGTTCATTTTTTGTTAATTGCAATTGATTAATATGTTTCTTTCTTAATCTGTATGACAAATAACTTTCATGAGTTTTCAAATTATTTTGGAATAATCTTTATTTCTGTCAAACGTTATATTATAAATTCTGAGTTCTTGTTTGAATTATAGTTAAATGTTTGATTAGACTGTTATTTAGATGCACAATTTTTTGAAATATATCGTTTTGCATGTAATGCACGTTGAGGGGCACAATTTCCATTTTTTTTTTCTATTCTGAGACTTAACTTGGTCAACGGAAGTAAAAAAATGCGGGTATTGAATGTTACGCTTTTGATTACGGACAATCATATAAACGTTGGTAATGAAAGTTCAAATTTTCATTATCGACGTTTTCAAAGACGTCGGTGATGAATAACTTTTCCGGCGTCTTTAAAAACGGCAATGTCGAAAAGTTCGTTATTCACAATCGACGTTCGGTGGGCGTCAGTAAATCATTACATTACCGACTTCTTATAAACGTGAAAATGTTATTCATTACCGACGTTGGGGGAGAGGGGGAGGCCTAATATTCTATCGTGTTTGAAAAAATTTAGCGCTCTAAAAGAGAGGAAACTTGCACACTTAAGATATGCTAGTTCGATACATGGGTTGGCTCTGTCAGCTTGACTATGTTTTTTCTTGTCAATAAGAAGAACGACAAAACTTTTTCGACAAACTTTACGTTGGTAAAGTTGATTACAACATTTTGTACTAATGAAGTGTACAACTATGAATAATACAGTTATTATCTTATAAACGAACTTATAATCCTTTATATGACGGTTGAGTCTTAACCCTGAAATGTTTTTTGAAGGCCAAGAACATGTATGTTAATAGATTGGGATTGTATAGGAAGATGGAAATAGATTTATTAATGCTCCAAGGAACATAAGATTTTGGAGAGTAGATAATCGAATTCCAGTTGTTGTAGAAACGGACAGATACGAGAAAGATTGAGCACTTAAAATATTAGTTTGCCGGAGTCAATAGCATAAGATAAACACAAGGGGAGACTAAAATAACCAGTCCAACAAGCACCAACCTTTTTTGAACGACCAACAAGCACCATCCTAGTTATAGTTCTACAGTAATTTAACATATACTTATATGATATTATCTCAAAAAAAAATATACGTATATGATATGATTTTTTTTAACTTACTTATATGATATGATAATATGGGTAGCTTTGTTTTCTGAAGTTATATGGGTAGCTACTGGTCTATTATTAATTTTACTTTTTTCAAGTAGATCCATCATTCGATTCCCAACTTCATGTGAAGAATTAATTTGGTTGGAACACTAATGCATCAGCTACATTTTTTTTTACTTTCATGTGATGTTTGTGTAGTTTAAATATGACACCAAAATAATATATCAATGCTCTCTTCATTAAAATTTAAAAATAGTCAATATGTTGTAGAATAATTATAAGAATTAAGAGCTTTTGTAATGTAACTAAGCAAATACAAAATTTTAATGGACACACGGTATACGAAAACAAGAACAAGGGTGTTGCAAGCCTTTTTCACTTCATGTTTTTGTATCTACCAATAGCAAATGAGAGAGCCATATTTATAGGCTCAAAAGCAAACCTACTCTACACACATGTCACCATTTAATTGGTGGTAACAATGTTCACCATTGACCTTTACATGAAACATGGTACATGTCTTGCTCTTAGATATGGAGTATGGGGTCCAATAAAATAATGTACCAATTACAACACTCCCCCTTGGACACCATACTCATAAGATAACACTTGATGTGCTTCAAGCTTAGGTTGCCTCGTTAAAACATGTAAGGAAAAGAGTGCAACACGCAAACGTGCTTGAAGTTGTGCTTGATGCTGTCTCGTTAAAAACCTTTCCAAGAAAACCCTGTGGGACAAAACTTGGATAAGGGAAAAAGAGTACAGCGCACAAAACTCGCTCCCCCTCATCGTTACTCCCCCTGATGACTGAGGAGGTCACTTTGAATGCTGGTTGAGTCGACGCATCCCGATCTTGAACACTAGCTTTTCAAAAGTAGATGTCGGCAAGGCCTTAGTAAATAAGTCGGCAAGATTTTCACTGGACCGAATCTGTTTGACATCTATCTCATGACTCTTCTGGAGTTCATGAGTATAAAAGAATTTCGGAGAGATGTGTTTAATTCTATCCCCTTTGATATAGCCTCCTCTGATCTGAGCAATACAAGCTGCATTATCCTCATATATTGTGGAAGGGGAATTTTCCAGAGCAATGCCGATTGAGCTCTGTATATGCTGAATAACTGATCGGAGGAACACACATTCTCGGCTAGCTTCATGTAGTGCAAGAATTTCTGAATGATTGGACGACGTCGCAACCAAAGTCTGCTTCGTTGAGCGCCAGGAAATGGCCGTCTCATTGCAGGTAAATACATATCCCGTCTGGGAGCGAGCTTTATGGGGATCTGATAAATATCCTGCATCTGCATATCCAACCAAGCCAATGCTCCCCCTGGACTTAGAATACAAAAGTCCCAAATCTTTAGTTCCGCTTAGATAACGAAGTATATGTTTGATACCATTCCAATGTCGTCGAGTGGGTTCTGAACTAAACCTAGCAAGTATATTTACTGCAAACGTTATATCAGGTCGCGTACATTGTGCCAAATATAACAAAGCTCCAATAGCATTTAGATATGGTACTTCAGGACCAAGTATCTCTTCATCAGCTTCCTTGGGACGGAATGGATCTCTCTTAGGATCTAAAGATCGTACGATCATTGGAGTACTGAGTGGATGAGCATTATCCATGTTAAAGCGTTTAAGGAGCTTCTCAACATATGCAGATTGATGGATCAAAATACCATCAGACAGATGCTCGAGCTGTAGGCCGAGACAATGTCTTGTCTTCCCCAAATCCTTCATTTCAAATTCCTTTTTCAGATATTCTGCAGTTTTGAGGATCTCTTCTGGAGTCCCAATCAGATTCATATCATCGACGTATACTGCTACAATAACAAACCCAGAGTTTGTTTTCTTTATGAATACACATGGACATATGATGTTATTCTTATAACCTTCTTTGATAAGGTACTCGCTAAGACGATTGTACCACATTCTCCCAGATTGTTTTAGTCCATACAGAGACTTCTGTAACTTTATTGAGCACATATCTCTAGGGATATCTATCATTGCTTCAGGCAATCTCAACCCATCGGGGAGTTTCATATAGATATCAGTGTCCAAATTACCATACAGGTAAGCAGTCACAACATCCATCATGCACATATCAAGTCCTTCAGAGACTGATAGGCTGATCAAATATCTGAAAGTGATCATATCCATTACCGGGGAATATGTTTCATCAAAATCGACTCCAGGTCGTTGAGAGAATCCTTGGGCCACAAGTCTAGCCTTATATCGGGCGACTTCATTTTTCTCATTTCGTTTCCTTATAAATACCCACCTGTAACCAACAGGGTTGACATCTTCTGGTGTCTTGGAAACGGGCCCAAAAACTTGGCGTTTCGCCAATGAAGCCAATTCTGTCTGAATTGCTTCTTCCCACATAGGCCAGTCATCCCTGTGACGGCATTCGTCGATGCTTCGGGGCTCGAAATCAAACTCATGTATGATCTCGTTGGCCACCGCGAACGCAAAGACTTCATCAACAATGATTATCTCATTTCTTAACTCTTCAGGAGCATTAGAGTCTTCTGGTACTTCTGGACCAATTGGTTCTTCTGGAATCACCGCTTTCTTATCCCCTATATTCGTCTGACATTTCCGCTTCCGGGGGTAAATGTCTTTTGATCCAACTGGTCTCCCACGCTTCAGGCGTGCACTAGAGGAATCGATAGCTGCTTTTGCAGTATCCCCAGTGACCTTAATTCTAGCTGGTACATTGATTGCATCTATATAAGACCTTGTCATCTTTGACGTATCTGCAAATGCATCAGGCATTTGATTTGCAACATTTTGCAAATGAATTATTCTCTGTACTTCTGTTTCACATTGTGACGTGCGTGGGTCTAAATGAGACAACGAACTCACTTTCCATGAAAGTTCATGCCCAACTTCAGGAGGCTTATAAGAGAGTTCAAGCCTTGCTTCAGGAGGCTTATCTTTCTCACCTAGAGGTGGAAATGTTGTCTCATCAAAATGACAATCTGCAAATCTTGCAGTAAACAAATCACCCGTCCGAGGTTCAAGATATCTTATAATGGACGGTGAGTCAAAACCAACATATATCCCCAACCGACGTTGGGGTCCCATTTTTGTGCGTTGAGTAGGTGCAATCGGCACTTGCACTGCGCAACCAAAGGTTCGCAAATGGGATATATTAGGTTGGTTCCCACACACAAGTTGTACAGGAGAATATTGATGATAAGCACTTGGTCTTATACGAATTAAAGATGCAGCATGTAATACAGAATGTCCCCAAGCAGAAATAGGTAATTGTGATTGCATTAATAATGTACGTGCAATTACCTGTATACGTTTGATAAACGATTCTGCTAACCCATTTTGGGTATGGACATGTGCAACGGGATGTTCAATATCAATCCCTAAAGACATGCAATAATCATCAAATGCTCTTGATGTGAACTCACCAGCATTATCAAGCCGAATAGACTTAACGGGATGATCAGGGAAATGTGCCCTCAACTTAATGATTTGTGCCAGTAATTTAGCAAACGCAACATTTCGCGTTGACAATAAGCAAATATGAGACCATCTACTGGATGCGTCTATCAGGACCATGAAATAACTAAATGGTCCACTGGCTGGATGTATAGGACCACATATATCTCCCTGAATCCTTTGCAGGAAAGATGGCATTTCAAAGTTAATCTTGGTTTGCGATGGTCGGACCACTAATTTTCCTTGTGAACAAGCTGTACATGATATCTCATTGGACATTAGGATCTTCTGGTCCTTTAAAGAATGCCCACATGAGTTTTCAACAATCCTACGCATCATGGTCGATCCCGGATGACCAAGACGATTGTGCCAAAGCATAAAAGCATTTGGGTTAATGAACTTCTGGTTCATTGTTGCGTAGGTTTCAACGGTTCTTATGGTTGTATAATACAAACCTGATGATAGAACCTGTAATTTTTCAAGTACACGCTTGTCACCACATTTATTAAAAGTGATACAGAGAAACTCAGTCTCATTTTCACTTCTGGTCTCGACATGATATCCGTTGCTACGAATATCCTTGAAGCAAAGTAGATTTCTTCTGGATCTGCTTGCATATAAAGCATTACGGGTATTTAACCTTGTTCCATTTTCTAATATCAAGGTAGCTCTTCCGGAGCCCTCTATCAAATTTTCAGTACCAATAATTGTGCTAACATTTGCTTCGACCAAGGTAATACAAGAGAAATATTTTTTATCTCTTAAGATTGTGTGCGTCGACGCGCAATCAACAATACATAAGTCGCCATCATTTCTGCAGATACGTGACCCATAGTTGGGGTCCATATCCTTTCATAAAAAATATTATATTAGTTTATAAACTTAGGAAATGATTACAAAAACATTATATATATATTTCACATTGATTTCAAGTAAGGGAATACATAAACACACAAGTTCAATCTACATTTTCATCACGGTCTACATTTCCGTCATCATCTTTATAGAAGTCGGAGACGGTAAGCTTGATCGGAGCATCTTCAGGGCTCACATGATTAATGAAATTTGTCTCAGCGACCTTCTGTTTTCCCTTGATTGACTCTTGGTATAACTTTACCAAGTGGTTTGGCACACGACATACACGTGACCAATGATCAGCCCCCCCACAACGGTAACATATATTTTCGGCATTTCTGGGAGTCGGGTTCTGTGGGCCTTTTCCTTTCTCATATCGGGTCCACTTCTGGTGGTACACCTTATCATCTCTTCTATAAGGTTGGAAATTGTTGTGCCCATAGCCATGACTACGACCACGTCCACGACCTCGACCTCGACCTCTAAAGGGTCCTCGACCTCGTCTAGGTCCAGAGTTACCATCATATCTTGTCATATTCGCTTCAGGGAATGGAGCACTGCCTACAGGGCGAGTTTGATGGTTTTTTATTAATAATTCATTGTTTTGCTCTGCAAGGAGCAAACAAGCAATCAGATCTGTAAATTTCTTAAACTCCTTTTGTCGATATTGCTGCTGCAGGAGCATATTCGAGGGATGGAACGTGGATAATGTTTTCTCAAGCATAGATTCTTCAGTTATTTTTTCACCACAACTGCGAAGCTTGGAAACAATTTGAAACATTGCCGAATTGTACTCATTTACGGACTTAAAGTCCTGAAACCTGAGGTTAGACCAATCATATTGGGCACGAGGGAGAGCTATTTCTTTCATATGCTCAAACCTTTCCTTGAGTTGAACCCATAAAGTAAGGGGGTCTTCGTCAATTATATACTCAAGTCGTAGGTCTCTATGCATGTGATGACGGATTAATATTGTGGCCGTGGCTTTGTTTTTGACTGACTCGTTATTGCCCTCTTTTATGACTTCTCCAAGATTCTGAGATCTCAAGTGGAGAGTCGTGTCTAGCGCCCATTCATAATAGTTTTTCCCGTCTAGTCTAAGAGGAGCATAATTAAGCTTTGTGAAGTTATCCATCCTGAACATTGATCAAAATAATTGCATGTCAGTATCATACTCGACTTCAGGTCGTTGATATTTGGAACTTCTGGCCCAACATACCATCATATTTTGTAGACTCCAGGCTACAAATATACGATCTCACAAAATAGAAACCATGTGGTAAAATAATTACAAAACATAAACATAACCGCGCACCGAGCAAACTCGTGGGGTAGCCATAATAAGTGCAGAATTTAAATATACATATATAACCGCACAAACGAGTGAACTCGCGGGGTTTAATATATAAATACAGAAATTAAATATATGTATAGATATATAACCACTCACCGAGTTAAAACTCGTGGGGTAACCAAATATAAATATAAGTACCGCACACCGAGCAAGCTCGTGGGGTAAACATTATATAGAAAATAAATACATAACAGTTATTTTCTGATGTGAAAGATCCGATGTATTATTGGCAATCACAGAGCATACTTATAAAAAACAGATATAAACAAGTATGAAATAAATATAAAATAAATTTAATAGTATCGTTAGTAGAATAAATTAAAGAAACTAAAATTAGTAATGATATCAGGATTTCATACCTATATCGGGTTGAGCGATTCGTACTGAATAACGATTTGAGAAAATGTAACGGAGCGGAGTCGTGCTGATAACGTGTTGTAGAATAATTATAAGAATTAAGAGCTTTTGTAATGTAACTAAGCAAATACAAAATTTTAATGGACACACGGTATACGAAAACAAGAACAAGGGTGTTGCAAGCCTTTTTCACTTCATGTTTTTGTATCTACCAATAGCAAATGAGAGAGCCATATTTATAGGCTCAAAAGCAAACCTACTCTACACACATGTCACCATTTAATTGGTGGTAACAATGTTCACCATTGACCTTTACATGAAACATGGTACATGTCTTGCTCTTAGATATGGAGTATGGGGTCCAATAAAATAATGTACCAATTACAACACAATATATATAATTGCATTATTTATAGATATGGTGTGCATATTCGTTGTGTTGTTTATGCATATTAGGGTGCATTATTTTGTTTGGAATCTGTAATATATTTTATTGAACGACAATACATATATTAAAAGTTGGTTCTTTAAAGTAAAGAATACGGGATGGAGAAACTAAAACAACTTAAGAGCATTCAATAGAGGAACCGCAAAAAGCCAGAGTCCTACATTAGAGCATGAACAACAGAAAGGACCTTGGTCAGGGAGTGGGAGTGCAGAACTTGTGCTGACTGGACAAAAGTCAGGGAGTGGGAGTGCAGAAAAGTGGGTGTTTTGCAACAGAAAGGACCTTGAGGTCCTGGGAGTGCAGAACAGTGCTGACTGGATTATTATTTGATATTTTCCTGTTTTATTTAATTCGTTATCAGAAACCGTTTAATTTAGTCATAATTTAAACAATTTTGGAAATAAATAATTAATGACAATAAATAATTCATTAATTCAACACGAATATAAATGAACTTCTAATTTTATTCAACCCCTTTTAATACAACCCAAAACAAACCAGCTCCAAGAGCACAAACGACTACTCGTCGTCATGGAAACCAGCTCCAAATCGATCCCATAAGTGCTCCATAAGATCTTGTTGTAGTTGATGGTGTATCTCAGGATTTAGGACACTTTGTTGAGCATCCACAAGTCCCTGGTATTCCAATGGCCCTCTGTGGTGCCATCGTTCCGGTGGTGTCCAATTCGGCATTTCTGGAGGTTGCGCCCACAACAACTCCTCATCCCCATACTTGTATCGGTCGCGCTCATCCTCTACAATCATGTTGTGTAGAATTATGCAAGTGTGCATGATATCAGCCAAAGTGTGTTTGATCCAACTACGAGCAGGACGGGAAATGATGTGCCACCTTGCTTGAAGTACTCCAAAAGCCCTTTCAATATCTTTCTGAGCACCTTCTTGGCATCTAGCAAACAACTTCTCTTTGGGCTCGAAGGGATGCCGAATAGTCTTCACGAACCGTGCCCATGCTGGGTAAATGTCGTCCACCAAGTAATAAGGTCGGTCGTACCGATGTCCGTTGATCTAGTACTCCACAGCCAGCTCACGACCGTAGTAAGCGTCTTGGAATAGGTGGCTGTTGTTGAGGACGTTGACGTCATTGTTCGATCCAGCCATCCCGAAAAATGCATGCCAAATCCATAAATCACGGGACGCTACAGCTTCAAGCATAATCGTCTTTTCCCCGTGGTGACCTCCCCGTCCATGGGCTCCCTGGTCTTCGGTTGGGCAGTTCTTCCACTTCCAATGCATACAGTCAAGACTCCCCGCCATTCCGGGAAACCCTAGGTTGTACCCTTCTCAGAGTAAGCGGTCCATGTCAGCCGGTGTGGGTGTACGCTGATACTCGGCCCCGAATAGCTCAATGACGGCCTTGCAAAACTTACGTAAACATTCAAGTATGGTGCTTACCCCCATGCGCAAAGTTTCGTCCAATGAATCGGCCGAGGACCCATACGCAAGCATCCGTATATCGGCGGTGCACTTCTGTTCCGTTGATAACCCCGGCCGTGAGGCAGCGTCGGGCTTCTGTTCGAAGTAGTCGTCGTGAGCCTTCACCGCGTTCATAATCTGTTGGAAAAGCGGTTTGCACATACGGAACCGACGCTTGAACATGTCGGGGCCATATAGGGGTTGTTCGTCAAAATAGTTCGCCATCAATTGGATATGGGCTGCCTCTCGACCTATGTTAATCTCTCGGCGCATTGGTTCCCCACAGATGGCCCTCTGGACCCTTGGCATAAAACTTGACGCCCTGCGGGTTTAAACGCAAACTTGAGCACGGCAAGTGCACCGACCGTCAAGTAGTAATCGGATTTGAAGTCCGGAATATCGAGCCCAAAGGAGCAATAGACAATCACTTACTATTTAAAGTTTTTAGCTAAGCTATTTCGGTAAAAATCGAGTTTTTATGTCTGGAAAATAAACCTATAACGACTAAAAAGCAAATACAGAATTTAACAGAGAGTTTTCTTATCTTGAATCAAGTGAAGAGAGATCAAGGGCACGGGTTCATCGAGTTCATTCCATAAAATTGAACACATTCGATTGTAGCGATGTCGATTTATGTTAGAGGCAACGAGTTGTCTCGACTCTAGTCCTATCTTCTTTCGAACGATTCGGACCCTAATGGAATCTAACCAACGAGTTCTTTCGAATCACGATGTAGGAAGATCCAAAGCGTTAAGCTCTATGACAACTTCTAACTTTCAACCAACCAAGTCTATAGCTATTGCAATTGTATTAACTCCGCTAGTTCTAGCTAGAATTTAAATACAACCTATGATCGATTTTTGACTTAATTAGAATCCTCCTCTTTCGAGCAACGAATCCTAATTCGAAACAATTACCAAGCCTACACGGGAGGTAAAGCATTAAGCACAAATCAATCATAGACATTAATACAAATCAACAACACCACAATCGAAGCATTCAAAATATAGAAATCACTACTCTAATCCCCCATAACCCTAGAAATTGGGGGTTTAGTTGTTCATGGTGAGAAAATGCAAAGATGAAAAGGAGCAAACAATTAAATTCATAATCAAGATAAAAGTTGAGATACAATCACCAAATTAGTCGTCTAATGTTGATCTTCCTCTTCTTCGATCCCTCTCCTTAATTGCTCTTGAAAATCCTCCAAAAAGAAATCACTTGGGTAGCTAACAATTGAAGGTTCTCTCCAACAATCTTTACTCAAAGAAATATCAAATTAATTCTCCAATCCACCAAATATTTGATCCTCAACAAATAATCCAAGCTAACAAACTCACAATTTAATTCTATATAAAAAAATAAAATAAAACTGTACAGGACTTCTCTCGTTCGTCCGTCTGTTCGTGCTCTGTGTCTAAACAAAAATGAAGAAGATCCCCTTGGTGCGGCGCTCCTCTGAAGTGAAATAGGGCAAGCTTTAGAGGGGACACGCGTCAGGGAGAGATGGGGCTGTTGTAGCGAACAGGTGTCGCGAGATGGGTAGGGGGCGGCTGGAGAAGGACAGGTGTCGGGCTGAGGGCGTGTGGCGGCTGAGTGGTAGACACGTGTCAAGCGCAGGTGAAGTGGCGGCTGGATATAGCCACGTGGCAGAAGGAGGAGGCGCCACGCGCGCCCAGGTGGGGCCGGCTGGGAGAACCGCGCGTCAGAGGGAGGGGAATTGCGGCGCCACGTGTCAGCCCATGACTCGCTGCTCCATTTTTGCTTCTATTTCGCTCGCTCCGACATCGTTTGAGCTCCGATCGATCTCGTTCTTGCGCCATAAAATTTCTCTTTTCAAGACCTACAAAACAAGACTAATCATGAATATATTTCAGAGCGAACAAAATCGACCCTTTGACGGTCCACAAGCACGAAAACACTCAAAATGCATCGGTTTCCCACCAAACACCGAACACACCGAGAAAAACAATTATTTATAGTAAATCTAAATATATGATATAAAATCGGGACCAAAAGCCAATATAACTCGAAATAATGTGGCCCTTTATGTGTTAAAATGCACCTGCATCACATTACTATCTGCATGTGCCTCTCCATCATCCGCCGGAATCGTCGCTCAACTGGCTTCATTTGGGCTGCCATCTCCTCATATGTCGGCAGTTGGGCTGCCATCTCCTCATACGTCGGCATCCGGGAAGCCAGCTCCTCGTACGTCATCTCCTCAGCGTCGGACATAACCTCGTCGTCAGACATTTTCAAAAATAGCGAGTAGGAAGTGAGAATGAAAGAGTGAAAGTAGAGAATGGTTTGACAAAAATGAGGAATGAGGTTGGGTATTTATAGGGTTCATTTTATCTGATTTTTGAATTAAAAAAAAGAGTTGTTGGAGTTGACCGTTGCCAACGGTCGGGACACGTGGCGGCACCAGACACTGCCAGCGCAGGCGAGGGCGCGAGGGCGCGTCCAGCGCGCTCGGCCAGCCAGACGGGAGCGGGAGCGGGAGAATGGGGAGCGGGAGCGCGAGAATGGGGAGCGGGACCGCGATTTTTCGCGTCTGCAGCGGACCGGCCAGCGACCGGCGTTCCCGGCGCGCGTGGAGCGGGAGCAACCCGTTGTGCGTGCTCTTAGGGATGAAGAAACCAAAGAACACTATCACATACAACTAGAAATACAACTAAAATTACAATCAGAAAAAAAAAAAGAAACAACCATATAAAACCATCGGAAAACGAAATAGAAAAAAAGCTTTTGACTAAAATCGGAGTAACCACGTCGAAACACCAGAAAGAGGAGTCTAGATTACCCAGATATTTCCACCGTTAAGCTCAAACAAAAGGTTGCAACCAGGAGCCAACGACCACCCAACCCCCTACTTTTGTTGGGATAAAATCCACTCCATCCTCAAGTGTTGGCGGCCAGCACCACAGACGGCTGAGACTAATCTGGTAAAGGGCACCAGAACCCTCTTAGCAAAACAAATTTAACGAAAGGATTCCTGAGGCGAGACATCCCAAAGACTCGCCGATGACCAGCACCTCAAAATCGACGAGTCCGTACCTCGACATGTACTGGAAGACCAATATGAAAATTTGAAGCAACGGTAGAGAAAAGTCAGGCCATACAAAGAAAGAAGGAAAACGGGAGAACGATACCTCCGAGCTCACAGAGAGAAGCCCGATCTAAAGAAGCCTCAGATCTGAAGAGTCCATATCTATAGGCGGAGTGGCCAAAGATGATAAGGCAACCTCTTCAACAGCGAAGAAGCCAGATTTGCAAGGATCCTACAAGAAGAGGGAAGCTTGACCCACGACCGGATCCAGAAAAGTCACTGTGATCTGAAGAAAAATCCACCACTACAGGTACTCTAGAGGAACAACCACCACCACGGCTAGGGCATCCAGATCCGCAAAAATCCTCAGCCTTCGAAAGTGAGGAAAGGCATCCCAAGGTCAGAACCGACACGCCCCGACACCGCGAAATGGAGAAGAACGACGAAGGGTCAGGTTCAACACGAACAAGGAAAGAGCTACTGGATCTACGTCGATCCACAACCAAGAAGAGGAGAAAGACGTCCCATAACCGGATCTGAGTAGTCGCTACTGTAAGAGAAGAGAGAAAATCAATGCGCAATACCGGAGAGGGACCGAGAAGAAGAGAGGTGGAATGGAGGGGAAGAAAGGAAAGCGGGGAGGAGACCACCTCCAGCGACCTCCATGGTCGTGGAGACCTGGAGAGCTTCCGGTGGGGGTTAGGTTTAGGGGTGGAGGCGGTAGAATCAGGCAGGTTGTAGGGTTTCTAGGAAGAGGTTATAGACTCTCTTTTGTTGTAAAGATTGTCCTTATATGGAATCTGTGATATTATTGTCTAACAAATCTTGGGTCTGTAATATTATTATTTGCTTTAATATATAATATATTTCAAGCACTCTTTGAAAAAACTATTAATTTAGATATCATCCCTATAAGAACCGTCCCCGGTCGAACCGGTGATTTTTGGCGAAGTTTGACTTTCGACCGGAAAAGTGAACCGATGACTCCGGAAGTCATTCGGGACCTTTCCGGGACCCAAAAGGCTTAGCCGTCGTTATGGTTAGCTTAGTTGGGTCATTTCCTTTCAATTGACTAATTTTGCAAAAAAAGTCAAACTCGGGTCAAACTTAGGCCAATTAACGACTAAGGCTAATTAAAGTGAGTATGCTGGAAATAATTAAGGACAAGGTGGTCCCCACTTGTACATGTGTCCATAGTGGCTTGGAGGAGAAGAAATGGGCATTTAATGACTCATGTACCCTCACATAAGCCAAAATTAAAGAATTGGACCTAAGGGGCATTGTGGACTTTCACTAAATTAGGTTTTTAATGCATTTGGGAGCACAATTCAGCCACTTCATTTGTGCTGGCCGAAAATCACAAAGGAGGAGCAAGGAGAGAGCTTCCATTGAAGCTTGAAGAAGAAGCAAGAGATAATGAGTCCCTTTCAAGCCTTTTCTTCATCCAATCTTCTCAAAAAGTTCATCATCTTCATCTTCTCATCCTTCTAAAGGTAAGTAAACTCTCACAATCTCATTTCAATTCATTTCAAGTTGTGGGTTTCTAAGAAAATTGCATGAACTTGTTGGGTTTTGATGTTAGTATTGTTAGATGATTGTTTAGTGAAGTAGTGATGGAGGTTTTGGTTAAAAATGAGTTGTTTTTTGATGTTTGGAGGAAACCTATTGTGGGTATTGAAGTTTGAGGGTTTTGGTGACTGATTTTGAGGTTTGATGTTGGTAAAAATGGAGTTTTTGAAGTAGATTTTCGTAGAAACGAAGTTGGGGAAGAAGGAGCTTGAACCTGCCCAGTTTTGGCACGGAAAGGGCTTGGCTCTGGCCCTCTGAGCGGCGCGGAACGGGCTCGGTGCCGGCCCTCTAAGCGGCACGGTCCGTGCCTGGTGCCGGCCCTCCAAGCGGCACAGTCCGTGCCTGGTACCGACCCTCTGAGCGGCACATACCGGGCTCGGTACCGGCCCTCTGAGTGGCACGGTCCGGGCCTGGTGCCGGGCCTCTGAGCGGCACGGTCCGGGTCTGGTTCCGGGCCGGTTTCCAGATCTGTTGGCTGCCCGAATTGGTCCTAGTTCGGGCCCAATTTTACCATTTGGCCCAAGTGTTTGTAATTAGGGGTAATCTAGGTAGTCTCTTTAAAAACATCTTTATTTGTTTATTAATTATAGTATTAATCTTGTTCCTAGACCTTATTCTCGAGCTCAGAGGAGGAGACTTCTAGGCGCTCGATTGGTTAAGCGTTTGGAGAACTTGAGGTAGGGAAGAGTAGTAAATTTCCGCTTTTAATTAATGAATGATAATAGTATGCATATAGGATGAAAATAACCGGAAAGGTCCTAGTTTGCATATAGGATGTGATTCACTAGAATAACCGCTTTCAATTACGATAATAACCGGAAGAGTCTTAGTTTGCATATAGGATGTGATTCACTAGAATAACCGCTTTCAATTATGGGAAATTGTCGTGCTGGTAGAATGACCATGTCGAGCCTTATGATTGATTGTGGTTGTGTTGGAGTGTGATCATTAGTCCTCAAATGTCGATGCATGTTCCATTCTTTGGTTATTATAAGAGTCATATTAAACTATTCGAATTATGATGATTGTGATATAAATGTTTGTTCGTGACATGATTGTTTGAGTGAATGTGTTGAATGTGATAAGATTGTACCTTGTGATGTGATCGGGTGAATGATAGACCGATGGGACGTGTTTGGTAAGTTGTGTCGGTAAGTTGGTTGATCACTTGAGTTCGTTGTATTGTGTTTTGCTTTGTATTGTGTGTCATTGTTGTTTATTTTCCCCGAGGGTGTTTCCGGGAAGATATCCGACCGAGGGGGTATGCCGGCCCGATATGTTTACATTGTTGTTTCACCCCGATGCTACCTGTTCCGGGAAGACCTAGGCCGAGGGGTATTCTGGTACAGTATATTGTTGTCTCATCCCAATGCTACGTGTTCCGAGAAGACTTGTTTCACCCCGATGCTACGTGTTCCGGGAAGACCTAGGTCGAGGGACATTTCGGTATGGTATATTGTTGTCTTAACCCGATGCTACGTGTTCCGGGAAGACTTATTTCACCCCGATGATGTGAGTTCCGGGAAGATATCTAGGCCGATGTGTGTTCCGGTACGATATGTGAGTTTGTGTGTGAATCAGAGTCTTATGGTTTAATTATCTCTATTACGGTACTTGTGGGTTTCTTGAGTTTGTTCCTATTGGTAATTAGTCATATTCTTGTTGATCTCTAATTGTGTTGTCTTTGGTAATCTTACTAACCAATAATTTTTAAATACGAAGCGGGAGTCCTTTTCCCTTAATACTTTTTCCTACTGAGCGTAAGCTCACCCCCCTTTGTGTTTACTGTTTTGACAGGTTTCGTTGATGAGTAGATATAGAGGTTGTCTCAGGGCTCGGGAGCTCATTGAGGATCCGGGTGGTTATATGTAGTAGAGACGTACATTCCATTTTTCTTATCAAACTATGTTTTCGTCACTTGGTTGGAATTGAGCGTTTAACTCTTAACTTTTGGAGCTGTTATTTTGGAACTAAATTTTGGAATTTAATTTCGTTTAAATTTACTTTTATTATTGTTTTTATTGTTATTCCTAGCTCACGTCTCGAGTCCGGTCAAAACCGGATTTGGGGCGTGACAATCCCTCTTATTTCTTTAGTAGCAAATGAGTTTTATTTTTGGATTATGTATTATGTATTTGTAGACATTATCTATTAGAGTTATATTTTTCATCTCAAAATCCACATAAAAATATGAGAAATTGTATTGAATATTATAATGGTATTTTTTAGAACGAAATTTGTATAGATATTATCAATAATAAAATCCATATATAAAACCAGGTCTCATAGGTCCCTATTTAACATACTCCGAGACAAAAAAACATATAGCACTACGGTTTGTAAACAAAGGACACATAAACTGAAAATTAAAATCAAACTGTGGATAACCGTTCAAGATGGTACCTAACTGCTTGATCTCATGTAGAGAACTCTTTTCTTTGTGAAGAGAACGATCGAACAAAAACTCGACAATAAGTAGGGGAGTGTGTTGTTGGTTCAGGGATCCTTCCTGCCTAAAATGCATGAATCTTTGCTCACTAATTAATCATGGCATCTGGCAAGGGTGCTTCCCAGCCCTCGTCTGATCCTCCGATAAGTCTCCTACAAACCCCTTCTTTCTGACTGGTTCCCTAGATAGGACAGTCCATGAAGTTTGTTGGACAACTCAATCCCAAGTCACCCTTATCCCACCCCATGTGGATTAGGTAAGGTGTTCAGGATTATTAAGGATCCTTTTCCTAGAGGAACGTTACCATTGTACCCTTGTTATTGTTCTTTATAAAATGTATAGAGGTCAAATACTTGAGAAAAATGTCATTTTACCATCCAATATATGACACTTGAGGTCATATGACTAACATAATTGAATATTCCGTCCATTTTACTAAAAAAATCGTGTGGCCAATACTTAAGATAATGCATTTGTTATTTTGAAATATTGAGTAGTGTAGTGTTTGTGACCGATACTTAGGAGTAAGTTTCGATATTTAACCTTTAAATTAATGAATTGGTCAAGAAAAAAATGGACACTTGTCCACATGACATTGTGATATTACAATTATACCTTTGTTTATATGAGAAAAGATGAAATTAACATATACTTTACATGGATTTGAGTTGATAATGTGACATCATAATAAATATTATATTTAAAGTGTGTATAACTAAGATAGATTCTCACGACTTAAAGGTGCACTTGTATTAACTATCATATAATTATATCAAACACTCTTCTACCTCTAGGTGAGGTTCCTTCTACCCTACTTAGGGTTCGCCGCCGCCGTCATCATCGTCCACCAGCCGCTCTCTCAGCCCGTCTGACACGAGCGTCGTCGCCTTCTGCTCCTTCTGCTCCGTCCGTCTGCCCTAGTTGCTCCGCCCCGATCGTCCTTCGTTCCCTCTCCATCGATCCTCATCTGCCCCCGTCTCTCTCTCGTCTCGCGCTACCGATCATGCGTCGCCGGACCGGTCCCGTCCTCAAGCCAGTAGCCACCGTGGCCCCCCTGCCATTCTCAGAAATACGGGCTCCACGCGCCGTCTTCCATCTGCAGCGGCCTCCCCCCCCCCCCCCCCCCCCCCCCCAGGGTCACCCCTCGCCGGCATGGATCCGCTCCTTCGATGGATCTGGGATCCGGGAGGAGGGACGGTAGGCTGGGGCCTATTTCACCAGCACCCGAATTCGGGACTCTCAACCCCGAACAAGCTTTTGCAGCAGGGAAGTCTCGGGGAATCTGCACTAAAGGCTAATTCTCTAGTAGGTTTCACTGTTTTAGGTCGAATAATAGTTTGGCTCAATAAGTTTAGGACTTTGGTTTATTATTTTTTTGTAACGTTGGATCGAGGATCTCTTGAGTTCGGATCTGCAAAACAAAGCAGACTATATGTATGGAACCATGTGCGCCCGACGGGCTACGGACGGTTGGGACAAAAAGCTAGTATCCGGGACTGTTATGTCCCTCCTTATAAACATGATACGAAATCGTAATATAACTGCTTCGTTCCCGTTCCAAAAAAAAAGATAGATTCTCACCATTTTCAAGATAAAAAAGTTTCTAACCTATTTGTCTCCTTACACAACAGTACCCACCATACATATATTTCTCTCAACCAATAACACAATACCCACCGTAATTCTATACACCACAGCTATACACAATCCCCTATTCCTTCCCATTATATTTCAATCATGCTCAACACACCTCTAACATAATAGTGATATTATGATCATGACAATTTTATGATTTATTTATTATGTAAACACCATGCATATATTTCTCTCCACCAATAAAACAATACCCACCATAATTCTATACACCACAGCTATACACAATCCCATATTCCTTCCCATTATATTTCAATCATGCTCTACACACCTCTAAAATAATAGTAATATTATGATCATGACAATTTTATGATTTATTTATTATGTAAGCAATGGACAAAACAACACACTTAACCTTTTTCATGCCCTTGTGTTTCTTCTTCTACCTCCATTTAAAACTATTCTACTTCCTTCCCAATACTCATGCTCCAAGTCAAATCATCTTATTATTTTATCATTTATTTCATTCTTTGCTTAATATTTTTAACAATGTTTAATTATATTATTTTGGGAGAACAGAAGAGAGCTACTTTCTGGATAGTTCATTGGGCTTACATTTCCAACAAAAGAAAAATGGATACATGACAATGACAAGAGAAACTAAACACCATAGCTCTACTACTTTTTTTCATAAATAAAAATTGAATTTATAAAAATAAAAATAATTTTCATAAATAAAAACTGAATTTATAAAAAAAAACTGATTTTATTTTAAACATAGTGAAATTTTCATTTTAACACCCTAACAATGAAGGGTATTATTGTCATTTCACTTATTTTCAAATTCTGAACCAATGGCATGAGTTTGAAAATTTGAGTAATAATTAAGGGTATTATGGTCTTTTTAACTTTTCCATCAAATCTAACAGAAAGTTAACAGATGGGTGTTAAAGTGAAATTAAATGTTTGGTTTAGGTATGAAAGTGCAAAAAAATTATGTCAGGGTATTAAAATAAAATTAAATATTTAACAGAATATTAAAATAAAAATTTCCCTTTTTTTTATACGAAGAAACCATGTAATCTCTATATGTTTAATATATATATATTTGTTTAATATAAGAAATCGGAACACATGCGTACTTAAAACTCCATTCTATAATCTGATCGTATCTCCATGACTCCAAAGGTAGTGACAAATTCCTAACTCATGTCATGTCCTTTTTAGATTGAGAACTTATTCTCAAAGGGAAACAAATATCAAACAAGTATCAGAAAGGTAATAAGAGGCAAAATTTGCCCAACTCCAAGGCAGGCTAACCTGTATGATCCCAATAGTGTCATTTATTGTGGAGAGCATGAGCATGTGCAAAAGAGGAGAAAGATGTTTTCGGGAACTGTGGCATTTCGTTTGCAGGTTGTGGAAATGGAGTAGATCTGGAAACCTTGAACATTAATACGTCTAATCGTAGTTCATAATAGCCATTGTGTATCTATCAACTTTGTGTGGTTAAATTTTATTGTATTTTATCAACTTTGTGTTATTTTAGGTTGTTTTTTTCTATCTCACTATCGTAATTTCGTTTTTTGTGGCACCTCATTACTCTAAAATGCTTTGCTTTTCACTTTCATACTCCAACTATTTTTTGTGGTACATCACTATCCCAGAATGTATTTTTGTGACATTAAAAACTGATTTTTAAAAGAAATTTTGAAAACCAATAACATGTTTTAGAAAATTTTATTGTTAGTGAGGGGTATTATGGATTTTGTAAGTGTTTTCATCCAAAAATAGATAGAAAATTGACGGCGGGTATGAAAGTGAACAAATGCATTCTAGGGTAGTAAGGTGCCACAAAAATAGTTATTGTAGTGAGATGAAAAAAACCACATAGTTAGGGCAGTGAGATGAAAATAACCCTTTATTTTATTTGTCTATTTTTGGGACGTTCGCTCATCTGATATAAGTATTTTTTTTATATGAATCATGATAGACAGATCCGTCGTATTTGTATAAATTTCAACATTACCTAAATAATTACATATCTGGAGTCGATTTGTGTTTTTCGGATCGCAGGATTTATTCGACCCTACTCTATATTCTGTAGTCGCGGTTGCGGTTGTTTCGGCCGCTATCACATCATTTTCCTATCGATACCCTTTGAAACATTTCAATGAAAGAGTATTTTTCATTTTAATTTTTTTTGAGAGAAATGTGCAATTTTATAAATGATATATCAGATCATCGATGTGCGTTAGAGAACATGCTCCCTGGCCACTAAGGCCAGACAAAAGAACAATGGTTCACTAAGCTTTTTTTCACTAGTTACCTCACAGACGGTATTTGGATGCCATATAGGCAATGATAGAGTACGAGGGATGAGAAGGTGGTACTGGAATTCCTGTTCCAAAAACTGGTCACAGACTTCAATAGCAGTGGTGGGAGGCAAAGCATCAACCAGGGACTCCTCTAAGGGCCAGTCCCTATTGCTCAGGTGGTCTACCATCCCTCCTAGCGGGGCTGTTTTCAAGCCCTCACCTGATCATCTCGAGGTTCTCCAGTGGCAGACCTCTTGAGTACTCCAGTTACACCAGCCCCCACAACATCAGGTTCCCTAGAAACGGGCGTTGGAACTTCAAGGACCGACCCCCCAGGTAGCTGGTCGGTCACCAATTGGGTGCTAACCTGAGCCGCAGTACGGTTAGGTACAGTGCTTGGGGAAACCCGGGGACCCCCATCCAAAGATAGGGAGTCTTTAGGTACAGTGCTCGAAGAGACTTTCCTAGAGCCTAGTAGGGCAAACACACTCTAGTCCGTTGCATACGACTTCACCTGCTTTCCCTCCTGATACTCAAAGAGAGATGAGTAATATCGTGGGGTGCCTCAGACTTCCCACTCGTAGTCCTTGACGATGTGTCCTAGCCTCCCATAATTGTAGCAGAAGCTTGAAGCTTGGTGTAAGTCAGCTCAATCTTAACCGGGTCCGGGAATTCCTTGAACCGTAGGACAACCCTCGCCGGATTGGCCGCTAGATGAGGTGCCAGAAGCGAACCCTAACCGTGCCCCCCAGAACTTCCCCCACTAGTCACTCGGGACCTCCACACAAGTACCCAATGCGTCCCCAAAGGGCATTCCCGTCGCCTTCGTCCGGACTAGAGGTGGTAGACCCCGTACGTGAGCCCACAACTGCATGCGATCCAATACCAGCAAGTCTCAAGCGCAAGAATCCAGATCACCAAGGAATAGAGCCCACCCATCCAAGCACCATGGTTCATTACGCCGAACCCATGCACGTGCTTCTGATGACCGGAAATAGAAGCTAAAGAGGATCGGACCCAACTCCTTGACGACAAGACCCTCTGCGGCTCGTCTTCACGCGGTGGTGATGATTCGAAGAAAAGTCTCCTTGCGGGGGGATGTCGGCGGCCAGAGCTCCCAACCATACCCTATTGTTGCTTGGCAATAACCGTGGAGATGTGCGGAGAGAATGGCTCGACAACCTCGACCTCCTCTTCGTCCTCAATCGAGCATGAAGATAGCCCATCCTGAAGAGCCGCTAGAGAGGCAAGGAGGTCCGAACCCAACTCAACATGGGTCAGGGAAGGTTCAGGCAATCCTCGGGTCGGCGCTCGACCTCGACACATCCCTTCCGATATTGTAAGGCCAGTGGGGACGAGGGGGATCCGATCCCGATTAGGGAGGCAGCAGCCCATCCCGATTAGGGAGCCTCCACCGTCGTCCGAAGAAGGTATTCCATTGGAGCCTTTTCGTTTCCCGAGTCCCTTTGAAAGGGGACATCCATAGAGAGGACGGTGGCGCCGAGAGGAGGTAGTGGCGAGGTTTGATGCAGAACAAGGGCTATAACCCTAGGAGCTACGCCGTTAGGAACGACTGGAGGCAGAACCTAGGACGAAGCACCCGATAGGATAGGGTTGCATGGAGGCGAAGGAAAGACCACGCGCGGCGTAGGAGGAGGCGACAACGGGTTGCTTGGAGACGAAGTAACTAGGGCCAACCTTGTTAGACGTCCCATCCTCGGATTCGACACATGCTGAGGGGAGAGTACCCCCATGGAGAAGGGCACCAACTCAGCCCAGAGGGTTGGGAGCATCGCCTGAACAGGAGGAGAGGGAAGCAAGAGAGAAGAACTCGAACCGAGTGGTTTGGGTCTTTTCCTTTCGGTGGGTCTTATCCCTAGTACCAGGCACGGTCTGCGAGGGATTGGACAACACCGAGACAATGACCATAGGGACGGCTCGAACCTCAAGCGTAGCAACACCAACAAAGACAGGTATAGCCACGGTAGACGGCACGACATCGGCTGGATCAAAGGAAAGCACCATAGTTGCGGCTAGGGCTAAGGTTACGTATTTTTCATTTTGATAGTTGTCCTACGATGTGTGGATCTTTTATTTTATTTTCTTGTAATTATTTCAATTATTAGTTTTCTCTCCTAGATGACCCGTTTTGGGACTGTACCTCTAGATATTTCCTTTTAATAATGTATTATTCTCGTTACCCGCTCAAAAAAATCACATATTTAAACTTAAAAGATTAATTGTATTGATATTATTCTCGTTACCCACCCATGTTTGATCTCTTATCTACCCGTCTACCATCTCTTTGATCACGGATCTCGACGCTTCCTCACTATCGACAACAAACTACAACTAACCCACATGTTGAACCATTTTGGTGGTGGCTGTTCTCTAGGGTAGCCATCGTTTCTCATGGCCTCAATTCGGTACTGCTGCTCCGTCGATATGGCGTCCACCGTCTTCACCCTCTCTTGCTCGTCCACTGCCCATGAGGGTCATCACTACCCAATTCCCATCTTCCCAATTTCCCCAATCTCACCCCAACTCCCATCACCACGATCACGTCGTCGCCGACATCGTCTGTCCCTTTTCCAATTGTTTTTTTTTGGGGGGGGGGGGGGGGGGGGGGTCTCATCTGCTACTACCTCTCCCCCGATTGATCTCGGCGGAAATTCTCTGAAACCTCCACCGCCGTCTCTAAAGTTGCATCAGTCGCCGCCTTTGAAGCCGTCGCCGCTGACACGTCCTTTTCCATGACCTCAACCACCGCACCCTCCTCAAACCCTCTCTCGATTCTGGATCTGGCTAATGGAGGGGGTCTTTTTTATTTTCTCTGATTTCGTTTGTGCAGGGTCAAAAACTAGTTCGCAGAGATTCAGGGACTTGTGCTCTAGGGAATGACCCTAGGAGGGGAGGGGCCCCTTGGAAGAGATCTGTCTTCCGAAGAAGTGGATGATAGCAGGTTCAGTCGTACTCTACTGTGCATGCATCGTTTAGGCAAGACCTCGAGCAGTCGTAGTCAACTTCTTCTAGTTTTAGTGTGTCGCCTTTATTGCTCTCATCCAAAACCGTCAAGGACGGTCATGTTATGAAAAGATCAGCGAACATTATTAGTGTTCTATGTTTGTTCTTCGTAGTCAGAGAGTCTCTGATGCACTGTACTGTTTTTGAAATTCTTGATTAATGAAAACTTCACTTTTTAGTCAAAAGAAAGTGTGTTTTAGATAGACTTTTGTTATAAAATAACTTTAAAGTATTTATACGCATTAAACATATATACTGTAGAATAAATGAACTAATTAACCCTAAAAAGCTTATGGTGGAGTGAACAAAAACTCGTGTGAAAGGGAATGACCTTTCCCAATACAATCTTTTGATATGAAAGAACTTATTGTCCACTATACTTTGATGGTATAAGTGACCTTCCAACAATGTGAAGACTACTTTAATTAAGATAAAGTAATATTTAATTAGCTTGTAAAAGGGCTTATGAATCTAAAATCTGTCTTTCGTCATTCCGACAATAATGAACAATAATATTATAATTATTACATAGAGCCAAGTAAACTAGCGTTGTTTGCTACGACTTGACAACTGATTACTGATCTTTACGTCTACTTAATTATTGTATCATCACATAACTTTGTGCGAAGTGAAAGTGGGGTACGTAGGAGTAAGCGGATCAAAAGCAAAGTTAACTACTAATGAAATTAGTGTCCACGGTATACGTAAGTCAAGCGACTCTTTTGTTTCGGATAGAGAAGAGACAAGCCACCATACAAATGTGTGCATGTAAGTCAGCACCTTCTGACTTCTTTTATGCAGAGGACAATTTTTCTTATCTTTATAATTAATATTTCTTTCGTATTTTATACATAATTAGTTTCTAGCATTAAAAAAAGGATATCATATATTTGTATTAGAACGAGATCAAAATCAGTACACTGAACATGAGCATTCTTACATTGAAATCAAACTTCCAAATTGATTTACATGAAAATTTTGAAGAAAAAAAATGTACTCCACGCACTTTGGAGTTGTTTAGATCATGTATAGAGCAGCCAAAAAAAACCGATGTAGTGGTGGTGGGGCAATAGAAACACCGGTGTAACAGAGAAGGTGATGGCACGACAAAAACGTTAGAATAATTTGTCTATTTTTTATGTGTCAAGCTATTGAGTCGAGGAGCGGCACAACGAACATGCGTTGTCACGTTAGCGCTAACGGATAATCAGTTCATCAATGCGCTGTTATCACATCGTTGTAGTTGCTAGTCAGCGCACCAGTATGCTACCACCACAAAACCCCAACGGTTCCTTCCCAACCCAAAAATCCAAATTTCACCCCGAAAAATACAACCCTTCTTCACCCTCTTCTACTCCTATATTTATCTCAAATATTTTTGCGGTAGACTACGCATCATTACTTGATATTGACTACGAAGAATGCCAAGTCGATCAAACTCAACTTCACTCCAAGATCAATATGTTGGGGTCGTTCATTGAATATCTTATGTCAGAACCGAGTCATCTTTGTAAACCTTCTCCACCAACCAAAACCATCGAGGTGACGCAGTCAAGCGTTCTAACAAAGAAATAAAAAGTCACCGCCAAACCAAAGGTGAAATGGACGGTCGACGAGAAAGAACGTCTAAGCCGAGCATGGCTCAACAACTCCATCGATAGCATCAATTAGAAGGAGAAGAAGATAGAGCAGTATTACAAGTCCGTCTGCATGGAGCTCATACTCACGAACCGAATTAATGACAAGACATGCACACCGAAAAACTACAAGGACCATTGTCAGTAGATGAATCAGAAGGTCATGTGGTTCTAAGACCACTTCATCCAGCTTTAGAACTTCTATATAAGTGGTCGGTCGGATGCCAAACTAGATGAGGAATTACAAGAGGAACGACTTTAAGAAATTAACTTTCAATCTCAAGCACTGTTGGAATATTATGAGGAATCAACCAAAGTGGAAACCAAGTTTCTCCCCTCCCGTGGCTCCACCCGAAAACGTCGACCAATCCCAAGTTCACCTCTACATGAGAAGTCTGTCCTGAAGGTCAGAAGAAGGCAAAGGCGAGACTTAAAGACAAAAAAATGGTGGTGATGAATGAGACTTATGTGCTTAGTCTCCAAAATATTGACAAAACAATTTGTAGTGTTGAATTTGAAAATCGGTTGCTATTCGAGTCCAGGAAGGAGCGCATATGGGTGATTTACAACACTGCTCTTGAAATGAATACCACCGGAATATCCGAAGATGTCAAAACAGCTCATGCAGCCATGATCGAGCACCTTGGCCGAAGACTTTCAGAGCTCTAATTTAATTTAGATTAATTTTTGTTGTTGTTGTTGTTAATTTCATGTTGTATGTCTTTACTTCCTGTTGTAACCGCTATATGTTTAAATCAATGTTTTTTTTAGTTTTTCGAAACATTATCATCTCGTAGAACACACCCGGACTCACATGTGGCTACACCGGCTCAACCTTATCGTAATCTCGACGAAATCAACACTCCTCATCCTCTCCTTCATCTCCATTCCATTCACACCTCTCCTCTCGTCTCCTCTTTTACTTCTCCACCTTTATTTGTAGGTTAAAATGGTAACTCTGGGCACATAAAAATGCCTTGGTCGGTAGAGGAAGAAACCACCTTGTGGTGACATGGCTTGAGTATAAGGTCGGCGGCCAATACTGGCCTAACATTTATCGATAATACCCGAGGATCTCCGATCCGGATATCAACCTATGGTCCCAAGCCCATCTTAAGGGTCATTGGGGAAACAGCACGATGAAGGTGAATAAATTCGACGAAATCTACTGACGCCATGTTTAACAACGCCTTCCTGACACGACCAATCAGGAAATGTTAGTTGACACATTTACCGAGTACCACATGACGTACCATATTCCATTCAATAAATTACATTAATGGGATCTCGTCAAAGATAAACTGAAATGACATCTCAACGTCCGACCAATTTAATTTTAAATTTAACCTCATAATCATCTGTATAATATCATTCATTCGAATACAATTGGTATTTCTCTTTACTAAAACTATGAAATGAAATTATTTTTAATTATAAATGATGCTTGAGTCAAGTTGTTGAGTCAAACAGATTAAGTAGCACTACAAACACTTGGTGTAACAGTTTGGCGTAGCTGTTGACTCAAGCTATAAGACAAGTGCTTGAATTCTGCACGGTACATGCTCATACTAAGGACTGATACACGTAGAAGAGCATCCACTATCCGTATCTTTTTTTTATAAGCTAAAATGTTTTATTAAGCAAATGTTCTACAAGAAAGTAAAAACAAAGCCAGAAAACGATCAACAAAAAGGACCATTTTCCCAAACTAAAACAACTACAAAGAACAACAAAAAACACCCAAGCAGGAAATCAAACGAAAACAATCATCTACTTCTACTCGAGTTCAAATAGAGAATCCGGTTAGACATCGAAACCGGAATAAGATCTCCTACTGTGGTCGGATCAAGGTAAACTTCGTCCTCACGTTTTCATCATGCGGGACTCCACGATCGAGGGCCAAAGAAGCAAGGTCGAATTCTTTTTTTCCAACTTTCTTGCTAAAATTCCAAGCACCCAAGCTATCTTTTTTAGCAATATCAACAGTGAAGCTTCCCAAGTTGTCTCCTTTATCGGCAGATGTCTTGACTCTTGACTGATAAAAAACAACTAGAGGAACACTTCTCTTTGGTTGTCCCTTTTTTGTACGACCACGTCCCTTCTTTGGTTGAGGTAAAACATCAGGATTCAGGGATTTAGTCAAAGCGTTCTTCTAAGGGAATCCTTGATCGACAACTGGGATTGAAACATCAATCCGAGGTCCATCACCAAAACCCGCCACCTCAGGAAGAGACCTGTGGCCAAGCCCTTGGGCCTGTTCTGAAGTCTTTGTGGTCTGTATAGCCCGACCAACATCTTCAGAGGCATGTGACTCATCCCGACTCACAACCAAAGCATCTACGAACGAATAAGCAACCCCATGAATCTCTTCGGACATATCGCAAACTATGATCGGATAGCTCATCCCGTGATTTTCTCCACCATCAACTGAACCCGGATTAAGTCTCATTTTTGCAGGACTTTCAAATTCAAATCAGAGGTCGGACAATTTCCGGAACACGACTAAGCAGACCCACTCGTACCAGAGTTAGTTCTTGAATTTCTTCCACCTGTACCACACCACGAGGGTCTGCACGAGGGAACCGAGCTTCGAAAGCTCTGATTTCACGGTGGTGAGTTCCAGGACGAGCCAAAGCAACGAGAAGTATATGCCCATTCAATTTGAATATGTTTAATCTCAAAATAGCCTGACGTCAAGAAGGAGATGAACCCAAAAAATCTCCCTCCCTTGTTCGAACGCCTCAGAACTGAACACCTTCGGACGGACCCAAAAGCGCTGAAAACGTTACTTACCCACTCTTCCGTGGAACCATAAGCGAGATTACAGACAAACACATCGGTGGAACTCGCTGTTCCGACGTTCTCCGATGTACTCTCCTTGTTGGATGGTTTAGTGAACGTCTGATTCCTATCTACAGTCGCTCCAAAGTGCTCCGTATCGATATGAGAACACTTCGAAACGATCACCGGATCAAGAGCAGCAACATAATTCTTGAACGCAACTCCACCCTGGACACGTCCCTGAACAGAGTTCGGCTGCACTGGTTCCACTTTCTTTTTCCCAACCTGACTGGCACAACCAGAAGTGTCTTTAGACGTGACCTTCTTAGCCCGTACTTTCGCCTTATTCGGTATGGGAGCACGAACTCATTTGGCTAAAAACTGAGCTCCTTGCCTCTTTCCTGACCCCACCTTAAAAACACTATAAATGATGCCGCAGTAAGTAGCATAGCTCGCAATTAGTACGGAGAAAAAAGTAGAAAACGAGAGAGGTTTTATCGCCGAAACCTCGCCTAAACTCCTCTCTCTCATATTGATCACCACATTCTGATACTGATCACCAAAACCACAAGCGGCACAACACGGAAACAAGGCCGCAAGATCACTTGAGACAACAAGCAACTAGATCGATGGCCGCATGATGAATTGCAACCACAAGCAGCTAAACCACACTCTCTGCAACAAAACAGGACTCACCGGAAAAGCCGCTCGGAGATACGAGTCGCTTGGAAAAACCAAACCGCAAGTACTAAACTTAAATCTGAATCGGCAGAAAAGTCACTGGCAGAAAACAATCGATCCATATGATTCATTACCTCTGCAACTATAAACAAACAACACTCACCGAAAGCCGCTCGGAGAAGACACGAAGTCGGAGAAGGAGACGATCCGCTCGGTGAAGAACGAGAACAATGACCACCTGAAAATCGAGCTCCCATAGATCGAATTTCTGGCACCAATTGATCTTCAACAAAGGACGAATGTCTCCGAAAGAACCCATAATGTCGTCGACAATAACCCAAACGAGGCTGGGCGGAAGACCGGCGCATGTCACGTGTTCTCCTAGGGCCGACGTGTCGATTAGATCCACTATACGTATCGTGAAACAGTATTTTAGACTGAAACCAATAAGAGGCCGACATCATTTGTACTTAGATGTCGATCTATTATGCGGTGAAAATACACCGACCTCAGGTCGACCTTTTTAGGGACCACTCTACTTTGGAGGCAACCAATGGTCTATTGACATCTTCTCTATTTTTTTTAAATAATGACCATTGCTCATAACAATCACGTGTGATTTTAAATATAATCTAGAACTATGAAAAGAATGTATTTTTTTATCAGCAATTTTTTTCCATAGAATCCAACGATTACAAAATGTAATCGAAGGACAAGGGTCGAACCCTCAAGCGTTACAACAAATAAGAGCATCGTTGAAACGACCCCAGAACACGTCCAAACATGGACAACAACAATATAGAGGTCTCAAAACCTGGTATAACAACCATGAAGAACAAACCCCGGCCAACAAGGGCCATTATAAGAAACCCGAGAAACATATGACAAACAGCAATCTTAAAACAACAAACTAAGGCAACACGGCCCAAAATGCTATAAAACACAAAACGAGTCTTAGTACCCAAATTTTCACCCATGAAGCTCGCAGAAGTAGTCGGAGAAAAACCTTGTCCGGGCAAACCACGATCCCAGCCAAAGAGGAAATAACGAAAGTCTCACACCCCTAACCCTATCTGAATCAACTTATCCCAGCTATTATCACCCAAAAATGGGCAACAATCGGTTGATGGCCAACACTAGTTAAATAACCATAATCCAGTGATGATAAGCCACCACTAGATTAGCCAAATCCTCAGTAATCGTGATCTAGCTTTCACCGGAGATCGAAAGATCCACCATCACCGCAGGTTAACACCTTTAAAACGGTGATGTCCTAGACCCCAAACGGGGTAGGAGAGAGAGGGGTTCCGAAAAGCTAAAAGCAAGGGGAGAGGGGAGAAGGAAGAGGGAGGTCCAACGATGACCATAACCAGAAGCCATGGCCACCGCCAGAGACAGAGGATCACGAGGGAGGAAGGCGAGGCGCGGCTAGTATTTGGTTTAGAGAGAAGCGAGAACTTCTCTCTCTTTTGTTGTACCAACTTTAATACGGATTAGTTTTTGAGATTTGTTGTCTAAAATATCCAATGAGTACACAACTCTATTACACTCTATACAAATGATTTTTTTTTCTTTATCATCCATATCATTCTCACATATTTTTCCTTTCAAATACAATTATATTTTCGTCATGGATCCAATTGCATTTGAACAATACAAACAAATACTGATGGAAGAAATTATCCATGAACTCTTAACTCTAATACAAGTGGAGACGGAGTACAAAGTTTAACTATAAAGAAGATTGGATTAAGAGAAGGATTCGTTGATCGATTTATTTAGGACCATATTTGTTTTAGCGTCGGTTTTGGATAGAGCAACCTTTGTTTCTTTGCATGATGGCGAACATAGTAGAGTATGAAATCTTTTGCAATTCGGATGCTAACTTATAGTTGCTCCATAATTTCTCTAGATTAAATCATTCAAATAAGCTCGACTACTAATTTGGATTGCCTACGAATGTTTTGAAAATGGGTTATCGTGAAATACGAACATGAGTATCTAAGAAGCCCAATGCTATAACATGAGGAGCTTAATCGGCATCAAATGGAGCCACGACTTCCAATGCATGATTAGAAGCCCAAACTACATGCATTAGCACTGGAAGAAATGTTTTTTTTATAAGCTAAAAGTTTATTAAGCAAATGTTCTACAAGAAAACAGAACATTGTCAGGAAAACGGTTCTCAGACAAGGACCTTTTCAGCAGACCATTACAGCTACAAGAGGAAAACTGATAGCAAAAAAAAACCCAAGCAAGACAAAAACAAGAGAAACCGCTCACGCTTCCGCCTACCCTGCTTGCGTCCTACCTGGGTTCAAGCACAAAAAACGATTAGAAATCGAAATAGGGGTTATAGCTTTTTCTGAAAACGCATCAGGGATAACCTGGTCCTCACTATCCTCGACGCCCTCCTCAAGACGTTGTTGGACAACTAAATATTGTTCAAGCAACAAAGGAGCAAGATCAAAAGCTTTTTTTTACCAATTTTCGTGCTAAAACTCCAATCACCCGAGTTATCCTTCTTGGCAATATCAACAGTAAAGCTTCCTGAATGGCCTCCTCTATCAACAGAAGTTTTAGCTCTTGTTTGATAGAAAACAGTTGGAGGAACAATCACCTTTGACTGACCCTTCTAAGGACGACCATGTCTTTTTGGTTGAGCTACAATATTGTCGTGAATCGTAGTGATTGGAATAGGAGGTTTAAGGAGAACCTCCTTCCACGGACTTATCTGTTGGTCCCCAGTCGAGGCAGCAACCTCAATATGAGTTCCAACATCCAAATCCCCAAAAGCCTCCTTATGGGTTTCATGTTCGGAGCCCATTATACTATCTGATTGGGCCTTAGTAGAATGGGCTCTAGAAATTCATTTTTGGGCCTTTGCTTCATCTATATCTTGTACGATACCAGGAGCCGCGTTTCATGCAGCGGAGTTCGACACGGATGCCGGAGTCGGCGCTAGAATACACCTGATATCAGCCTTCTCGTCTCGCTTGGGATCAACCCGAGCCTGACCGAGCTTCGTACGCCCAGGAGGCGAAACCTCGGCACTAGACACACGAGGGCGTGCCAGATCTAAAAACAAAATGTGTCCACTAATCGTACACCCATTGTAGGTCTCCACTGCCATGGACGCAGATTCTGGGGTTGAAAACGAAACAAACCCAAAAATCTTTCCGCCCCTGTTCGGACGGTTCAAAACAGAGCATCCGATAATCTCACCAAAGGCTGCAAAAGTGCGACGAACCCAATCCTCCGAAGTCGCAAAGGGTAAATTTCGAATGTAAATTTCATTCGGAATTACCTGTGCAGGATCGCAATCCTTGAGAGTTATAAAGGCCTGCTTCTTCCTCTTCGAAAGATTCATCCTTTGCGTTGCAACTAGATCGGAAGAAAACCCATCTGTTAAATCTCCCCACCAGCAAGCCCGACAACATTTCCCTGTTTCTCGATCGCAACTCCACTCTGGTCACGACCCTGAACAGAGCTCGACCGCACTGGTTCCACTTTCTTTTTTCCAACCTGACTGGCGTGACCTTCTTATCCTGTACTTTCGCCTTAGTCGGTATGGGAGCATGAACTTTTTTGGCTGAAAACTGCGCTCCTTGCCTTTTTCCTGACACCACATTACCAACAGGATAAACAATGCCGCAGTAGGTAGCATAGCTCAAGATCTGTACATAAAAAAATAGAGAACGAGAGAGGTTTGGTCACCGGGACGATGAACTCGCTTGAACGCCTTTCTCTCTCATTTTGGACTGTCAACCACCGAAATCTCTAGACTCTGATGATTATCACACCACAAGCAGCAAAATCTTGCCTCGATCCCGAACCGCTCGCAATACCAGATGGCTACACCGGAAACAAGCCTGAAATGGCTTAGAAGCCGCTGCAATCACGGACTGAATACGATCCCACATAACTGCTTCAAACCTCTTCAGCCCTCACAGATTGAAAACGGTGGCATAGAGTTTCGGCTTCGACCTATGTCTCCGAGAACGAACAGGATGAACCAGAACAAGCCAGAGTCAAAGATAGAGAGAAGTCAGACTCAGGCGACCAGAGACGTGAAAACTCTGAGGTGCGGCGGAAACTCTAAGGCGCGGCAGTGCTTCACCGACCTGCTCAATCCCACCTCCTTCCTCCCCACACCCGGCCACCATGAAGCGCGACTCGCACGCCGCCTAAGGATGGCAACGATAGTTGCAGGTTTCAGAAAACCTAAAATGTGTGCGTGGGGTGCGTTATCGAGTTTCTGGTTTATTAGAAAGTATATTTTACTAGAAGAAATGTTGGATTTTGTGCCCTAAGACAATTCACATTTGCATATTATAAAGTCTTTGAGATTAATAAAAGTTGGAAAATGTTTAATTATCATTAAGTTGTAATGTTAACTATTTGAATACACCACTCTTTCTAAGACATCGGGGAGCCATTTCCAGAAAGTAGATTTCTTATAGATAAAGGAATGTGTATATTCATTCATCCTTACACCGATAGTAGAAGATATTGTGATGAATGATTGGATGATCATGTTTTAATGACCATCTATATGGAGATGTAAGTCAACGTCACGGATGTCGAAATAGTTATGACATTTAATGACCCGCTTCTGAGAATTCTCTATAGAATATGAACCCTTCTAATTTCGGATGCCAAATCTATGGGTTTATGAATTAGAAATTCTCCCTCAGATGAATATTGTATGGAAAATTGTTTGAGTTACCATGTTCTACGCTCGAATCATGAGATTTCAGGTGTTCCGGTCAACAATGGTTCTACCGTCAAGGAGGGTGGCTTTGTTTGTGAGGATGGTGTTCTGATCAATGGCGGATTAAAGGTTGTAGCGAGTTGCTCCGATGAGGTCCATGGTCCATTCAATCGTGGTTCGGTAAGGAAACATATTGGTGATAAGGCAGCTTCTATTGTATCCAGTACCATGAATGGTCGTCGATCAAGAGTAAGGACGTTGAAAGTGGTTGAGGATGAGATATTCATCCGTTACTTGTTGTTTGAAACCAAGGATACCTGGGTCCGAAATGTTTTTGGCTATCTTAATGAAATTGTATCCTTCTCTATTCCACTCCGACCAAACTGCAAAGGTTTTAAAATTTGAGAGATTCTTATCACCAGAAGCAGCGGTTAAGGCCACAAGCAGCCTGAATGGCTTTAAAGTCAATGGTTATATATTGTTCATTTCTCTTTCTTGGCGTCAAATAGTTGGGTTGATGAGCCAAAATCTCAAGTCAATGAGAGTATTAATATGGTAAAACAGAGCTTCATTGAGTTTGGTGTAGTAGGATCGGCTAGGGGTTCAGGACCACCTTTAGCCGGTCCTACTAGAAGAGTTGTCGGCAACGTAAGGGATATCGTTGCAACAATGACCATAAAGTGAGGCTTACGCACCCTCTTCGGTTTGACGATACCTTATACCATAGGCTAAAATAGAGTACGTCCCAGAGAGAACACAACCACAACTGAATCAATATTGAAAGAAAGGGAGGTGGGTCACAAAGGAGAGGACTTTGAGGAGGAAGACAACTTCGTAGCGGTCTATTTCTTCACCTTACAACAAGGTTGCGTAGGCTTGATAGATACCACGAAGGGGCTTGGAGGCATGGTGATGACAAACGAGTGTGCCCATTGGTGCAGACGGCGGTGGTGATTGAGTGATCTTGGCATACACGGGGAAGAGTGCAAACAACGTCCTTGAGAGTACGAGTTAGGGCTAGAGAAAAGAAACCATTGGAGTACTACACATGGCAGGAGAATTTTATTTTTTTTAGCATATAATAATTTTTATTGACTAGAAATTACGCAATTAGAAAGAAAAAGTCCGAAATAAAACGCAACATGAAGGAACAAAGTATAAGAGTGAGACTTGAATCTTGACCCGTATGTCCCAGACGCTAATTTTATAACAAGATAATGGGGAAAAGGACCATCGGGCTTGCACCAGCGTTGGCAGGGCGAGGTGCGCATCCTCATACACGCCTCGATGCTCGATCTCCTATCATTGTCTCGAGCGAGCCTAAACTATAATCCTCTCTTGGGAGATCCCTTGGTAAGACGATGTCCTATATGGGGAAAGGTCCCCACATCCCTTGTCACGTATAGTTGCTTGGAGCACGCGAGAAGTTCCTCCTGGTTATGTAGGAGATCTTGTGTTGCACCAGATTCACTTGGTCATGTGGTATTCGCGGTTCGAGGAGATGGTACTAAGTAGTGGCACGCGTGCTTCCAGCATCGCGGATGTGTTGGTGTGGTAGGAAAAAGATCTTGGGTTGTGATACCGGTTCTCCGACCCATGGGGATGGAAAACCACAATTTGGTTGTCCAAAGAAGTAGCCAGGAGGCCCTCAACATTCCTTCCGTGTTAGGAGCAACAAGTAATAGTTTGGATGTCCTACGTCGAATGTTCCTAACTTGGACTAGGAGAGAGGTGTCTTTGATCCCATATCGTCCCTCCGGTGAAAGCATCTTAGTGGGGGCCTTGGATGGGTATCCTAGGTTGGCCAGGCGGTTGACCGTGTACGGGGGATAGGTTGAGCTTCCTAGTGATGGGACCATACCGAGAGCCAGAAGTGATTCTCCGGTGCTTCCTCCCCGTTAGAAGGGGTCAGGCTGACACGACTCGGGTGAGATGACAATGGGTATCGTGGATACTCGTTCAACCACACCCAACAATGGTATGATGGGTGCAATCATGGACGGCTCCGACGGAGTCGAGGGAGGAGGAAAAGCCATGAGCGATGTCGATCGTGAGTCGGGCGAGGAAAGAGGTGGGCGGTGTCTCTTCTTTCTTGGCCAGATTGACTTTATAAACGCTCGAGATAGAGTCGGCGACATGATACGTGTGGAGTAGGGTAACACGTGGGTGGGAAGCGGCGCATTAGTGCTAGTAATGGCTGGAAGATTATCGAGACTTGGCAGGACAGACAAAGCACGAGGGTGGCAGTGATCAGGTCAGTCAGTAGTGCCTATGATGGCCAACAATTGGATTCACGAGGGGACTGACGCAGAAGTTGGGGCGACGAAACGACAGAAGGTGGAAAAATAGAGAGGATGCGCTATAGCCAGAGGCACGAGTTGTATGAAATATTTTTTTTAACTTTTATTTATTTCATCTTGAGTTTCAACAAAAAAAACCTATGAAATATTTTTCATGTTTTTGGTTAAATAATTTCGTTTTATATAATGTTTTAATTGCCACTATTCATTGTATTCAACAAACAAACATTTAGACAATCTTTATACTATGAATAATCTTTCTTTTCCTGTTTCGCTCCCCCATTTAAAGGAACATTCGTCTTGAGAAATATTTGAAAATAGGATGTCATTATAAATGCCATAAACCAATATGAGAAAATGAATGAAACCGTGATAGATAGCAACTTCTTTGTTACTATTTATTGTTTTGAAAACAAACTATTTTATAGTATTTGATAGTTGGGTACATGTTTACATTATGTATGGCAAGTAGGGTTGGTGGCACAAACATGAACAATAATGATATTTTATATAGGATAATTGTTAGTGTACTATGGTTGTATTATTTTCAAGAAATTTACAATGACATGTCATACATGTTCAGTAATTATTATCCACGTCTTTATATATATAATATATATTTGTATTTAAAAGAAAAACTCAAAAAAAAAAAAACCAGAGCTTGTATATATATAAGAGAAACGTGCAAGAAGCTAGATGAAAAGAGGGGAATTGAAATGGCCCATCTGGAAACCCTTCTCCGAGAAATGCGGCTACTTGCCGCTTCTTTTCATCCCTATCTCTTCTTTATGTATAAATGCCATTTCCTTTTAAAAAAAAAAAAAGAATAAAAACTTCAATATTAAAAGACTTTAGTTCATCTATATATTAATCCAAGTCCTAACCTTCACAGTGTTTTGTTTATTAATCTAGCTCTCTCTCTCTCATTCTTGCGTATAGAAAACACAAGAATTATATAGCTACCGCTGTTCTTGTTTTGTATGAGAAGTCAGCGTGTCCCCAAACCCCAACCCCTAATTACCATTCTTCTTCTTCTTCGATCTCTGAAGACACCATATCTTCCAGACCAAAACTCAATTCTCCGCTTGTGACTGTGCATGTCCTTTACGTCTGGTCTTTCTTACATCAACCTCAGTGATATCTACCTTAAATGTCTCATGTTGATGTAGTAATTACAAGTAAGTAGCGAAGCTATAGGTAGCTTTAGTTATGTGCTGCTGCAGCAATCTTTTCATCAAATTTGAAGAAGCCGACGTGTATGGACAACTTCCAAGGCGATTTAACCGACATAGTCCGTGCCAGCGCCGGAGCCGGCGGGACCTCCGGGGAGCCCGAGTGGCAATTCCCGGCCGATCAGCCGATGAATAACATGGACATGTTCCAACAACAACAACCCATCATGAATCCTCCCCTCCACGGCTTCGGCAACCCTTTCTCCAACATGCGAGATCCGCTCCTCCACCACCTGCAGCCTCCTAATTCCACCGCCTCTTCTTCTTCGGCCTTCTTCATCCCCACTACTAAACAAATTCTTCCTCCTCCCGCCGCCGCCGGAGCTCTTCTTCAGGACAGCCCTACTCGTTTTCTTGGCATTCTCGGCCCCAAGATTTTCGATGACGATCACAAGAAGCCGCCCTGCACCAACAGATTCTCCCAGATGCTTCAGATCTCCACGGCCGGTGGTGGTGGTGGTGCCGCGGCCTCGCCGTGCGGATCTCCGGTGGTGGGCGGCGGCGCGTCTCCCAAGACTGGCGACATGATTAATGCTAACAGCTCGAACTCATCAGGACAGATCTCGTCCCCACGGAATCCGGGTATCAAGCGAAGGTAAGAGCCATTTTAATACTAATATAATTATATATTCGCCTTTGCATCGAGAATTGGTAACATGAGTTAATGATCCATACATAAAAAAATATCTCAGTTTAACCCGAATTTAATGTTGTACATGTTCTGTGTCAAGAATTGATTACAAAATATTTATTTGAAGAAAAAATAGAACTAGTGGTGTAGATATTAATGAGGATGATCTGATGAGAAATAATAGGGTTTATGAGGATATAATTATTTTCCAGAAACATAGTACAGCTCTATATGATGGGTATCAGTCAAACATAGTAACAATTAATGTACACATACTTAGCTTTCATTAAAATTATCTGAATTGCTACTCTCCAAACCCACCACCTGAAAAAGATGCAACTGTAGATGTTTCTCATGCCATATCACTTTCAGTAACATAGGTAAGGGCCGGCCTATTCCAGTGCAATATGTATGGAAACAGTAATGCATCTCAATCCAATATTTAATGTTTTATTTTTGTATGTAAAAAAATAATGAGGAGGGGTTACTGATTGATTTGGTGAATAAAATGTGTCCAGAAAGAGCCAGGCAAAGAAGGTGGTGTGCATACCGGCACCAGCTTCTGCCAACAGCAGGCCCACTGGCGAGGTTGTTCCTTCTGATCTCTGGGCTTGGCGCAAGTACGGTCAGAAACCCATCAAAGGTTCTCCTTATCCCAGGTCATTACCTATACCTAGTACCTGGTCTGACAGTTTTAAATTTCGGGTAGTCGGTTTATCTGCGTGATCAATACTTTAAGGTAGGTTTTTACATTTGCACTTATTTTGTTTTATGTACAGAGGATATTACAGGTGCAGCAGCTCGAAAGGTTGCTCCGCTAGAAAACAAGTGGAACGGAGCAGGACGGACCCTAACATGCTAGTGATCACATACACTTCAGAGCACAACCATCCATGGCCAACTCAGAGGAATGCTCTGGCCGGATCAACAAGGTCTCAGCCGTCCAAGAACAATGCCAAGCCTTTCAAAATGGGGACGACAAAGGAGGAGGAGCACAAGGATCAAGCTGAGAACAACACCGGGAGCTCCTCCACCGTTGCACCGGTGAAGGAGGAAATGCAGGACATGGAGAAGCAGCTCGAGGACAAACGTTTCAGCGACGGGTTTTCTTACAGGCCAGCAATGCCGGACTCGACGATGTTGTCTGAGCAAGACAGCTTCTTTGCGGATTTGGATGAGATAGAGGCCGACCCTCTGCACCTGCTCTTCACGCAGGGCTTCAGTGGTGAAGACGACGATCAAGGCGGTGAGAGGAAAGATCAAAGCAAAGCCGGTGTGGATGATGATGACCAGTTCAGCCTCTTTGACTGGTCGTCGGAGGACAATAACAAGGGTTTATAGCAAGACCTTCAGAATTCATCTCATATATATTATTTCTAAAGGAAACAAAATATATATAGGGTTCATCGTGTTGTTACTCATTTGGATTTTTTGTGATATAATTTTCATTCGAGGTCTTGTTATAAACCTTTGTGGTTGTGCCGAGGTAAGAGAGAGTGAATTTGCTAGCTAGTTATTGTCTCTTTTTATATATGAATTTTGGTACTATTACGTTACAATCTAAATTTAACTTGCTTATAAATTTTAAACTTAAGTGAAGGTTCAATATAGTTCAGTGAAAATATTACCAGGTCCTCTTGAGTCACATCCGACATTCGTCTATTCTGAAATATTATTTTGTCTATTTTGATTTTGAAGTATCAAATATTTATCTTATAAATGATATTATTCGTTTACTTCAACTTGCATTGCATCGCTTGTCTGTTAACTCGTCTGTTTCAAGTTTCATATTGATTGTGCAAAAATCAACTCCAACGTTGTACAAATAAAAAAATTAAGTACAACGTTAAACTTATATAAATAAAAAGTTCATAAAAATAGGAAATTACTCTTTTTCGTACTGTCGTGATATATATTTGATCATATTGCTTTGGAGTTTGGAGCTACGGTGGTCAACTGATCTTGGACTTGCTAATTATCTATAGATAGCTCATGAAAACAACATGGGGACCCACGGAAAATTTTCATTCTCGATGTGTATGCACAATAGTCATCATCCTCGACTCGCTGATTGTTTTCATATGCATGTCGATCATCGTCAATTTTCATGTTGCGCAAAATAATACATGCATACATGATATCGTTAAGCGATGGATTATGCCAAAATCGACTTGGTAAGAATGTAACAACGAGCCTTACAAGACGTCTGTAAAATATTATGACTACTGGAGTCGGTTGCATCAAAAAGGACATTTCATATCGATGTGTCTTGAGAAGTGACCCCTTCCAGTAAGACCGTCGACTCCTCATGACCATCATAGTTCTGCCCACCAATCAATTTTTATTGTTAATGTATACGACCTCATAATATAACAGAACATACAATATCCAAATTTGATTTCAACGTCAAAATTTCAACGGGCTGAAAATATATATACTCAATCTTGAATTATATGATAAACATTGGCCTTATTATGCAATTATATGATAAAAAAAATTAGTCCTATTAAGCAAATCTTATGATAAAAAAATTAATATTCACGAGCTAATTACCACGTGAGTCTTGGAATAATCGGTTTAATCTCGACTCGTTTATAAAACTATTTTAATCTTGGATTTGAATTCGATTTTAACGACCTTGAATATTCTACGAACATAACTCTCAACCCACCTTAACTATAAGTAAAACCTTACAATTATTATAAAGTAATGATAATAAAAATCTAAAAAGACTGAAAATTCGAGGGGCAACGTGAGGGTCATTTCTTGTAACGAAGGTCGAGCACTTTTTGAACATGCATTCGACGATCATTTACATGGACGATTTCAACGGTTCTTGTCTAATCAATCACTGATTCTACACATTCAACGGGTGATTCAACGACCAAAGCACCTCGATTGCACATACTGTAAAACGCTAGTGTCAACAGCAGAGGAGGTCGATTTGGAAGGGAGAGAAAGAGGTGGGGGCAGGAGCATTATGAGTCCCACATTTCCTCTAGGAATATTGAAGGATGGGACACAAAGCTGAGGCACACAAGGGTTCAACAGTTGGAGCAAGTACATGGATCAATGGGAGAGTGTGAGTGATCATCATGTGTTTTGTGTATTGAATTGATGCATGCATGATGCCTAATCTTTCACTCCTATCACTCTCATCACCTTCATTTCTTTCATTCCAACGAGTCTCACAGAAAGTATTGTGGAGGTAAAAGAAAATGACAAAATAGAAATTATATTACAAAAAAGTTGGATCGACCTTTCTTATCATCGATCTCAGTCTGATCACGTATCTCTCTTGGGATGTGCGATACATTACAAGCTTTGGTACCTTACCTTTCTCTTTTGTCTCTATTTTATTATCCATCTATAAATTATATACTTCAATAATTCCTAGCTTTGTGTGATAAACGTTAATCAAAATCAGATTATATTTTCCCTTAATTATGAAAGATTATCAGAACACGTATATATGGTTAGAAATGACGTTAATTTATACTTTATGTTGAATAGTATACATTTCTCAAATCATAAATAATGGAACCTGGATGACGTGAACCTACTCCAACCTTAGCTTCCATTACTGTTTCGTCTCTCTCGCCATTGGCGACGCCATGGTTGACGTCGGTGGTGACTCCCTCTTCTTCCCCTGCTTCTCTTCTATGTTTCCCTCTTTTTATTTACTCCCATGTCGACTTTGAGCTTTTCCTTTTCTCGTCTCTGGATCGCTGGCTTTTCTGTTTCCCATTTCGGGGTTCTTGTTCTGGAGTTCAGTGAAAGCTTGATTTATCTCCACAAATATGGACTTGCACAGACCCCACAAGCTTCTGTTCGTGGCTCAGTGGTGGTTTCAGATTTAAAGCTTTCGTGGTTTTGTCGGGCACAGATGCGGCTCCTCCAATCTCACATATTCCTCATGCCCGTCCTCCCTTGCAGTGCCTCTGCTCTCCTCCTCTTGGTCTTATTCCAACACCCAAATGTGTGGTCGTGGCTTCGGTTCTGGTTTTCGTGGTGACGTAAAGAGCGTGCTGGGAAGTGGACACACTCTCTCTCCCGGTAATGAAGATCTGGTGGCCTCGGTGGTGGTTCGTCTCTGGTCGTTTTAGGAGACTTAGTGGTGGTTCGGTGTTGACCTTCTACCGTCGGGTTTGGTTACTGATCAGACTCATCTCAGGCTTCTATTGTGGTGGTCGGGGTGAGGATTAACTCGGGGTTACCGTTCTGGTGCGGTGGCGGTCTGAATCATATTCGTCATGTTATATCTTGGTGGATTCATAGTTGTTTTTGGGACTACGCTCGTGGTCCAGATGGGTAAGGTCGTCTATGCACGATCAATCTTACTGTCTTGTGGCTACACATGTCATTCTTGTGAATTTTAGACGTCTTAAACTTCACTGTTTCCTTTCCTATGTGTTGGTTTGGCGCTCATCGGTCATGGGTGTTGACCTACAACGAGTTGTTATATAGGTCTTTAGGCCTTGTTTAAAGTCGAGAGGTTTTTAACTCTTAGGGTATTTGGGTTTCAGTGGTGTCACGCCCCAAATCCGGTTTTGGCCGGACTCGAGACGTGACTTGAAGATAAAACGAAATATAATAATAAAAACGTCTCAAATCCAAAAATCAATCCTCCAAATTTAGTTTCCATCAAAATATCTCAGTGAAAGCTCCAAAATAAATTCTTAAAACATAAAGTTCATAATTCAAAATGGGACCATGGTCGTCTCTAAACATAAAAGCACCCGGATCCACCGAAGCTCCCGAGCCTCGAGTCCGCTACTCATCAAGCCAGCCTGTACAAACAATAAACAACAATAGGGGTAAGCTTGCGCTCAGTAGGGAAAATCATAAACAACTCGGTCTCTGGTTTAGTAATAAAGAGCCTTAGCTCGAAGACATGATAAGCAATTAACACCATAGTTCATTAAAACGTAACTGAATAGATAAAGTTAAAACATCATTAAATCCTTAAGAATAACGGTGACTTTTAATAGAATAAGTGAAAGCGCTGTAAACATTTGATAACTACTAAGATGGGAGCAAGTAAATATCACACCAACAACTCAAATCCTCGATACTCCGATCCACGAATAGGTTCTTGTGTCATATCGGATCCCATACTCCGATCCACAAGGGTACTCGTATTATATCATATTTTCCCTCGGTCCAGAGGAGGCACATACATCGGCTACCGGTAACAATCCCTGAGGGACGCTTATCGTCGGGATTCTCGAAAATGCCCCCAAAGGACCATATGTCATAGGGAACCAAGGTAATACTCCCGCAGGATGCATACACTTGGGTGAATCAACAAGTAACCAAACCCCGCAGGGACCAATAATACCCACACCGGAATCCTCCACGGTGTAGGTTCAACAACCAATGCCCCGCAGGGTAAACCATTCTCCGCACCGGAATCCTCCATGGTGTATATCCAATAACCAATGCCCCGCAGGGTCCAACAATACTCCACACCGGAATCCTCCACAGTGTATATCCAACAACCAATGCCCCGCAGGGTAAACCATTCCCCACATCGGAATCCTCAACGGTGTGGGTACCATACCAGATCACCAATAATCATCCCTGTAAACCATCCCCACACCGGAATCCTCAACGGTGTGGGTACCCTAACCAATATCCCGTAGGATCTATCAAACAATGCCCCGCAGGGTCCACAATCAATATCCCGCAGGATCTATCAACAATGCAAACCGCACTCAAGAGACTAACAGGTCAACACATTGCACAATCACACTTACCATCATACTTACCAACCACGTTCCATTGGTCCATCGATCACCTGATCGTACCCCTTTGGCACAACCAGTCATACTCGATCATCCATTCAATCATTCAAGCATTCGTTCTATCAATCAAGCATGCAATCAATCATACAATCGTTTAAGCACCCATTCTATCAATCAAGCATGCAATTTATCTAGTTTCGTTAGACCCTTAATTTATCTTAAACTAAGCAAACAATGCATGTGAGGCAAAAACAACTAATCCGAGGGCTCATCACGGCCTCTCTACCAGTAAAGCAAATTTCCCAAGTACTGAAAGCGAGTTAACTAGTTGTTCAGATCCTAAGCATGCATACTAGACACGTCCGGTTATTTGTAATTGAAAGACGATTATTCTAGTTATTCGCATCCTATATGCAATTCTAGTACCTTTCCGATTTTATTAACCTAATAGGCATACTAGTATTGAAATACTCGAGGAGTTAGAACTTTCCCTACCTTGTGGTCTTCCTCTAATAATACTCCTAGTTGCTGACGACCGGGCCAACTCCGTCTTCTCGGGCGAAGTCCAAGTTCTCGAGCGGAGTTCCCGTCTGGGTTTAACAGATAAAATATCCAGTTTGTCCCGGTATGATCCAAGGTCCTCTGATTTTCAACAGGTGAGTCCTTGAATTTAACTGGTTTAAGTACCTTGATTTATCTGATTTTAAAACCTTTTTATTTAATTAATTTATTAATTAAATTTCTCTGAACCGGAGCCGACCCGGGTCCGACCCGGATCCGAATCCTGACCCATTGCCGAGCCTGGCCTGGCCCGAGATGCGTGCTGGGCCCAAGGCCCGTCTTCTGTTGTTGTCTGGCCTAAGACCCAACACAGTCTGGTGGCCCACCCAAGCCTGAGAGGAGGGCTAGGGTTTGCCTGAATCGTGCTGGTGGCGGCGACGGCGGCAAGAATCTCGAAGGAGGGCGGTGGTGGTGTCATGACTATGAGAGAGAAGGGAGGGTGAGCTTCTCCGCCCAGATCTGACGCTGCGCGAGTTCACCTGCGCGGTTCGAAGATCATGGAGCTCGGTGGCTCCGTCCGTTCCTTCTCCGGCAGAACTCGGTCAATACGGCTCGTTCTCGCTCGATTTCCAGGGGAAAAGTGACGGGGGAGGTGAGAAAGGTTGGGAAGAAGGCTCGCCGTTGCCGGTCGTGCCTGAATCTGGCACGGCGGAGGTTGAACCAGAAAGGGGCGGTGGCTATTGCTTTGCAACGACGAGGAAGACGAAAGGGGTCCTGGGTTTTGGGGTTCCTGTCATGGGTGGAGAAGGAAGACGGAGAAGAAGGAGTAGAAGGAAGAAGAAGAAGCGGTGTTGGTCGGAGATGAAGGCGGCAGCGCCAGATCTGAGACTACTCGCGAGAGAGAATGGAGCTCGAAGAAGGAGTCATCTCGGGACTCGTGCCAGAGGAATGATAACGCGAATGTCACGTCTAGGGTTAGGACTGAAGGATCCTGGGCCTCGCGCGCATGGGCTTGGCTCACTCTATGATTGGGCCCAAGCTGGCCCAATCTCCAACCCAGTCCAAAATTGATCCTTTTTTTTATTTTTCTTCTCACAATTTACTTGTTGCAAAAACTCACCCCCAATGTTTCGATTTTTCAAATAATACCCTACAGAATTAAGTGGGGTTTTACAGGTGGTCTTGGCCGCCGTCTATCTCTGTTGTTTTGCGATGTTGATCGTCGGTGTGTCGGTGCCTATCATACTCTCTAAGTAGGTGCCTCTGATGAGATGAGGTGTAGTCTACAAGTACTGATAATTTTTGGGGAGTTGTAGTAGCTAGCATGGTGGGTGTTGCTATTTTGTTTGGATTATTTAAGCTTCATGGTGGTTATATCAAGGTTTTAGACCGGTTTCTTATTATTAACCTCTTGTTGGGTTCAGTTTGTTTGTATCTATGTGCTTCAAGATGGTAAATCGGGTTTTTAGAGTAACTTGTTATGCACCCTTGCTGGGTTTCGGTTGCTTAATGTTTGTAATATCTGATACTTAGACCATTTGTCTGGTTTCCTCCCTTTGTCGAGATTGTTTTTGGTTCGAGCTGCTAAGATTGCAAGCTCTTTGTTATACGGCCTTTGGCCTTGTGTATGTTTGGTTTGAGGATTTTCCATTATTCAATCTTTTAAAGACTTGGGCCTTATAAAAATAATTTGTTAATAAAAAAATAGATAATACTATTTCTTTTTATTTAGGAGAGGTATGAATATTGTTTGATCAACAATTATTTTATTGATCCAAATATTAAAGGAATTACAAGGTCGCAGGTGGTCTAACACAATAGAGGATCGACTTGTATCAAAACGGAACAATAAAAAAATACTTGCACAACAAGTTAAGAACTAAAGCACAAAAATAACACAAAACAACGTAAAAAAACAATTAACCAGACTTCTTTGCCAATCTGAAAATGAAAGTTCGATCTGTTGTTGCCTAGAAGAAGAAAATGGCGAGAAAGAGAGTTGTTGTAACTTCAAAAATACAAGCTCGACCGATTCCAAGTTACCATTGAATACTCCATTGTTTCTCCTTAACAATAAGAACCAAAAACCCTGATAGCCAACCTGCACCCAATTTCGCCACCATCTGTCAGGCCCCAAACTCACCCAGACATTTAACAAATCTGATGCAATGTTTGGATGAACGACCAAAAATCCCCAACAGGAGTAAATTCTCGACCACAACAACCATGCAATTTACAATGAAACAAAATATTATATGCATCCTCAAAAGTTTCTTTGTAAGAGAAACAAAGCATATCAGTTATTCGAGAACCACCTCTCTCTAGAAATACCTTAGATGGGAACACATTATGAACAATTAACCTAACCAAGATTCTGTACTTTGGTGGGTGCTCTTTAACCCATAAGATTCTTGCGTAAGGAGTGGGAAAAGGAGACACCGGAGCAAAAATCTTGAAGGCTGCAGGTGAAAAAAAACGTTGAGCCTTTATCTAAACAAGATTGTTTAGTTATCCCTGCCTGAGCCGTGAAGGGCTAAGTGATTCCATCAACAATAATCCATGTTCACCCTCTCGAACGAAACAATCCCTATGAAACCCAACTGACCATGTCTCATTAGTTGGCGGAGTAATCAAATATAAACGGGGGAAACGATATCACATAGCGACCCCTGAGTCCAAATATCCTCCCAAAACAAGACTTTATGTTCGTCCCCCCACACTCTAGTGCAAGTTGTTGGCCAAACAAACCTGCAAAATTCAAATATGATGAAAGATTCATAATATGGGAAAAGATAGGTGTGGATCTTGGTTTGTCACAAGAGAGTAAGTCCCAGGAATTCATATCCCAACTATATTTTTCACAAATAACATGTTTCCAAAGTTACTTGTCCTCCACAACAAAGCGCCAAAAAACATTTTACAAGCAGGATTTCATTTACTTTAGTCAAACGACATATCCCAATACCTCCCTCTTTCTTGGTAAGACACATTGTATTCAATTCACTTTGTTCTAAACCCGACGAGCTACATAACCTTTCCATAACAATCGGCGTTACCAGGACTACAACTCAAAGATCACACTTTTCTGAGCCTGGAACAGAGTCATATAAATATTGGGAGAGAAGATAAGGTTGACTTTATAAGGACCAACCTAAATGACATATTGAGCTGCTTCGATCTACACAATGCCAATAAACTTTTGAATTTTTGTACCACCGCCTTCCAGGTTGAAACTTTCCTTGGATTGGCCCCCAAGTCGAAACCCAAGTAACGAAATGGTAAATCAAACACTGAACATTCGAAGACGCTTTCCATATGATACTCTCATTAAAGATAACAACTATAGATTTGGTGAAGTTGATCTTCAGGCCGGAGATATATTGAAAATCTTGTAGTGTGTGTTCAGAGAGCTGAAGATTACTTTCCCTCCCAGAGATGAATAGTAGTGTATTGTCTATAAATTGCAGATGAGAGGCCAAGAAAGCTAATATGCCTATCGCACTCCTCCAAAGTCACCAACCTGAAGCCCTTCTTCTATATGTTGATGAAATCATTTAGTAGCCAACAAAAAGAGAAACGGGGAAAGGGGGTAGCCTTGTCTCAAACCATTAGAAAACTGAAAATCCGAGATTGATGTTCCATTAGCAAGAATTGATAAAGACGCCTGTAAACATTTTTAAATCAAAATATCTAGCGAGAGCCGAACCCTATTTCAACCATTACTTCATCTATATAATCCCATCCGATCTTATTATAAGCCTTTTCAAAATCCAATTGTAGGAGAAGTAGTTCATCACCTGATACTTTAACCATTTGGATCACTTCAGAAGCGATTAATACTCTGTCTAATAACTATTGCCTAGCCACAAAACCACTATGCACATCACTAATGAGATCAGGAAGCAGCCTCTTCAATCTGTTGGCTAAAGTCTTTACTAAAATCTTGTATGAGCAGAAATTAAACTTATAGGACAAAGATCGTTAAACATATCTAGGTTAGAGACCTTAGGAATTAAAGTAAGAAAAGTGGCATTTAGTCCTTTCCTTATAATTCTTAAAGCATAAAAATCAAACATGTAAAGATACACATCTTGTCTGATTATTTCCCAACATTCTTGAGAATGGTAATGTAAACTCATATGGCCTTGGGGATTTATCACCTTCACAATATGAAACTACTTGACGTATCTTAATTATGGGGAAAGGTACTTCAAACATAATTGTTTATGTTGCAGATTAGTGTCTAAAGGGAAGAGGTGGCAAACCCAAGCCCGACTTCGCCAGTTTGGTAAATCTAGAACGAAAATGTATCGCTGCAAAAGCCTTAATTTGAGTTGGATCAGAGGTTATCACCTCATCGTCTTTAATCACTGTAATTTGGTTTTTCGCGGCTCTAAAACTCGACACATGATGGAAGTACTTTAAGCAAACATGTCACGCCCCGATTTCAGTAAACCGAACTCAGGACGTGAACTTTTAAAACAATAAAAAATTTTGAAACCTTTTACATTAAATCACTTTAAGATCACCGTTTGTTCAACAAAATAATATTTACAACTTAAACAATGTCCCAACAAATGGACAAAAGTATGGTATCCGTCGCTAGACTCAAATAAACCCAGAAAATCCCGCTCCTAGCTCTTCAAGTTTCAGAAGTTCACCTAGTCCAACCTGCGACCGGTACCTGTAGGAAAAGCAGCTAGGGGTGAGCGTTCGCTCACCACCACGGATAACAGACTGACTACGACATAATTAGCAGACAATGCCGGTAACACCAACAACAAACTCAACACCGGGGAACACTATCCCCAACCCAAGTACTCTGACTGAACGCACGCCCAATGTTACCTTCTTTGACCAACTCAACACTCTGACACGTAAAGTAGACCCGACACAACGATCACGACCTCTTCCAAGGACTCAAAAGACCACCACGCAACACCCAAGATCACAAAGGATCGCACACCAAACAAGATCACAAAGGATCGCATACCAGCTGCTCAGTAACCTCCCTCAATCACGCGAACACGGATCAGGCTAGCCAAGGAATGCTCAGAACCTGCCGAGACTCGAACACGGATCAGGCCAGCCAAAGAATGCTCGTAACCTGCCGAGACCCGGTCACGGATCAGGCTAGCCAAAGAATGCTCATAACCTTTCGGGATCCGGACACGGAACAGGCTAGCCAAAGAATGCTCATAACCTGTCGAGAGTCGAGTTTGGTCAGCCCAGCCAAAGAATGCTCGTAACCTGCCAAAATCCACACCACTCCCCGACACACAGTCGGGTTACTAACCCCGGGCAAACACAATCACAATCACACGCAAAGTTCAACAAGCAGCAACAACGCAGGTTCTACACTCCACAGGCACTCATGGCCACCCAAGACACCAACAGTAAAACACGCACTCAACAAACCACGGGCACTCACGGCCTCCCAAGACACACCAACCATAACTCACGGGCTCAACAACCCCACGACACTCACGACCACCCAAGACACACCAACGGTAACTCACGGGCTCAACAACCCCACGGGCACTCACGGCCTCCCAAGACACACCAACCATAACTCACGGGCTCAACAACCCCACGGGCACTCATGGCCTCCCAAGACTCCAACAGTAAAGACACGGGTTCAACAACCCTACGGGCACTCATGGCCACCCAAAACACCAAAGGTAAAGACACTGGTTCGACAACCCTACGGGCACTCATGGCCACCCAAAACACCAACAGTAAAGTACGGGCTCTCATGGCCACCCAAAACACAAATAATAACACGGGCTCTCATGGCCACCCAAGACTCAACAATAATAGCACGGGCTCTCAAGGCCACCTAAGACACCAAATAAACAATCAACCTCCGGCATAACTAATGCCTCCAACAGTCCTAATATCAACAATTTCTCAATCAACCTCCGGGCATGGTCATATGCCTCCAGTACTCCTAATATCGATAAGCTCACAATCAACCTCCGGGCATGGTCATATGCCTCCAGTAATTCTAGTATCACTAAGTTCACTGCTCCTACGACACTACTAAATGTCACATGCTTTGCTAATAATTGCTACATTCCCGTATCATGCCTTTCTAATATTCGATAACCTAATTAACCCACGACACCCCGGTGTCACATGTAATTCTACAGTTAACTTTCACTAGTCAGGGCCGAGATCCGGCTACTTTTCCCTACCTCGTGCGTGTTCTCCCAAAAGCCAACCAACGAGCTCCGGTGATGATCTCAGTCACTCACCCAGCTTCCCCTTGCCTCGGTCTGTGGTACGATCTAAAAGAACACAATTTAAAGGCACTTAACAACTCGCTGGAATAAATTGAAAATCATTAAACTTGATGCCCAAACTTAACCCCGACAATGTCGATCACTCCCAAACTCCCCAAATACTCGACATTGTCGATAAGGGACCCGTAAAGGCCCGACTCGCCCGACATGGCGAATCTGCCCGGGTTTTGTAAATGCCCTTCCGGGGCTCCAAAAATTCTCGTTTTCGTTTCTACGGTTTTAGAATAATTCAAGGGTCCCAATGTACTTGACAGAATCTAATTCCGACTTCCGAGTCAATTAATTAACGTTAAAGTTTCTAAAACCCGTTAATTATAACTTTTCTAATTTAATTCCAAATTTTGATTCGGTTGTGGATAAATGGTCCGGGGAACGTTCTAAACCACCCGAACACTAAACCCGAGCACCTGAGCACGTGGGCCCCACCCGGCCCCACTTGGCCGTGGGCCCTAGGGTTTAAATTGGGGCCTGGCCACCATGGTGGTGGCTGGTCCCAGCTCCGGCCAGCCACCCCATGGCCGGCCGGCCACCACCCACAGTGGCCGGAGCTCCTCCCGAGCTCCCGGTCACCGGAAAACGCCAAATTTCACCTCAAATCGTCTCCAAAACGTCTCTAACAATTCCCCAACATCAAAACAACCTTAAACTAATAGTTTTACACAAAACCTAACTTTCAAAATTTATCAAAACGAGAATCGGTTCGGTACTAACCGTAGAGCACGACGAGGGGAGTTCGATTTCTCCTCGCCTCGAGACGATCCAATGGATGGATGACGTGAATAGTGGCTTCACAACCCCAACTCCCTCTCTTCTTCTTCTCCTTCTCTCCCTTTCTTCTCTCTTCTTTCTCTTTCTAAAACAACTAACTCATTTCTCCTTCTTTTTTTCCTTTAAAAAGTGTGGCCGGCCACATATGGTCTCATCCTTCCTTTCCCCCTCAAAACTAACACCACCACTTGTTGGAAAAGTGGCAAGGTGGGTCCCACACCTTTTGGAAAATATCTCCTAGATATTTTCCAGTCAGATTCGCGAAAATCGGACGTTTCGGGCCCCGAACGGGCACTTTTCCCAAGAAATTACGATAGTTGACGGGCTACAAGGAAACGGCTCAACTAAGACCGTTGCGATGACGGCTAAGCTTTTTGGATCCAAAACGGTCCTCGAATGGACCAAAACGTCGCTCGGTTGACTTTTCCAGCGAAAAGTCAACATTTCCCAAATTGATCAGAAAGTTGCCCTGAGTCCCCCAGAACTCACTTGGTCAATATCGGGGTCAACTTAAGTCCGGTATGACCCTCGGGGTCCAATTACGGTTCAATTCAGTGTCTGCTCAAATTTTTTAAATTTTACTATTTTTCGCAGGTTTGATTGGCGTTGACCGGGAGTGGTTATTACAATCTACCCCCTTAAAGGAATTTCGTCCGCGAAATTTAGAACAACGCACGTCAGGAGTCGAACCGGTCGGGGTACTTCGCGCGAACCTCGTCCTCGCGTTCCCAAGTCGACTCGGCCTCGTGGTGTCGCCACAACACCAATTCTAAGCGGATAACCTTTCCGCGCTGGACCTGCTCTCGTGGATCCCTTTCCCACATCGGTTTCTCCTTACACGGGACATCACTCGTTACCTCGACATCTGCCCACTCAATGACGTACTCAAGACCTCGAAAGGCCCGATACACCGCGGGGCTAACCCGCCTCCGCCGCGGTTGAAACGCATTAGTCCACCTTTCGGGCTCACCTCCAGGGATACATGACCACTGATTGCTGACTCGAGAGGTCGGCGCCGTCAGTCAACATAACTCCTGCTGACTCTGCGCGGTCTTCAACCGCTCACGCTTTGGCACGACCGACTCAGCTATCTCTCGATCCAGTTCTAGACCCAGTAACCTCTTATTTCTCACTTCTGCCCAGCACACGGGCGATCGACACGGCCTACCATACAACGCTTCGAACGGTTCCATCATGATACTTGCCTGAAAGCTGTTGTTGTAGGCGAACTCGGCTAATCGCTCACGAAACTCATCGTGACGTGCACCCATTTCCACTATGCAACCCGCAGTGGCTGCAATAATCCTGCGGGACGCTGTTGTTCGGATCTCACCTGCCGACGAGTGAGGGATCGCGATACTAACTCCGCGACCGCTCTCCGCATCCCGCTCCACTAGACATGCCACCTGATGTCGCGCTCCTCTTAGTGCTACAAAAAAAACAATGGAAAATTAAAATTAATTTAATTTAAACTTAGATTGGAAATTCCATATCAATAACACTAATTCCCTGCATCCTACCGATAATACTAAATCCCAAATCCTATCAGTAATTAAAAAATCCCTAAAGGGTCCTTACCTTGTTAGGCGAGGATGCGTCAGAGACGATACAGGACGGACGCTAAGGAGGTCGATAGAGAATAAGAGTCAAGTCGAGACGATGGTGGAAGACAACAATAGCGAGAAGGCGGGACGGCAAGCTCAAGTCGTGGGCTTTGACGGGCAGAGTCGTTCGGACGTGACGTAGAGAGAAACGGAGAAACAAACAAAGAGAAGAAGCAGAATAGGAAGTGAGGACCGATTTGGAACCCCAAATAGACACTATACCAATGGAATCAGTATTTCGTTCGTGAAGTTTCTATTATTTATCGACTCAAATTTGATCTCGACACTTGTAAATTTTTTGACTGAAATCCATATTAGCTTACTCATTGCTGACAAAATAAAGATTCAGTGGTAATGAAACACTCCACCCAAAAAAAATTTTGTCGGCAATATTTTTCATTAAATCAAATCCAAAATTGTACAAGTGGAGGCTAATGCAAGATGCACAATACGGGGTTCCGACGCAAATGAAGTGAATTCCCTGTCGAAAGCTTTCACTGCTTCACTGCAGTTGGATGTGTCATCAATTCATCGTCTTTCGGCATCCTTTTCTCATATCCACACATTTTCTCTTGAATATAAGATGAACTATACAACTTCTGCAATTATAAAGTTATGGGGAAATGTCAACCGATCATTTTCACATTTAGCTTTCCGCTCCCTTTTTTGTACCGATTCTCACTATAAACATAACACATCTTCCAATTAGTCGTTTTGTTGTAGTATAAATAGCACTCATACACACGAACATCGTACTTTAGATAACTCAACCTACTCTTCAACGATTTTTTCAAGTCTACGAATAATTCTGGATATGTGTTTGGTTCCGGATCTACGCACAATATTCATTTAAACTTATAATATTGTATTATAACGTTCATTTACTGAAATAAAATACATAATGGTTGACAGTCTATTACGTGTTGATCCTTTGTACAACGGTGTTTGTTTTTCAGTCAACATTTGTGTGTACATTTTGGCCTTTTCATTTGCAGTCAGACTCACCTTCTTGACTCACATGATTATCACCATCATCATTTTTACGGAATGAAAATGTATCTTTCATGTACTCCCATGCTAGCTCATATATTTTGTCACGCCCCAAATCCGGTTTTGACCGGACTCGAGACGTGAACTAAAGTAACAATAAATAAAACAACTTTAACGAAATAAGTCCTCAATATAATTCCAAACCCAACAATTCCGGTAACGCGAGTCAAACTCGAAACCAAATAGTAAAGAGTTTAATACAAAAGGAAATAAGTCTCTATGAAATCCAAAAACTAAGGACTCTCGTCAGGCTCCCCGACTCTGAGACGTCCTCTAAATCAACTCACGATCGAAACCTGTAAAACAGTAAAGAAGGGGGTGAGCTTTCGCTCAGTAGGAAAAAGCAGTTAAGGCGATGAGTTATCCGCTCACCACCACGAGTAGCCGTCTAATTAGGGCATACTAGTAAGCACAGTAACTATGAATCAATTAAACACGTAACCCAAGATAACGCTTGACCTTCACTCGGGTGCAACCTGTAAATCAACATCGACACTGAACCGAACTCATACCACTTTTCTCAACTATGCCCTTAACCACTATCACCCAACAAGTCTTAATGGACAACGACCACGGTTATCTCACAACCGACCACACGTGCGAACTCGCACGACAATACACTAAACTCAAGTAAATCTGTATTTCAAGTCACATCAGATCACATAGCATGCATAAGCAGTCACAGCAGTCAACACAGATCAACACACAGAATAATATCATAAACAATCACTGCCACCTATGGTATTCCAGAGCAATGCGCCGGCTCATCAACAGCCCGACTTATCACGTCGTCCGAACTCACATCGGCCTAGATATCTTCCCGGAACACGACTCCTCGGGGTAACTCATAATATAGCGGTCCAGAATCCTCCGTCGGTCGGGTATATCTTCCCGGAACACGGCTCCTCGGGGTAACTCATAATATAGCGGTCCGGAATCCTCCGTCGGTCGGGTATATCTTCCCGGAACACGGCTCCTCGGGGTAACTCATAATATAGCGGACCGGAATCCTCCGTTGGTCGGGTATATCTTCCCGGAACACACAGCATCGGGGCACAACTCACATCACACATACCATCCCGGGGTACGGTATAAACATTGCTCTGAAATACCCTCATTGGCTCTAAATCCCTTGTACCGTAATCACACATGCAGCACAGGTATCGCACTGGAACCAAATCCTCGGCCTAGATATCCTATACTGGAATCCTCCACGGCATATATATCATACCGGAATCCTCGGTCTAGATATCTATATCGAAACCACCATCGATATAGATATCAGACCGGAACACACCGCCTCGGAACATATCGTAACGGAACTGGCACAACTCCGCCATAATATCGGACCAGAATAACATCATCAAACATCTCATACTGAACGCACCATCGGTCTAGATATCCTATACCGGAATCCTGCGTCGGTATAGGTATCATACCGGAACAAATCATCGGTCTGGATATCCTATACCGGAATCCTCCGTCGGTATAGGTATCATACCTGAACACATCATGTAACACCCCGCCGTGCCTCACACAAAGCCCCACGCGTGGCGATGTTAGGTCTGCAGCCCAATACACCCCAACCCCTCTGGTGTACTGTCCACAGACAAATACCAACCTAGGTTGTTGGTGAGACTTGAACCCAAGACCTCACCCTTTATAGCATTTCCTTGAGTGATGCTATCACCAATTGAGCTGCAGCTCAATTGGTGATAGCATCACTCAAGGAAATGCTATAAAGGGTGAGGTCTTGGGTTGTCACGCCCCAATTTCAGTAAACCGAACTCGGGACGCGAACATTTAAAAATAATAAAACATTTGGAAACCATTTTCATTAACCCACTTTAAAAACACCATTTGTTCAACAAAATAATAATTACAACTTAAAACACGTCCCAACAAGTGGATAAAAGTATGGTATCCGTCGCTAGACTCAAAATAAACCCAGAAATCCCGCTCCTAGCTCTTCAAGCTTCAGAAGCTCACCTAGTCCAACCTGCGATCGGTACCTGTAGGAAAAGCAGATAGGGGTGAGCGGTCGCTCACCACCACGGATAACAGACTGACCACGGCATAATTAGCAGACAATGCCGGTAACACCAACAACAAGGTCAACACCGGGGGACACTGTCCCCAACCCAAGTACTCTGACTGAACATACACCCACTGTTACCTTCCTTGACCAACTCAACACTCTGACACGCAAAGTAGACCCGACACAACGATCACGACAGAAAGACTACGCCACACCAAACAAGATCACAAAGGATCGCACACCAAACAAGATCACAAGGGATCGCAAACCAGTTGCCAAAAACGCTCACACCCTCACGAGACTCTAACTCGGTTAGGCCAACCCAAGAATGCTTGCAACTTACCGAGACTCTAACTCGTAAGCCAGCCGGAGAATGCTTACAACTTACCGAGACTCTAACTTGTAACACAGCCAAAGAATGCTTGCAACTTACCGAGACTCTAACTCGTAGGCCAGCCAAAGAATGCTTGCAATCCCCTGAGACTCTATCTCGGTCAGGCCAGCCAAATAGTACGGGCTCTCATGGCCACCCAAACACAAATAATAACACGGTCTCTCATGGCCACCCAAGACTCAACAATAATAAAACGGGCTCTCAAGGCCACCCAAAACTCGATAATAAAAACACGGGCTCTCAAAGCCACCCAAACTCAACCATAATAATACACAACAACCTCCGACATGCTCAATGCCTCCAACCGTCCTAAGATCACTAGTTTCACAAACAACCTCCGGGTATGGTCATACGCCTCCAGTAAATTCTAAACTCGCTAAGTTCTCTGCTTCTACGACACTACTAAGTGTCACATGCATTTCCAAACTTCGATAACCTACTTAACCCACGACACCCCAAGTGTCACATGCATTTCTAATATTCGATAACCTACTTAACCCACGACACCCCGGTGTCACATGCAATTCTACTGTTAACTTTCCCTAGTCAGGGCCGAGATCCGGCTACTTTTCCCTACCTCGCGCGTGTTTTCCAAAAGTTCTCCACTAAACCCCGGCGTGATCCCAGTCACTCGCCGAGCTTCCCTTTGCCTCGGTCCGCAGCACGATCTAAAAGAGCACAATTTTAAATGCACTTTAACTCGCAGGAAATAAACCGGAAATTAATAAACTTAACGCCCAAACGTAACCCCAACAATGTCGATCACTCCCAAACTTCCCAATTACTCGACATTGTCGATAAAGGACCCGTAAAGGCCCGATTCGCCCGACATGGCGAATCTGCCCGGGTTTTGTAAATTGCCTTCCGGGGCTCCAAAAGCCCCCGTTTTCGTTTCTACGGTCTTAGAATAATTCAAGGGACCCAATGTACTTGACGGAATCGAATTCCAACTCCCGAGTCAATTGATTAACGTTTAAAGTTTTCAAAACCCGTTAATTACAACTTCTCCAATTTAAAACCAAATTTCGATTCGATTAAGGATAAATGGTCCGGGGAACGTTTTAAACCACCCGAACACTAAAACCCGAGCAACCGAGCATGTGGGCCCCACCCAACCGATTTGGCCGTGCCCTAGGGTTCAAGGGGGGGCTCGGCCACCATGGTGGTGGCTGGTCCCAGCTCCGGCCAGCCACCCCATGGCCGGTCGGCCACCACCCACGGTGGCCGGAGCTCCTCCCGAGCCTCCGGTCACCGGAAAACGTCATCTTTCCCCTCCCACACCTCCAAAACGTCTCCAACAATTACCCCAACATCAAAACCACCTTAAACTAATAGTTTCACCCAAACCCTAACATTTGAAAACTATCAAATCGACGATCGGTTCGGTGCTTACCCAAGAGGAGAACGAGGGGAAGATGATTGCTCTTCGTCTTGAGACGGTCCAAGGGCTAGATTTCTTCCAACCCTAACTCCTTTCTCCTTCTCTCTTCTTCTTCTTCTCTCTTAAACTCTCTCTTTCTTTTCCAAAACAACTAACTCTATTTTTTGTATTTCCTTTTCTTTTTTTTGATATAGGTGGTCGGCCACACTCACCCATCACCTCTCATTTTCCCCCCCAAAACTAACACCACCACTTGTTGGAAAAGTGGCAAGGTGGGTCCCACACCTTTTGGAAAATATCTACTTGATATTTTCCAATCAGATTCGCGAAAATCGGACGTTTCGGGCCCCGAACGGGCACTTTTTCCAAGAAATTACGAAACTTGGCGGGCTACAAGGAAACGGCTCAACTAAGACCGCTGCGACGACGGCTAAGCTTTTTGGATCCAAAACGGTCCTCGAATGGACCAAAACGTCGCTCAGTTGACTTTTCCAGCGAAAAGTCAACATTTCCCAAATTGATCAGAAAGTTGCCCTGAGTCCCCCGGAACTCACTTTGGTCAATAACGGGGTCAACTTAAGTCCGGTATGACACTCGGGGTCATTTTAGGTTCACTTAAGTGTCAGTCTTAAAATTATTTTTTAAATTTTCCCTGTTTTTCGCAGGTTTGACTGCGTTGACCGGGAGTGGTTATTACACATCATCGGTCTAGATACCCTATACCGGAATTCTCCGTCGGTATGGGCATCCTACCGGAACACACGTTATATCATTACCAAGCAAACTTACCGAAACACATCACATCGGTCTATCAATCACCCGATCATATCACAAGACAGTAGTTCACATCATACCACACATATCATGTCAGGCATATCATACCACATATCATACAGAGCCTATCATATCATGATCCTAGATTCAACGACGGATATACTACACATCAAGCATTACAAATCACTAATTCACAACAACACAACCAACACGCAATCCTACGGGCCCAAACAGAGACCCACATGTGATACTACAACACAACAATTCCCAAACCCACGGGCACGACATGGCCCGCAAGTTTTCCCACATTTTACACGGCTACACTTGTTCCTCACGTCCTACATGCAATTTCTACAATTATATCATTTGTTCAAAACCTATATGCACACTAGTAACTGTCCGTAATTAAACTGGTATTCGCGACAATTCCCTACCTCGATCGCTATCCAAACGCTTAGTCAATGGGAGTCGCCTAGTAGCCTCCTCCGCCGTGCTCGGGTCCAACGTCTAAGATCACAAAGCAATCCGAGAATTAATGCTAATTCAAGTGCGGTGTAACGAGAAAATAACCGAATTACGCCCGAAAATCAGAACATGGACCCAACGTAAATTGGGCCGGAATAAGGCCCATTCCGGGCGGCCCACCGGCTAGGTAACCGACCCGATCCGTGTGGCATACCGGCCCGGTATCCGGCCCGCTCCGTCTGGCACACCGGCCCGGTATCTGGCCCGGTCTGTGCGACACACCGGCCCGGTCCGTTCCCCTCAGAGGGCCGACCAGAGGCCCTCTCCGTGCCAAACTGGGCAGACCTCTTCTTAGTCCTCCCTCAACTTCGTTCCCACGAATTTATACCTCCAAAAACTCCATTTTTAACGTCAACAAAACCTCCAAATCAGTCCCACACCCTCAATACTTCAACACCCAAGTGGGTTTCATCAAAACCACAAAAACCCAATGAAAATTCATCACCCAACTCTACTTCTATCCATCAATCCACTACTTAAACAACAAAAACTCACTAACCATTGAAACCCACATAGTTCATGTCTTTTGCTATCAAACCCATAACTCTAACCTCCATTAAAAGTGAGTTTCAAGGATTACTCACCTTAGGAATGAAAAGGGATGAATATGAATTAGTTTTGGAGATGATTTGAGAAGAAAAACCACCAAAAGAGCTCATTTTTTCCACTTTCTTCTTCTCCAAGCTTTTGAGCTCCAACTCTCCTCTCCCTCTTGAGTGATTTTTGGCCACAATGGGAAATATGAGCTGAATTGCTCTCAATTGGGGGCTTTAACCTAAACTAGAAACACTCAAATTGTCCCTCTTGTTCCCTCTCTTCTCCTTTGGTCCAAATGAGGGTAATTTAGTCAATTCTCACCCTTTTATTCCCTTCTAAGCTATCATGGACATGTGTCCATGTGGGGACCACCTCTACCCAGAAAAATCTTCAGCTCAAATAATTTAATTCGGTTTAGTCTTGAATTAGACTTAGTTTGACCAAGGTTTGACTTTTTCGCAAAATTGCACAGTTGAAAGGAAACAACCCAACTAAGCTAACCGTAACGATGGCTAAGCTTTTTGGGTCCCAGAAAGGTCCCGAACGACTCCCGAAGTCATCGGTTGACTTTTCCGAAGGAAAGTCAACTTTCGCCAGATTTCACCGGTTCGACCAGAATCGTCCGGGGGCGGTTCTTACATATTTCTTCTTCAACCGCCACATAATTACTTAATGAAGAACGGTTAACCCTATCCTTTATGTTTTGTTGTTTGAGTTTTGGGAGTGATTGAGACATTTGGTATTGTTCACCATGATGGTTGCATATTCTATATGTTGAAATGGTCTCAGGATTCTTTAACAAGTGCTTAATAATTATCTTAACTGTGTGGAAACGGAATTCGGATTTAAGTGATGTACAGTTATTCACCAAATGGTTCATAAATACCCTTACACCTACTTTATACGCATTATGTTTCCTTCATCCAACTCCTATCATCCTACGTGTACATACGTTCAGAATTATAAACAAAATGTACCCACAACAATTGATTTACAAATATATAATTATGCTCTCTACCAGTCGGTGACAATTGTGGCCCTTGGCCTTGTTTTTCGTAGGAGGCCCCTTGCGTCCGTGTGATTCTGCCGGCAGTCCGTTTCCTTCCAGTCGATTTCCCTTGTTGCTGAGGCCATGCTTCTCTACCTCCTCTTCTTCCCCAAAATACTCTAGTGTATATTCGAGTTTTTTTGATGGATGGGGCTTGCCACGTTTTGGAATTGATGACGCCGACAAGTCTCATCATGGGTTGCTACGAAGAAGGAAGTTCGGGCAGCTGAATTCTCAGGTCTGGAGCACAACTTTCCCAACCGTGGGTTGGAATTATGTCGTTGCTCCTATTTGTGATCATGAATTGGTCACTAGTCCGATCAATTATGGGTGTGGTGGGTACGGTCCGATGATCGTTTGGTTTCGTTCCGATGGGTCACCGTTAATCAGCTCCGGCACCTGTTCTTGTGCCCCTCTTCTACCCTCAATTTAAGTGTGGAGTTGGGGTCGGATTTTCGATCAAGGTTTTGTGTGTCCAGTAAAGAATTGGGCGTGGGTCTCGGGGGTAGTATTGCGGTGGAGTGGGATAATTGGTTGGATTGGGGTCTTGGTGCGGTTGATTAGGATAATTGGTTGGCATGTGGCTCATGTGTGGTTTTCGTCTTTGATGTTGTGTTATTCGTTGGTTGGTGCTATCAGGATGTTCTGTGTGTTATGTCCTCAGTCGGAGGAGGTCTCGATGGGTTTGTTTCAGGAAACCGGACTGATCTTTTGTCCTTCGTTTGTAGGGAAGTTAGTTTTTGTTAAAGGGACTTTATTGTACTTGGAGCGGTACGAGGAGTAGACTCGAGCTTTATTTTTGGTCTTGTGGTCGTTTACTCTTTGTTGTTGTTCTTGTTTTGGTAGGTTGTGCTCCTATGTTTTGGGTTAGGCCCATTTTGGAATTCTTGTTTATCGAGCTCGTTCATGTAATCGTTTATCAGTCTTTGACCTTATAGATCTTCTCCATCTTAGAGAGTAAATATCTTTAAGGGTTAATTCCACCTCAGTACCCTAAATGTTTCATATTTCATTTAGAGTACCCTAAATTTTTTTTTGTCATCTCAGTACCCTAAATCTTTCATATTTCACTTAGAGTACCTTAAATCTTTTTTGCGTCACCTCAGTACCCTAAAATTTTATTAATTCCATTTTAGTACCCTAAACTTTCATTAATTTCATTTTAGTACCCACCGTTAACTTTACCAAAATTTTGGTTGTTGGTGAGGGCTAGTATGGTCATTTTATCGGTTTTGGATGGAAAATCATATGTAAAGTTAACGGTGAGTACTTAAATGGAATTAATGAAATTTTAGGGTACCGAGGTGACACAAAAAAGATTAGGGTACTCTAAATTAGATAATGAAAGTTTAGGGTACTGAGGTGACACAAAAAAGATTTAGGGTACTCTAAATGAAATATGAAGGATTTAGGGTACTGAGATGGAATTATCCTATCTTTAAATAAAATTATGAGCTAATAAAAAAATATGTTCTATAAAATTACTAATTTCAAATTTCAACTTATCTTCTAAAATAAATAATCATCAGTAAAATCAAATAAAATATAATACTCAATAAATATAACAATATATATACACACTCATTTCCATCACTCTCTTAAACGTAAATCCAAAACAATAACCAATAAAATACATAGATCACTTACCATTCTTTTAGCTTCAATGAGTACACTTGTCAACACCAACGAGTGAATCAAAAACTTGGGAGAGAAAATGAGTTTTTTTTTTACAGGAAGAGATGGATGATTTAGAGGATACAATATTTGCTAGAAAACAAGGCAGGAGAAGAACAAAGAAGAAGAGTGTTGAGGTTATTAGCAGTTATTATTATCAGTTATGATTATAGTTATAATGAGTTATTTATAGTTATGTTAAGTTAGATTATGAACCATTGTAACTCTTGTGTATTATATATTGGCAATGGCAATGCCTAATATGGCAAGGGATTACAACTACTGACATGGTATCAGAGCCCAAAGTCCAGAGACCTGTAATTCCTTCAAAAAAAAATCATTTCTTTTCTTCTCATGGTTTAATAAAACCACAAACCAGCTTTCCATTTTTTTTCTTCTACAGAAACACCACCACCCAATCCACTATATTTATTTTACTTTCTTTTTTTTAATTCCTTGTTACAATAAGATGATGGATGTGCCAGCACACACCATTTCTACCACATGCCACCCAATTGTTTTCGATTTTCTCCTTTCTTTTGTTTTACTTTCTTGCTTTGGCAAGTTTACAGCACGGTTATATTCAACCATGTCCATCCACCACCACTCTTAAAATTTTCTCCACCACTCCCGCCTCTTGATGAATGCATCAATATGATGCCGCTTCGCAACAAGCACCATGATTGCTTTCAGATTCTCCTCAGATATGTTCGTCGTTCAGCAACGTTCCAAGAGATCGATTGCTCGCCCATCCTTCATGTCGACGACACGACACCGCCGAAGAATGGACTACAAGTCCCGGTGTCCAATCCGAAAATCGGATCATCTGCCTATGAGGCATGAACTCGGCTCATGAAGCCCCTTCCACAACTCAATCGCTCCAGTCAAAGCGTTCGTCTTTCTCCCGCTTCGACTGCGGGGGAGTATTAGCAGTTATTATTATCAGTTGTGATTATAGTTATAATGAGTTATTTATAGTTATGTTAAGTTAGATTATGAACCATTGTAACTCTTATGTATTATATATTGGCAATGGCAATGCCTAATATGGCAAGGGATTACAACTACTGGGTGTCGTGTCGTCGACATGTAAGATGAGCGAGCAATCGATCTCTTGGAATGTTGCTGAACGACGAACACATTTGAGGAGATTCTGAAAGCAATCATGATGCTTGTTGCAAAGCGGCATCATATTGATGCATCTATCAAGAGGCGGGAGTGGAGGAGAACAATTTAAGGGTGGTGGTGGTTGGACATGGTAAAAAAAATGGAAAAAGATAAGGTGGGGGGTGATTCATTGCCGTAGCATGAATTTGATAAATAAAATATAAAAGAAAAAAAATGAAGGAACCACAGGTCATGCTCTTGGGCTCTGATACCATGTTAGATAGTGAATTCCTTGCATGAATAGGTGATATCATCACCTATATATACATGATACATAAGTGGTTATGGATGGTTATAAGAAGTTACATAATACAAATATAACTACTAAATATAACTGCTAATAATTTTTAGGTGGACATACAATGATGGTATGTGTTTTTTTAATGAATTTGGTACAATTTGTCCATGAAATAAGATTTCATCGACGAATTTATTAACTTCACCGAAAATGCATAATACATTTTTTTTTGATCAGCAAGACAATATATAGATTAAACCCCTTTTGAGGGGAAAGGGGAGTACAAGCGATAGAGAGTGACAAAATGTGCAGATGAAAATGGTGCATTACAATGCAATGTAGATGAGATTAACTAAGCTAAGGCAATAAAAAGAGGTTTCAATTGAGGACTTCAGGTTTGTATGATGACTTGTTGAAGTAGAGACTGACTTGATGAAGTAGCCTTGAGCATCTGAGAGTAATGATCCGAAGAGGTTGAGGGATCAACTGTTGAAGTAGAGTAAGGCTTGATGAAGTAGAATTGTGCATTTGAGAGTCTTGATCCGAAGAGGTTGAAGGATCAAAAGCCTGGAGGCTGTAGAGGTGTGATGAAGTATGGAGAACCTGCAAAGATTTTTTGCAGTGACAATTTTGCAGTAGATGGTGACATTGTCCAATGTGTGAGGAGTGAGGCTATGATCCTTGTGATGAATCTGCATAATTTTGCAGATGCTGAGGATGTTGTAGTTCCAAAATGAGATAATGCTTGACACTTGTTCAGCTTATGTGTGTGCTGAACTGAATTAATGCTTGCAACTTGTTCAGCTTATGAGTGATGTGCTGAACTGAACTAGGATGGCAGACTGAGCAGCAACATCTGCAGGCACCAAACAAGAGAGAAAAACAAAGAAACACTCACCTAAAACATACCCACACTCAGAGGAGAAGGAAGAAGAGAACCCCCACACAAGAAGTGAACAACCAACCAAACAAGAAAGTCCTTACCAAACTCACAGGGCACTCCCCAAACCAGACCCAAGCCCTTCCCAACCCAACCCCAAATTACAAGCCAGCAGCACCCAAACAACAAGATTTAGGAGCAGAGAGCCAACTTTGAAAAGAGAAGAAGTGACCTTTTGTATGAAATGTATTCCACTCCCAGCTGAAAGACTGGTGAACAATTTGAGAGAAGATATCAGCTGAAGTGGGAGAGTGTCCATTAAAGAGCTCAGCATTCCTAGCAAGCCATATTTGCCAGCAGGTGAGTTGTAAGAGCTTTCTCCATTGTTTTTTGTACTTATGCAACTGTAAGGATGACCATGAGGCAAAAAGGTCAGAGACTGAGCCAGGCATAACCCAAGATAATCCCCACCAACTTATAACAAAGCTCCAAACCAGCCAAGCTTTAGGGCAATGTAGGAGAGCATGAGCTCCATCCTCAAAGTCAAAGTTGCAAATATGGCAAGTGATCTGCTCAAGAGGGAGGAGCATTCCTCTTCTTTCCAAGAAGCATTTGGAGGGAATGGAGTCCAGACAAGCAAACCAACAGAAGGCAGTGATCTTGGGGGGCAATGAGACTGACCAGAGCTCTTTAGACCAAACAAAGGCTGGAGAAGAGGGGTTGCCTTGCTGCTGAAGTAATTTATAGAGCCTTTTGACTGTGAACCCTTTTCTATCCCAAACCCAACAAAGAGTGTCTTGAAGAGTGGATGAGAGGTGCACCCCATTTAGAATCTTTGAGAGTGTGTTCCAGTCATCAGCAGCCCTACCCCTTGGAACTGAACTGAAGTTTAGGTTCCAAGCAGACCCAGACCAGGCCTCAGCAACAAGCATCTTCTTGGATTGTGATTCTAAGAATAGCCTTGGGAAGAGGTGTTTGAAGGCCACCTCCCCCCACCAAACATCTTCCCAGAAGGCAATTCTATTTCCTGAGCCCAAATTCCAAGAGAGGCCAGAAATACCAAAGAAAGCAGAGAAGTTAGGGTCATTGTTTAAATGAATAATTTGATCCATAAGACTTGAATTGCCAGCTTCTGAGAAGGAAGAGAGATCCCAGTCATTGATACTCCAACCAAACTTTGCACATATAACTCTTTTCCACAAGGAGTCTCTTTCTAGAGCAAACCTCCACCACCACTTGGCTAGTAAGGCAATATTCATGAGATGCAGGTCTTTTATCCCCAGTCCACCTTGCTCTTTTGATTTACAAACATTTTTCCAGCTTACTTTACAGAAGGCCTTGGCAACAGAGGAGCCATGCCACAAGAATCTTCTCTGCCAACTGATGAGGGTTTTAATGATGGATTTGGGGGCTTTCAGGACTGAGAAGTAATAGAGAGGCAGGGCTCCTAGAGTAGTCTTGATTAGGGTTATTCTACCACCCAGAGAAAGGAGTTTGGCTTGCCAAAGACCCAAGGCACTTTTGAATTTATCAATGATATTAGACCAGGTTGCTAGTCTCTTAGGGTTAGCACCCAGTGAAAAGCCAAGGTAAGGAAGTGGCAGTGTCCCTTGATCACATTCCAAAATTTGCATAATTGTGGATGATTCCTCATCAGGTACATTGAGAGATATTGCCACTGATTTATTGTAGTTAACTGACAAACCAGAAGCCAATTTGAATAGTGTGAGAGCTTGCTTGAGGTTCAAGGCAACTGAGGGAGTTGCTTGGAAGAAGAAAATAGTATCATCTGCAAATTGCAAATGTGAGATGATGGGGTCATTTACTGATAAGTGAATTCCTTGGATTTGATTGCTGGATAAGCAAGCCTTCATTATTTGATTCAATCCTTCAGCTGCCAGAACAAATAAGAGAGGAGAGAGGGCACATCCTTGCCTTAGTCCTCTCTGAATATTAAAATCTGGGGAGGGAGATCCATTGATGAGAACTGAGACTGAATCATTGAAACATGAGATCATCCACAATCTCCAGACTACCCCAAAGCCCATTCTTGTGAGTATTTCTAGTATATAGGACCAACTGACATGAACAAATGCTTTCTCAAAATCTGCTTTGAAAATAATTGCTTTGGTATTTTTTTTCTTGATGAATTGGACTGTTTCTGAAGCTACCAAGATGTCATCTATGATTTGTCTTCCTGAGATGAATCCAGCTTGCTCATCCCCTACTAATGAGCTGATAACAGTGCTTAGTCTTAAGGATAGTAGCTTGGAAAGGATCTTATAAGGTCCTCCCATTAGACTAATTGGTCTGAAATCATCAAATGTAACAGTGGCATGATGCTTGGGAATGAGAGTGATAAAAGATGAATTTAAACCTTTCCCCAACTGGCCTGTTTGGTGGAAGTATGTGAGGAAGTTCATTAGCTCAACTTTGATGAATGGCCAGCAAGATTGGAAGAACTTGAGAGTAAAGCCATCAGGGCCTGTTGCTTTATCCCCACTGCAAGCCATGACTGCTTGTAGTACCTCTTCTTCAAGAAATGGTCTCTCCAACCAAAGACACTGCTCCTGTGTTAAGGATGAGAATGGGAGGGAAGAGAGGCTTACCAGATCAGTTGATGGAGAAGTGTATCTTGACTTAAAATGGTTTGCAGCAGCTTGTTTTATGGAGTTAGGATCTGAGAGTTCTTCATTGTTGTAGAGGATTTGAGTAATTTTGTTGTGTGTTCCATTGTAATTTGCCACTCTATGAAAGTACTTTGAGCCTTTGTCACCCTCATCTAACCATTTCTTCCTTGCCTTTTGACTCCAAAGTTGTGATAAGAGTTTATATTTTCTGATAAGCTCAGCCTTTACAGCCCCCCTCACTGTACACTCTTGAATGGTGAGCTGTCTTGATTCCACAATGGAATCAAGTTGATCCACTGTGTTTGTGAGCAGAGTGATTTGTGTTTCTAGATTTCCAAACACATGAGTATTCCATAACTTAAGATCAGCTCTCAACAGTTTAAGTTTCATCCATAGGATATAATGAGGATAGCCTGTGACAGTATAAGATGACCAGAGTCTTTGGACTTCAGGCAGAAATCTGACATCTTGCAGCCAAATGTTAAGAAATTTGAAAGGCTTGGGCCCCCAATCAATAAGATTATCATTGAGAATGATAGGTCTGTGGTCAGATATAATTCTTGGGAGGCAGGTTTGTGTTAATGAAGTGTATAGGTGTAGGAAATCTTCAGAAACAAGATATCTATCCAGCCTTGAAGCTTTTGAACCAGCACCAAACCAAGTGAATTTACCCCCCTCCAGAGGTAAATCCAATAGACTGTTGTTATCCAAGAAAGCTTGGAAGGCACTCATATCAGAGTGTGAATGGTATTATCTTCATTGAATTTTAGACAAATCATTAGTGAAGTTATTAACTTCACCGCCGAAAATGCAATACGTTGGTAAAGTTGACTACTACACCGAAAATTTTCATGAAGGCTGGTGAAGTTAATAACTTCACTGATCAGCGTATTTTGTTCCGAAAAGCAAGTGACTTTCTGGTGTAGTGTCTTTTATCTTGTTCCGGCGAATTGCGATTTTTGAGTGTTTATTACCAACCACTTTCGGAGGGAGATGGTTATGAATAATTTATTGTGTTCGCCGGTGAGGTTAAGTTTTTGAGGATGCTTGGGTGTGAAGGTTGAGCAGTCGTGTGATGCAAGTAATATTGATATAGTAGGTTGTTTGTTGTATTTATGTGTTTTACCAACCTTTTGTTTAGGTGTTTTATTTTCCTTGTCCCTTTATATAGTTAATGCTTTTTTTTAAATATTTTCTCTTAGGATTTTCCTTTCTCTTTTCCCCTGTCTTAGAGCATTTGAGATTTCACTCTTAAGACAATTCACCTATCAAAAAGAAAATGTGTTGTTGTAAGGTTTGTATGATCTACTTTTCTTATATGTGTTGTGTTGTTCTGTATATGTTGTCGGCAACAAAATCATTGACCAAAATTTTAAAAATATTATGGTCCATGTATTATGTATCCACTACACCAGAAACAAACCTGTCAGATGTAAGGAAACTGATCATCGATGTTGAAACTTTCAATACTAACATTTCCTAAATCGTCGGTGTTGAAACATTTAAAACTAACAATTATTTGATTCGTCGGTGTTGAATGTCTCAACACCGAAGATTTTAAAAATAGTCGGTTTTGAATGTTTAAACACCGAGGATTCTTAAATTCACCGGTGTTGAAACTTTCATTACCTACAAATTTTAAGTTCTTCGAACAAGTTTACCATATTCATTTATGTCACACTAACTAACATGTTTTTGAACGATATGACCCCCATTTCTCTTCTTCTCCCTTATCACAACACCAATTATATATATTTCCTCTCCTCCACGTCCATATTTTCTCACAATATAACACTTTTTGTCCCACACAATATTGATTTGCAAGGTTTTAAGGGATATATTGTGTACTTGAAGCTAACAATGTGGTATATTAATTATTCCTAACTATTTTTGTTGATTATTTTGTTAGATTCAAGTAGACTAGGGTTTGAGAATTGATATGATAAAAATGAGTTATATATATATATATATATATTTATTAATCAGAATAATATTAGTTATATAGTAAGGTCTGCAATTACGGCTTGTGTTATGGATAAAGCCCCTGACCCGGATGGATTTCCGATGCTAGTTTTTAGAGACAGTTGGTCCTTGATTTAGGATGACTTGTTGAGACTTTTATCATATTTTCACGCTTCAGGATCCATTGGGAAAGGGTTGAATTCCACATTCATCACTCTCATTCTGAAAGTTTATAATCCGGGGACTGTGGATGATTTTTAGGCCAATAAGTTTAACTTCGGGGCCTTAAAGATTTTGACTAAAATACTAGTCAATCGTCTTAGGCATGTGCTTAATGACATCATCAGTGATTCCCAAAGTGGTTTTACAATATGAATTGTTAACCTGTTTGTTAACTGTGAATTGTGAACCACTCCCAGTAAGCTAAATGTGAACTTATCTAAACCAATTTAATTCAACCTAATAGAACATAATGATCACGTATCTAAACCAATCCAACTCAGCCTAATTGAACATAATATCAATATTCGCATACTAAATTCGTGTATCTAAACCAATTCAATTCAACCTAATTGAACATAATACCAATATTCACATACAAAATTCGCGTATCTAAACAAATTCAACCTAGTTGAACCTCAACCAATTAACATAGCAAACTCATAATCATTTACAATATCCATTAGTATTTCAAGTAATCCCCAAATCACTGATAGCAAATTCATGTATCTAAACCAAATTAATTCAACCTAATTGAGCTTAAACCAATTCATAGAACAAATTCACAATTATTTACAATATCCATTAGTATTTCAAGTAATTCTCAAATCATCCAGCGATTCGTAATATGAAAAATTGGAATTCATAAATTGTGTAACAATGAAGCCCTAAATTCGCAAATCTCCCAAACGTGTAATATTGATGCCTTAATTTCCAAACCACTTCAAGATTATAAATTCCTAAAATTGAAGCCATAAAATCCTTATAATTGAATTCATAAACTATCTAACAATGAAGCCCTAAAATCCAAAATCACCCAAATCTGTAATAGTGAAGACATAAAATCCATAAAACCCCAACAAAGCCCTAAAATCCCAAATCCCTAATAGAGCCCTAAAATCCCAAATCTATAATATAAAATCCATAAACTCCCAAATATGAAATACATCCCTAAATTCCTAAAATATAAACTGCCTTACACAAAGATCGGAGGCTCGGGATCATGGTCGAAGAAAGAGGCTCGGGGCCGAAGAAGGATGCTCGGTGACGCTACACAACGAGGGGGAGGGCTTCAGATTGAGGGAACCGCTGACCATGGGAGAGGGAGGAAAATATGACGACGACGAGAGGCAAGCAGTGAGAGAGAAAGAAAGTGAGAAATTGATTCTTCAATCTGACATAAGTAGACACCTTATCGACAAATACGCTAATCGTCAATAAGAATAAATAAACAAAATGACGTCGTCATAAGTTCCACTTAGCGAAAAATGATATCATGTTTCATTATTGTACTGGCGTATAGGGTATCCATCGGTAAGGTTCGTTTACTGGATTGACCAAAACAAGGTCCTCTAAATTTACCCTTGTTGCGTTGGTACTAGAATGTCAAGATTACTTAACATTCCATATTTATTTTATAAGAATGTATATAATTTTTAAAATATCACATTTATGGTATTGACGGTACCATGTCATGTTTCGTACGTGGTACCAGAATACTTAGATGTGCATCATCAATCAAATTGAAACTTTCTTTAAATATGTATATTGTTACGTCATATAGTATGTAATCAAGACCGTCCATATGGTATATAATTGTACGTATTACCAACAACCAAAAAAAACATTAATTTGACGATTGTAAATACTCTACTGATGTGGTCAACCAGTTGTGCTGAATTCAATCAACGCACCTTACCGACGAATGCAGATAGCCTATGTGACGTTCATACGATCATTGGTAAAGTTTATTAGCTATCGATGAATACAATGTTTATGCAGGACAAGAATAAAATACTTTTAAAATTTATAATGTACATAATTCAAATTTTCATCATATCTGTGTTTTTGTTGTCCTAAAAAACTATTGAACAAAATATTTTACCAAACATATGTATATCCTTAGTGAAATTGTTGAAATTTTAATCAAAACAGAGCATTTTCTCTCTATTTAAAGGACTTGTATCAACGCGCAACACAAAAGCTCTCCACCAAACCTGTTTGAGGTTCTTCTCGTAACCCTTCTAGGGTTCAGCCGCCGCCGCTGCCGTCTTCTCCACTGCCTCCCTTTCCCCTCCTCCATCTGACACTGTCCCTCTATCGTCTTTTGATCCCCTTCTCCCTCCAACACCATGGTCTTGCCGTTCCCCCGCTACCAACGTGATGGGTACACCGTCTGGTCGCCATGGTCGGCGAATCACCTTCATCCTGATCGCCTCTCTGAGTCCGGTTAGTCGCGCCCCCCCTTGCATGGACAAGCCAATCCCATATTGGTCCTGCATAATCGGGGGTGGTCCATGCACGATGTGCACCACGATCTGATGTGGTGGCACCCGTCTCCCTAGCATCGACCCACGCCGGAGTTCGTCCGACCATTTGCAGATAACCCGGGTAATCAATGTCCTCTACCGGAATGGGATCAGGCACGTCGGTATCCGGAGCCACTGATTCGGGGCCTGGCTCCCGTTCCACCACCGGAGCGTTCCGCGATTCCGACCTACTAGTGGGATCCGGTACACTGATTCTCTTGGTCCTCGGCTTATCAACCGGGATACGATCAATCGGGGTTTGGTATCCAGCCGGGTATGGTTCCCTACTCCACAGGCTCCATAAACCCTAGGAGGTTCGCGGCCAGCAGGGGCCGTGGACATTAGGAGACCCGGAGTACTACTGTTAAGGTGTTGGCCCCGTCTCCGACGATAGCCAAACGTCAAGACAAGGACACTTCAAGCCTTAAATCTCACTTGAAGATCGGGGCCAAGTGGAAGAGGCCCGACCCGCGATTGGGTGACCTGATGAACTGCACCTTGGCTCGACGGAGGATTTCGCGATTCACCACATCCGTCGGTCCAAGACCTAGGGTGATCAAGACGGGCCACAAGCCAGAGACCAAGCCGCTACCAACATCTACAGACCAAGTGCAGGAACGGGATGTTAGCCCGGGGGACCACAATCCCCCGAGGTATGAATGATCCTCCAGAGCGGGGGTGGGAAGGACCGTCAGGGACCATATCAATAGACCCGGGACGTCTACAGCCGAGAAGTCTCGGGGAATCCGCAACAAAGGCCTTCACTATGTTCAGGTTGTTTGTTTTAGGTCAAATAAATCTTTGGTTAGGTATTTTTTATTCCGTTAGATGTGTGTTTCATGAAACAGTGGATCGGGGAATTCTTGAGTTTGGATCTGCGAAAAAAAGCAGACTATTCATATGGAACCATGTGCGCCCGAGGGGCCACGGCCAATCGGGACAAATGCTGGTGTCCGAGACTGTTAGGTCCTACGTTGTAAGCACGACAATATAGTAATACTACTTCTTTCCCGTTTCAAAAAAAAGACTTGTATCTATCGGTAATGATTATGGTACACCAACATATCTGGCGGCCAAGTTTTAGAACACATCAACCCCAAACATAGCACTTACTCCTTGCCTTACTTTCATAACCTATTTTTATATTCTTTTACGAACCAAATAATACAATACAGGCTAAATTTTCATATATACATAGTTCTTGAAGATGCGTTAAAAACATGGTGTTTAGTCAGAGTCGTTACTATCGTCATTATTGAAGTCGTGACCACCATAATCTTCTTCAGTATCTTCGTCGGTGTCCTCTACATCTTTCACCTCTTGTAGGTCCTCATCTGCAGTTTTGATAACATTAAGTTCGACTACTAACAGTAATGTGTTAGGCTCGGTCTCTTATGGAATTGACTGCAACACCGTCTCCATCGTAGATGAGATGTATATTCCACGATGCGACATCTTATTTACGATCTTCCAACCTTCACCCCGCTTTGAATCATCGACATAGAATATTTGTTTTCTGAAACGGTAAATAAAATTGACGGGAAACATATATAAGTGCATACAACAATTGAAAAATATTTAATTATTTGTTTGGCCATAACTACGAGCCAATAAGCATCATAAGTATGACTATTTGTTTTGGTATTTATAGATAGGGAAAACTACAAACGCATACCCTTAAGTTCGAACGAATAACTGATGTTTACCCCTAACTTTTTTTTAACTGATACATACCCTGAATTTTCAACTCGTAACCAGAAGCCCCTTCCGTCCAACTCTGTCAATCTATTTACCGTTCATTTTTTGAAATACCCAAAATACCCTTAGTTATATTAATATTTTTAATTCCTTAATTAATAAATAAAATTCAGATTCAATTACAACAAAATAAAATATATTTAAATTTCAATAATTCTTAAATATATATTTCATATTTTTTAAATCAATTTTTTATTTATTAAATCAATAATATAGCTTTTTTTATAAGCTAAAAGTTTATTAAGTAAATGTTCTATAAGAAAAATAGAACAAAGCCAGGAAAGTTGTCCTCAAACAAGGACATTTTCTGCAGACCATTACAGCTACAAAAGCAAAAACAGATAGCAAAAAAACCCAAGCAAGACAAAAACAAAAGAAGCCGCACAAAACTGCCGCATACCCTACTTGCGTCTGACCCGGGTTCAAGCACAGAAAACGATTAGAAACCGAAATAAGTGTTATAGGATAACCTCATCCTCACTATCCTCGACACCCTCCTCAAGATGTTGATGGACGTCTAGAAATTGTTCAAGCAACAAAGGAGCAAGATCAAAAGCCTTTTTACCAATTTTTGTGCTAAAACTCCAATCACTCGAGCTATCCTTCTTGGCAATGTCAACAGTAAAGCTTCCCAAATTGCCTCCTCTATCAGCAGAAGCTTTAGCTCTTGTCTGTTAGAAAACAGTTGGAGGAACATTCACCTTTGACTGACCCTTCTTAGGACGGCCACGTCTTTTTGGTTGAGCCATAACATTGCTGTGAATCGTAGTGATTGGAAACGGAGGTCTGAGAACTGCCTCCTCTATCAGCAGAAGTTTTAGCTCCTGTCTGATAGAAAACAGTTGGAGGAACATTCACCTTTGACTGACCCTTCTTAGGACGACCACGTCTTTTTGGTTGAGCCGTAACATTGTTGTGAATCGTAGTGATTGGAAACGGAGGTCTAAGAAGAACCTCTTTCCACGGACTAATCTGTTGGTCACCAACCGAAACACCAGCCTCCTTTTGAGTTCTAACATCCAAATCCCAAGAAGCCTCATGTTGGGCTTCATGACCGAAGCCAATTAGATTCTCAGATTTGACTGAAACTAGAACATCACCCTGCTATACTCGAACCAAACGCGCAGATGATGGTACCGGAGTCGTCGCCGGAGTACACCTGATTTCAGCATTTTCAGCTAGCTTGGAAGACGGTCCAACGGAATCAACCTGGGTCTGTCCGAGCTTCGTACGACCTGGAGAGGAAAACTTGGCACTAGGCACACGAGGGTATGCAAGAGCTAAAAACAGTATGTGTCCATTAATCGTGTATCCACTGAATGTCTCCACTACCATGGACGCAAATTCTGGTGTCGAAAACGAAACAAACCCAAAAATCTTTTTGCCCTTGTTCGTACGCTTCTAAACAGAGCATCCGGTAATCTCACCAAAATCTCCAAAAGTACGACGAACCCAATCCTCATATGTCGCAAATGGTAAATTTCGAATGTATATTTCGTTCGGAATTACCTTTGCAGGATCGCAACCCTTGCAAGCTGGAAAGGCCTGCTTCTTCCTCTGTTTAGAAGAAGCACCAATATGATCAAGCTCCCCACCCGCAAGCCCGGCCTTGTTTCCCTGTTTTTCGATCGCAGCTCCAGACTTGTCACGACCATGAACAGAGCTCAGTTGCACTGGTTCCAATTTCTTTTTCCCAACCTGAGTGGCAGGACCAGAAACGTCTTTAAACGTGACCTTCTTATCTCGTATGGAAGCACGAACTCGTTTGGCTGAAACCTGAGCTCCTCTTCTGTTATGCCTCTTTCCTGAAACAATAGTCTCCTTTACAACAAGAAAAAAAAATGCCGCAGTAGGTAGCATAGCTTGAAATCAACACGAAGCAAAAAGTAGAGAATGAGATAGGTTCGATCTCCGGCTAACGTGGACTCATCTCTCTCATTTTGATTTCTCTGTTGTACTTTCCACAACCACCTGATCACAGCACAACCACCGGAACCAGTCCTGCAATTTAACAGCCAACCGGGACCGCATAACGACCCCTCAACAAAGGCAAAAAGAAATTCCACCACGCCGGCTCGACCAAAGCACACACCACAAGGGTCTTTGGACCAAATCACTAGTTCAGCAATGTAATCCATAGATCCAACCGGGATCGCAAACTGACCTCTCAACAATGGCGAACGCAAATCCACCATGCTAGCTCGACAGAACAGCCCCAGAAACCGACCTCCAGGAAAGAGTAGTCCACCACGCCAGCTCGACAGAACCTAGACTCCGTGAAGACGCCCTCCGAGAACAAAGACACGACGGCGATCCTCACCAATAGCGTTGGCTGGAGCGATGACTGCAACAAACCCAGAACTCACCTCCGAGAACAAAGACGGTGGCGGTCCTCACCAACAGCGCCAGTCGGATCGAAGAACCTTTGGCTACGAAGCGAAGATCGTCGCCCTGGGCATGGACACGCCATTGCCCCTGCTTGGAAGAGCTGCGACGACCCATCGGAAACATCAAGAACGACAACGCGTGTTAGGGTTTAGTGTCTCTCAACATTAATGATGCTACCCATAAAAAAATATATCCTAATAATATACATATTTCATTAACCTATTTATCCTATCCATCCAAATCTATCAACACATTTAACCTATTAAATCATCCACTTTCTATCTCACAAAACCAGAACCCTACTAGCTACTATTGCATCGTCTTCGTATCAGGCCGCCACTATCGCCGGTAGTGACTATGGTTCTAGTCGTCGAAGCTGCCGCTGGTGCTGTTCTACCTTCCTCTCACCTACTCCCTTCTCCTCGTTCTCTATAACCAGCGCTCCGCGCTGGAGCTCATGGGTGTCAGTGAACCACGGCCCTCTACTCCAGAAGATCTGTCGCTAGAGGCTGATTGTAACTCTCTGCCCAATACTCTCGGCCCAACACTCAAGTCGGGCAGATCTGGCCGACGAACTGCCATGTTGAACTCTTGTGCCCTTCCCCGATGAACTGGCACGACGAACTCCAGGCTCGCGTGTTTGATTTGATTTGGGAGACGACGACGGTTGTGCTCGTCGTGGACGGGAAGAAGGCGCTGAAGGTGAAGCGGCTGGAGTGGAACGAGGATTAGGGGAATTCTTTTTGGCAGATCTGAATTTCTAAACTCATTTGAGTTTTTTAGGGTTTGGCAAATGAATAGAATAATTCCCTTTCATTCCCAAATGAAGAAAATACGAAGAACAAATCAAATTATTTTTAAATTTTTTAAAGAATAAATAAGAAAAAAATTTGAAAAAAATTGGAAAAAATAATCAGTTAAAAATAAAATAAAACAATTTGATATAAAAAATGAAAATTAATAGATTTTAAATAAATAAAACATAATTTAAAAAAAATTAAAGTATGATTTTATAAAATTAAAATCTTATTTTTATAAAAATAAAATTATTGAATTTAGAAAAAGTAATTAAAAAATAAAATTAAAAAATGAATTAAAAAAATAAGAACAAGACTCATAATTGAAAATATAAAATTGAAAAAAAATAATGTAAAGAAAGAAAGGAAAAAAATTAATGAAAAAAGAATTAAAAACTGAATTATGATAGTTGTGTAATAAATTAGGGTAGTTGAAGGTATTTAAGTCTTTCAACATATTACTATAACAGTCCAACTGACGGAAGGTGTTTCTGGTTACGAGTTGAAACCTAAGGGTATGTATTAGTTAAAAAGAACTTAAGGGTAAACATCAATTATTCATGTCAACTTAAGGGTATGCATTTGTAGTTTTCCCTTATAGATATCAAGTCATTCTCTTCTTCCATGGTTTATAAATCATATCATCGGTATTTTAAAAACACAATCGACATCCTTCTACCGTAAGTATATTTTACATCATTGGCGAGACTTTGTTCATATAGTGTTAGCGATAATCTCTATCTAGAGTTTGATTACAATCAAACTCTAGGATAGAATTGTTTTGAGTATATTTATAAAGTTTAAATTAACTAAGCCTATCTGTAACTATTGATATATACTGTATCTCCACCCTCGTATGATTTTTTGGTCGACCCCATCTCACCTGCTCTTAGAGCACACATTTTTTTCCCTCCATATAATGCACACAGGCCTGCGGATCCATCAGCTAGACCCACTACGTCACCACCCGTTGGGCCTCCCATTCATGGCCCATCCACAGCTGCTGATCACCCAGTATCCCCTGTGCATTCCCCACTGGCCCAGACAACACCTTCCAGCTCATCCTCCATGCAGACCCAGCTAGCCACATCCAGCTCATCACCCATACGGTCCCAGCCAGCCAATCTCAGTGTGAACCCGCAACCACCGGCCCCGATGCCACCGGCCCAACCTCACCACCGTTTAATTGCCCTCACCCGATGCTAACTAGGAGCAAGCTAGGTATATACAAACCCAAAATACCTTTCACACTCACTGTTACTACCAGCATTTCTCCAGTTCCCCGTAATCCCAAAGATGCACTTACAGATCCGAATTGGAAACTGGCTATGGTAGATGAGTATAATGCTTTGATTAACAATAGAATTGGGTTCTGGTTCCACGTCCTGTGGGGGTTAACATTATTCGGTCTATGTGGATTTTTCACCACAAGACTCGTTTTGATGATTCGTTTGAGCGATATAAGGCTCGTCTTGTTGGTGATGGCAAGTCTCAACAGGTTGGAGTGGACTGTGATGAGACATTCAGCCAAGTGGTCAAACCCTCGACTATTCGTACGATCCTCAGCCTTGCTGTTTCGCGCTCTTGGTCTATTCATCAGCTAGACGTCAGGAATGCCTTTCTTCATGGCAATCTCAATGAGACGGTCTACATGCATCAACCGCTTGGATTTCGGAGCTCCACTCATCCCGACTATGTCTGTTTGTTGCACCGGTCCTTATACGGTCTCAAACAGGCTCCTCGGGCTTGGTACCAGCGGTTTACTGATTTTGTCTCATCTATTGGTTTTTGTCGCAGCAGGTCCAATCACTCCTTATTTATATTCCGGCAAGGGTCAGACACGACATACATCTTGTTATATGTGGACGACATCATCCTGGTCTCTTCTAGCGATGCACTTCATCAATCTATCATGTCGCACCTTAGCTCCGAGTTTGCAATGAAGGATCTTGGACCGCTTTCCTATTTTTTATGGATTGATGTGACTCGACACTCTGGCGGTATGTTTCTGTCTTAGCATAAATACACTAATGACATTATTACTCGTGCTGGTATGACTTCTTGCTCCCCATCAGCCACACTTGTCGACACTTAGGGAAAACTAAGCTCTTCTAAGAGTCCAGTGATTGAGGATCCCACTCTTTACCGTAGTCTTGCGGGGGCGCTCCAGTACCTCAATTTTACTCGTCCGTACATTTCATATGCGGTGCAGCAGATCTGTCTTCATATGCATGATCCTCGTGTTCGTCATATGAGAGATATTAAGCGTATCATTCGTTATCTTCATGGTACACGGCACCTCGAACTTCATATCTACTCGTCTTTTGGGTTTGTTCTTATCGCCTACACTGATGCTGATTTGGCTGGTTGTCTTGACACTCGTCGCTCCACTTCTGATTTCTGCGTGTTTTTGGGTGACAACCTGATCTCGTGGTCTTCCAAACGCCAACCCACTCTGTCACGCTCCAGCACTGAGGACGAGTACCGCGGTGTGGCCAATGTGGTGTCTGAATCCTGCTGGCTTCGTAATCTCCTGCTTGAGCTTCACTGACCTCTCTCCCGAGCTACTCTGGTCTATTGTGACAATGTCAAGGCTATTTATTTTTCTGGGAACCCGGTGCAACATCAACGCACCAAACATATTGAGCTTGACATACATTTCGTTCGGGAAAAGGTTGCCAAAGGTCATGTTCGCGTCCTCCACGTCCCATCCCACTCTCATACTGCTGATGTCTTCACCAAAGGGCTACCTTGGGTTTTATTTCTCGATTTCAGATCTAGCCTGAACGTCTGTGATCCTCCCGCTCAGACTGCAGGGGCGTGTCAGCGATAATCTCTATATAGAGTTTTAATAAAATTAAACTCTAGGATAGAATTGTTTTGAGTGTATTTGTAAAGTTTAAATTGACTAAGCCTATCTGTAACTATTGATATATACCCTGCTTAATCAATAAAGAAGGCAAGCAAATTTAAATCCAACAATATACGTTGATATGTTGAAAATAACGACTCATGGACTTCGCCGCAAATACTATTGCTCGTCAAGGTAATCGACCATCTGGTAATTAAAACATTAATTAATACACAACTATGACAACATTATACACATTCAAATATGAATTTACAGTTTCCTTGAACATTATGCAAAATGCATTGATGTGATGTTGTAAATGGGTTGATCCAGAGTATTCACCTTCGTAATCCTCCGTAAAATCTTCACAAATCCGCATCAATGTCCAATGAGCGATATTTATTTATTCTGTGTTTAACTTTATGTTCCAAACCTGAATTGATGGAAACACTTGTGGGAAAAAAACTAAAATCTTCCACTTATTATGCATCTCGATTTCATTGATTCGTATACAGAGATAAAAAAATGATGAATGTTGCACGTTGATGATTTATGTATGATTTTTTGATGCAACCCTCAGGGTAACGTTGCGTACCCATTTTTTTGCAATACCCCAATTCCCTTTCCATAGAGAACATCCAAGTATAGTGGACGAGACCGGTTTGCAAGAGTTAAGATGAAATATTTTTACATAAATGTACCATGATAGTGTGGAACAGTGAAGGAATATCATCTCCAATTTACAAAGCATCATTATAATATTACCTTCCATCACCTTAAACTTCTTTTTTGATATCTCTCTTGCATAGAGAGTTAGAAAGAAATTTGCAAGCTCACATGTCATAGTGGCAAAGTTTGATGCCACATATCAGCGTATAATAATAGGAAGTACATGTTGGAGAAACACATGATTGTCATGATTCTTAAGCCCGAAAAACTTCTTATCCTTCTAGTAGATCTTGTTTTTCAAGTTTTCTACATAGCCTGTTGGTATGAAAATTTTCCTTCCGCTTAATCATGTAGTTTTCATATGGTATGAAAATTTTCCTTCCACTCGTCTTTTTCCCGAATGTTCTCTTATGAGAAAACTTTAGATGTAATAACTATTTGGGAAATTGAGTCCCCGACATTGTTTTATATACTTCATGAACATTTTTTCTTGACGAGATTTAATCATCTCATGTTTACCATTATAAAACGTTATTTTTATATTTGATGTATGGATGATTATCTTCCAAGTCCTTTCGCGCTCTTACGAGTACGTCCTATAGTGACTGTGTTATGCATCAAAGTCATCCATGCATATCAGACATGTCATGTAACCCTTTTTATGTTTTCCACCCAACATCCTAACTTAGGGAAGTCACTAATGATCCACAATATCACAACTCACATCTTGAATGTTTGTTGACGATATGCATCAATGTTTACAACTCCAACATCCTAAAACATTTTCAAATAATCTACCAGTGGTCGCATAAACACATTAAGACACTTACGACTAGATATAAAGAGCTCTAAGATGTTGAAGTCTTTCGTCATGCACGAGCTCGGGGGTAAATTTTAAGGCATTTCTACCAAATGGATTATCTCTTCGGTTACCAAAGTAAGACTCACATTTCCATGTTCTCCTCCAAATCGTGGTCAAGTCTTGTCGAAATCCAACTAGCTTTCTCCATCAGCTGGATGTGACAACTTATTTGGGTGGACTGTGCTTATGTTATGCCACTGTATTTTCTTAGCAATATCAGGTGAACTATACAAGTTCTGTAACTTTGGAATAATGGGGAAGTTATACCGGTGTTCTTTGCCTTCGGTTTCCGCATCCCAACTATCTTCTCGTATCGAGGTGATTCACAAACATCACACGAATCCCGTTTCTCTCGTGGTCCATCGAATAACAAACAACCAAATTCACAAGTATGATATGTTTAATAACCTACCCCCACACTCTTCAACATGTTCTTTGCCTATTTTAATGAAGAAGGATCATAGTTATCCTCCGGTAACAATGTCTAATGCAACAGACAAGATGAAGTGAACGCTTCATTACACAACTGATAATTTTCCTTTAGCGCCATCAACTCCATGATGACTATCAACCTATTTGTTTTGTCGTCTTTTTAAAATATTTTTTTATACTCCATTAAAATTTTAGTGTAGTTTCCTATCGCTTCTTGAACAACTGATCTTTCAACATCATCATCATCATCCTCAACGAGTTCATCCATATGTCTCCCGCAATGGAATGGGAACACATCTTTTATATACTCCATAGTTATTGGATCATATCGGTCTGCTTTAGTCTCTTCCACATTAGTGTTACTTAATGAATCCCCATTGTCTGAACTACTTCTAAATCTAGTAATTAGTTCCGCAATCGAAGGCATGTGAACGTTTTCACCGTTAATGTTCCACACTATGTATCCTTCCATCATCCTGCTCCTTATCAAGTGTGATCTATCTCGATCTATGGTTCTATTCGCATGGTGGACATAAATCATAACACACATCGATATATTACTCCAACACATAAGCAATATAAAGTCGTTTTAATTTTATTTCTAATGATGATATATACATTTGAACATTTATTATTGAACTACGGGCATTAATACTAACACCTGACGCAGACCCTTGGGAGTCAGGGATCAATGGGGGATGGAGACCCACTGGGCCCAGAAACGGACAAATCTTCTCAAACTCCCAGACTAAATATTTTCCTGTTTGGTGGGGTCTCGTTAATTGTGCCATGCCCCGAATTCGGTAGAACCGAACCCGGAACGCGAACGGTACAACAATAAAACAGTTTTCAAACATTTTAATAAACCGCTTAAAATTACCACTTTGAGTTAAACAAAATAATATTTTACAACTGAAAACACGTCTAAAACAAGCGGACAAAAAAAACAAAGCGTACGTCGCTAGACTCCCAAAAACCCAGACTCCCGCTCCCAGCTCTTCAAGCTTCGAGAGTTCCCCTAGTCCGTCTCGTGACCAGTACCTGTAGGAAAAGCAGCTAGGGGTGAGCGTTCGCTCACCACCACGGATACCAGACTGACTACGGCATACTAGCAGAAAATGCCGGAAACACCAACAACAAACCAAACACCGGGGACTACTATCCCCAAACTCAAGTAACCCGACTGTCACACGAAAACTGTTACTTTCCCCAATCAACTCAAACCCGGACGCGTAATGTAGACCCAACACAGCGCTTATGACCCCCACCGAAGACACAAAAGATAATCACGCAACACCCAAGATCACAAAGTATCGCACACAACAATCAAGACCACAAAGGATCGCACTCCAGCTACTCAGTGCTGGTTGCTAACCGGTTGGGCTTGAACCTGCCCCACGCAACTTTCCTCGAATGCAGTCGGGCCAGGCGGTCGACCTGTTAGCAATATAAACAGCGATACTTTTCCGATATCTAGTCGGAAAGAGAGCCGCCCTTCATCGCCGAAGAAATGCACAACTTTACCGATGGTTAGTCGGAAGGCTAGCCAACCCCCACGCGCGCGACCACAGGAACCCTTTATCACAGAAGAATGCACAACTTTACCGATGGTTAGTCGGAAGGCTAGCCAACCCCCACGCACGCGACCACAAGGCCCCTTTATTGTCAGGCGGGCCCCCAACCTCCATGCAATCACAGTCAAAACCAAATGACACACAACACCCCGCGAAGAAAGAGAATACGACAACACGACTAACTACCACTCGGCAAGTCAGTCAACCAACACGGGTTCAACTCCCCACGGGCACACACGGCCACCCACGACACACCAACAGTAATATATGGGTTCAACACACCAACGGCACTCATGGCCACCCACGACACACCAATAGTAACATACGGGTTCAACACCTCAACGGCACTCATGGCCACCCACGACACACCAACAGTAATATACAGGTTCAACACCCCAACGGCACTCATGGCCACCCACGACACACCAACAGTAATATACAGGTTCAACACCCCAACGACACTCATGGCCACCCACGACACACCAACAGTAATATACGGGTTCAACACCCCAACGACACTCATGGCCACCCACAAACACACCAACAGTAATATACGGGTTCAACACCCCAACGGCACTCATGGCCACCCACAAACACAAACAATTCAATCAACCTCCGGGCACGACCAAATTCCACCAGTATTTCCATTGTTCGATAAGTTCACTTATCCTACAACACTACTAAGTGTCACATGCATTTCTATTGTTCGATACGTTCACGTATCATACGACACCACTAAGTGTCGCATTCATTTCTAGTGTTCGATAAACTTACTCATCCTACGACACCACTAGGTGTCACCTGCATTTCTACTGTTAACTTTCCCTAGTCAAGGCCGAGATCCGGCTACTTTTCCCTACCTCGTAACGCTTTCCCAAAAGTCCACGCCCAAGCTTCGGCGTGCTCCAGAATTACCCGCTTAGCCTCCTCTTTCCACGGTCGGCGACACGGTCTACAATGATTACAATTAACACATTTTTTAAATAAGTAGGCGAAACCCGAATTTGATGAACTTAACGCTCGAACGCAACCCCGACAATGCCGATCACTCCCAAACTTCCCAATTACTCGACATTGTCAATAATGGGCCCAGAAAGGCCCGATTCGCCTGGCTCGGCGAATCTGCCCGGGATTGGAAACTGCCCTTCCGGGGCTCCGAAAGTTCCCGTTTTCGTTTCTACGATCTTAGAATAATTCAAGGGTTCCAATGCAATCGACGGAATCAATTTCCGACTTCCGAGCAATTTAATTCCCGTTTAAAGTTTCGAAACCAGAAATTTCCAACTTTCACAATTTAATTCCAAAATTCGTTCCAGGTGTGGATTAACGACTTGGGGATCGTCCTAAACCACCCGAACACGAAAAAACCGAGACCCGACACGTGGGCCCCACCCGGCCACCAACACCCGTGGGTGGCTGGACCGGTTTTGGACCGGTTCACCACTGTGGTGGCCGGTCCTAGCTCCAGCCAGCCACCACCCACGGTGGACGGAGCTCCCCCGAGCCTCCGGTCACCGGAATCCAGTCCTTTTCGTCTCAAAACGTCTCCAACGAACCCCACACCTTAACTCAACCATATTTAACTCGTTTAAACCCAAACCCTAACTTTCAAACGTACCAAAACGAAAATCAATTAGGTTCTCCCTGTAGGGAATGATGACGGGAGCTCGATTCTTCAACTGTTGAGACGATCCGTCGGTTGGATCGTCGGGAAATCGCAAAACCCTAACCCTTTTTCTTTTTTTCTTTTCCTTCTCTCCTTCTCCTTCTTCTCTCTTCTTTCTCTCTCCTCCTTCTCTTCTTTTTTTGATTTGGCCGACACTATCACTTCTCTTCCCTTTTGTTTTGTTCAAAAATAACAAATACTACCTCTTAATTACTAAACTACCACTCATACTTCTTTTTCTTTAATTTAAAAACCAACCACCACCACATTTCTGACAAGTGAATGAGTATAGTCACTGCCTCGCAAATTAACCACCACCACATTTCTGACAACTAAATTTTCCTGTTTTTCGCCGATTTGACTGGCGTTGACCGGGAGCGGTTCTTACAAATTGGGTCGATTATAGTCACCGCCTCGTAAATCAAGACAACCACGCGAATGAGTATTTAGTTATTTGGTTGTGCTTATCTCTAACTGTTTTTTTTAAACGGGTAACCGGAGACTTTCATTAATACCAAATGGTAATCGAACAGGATGAGGCGTGACCGCCTCGGGTTCCAGATGTATGTCCGAGCCGACCGTAGCAAGCCCGACGCTCATGGACCCATAATAATAGCCCACTTGAAATCGTGGGCACAAACTCAAGACAAATCCTTACCATCGTCCCAATAGATCGAGACATAAAAGAAATAGTCCTAAAGCAAACAGGGGAAAAAGTGTTCCAAACATAAAACAGATAATTAGAAAACAGGGAAATAATCTTTGCTGAATGTGCAGGCTGCCCGGGACCTCCCAACATTGGCTGCCCCGGGTCTGTATGTATAGTCTGAAGACGACTCCACCCACCCCTGCTGGGTCGGTTCATTCCTGCATCGGAGACACCTGTGCCTCCGACTGCTCTGCCCCCTCCGTCTTCTGGTAGGTCTAGTCTGGTGTGTGATGTTGGGGAGGCAATTCATCCAATAGCTTCCTCAACTCCAGTGGACGAGCATACATGGACCCGCTCCTTGTCTTCATGGTGGGCATCTTACCCTTACCTCGCTTGGGCCCTCCTTTCCCCAGTCCAGTCTGGGGATCTTTCTGTTGCCCTAGTCCAGACTGAGGATCTTTCTGTTGCCCCTAGGGATCTGTTATGTCTGATACTGCAATTGGGTTTTAATTATGTTGTAATGGACCTTAAGATTGTCTTTTGTTTTTGGGCTTATAAGCCTGGCCCATGGCCTTGTCAGTTTCCTTTATGAATGAAGAAGAATGCTGGCATAGACAGAAAATGCCATAGCAGTTCTCAAAATTGTCTTCTTCCTCTTTACTCTCTCTCCCTCTCTCTCCCTCTATCTCTCTCTCTAGCTCATCATTCACCAACCCTAAACCTAGCAAATCTGTATTGGATCTGCCGCCACCCACAATACACTTTCTGTCATATCACTGGTATCACCCTTTCTTTCCAGGAAAATCATGACTAATTCAACATCAAACAAACAACTTCAAGATGATATTGCTGCTACAAATTCTGAGGTTCTTCAAGTCAAGGAGACTGTAACTGGTATGCAAATCAAGATTGATGACATGACCAAGCTTCTTCAGGCTCTGGTTAACAAAATTCCAGACTCGCCTCTCAGAGCTTCATCCTCTACACCTCCATCCCCTGTTCCAGGCTCCATACCACCGCCACCTCCGCCTCGTCGCTCGATCTTGGGTGTTCCACCAGACCCACAGGTCGACCCACCTGGTCGTCGTGACTCACGAGCCCAAGCTCCTCCACGTTTTGACGGGACAGACTTCCAAGGTTGGGAACTGAAATTTCTTCAACACTGCTTGACTGAAGCTGTGCCTGAGCACGAAATGATTCGTGAAGCCATGATGGGTTTCGAAGAGGCTGCACTGAGACACCATTTACACTTTATGAAGCAGCAACAACATCGTGAGGCCGATATTCCTTGGTCTGAGTACTTCGAGGGTCTTCGACGTCGATTCACAAATGGGGACTATACCGATTATATGTCGGAGCTTGCTCACCTTCGCCAAGATGGGTTTGTCGAGGTGTATTTCCAGAATTTCCAGAGCATTATCACACAGCTCACGCTCTCGGAGAAGGACACTCTTGCAATGTTCATCAACAATTTGAAACCTGACATTGAAGATGGAGTCCGTCTGTTGTTTCCCAAGGATCTTCAGCAAGCTCTACTGATGGCCAAGAGACTAGAGAAAAAAGGCTCTCTTTTCCCCATATCTACGGCCTCTAATGCCTCTTCATGGCGTCCCATGCCCAACCAAAGTTTCAGAGCACCACCAGCACCAACCATTCCTCCCAGCTTGTTGTCTCAACACCCACGTTCCACGTAGCCTGCTCATAAGCCACAAAACCCACCGACTGCGGCTCAACGGCAACTGCGTGAGGAACGATTCAAAAAAGGGTTGTGCGTTTGGTGCGGCGACAAGTTTTCAAGGGAGCATCGATGTACTAAGTCTCAGCTATTTCAGTTATTGGTGGAAGGTGACCCAATTAATCAGGCTGACGGAGACGTTTTTGTGGACTGTATGTCTTCAATGGATGCACTGCAGGAGGAAATGGTAACACCAACTGAGGGTGACCCGATTATCTCACTCTATGCTCTTTGTGGTCTCTCTAGTTATCGAACAATGACTCTTCGGGGGTCCATAAATTCACACTCTGTTACAGTGTTGGTTGACTCGGGTAGCACACACAATTTCATTAATGCTACTCTTGTCTCAAAGCTCAGGTGCACCACAACCGCTACTCCAGGCGTCACAGTGACTGTTGCTAATGGAGAGATGTTACTATCGGGATCTCGCGGCGATAACCTCTATTGGGTGATGCAAGGTAATGCATTTCAAGCTGATTTTTTGGTACTTCCGGTTCAAGGGTGCGACTTAATTCTTGGTATTCAATGGCTTGTTACCTTGGGGCCGATTCTATGGGATTTTTCAAGCTTGACTATGGAGTTCACGATTGGCAATCACTCCATTAGCTTGTGTGGAATTCCTCCTGGGAAGATAGCTTGGTCATCCCCAAAGCAAATTCAAAGACTTTCAGCTTCAGACTCCACAGTTTCCTTATTTTCTTACTCAAGGTTTGAGAATTCTTCACCTCAACCAATTCCACACCCTCCAACAATCCATATTGCACCAGTAATTTCTGCCTTATTGACTGAGTTTCAAGGGATTTTTGTGCAACCCCAAGGCTTACCACCTACTAGAACCCATGATCATGCTATTACCCTGCTTCCAGATGCATCTGCTGTCAAGCTTCGGCCATATCGTTACTCCTCAACACAAAAGACTGAGCTGGAACGATTGGTTACTGAGATGTTGGATTCTGGTATCATTAGGCCCAGCACAAGTGAATTTGCCTTCCCTGTAATTCTGGTGAAGAAGAAGGATAATACATGGCGACTTTGTGTGGATTATCGTCGCTTGAACGATATGACAATTAAGGCAAAATTCCCGATCCCACTGGTAGAGGAACTTCTTGACGAGCTACATGGGGCTGCATATTTCACAAAGCTGGACATGCGTGCTGGTTATCATCAGGTTCTAGTTAAACCAGACGATGTTTACAAGACGGCCTTCTGCACACATTCGGGCCATTACGAATTTCTCGTCATGCCTTTTGGGCTTACGAACGCACCCTCAACGTTTCAATCCTTGATGAATGATATATTTCGGCCATTGCTCAGGGTCTGCGTGCTTGTTTTCTTTGATGATGTCCTTGTCTACTTGCGCTCGTTGGAAGATCACGCCACTCATCTCCGGTTAGTATTTGAAATATTGAGAGCTGAACAGTTATATCTCAAAGAATCGAAATGTGTATTTGCAGCCTTTGAAATAGAGTACTTGGGGCATGTTATTTCTGTTCACGGTGTGGCTATGTATAAACGGAAGGTGGAGTTTTTCCTTGATTGGCCCATCCCTACAACTGTGAAGAAGCTTCGGGGATTTCTCGGTTTGACTGGTTATTACCGACGATTTATTAGGAACTATGGCACAATTGCAAAGCCATTGACTGATCTCCTTCGCAAGGATGCCTTCATTTGGTCCCCGGAAGCCACAATTGCTTTTCATGACTTGCAGGCAGCGATTACATCTGCTCCAGTTTTAGCATTGCCAGACTTTCAAGTAACTTTTGTTTTGGAGACTGATGCATCGAGCACTGGCTTAGGGGCTGTCCTCACACAACTTGGGAAGCCTGTAGCTTTTTTCAGCAAGACTTTAGGCCCTCGACAACGAGCTTTATCAGTTTATGAGAAGGAGATGCTCCTCGTCTTACTTGCTACCAAGCATTGGACATCATATCTCATGGGTCGACATTTTGTGATCAAAACGGACCATCAAAGCCTTCGCTTTTTGCTTCATCAACGCACTACAACCCCTGCTCAGCTCCAATGGGTGATCAAGATGCTGGGATACGATTTTGAAATTCAATTTAGAGCTGGTTCTTCGAACATTGTTGCGGATGCCTTGTCGCGCAAACATTCACTGGAATCTATTTCACCGTGCTCTGTTTTGGCTATCAGCTCCTTGTCCACTTCTATAATGACCAGAATCAAGCAATCTTGGGCCGATGATGCCAAGATCACTGCTCTCATTACATTGTTGCAGTCAAACCCAACAACCAAGCCTCCTTATGCGTGGATTAATTCTCAGTTGTTCAGGTATGGCAAAATTGTTGTTGGCAAGGATACCTTATTGCGATCAGATATCATTACTCACTTCCATGGAGGAGCTGTGGGAGGTCATTCGGGTTCCTTGGCTACATTCAAACGAATTTCGTCTCACTTTTATTGGAAACGACTTCGCAAGGACGTGGCTCTTGCTGTAGCTTCTTGTCCCACCTGCCAATCTCATAAGTCTGATTTATCAGCTTCGCCGGGCCTTTTACAACCTCTCCCAATTCCAGAGCGTGCGTGGCATGATATTTCTATGGATTTCGTGGAGGGCCTTCCGAAATCACACGGCTTTGAGGTAATATTTGTGATTGTTGATAGACTCACTAAGTCTGCACATTTTGTGCCCTTGAAACATCCTTACACAGCAGTCACAGTAGCTCAAACCTTCTTGGATACTGTCTATCGTCTCCATGGGGTGCCTAATTCAATTGTGAGTGATCGAGACAAGGTATTTGTTTCAACCTTTTGGCGCGAACTCTGCAAGCTACAGCACATCACTCAACAGCTCTCTACAGCATACCATCCGCAGACCGATGGTCAAACGGAGGTGGTCAACCGTTGCTTGGAATCCTATCTACGCTGTATGTGCTCTGAATCCCCTCGGGACTGGTCGAAATGGCTTCCTTTAGCCGAGTATTGGTACAACACGTCGTTCCACTCCTCTATCCAAACTACTCCATATCAGGCCTTGTATTGTCAGCCCCCTCCGACGCACTTGCCTTACCTCACCGGCACGTCGACATTGGATGTGGTGGATCGCAGTTTCGCAGCCAGAGAAGAAGCTACAAAAATGTTACGTTTTCACCTTCAGCGAGCTCAATCACGGATGAAAAGCCAAGCGGACCGCAAGAGATCTGACCGTACATTCATGGTGGGTGATTGGGTATATGTCAAGCTTCACCCATATCGCCAGAGCTCTGTCGCTCGCCGGTCTTCCCAGAAACTCAGTCCTCGCTTCTTTGGCCCTTTCAAAATTATCAAGAAAATTGGAGCTGTGGCGTATACTCTTGCTCTTCCGGAGGAGTCCAAAATTCATCCAACTTTCCATGTTTCGCAGCTCAAAGCTCACCTGGGTCCAGTCTTGACACAATCGAACCTCCCTGATGTTGCTCTTGACAGCTCTTTTATACGAGCACCATCACAGGTGCTGGATCGCAGGATGGTTAGACGAGGCAACCGAGCAGCAACACAAGTTCTGGTACAGTGGTCCGACGCGGGTCCGGAAGCTGCCACTTGGGAGTTCCTCTATGACATTCAGCAAAAATTTCCAGACTTCATCTTCACTTCATGAGGACATGAAGTCTTGGAGGGGAGGGCTATGTTATGTCTGATACTGCAATTGGGTTTTTATTATGTTGTAATGGACCTTAAGGTTGTCTTTTGTTTTTGGGCTTATAAGCCTGGCCCATGGCCTTGTCAGTTTCCTTTATGAATGAAGAAGAATGTTGGCATAGACAGAAAATGCCATAGCAGTTCTCAAAATTGTCTTCTTCCTCTTTACTCTCTCTCCCTCTCTCTCCCTCTATCTCTCTCTCTAGCTCATCATTCACCAACCCTAAACCTAGCAAATCTGTATTGGATCTGCCGCCACCCACAATACACTTTCTGCCATATCAGGATCCTTCTCCTTCCCCTCTCGGGTCATTTCAGAATCAGCGGATCCAGATCGGGCCAGAGCCTCATCACCAGAGTGGACATTAGCCAGATTATCAGGCTTCTTAAAGCCTGGTGGCGGTCTAGAGACTCGGTGCCCTCCCTCTTGCAAGTCTTTGGTTGCCCCTCATGGGGTAACCTTAGCCAGATTATCAAACTTCGAATAGTCTGTGCCGGGTAGATGTTCACCCATAGTGATCTCCCTGGAGCGACTCATCAGGTTCAGGGACAAGTCACTCAAAAGGTACGTGATAGACGGGTGGGTCACCGGGGGGTGTATTCCAGACCGTCCCCAGTAGCCTATCCACGTTCATCTGATTTGGGGCCAGTATAGATCGGTCGTACCAAACCTCCTCCCAGCCAATCCCTGGCAGCTGGATCGTGCATCCCGAAATTCTATGGGTCAACATTCCACACCTGCGACAGAAATCTACTACCCTTTCATATTGTAAATCAATTACCACAGATGTTGTGGTACCTGGGAATCGGAGACGAAGTCTCCTCCGTAGAGGTCGTTGTAGCTCCATCCAAACCCTTAGCCACAAAACATGTCCTCCCGACGAGCAAACGGGATTGGGGCCGACGGGACCTGGGTACCAATGCTGGCAGGGATGAGGCCACAGACGTAGTCGTTTCTGGCATTTCCCGGTATGTTGAGCGCCCGGACCCCGAGCTCCACATGGTGAAAACTATTATCATTGGCCCGAACAAATTGCTTGAGGGGCTCCAGCAGGAGGGGATATCCCTTGAAGCTCCAGGGGCCCCTGTGGTGGATATTTTCCATCGTCTCAGCAGACGGGAAATGGTAGCCTGTGACTTCCGGAGACATGAATTCCACCTGGATTCCCGTCACTTTCCATTTCTGGAGCATCATTGCGCAGACGGTGTTCTGGTTGTGGACCTGGTCTCCTGCAACCCTTGCTGCAAGGGAAAACTGATACGTTCCCTTGGTGAAGAGTGGAACCCCCTCCTCCGAGACCACGATCTCGTCATCATCGTCCTCCCAGTCCGGGACCGGGGCGATGCGGGTCAGTTGGACCTTCATTGGACTGTCAGTCGGCCCTCGTCCGCCGTGACGTCGAGTGTTCGTGTCCGACGGTCGGTCTGTCAGATGGCTGGATCTGTCCACCTCTTTCGGAGCTGGAGGTCGAGAGAGGGAGAGCCGATCCCGAGGAGTTTCATACGCTACCATGTGGCGTCCGCCCTGGTCCAGGCCGATAGCCGGGGACTCAAAACCCCCGGACTCAACCTGGCTCGAGCCAGGTTTATCCTTCAGATCCAGGGGATCCGTCCATTGTCGGGGGTCTGGCAGGGAAGGGGGCTGCACCTCAGACGACGCGGGGAGGTCGCCGGTAAGAGGTCCTAGCACGTCAGGTGGACCGTTTTGCGGAGTCGCGTCGGGAGCTGGTTGGATCTGGCCGGGTAGTGTCATTTCCGATGAGAAATGGACGTGGAGCGATAGATCTGAATCTGGCTGGCCGGAAATGGGTGAAAACAGATGGTAGAGAACGACGGGGGCGGCGGAGAGCAGATGAAAACGAGGGGGACGGGCGGCGAGACAGCTGAGATGAGCGAGGCGGCGTCTGCTACGTTGCAGAGGCGACGGTGGCAAGAGGGTCGGGTGCGAGGATGGCGAGAAGGCCGGAGAATGTCGACGGTGACGACGGCTGGACCCTGGTGGCTAGGGTAGAATGTACCCTGGTGGCTAGGGTAGAATGTACCCTGGTGGCTAGGGTAGACGAGAGTGTACTAATCTCTAATTGTTAATTGTCTTCTATTACAGAGTTATAATTTTTTTTTCAGCTTAATATGTTGGATCAACTATTTATTTAAACGGAAGATGTCGGATATTATCTTGACTTACTTTAGATTTTATCCCTTAATCATGTGCTGCTTAAATGAACATGTACTCTTTTTCTTAAAAATTAAATTCTGGGCTTGAAAACTTTTTTGGCTTAGTAGGTGAGAGAAGTAGGCATGATTTATTGTGGAACAGTGACACGAAGTTGTGTCAAATCCATCAACTTTAACTAATATATTTTTCATGCCCTTTTCAATTGAAGTCACTTCCTTCAAAGTGAGCAAAAGAACAGTCTAAAGTGTAGCTCCATATTTGCTGCAATTGGTTTTGTGTCATTCTTGATTGATGGGCTTAGTGTGTCATTATGTGTTTCACACAAATGTTGAGCAATTGCCAATTGGGGTTTATGGAAGAGACTGTTCTCATGATTTTGATAAGATATAACGACTGCAAAGTATTGGAGTGTTAATCTTGACATGATGCATGAAAAGCATTTCCTCTCTTTTTGAATCCAATCTTAACAGAGTATTATCAAATTCTAGTCAAGAATTATGACATGTTTTAATAATTTGTTTATTTTGATTATAATATAACTATTTACATATAATACATGTGATTTGATAAATTTTATAAAATCTTGTGTAAACATTTAAAGATATTTTATACTTAAATTTATTAGGACATCTTCAGTACAAAACAATGTTTTAAATAATTGATATAAGTTAGAATATACATTGTCATTATTTTAAAAGGATTACTCTTGTCCTAACCTTTATTTTTCGTTTATTATTAAATTATAACCCTAAACGTATGAAAGTATTATATAGTGACGTTGACCGCAATCTATTACATTTTTCGTCCCCAATGCACGACCATTTAGTGAATAACAGGAAAAGTTAATAGATCAGAGTTCTGATTTAAGAATAAACGAAAAATTTACGTTATGATATCAAGTTTTCGCATGCCATTTTAGGAAGATTTAGAACACGTGGCAAGCATGTAACTGATATTTTACGGAATTAGTCACACTTAACAGATTTTGATACATTTTGAGAATTAATTGGTAAAACCTATAGTTATCTAAAACATTTTATACGCCTAGATTATGATTTGGTAATTGATCTTAGTACAATAGGGGGTGACATAGCATTTCCTCCACGTTAAATAATAAGATGATTTAAACCTTGTGGGAGAGCAAAATAAAATATCTTTATACACGTTTCAATGAAAATCATGCACGGCTGAATCATTATAGGTGTGATGTGATTAAACATAATGATTTTGGTCAAAAAATAATCATACAATCTAACTTTAACATCATTAATTAACACAAATAAAATAGTGATGGAAGATAACTATTATATTCCATAAGTTCTCTAGCCTTTAGAGTCAAAGCACTACAAGTTGGTTTGTCACAACTTGAGTTTGGTGGGTTTTTACTGTTTTGGAAGAAGATATGAGAGAACTTTATTAAGTGGGCAGAGATCAAATAGTTTGCTGGTTATCAGCGAGCAATCACGAATCTTTATTAATCCTTATTTTATTAGTTAACCAAGATATCTCAATCATGAACTCACGGGATGTTCAAACTAATCTTTTATAGCAATAACCACTCTATATCATCGTTTTGTTAACTAATAAATAACCAGATGATTATGTTAAATTGTGAATCAAAGTCTACTAATACTAACACCAGTAAAATTCTATATAGTTTTGATAATAATCCAAAAAAGCTCGCTATTTATTTGAGAGAATACCGTCAAACGCTAGTTTTCGTTATTGTTGGCGGTGGCTCCCTCTTTACGGGTTTCTCTTCTCGACTCTCCCTTTCTTCTCTCATGTCAACATGGAATTTGTAGGCATTGTCTCTCGATCTAAGGCAGACGGAGTTTTGGCGTATCTATATATCGCGATTAGACGGCTATTTCAGGTTAACGTTGTTGGGGACTACTCCGTCGATGATCTCCGGAAGTCAGAGCAACCTGGTTCAGCATGATCTCATAGAGCAAGCTCTGAACACTTTATCACATATAAACCAATTTTCATGATAGGAATGGGCATCTCATATGATCCCAATGACTCAAAACGACGGACCAACAATACAAGAACGCTCTACTACGTAAGTTACGAGTTTCAGAAGAACTGGCACCGCTTGCTCTTTAGTTCCTTGTGTTCGTTCTTGTGTTTATTTGTTATCTCTATTGTCTACGACACAAAGTAGATTAATTTTATAGGCCCAGTTAACTGGTACACATGTATTGTTATGGAGGTATTATATTATAAATGAACGGTACGACAGTACACCTGTATTTTTTTTAGCATAAGAGACCTTTATTTCTTATAGTGATGCTCGGAGACAAAAGGGGAATCAGTCCTTAATTTCAAGGAAAAACTACTACTCATCTTTAAAAGAAGCCCGAGGTATAGTCGGCCTTTTGATATTGGAGCGAACTTTAAGCAGCCTAGAAAAATAATGCAACTAAGAACATAATTTGAAAGACGAAAAAAACTAGAAACCAAAGCCAAAACCATCTCTGGCTCGATTGAAACCCGACCACTATGGACTAAATACCACTGTGATTTCCCAAGGAAAACACTAGAATGTCGAAGAATGTACCTGGTACGGGAAGGGATAACGTTAGATGGTGGAGGACCCCGAAAATCGGGGAGGGGGGGGGGGGGGTTTGCCAATCCTCAAGGACAACTGACGATCGAAAGGCCTAATATCTCCAAGCGGGGCTGCTTTTCAGCCCTCGCCTCTTCTACTTCCACTCGATCGTCCCCCGCTCATTTGAAGCGAACTTTAAGAGGTCTAAACAAGAGGGTGGTAGACCGATGGTCGTCCCCAAGGCATCTTTCGGCCTTCTACGGGCCGTCTAAGCCCAACTGAGCTCAAGGACCCTACGTAAATAGGTCGAGTAGGCATGATGGTTGACCCCAATGTAGGTTCTTGTACCTAGCGTGGAAAGAAACTCGGGGAAACCATAGGAGATGGCTTCGGTGGTGGCACCACCCACTCCCTTGGCACCGATTTTCCTATCTCCGGAGCACCATCCACGGCCAGAGATGCATAATATTAAGGGACTCCCAGGAGTTCAAGAGAACAATCGGCCACCACATGGCTTATCCTACCGCACTTAAACCATAACATAGGCAGTCATTCATACTCAAGGGTTACCTGGATTGGCTGAGCAAATTCCTAAAAGCCTAGGACTATCGTTCTCTAAAGGGGTTGATCAAGCGAGTGCCAGATTCGCACCCGGAACTTGCCACCCTAGCAGTAGTCCAACTTATTCACGTGAACCGTTACACAACCTCCCAAAGTCCCCCTTAGTGTTGGTGGTGACTGTGGAACCCGTCTGAGGGAGACCCAAGACTTGTGCCCATAGTTGTATTCGATCAAAATATGCCTTGGGAAGACCGTTCCGTGTGAGTTCCATCAGGATGAGAGGGTAACATCGGAAGCACCATAGCTCACCACGCCGGACATTCTCCATCTCCACCTTTAATGCAAAATAGAATGCGTAAACCCCCATGGAAAGCTATTTGACAACCAATCCTTCATCCGCAGAACCCCATCCACGAATCATAAGCCTCATAACGAAGTCCCCCATGGGCGTTCGGAGAAAGAGGAACCTCTCCGCCAACCTTAATCGCATGTAGGACGGAGATGGTAGTTATGATGTTAGGACTCGGGCTATTTCATCCTCGTCCAGCAGCGGAGCGCACATCTCCAACGATGTAAGAATTTTGTCCCGTGAAGGGAACAACGTCGTCATCAACAACGACATACTTCCATGCGGCGGGTGCGATCCTCCCCTCTAGGTGATCTGTCTTCCACTCTCGGGATAGGCTCCTAATGGAAAGGGTTTATGGAAGAGGAAAGCGGTGGTATTGGGGTTGATAGAACTCCCAGTGGAGCGACTTGAAGTGCACTTGTTAGTGCTAGGGTTCCTTGGACAAGGGTTTTTCCCCGAGGGAGGGCTAGTTTCCGAGGTCTCGTACCCCTAGCAACACTAACTAGGTCGGTGTGTGTATCTAGCCCTAAAAAAAACTATCGGTGGGAAGATGCCCAAGAGAGCCCAATAGTCGGCACGAACGCGGGAGCTAGTATCTCCGGGGCGTCCGGTAGTCTAGCCGGTTATGTCAGGGTTGCTATTGATTCAATAGGAGGGGGCACGGAAACTGCAACAGGTCCGATGAGATGGTTGGAGGTAACGTCAGGGTGATTATTCCAGATTCTAGAGTCGACAAGAGGGAAAGAGTCTTAGGTGGGGTTTACATCGACTTCCGCGAGTTTCGCTTGGGACGGATAACCTCCTGAGACGATCGTGGAGGTGGGATAAGAACGGGGATTGGATCCAAAGTATGACCACCCATGAAGGCTGCAAACCTTCAGAGAGGGCTAACGATGTCGTAGCCAAAGAAGGAGGCAGTGTGATCATCGAAGCTGGGATCACCTTGTTATAAGTTTTCCTTCCTCATCCTGGTTTAGTGAATACCATGTTAGTATCTTTTGTGCGATGCATGAGTGGTCAGCACGCGATACATCACACATTGCGACCATCAACACGATGAAATTCACGTTATTTATAAAATTATCAGGCAATATCTTGACCATTAAATACCGCAAATCCACATTGACACCTTGTTTGTATTTGACATTGACTATATATATTCTAACAAAATGTGTTATTGAGTTTAAACATAAACCATTGATGTCCAAATTATAATGTATGTATATATATACTGGTCGGAACTGTTACATATGGCGATGATGTGGTTACCATGTCTACCTACCAAAACATTTGAAAATCCAAACGGTGGATTTGTTTTCTGGTTTTCCTGATTGAGCATTATATGATAATGGCCAAGGAGCCATTAATTTTGTTGGTGCCTACTGTTTCATTTGAGGTATCCATTCACTTTCACTGTCTTTACTTCGTACAGCTCTCATTCGAGACAATCCTCCAAACATATGGGAGGTTCTGAAATGAAATCCAGGGAAGGAAGCCCAAGCCCTCAAGTTTCAGAATTGGGCTTTTAAGAGGCCCAGTTCAGGAAGCCAGTTTCAGTTCAGAACCCATCTTTTCACTTTCACAATTAACACGAACCACACCTAACCTAACTGTTTTTGCCCAACTAAACTACCGATTTAGCAATTGATTAGGCACCGAACAAGGTAGAAGAAAAGGGAGCGACTTGTTGGCATGGCGAGAAACATTCATTTCTCTACTTTCTGGGTTCGGAATCTCCTTGGATTTGTCGGCATTTTTGGGGAGAACAGACCAAAATGAGGTCTTTTCTGCTGAGCCAAAGAGCTTTCATGGCGGCACAGGTGGGCGTCCTCCGTCTCAGATCGGTAATCCCTAGAGCTTCAATCTCTTCGTCTACCACTCCCTCCAAATGGGAAGGTGGCGTTTCCATGGTGCAGGGCGCTTCTAGGGGAATCGGCCTCGAATTTGTAAGCTTTTCATGATTATTCTTGTGATTTGTTGGATATAGCTTGGTGGGTTCCTCTATTTTGTATCCAAGTTGCGACCTTTTCCCTACATTAAGATTCACGAAAATTGAACTAATTGCGGGCCGTGAAGAGCATGTCAGGATTTGGAGGAGTGTTATGTCTTAGTTGAGTAACTCGAGTTAATGGCATTATAAGTATAATATTAGAATTACACTTTTCATGAGAATAATTGGGATGTGCAGTTTTGAAATTCTTTGGAATGGGGTTGAAGAATCTAGGGATCACATAACAGTGTATGTCTAAGGTTATGGAAAATGGAAAATATTTATGCAAAAACTAAACATAAAAAGAAGTTGGATATCCACTTAGAACAAGCAAGAATATATAAGTGAGTTATATCTGTTCTAAATGTGCAAAGTAAAGGCCCTTTTGTGTAACTTGTATAGCCAAAATTAGTGTGAGTTGGGTCTCTTGCATTACTTTCCATTTTACACTTACATACCTGCTTTGGATGTAGCTGCCCATGTTAACCCTTCTATGATTGGAGTTATTTGTTCCATTCTTCGTCCTTCCTGGATTGTTGTCCCATATGCATATATAGCACTGTAATGAGCTATTCAGAGCTACGGTGTAGCTTCCTGTGGATTTATATTCTTATGAAAGAAAATGCAAAAAAGTAGTAACATTTTGTGGACCTCTCTATCTTGATGAGAAGTTTAACATCAATAATGTATTGCCCTGCCTTATGCTACTGTCTTAATATTGGTTGTTTTGTTCCTCATATAGGTTAAACAACTACTGGAGAGAAATGACAAAGGGCATGTTATTGCTACTTGTCGTAATCCAGAGGGGTCAACAGGCCTTCATGATTTGAAGAATAGGTTCGCTGAACGTTTGAATATCATGCAATTGGATTTGACTGATGAAAGCACCATAGAGGTGATGTTGCCTTCCATTCAATACCCTTACTCTTCTGTCCAGACCAAAGAGAAACTTTACCTTGACAATTTTCCTTTCTCTTTGTTGGCAATATATGACAAGTGTGGATACAGCATAGTGAACTTGTAATTATATGATTAGAAGGTTGGACTTATCGTGCATGAATAATGGATTGTCGTTCTCTCTTCCGTGTTTGAGTGATTGAGAGTTTGTGCTTTTGGTCATATAGTTCCTGGTGGATAACTGAGATATTGTTATTCATTTATTTTAACATCTTATTACAGGGTTCTGCAAAGTCCATTCTGGAACAATATGGATCGTTGAACCTTCTTATTAATGCCTCTGGCATTCTCTCAATACCAAATGTACTGCAACCTGGTACAGATGTTATGTTATTGCGTAAATCTGGATATTTAGCCTGATAATAAAATTGGACAGCTTTAACAATGATAAGCTAAAAGTCGGATAGTTTTCTTAGATTACTTAGTGGCTCTTCTAAAATCAGGCAGGTGATAAGGCTATTTTCTTTAATCTCCAGTACAGAAACGACGCTGAAGAAAGTAGAGAAGTCATCTTTACTTCTGAACTATGAAATCAATGCCGTGGGCCCCGTTCTAGTGATGAAGGTATTCCCACTTTACACCATACCATTGACAATCTGAAAGGAATGTTTTCTCGGTGCTAAAATTAAAATATTAACAAAATGAATAGCTCCATGTCTTATCATTTCTTCAATTATTTCATGTTTTCCCTAGCAAGCAAAAATATTGGTAATAGCCGTGGGAAGATGTGACCCTAGCATGAGTACACATATATCAGCTTATATCATTATATGTGATTGGAGATTACTATGATACTTAAATAATGAATTTTATACACACCATCTCCAACACAAATGTACAATGTAATGTAATTCTTGATAGGGTTAATTACGCTCACCTACCCCGTACTATACACATTTAACGGATAAATACCCCAAAGTTATTTTGTAGCGAATACATACCCCGAACTAATAGTTTGTAACAACATCCCCCCTTCCATCCATTTTTAGGGTTAGATATAGGTTTGGAGTTGGTTTTAGGATTGTAACACTACGGGTAGTTTCGGAATTTCTGAATAAAATGAACAGTAAATGGATGGAATGGGGGATGTTGTTGTTAGTTCGGGGGTATGTATACGTTATTTGGGGTAGGTATCCGTTAAACATGTATAGTTCGGGGTAGGTGAATGTAATTAACCCTTCTTGATATGCATGCATTAGGAAGTTCATCATGGAATATGGTTTTCTGCAATATTGTCTTAATTGACTTTCAAGGTATAATTACAATTGTTAATCAGTAAGGATTGTTTCCTAATGTGTACCAAGTTTTCCCGACGTTACACCAGAGTTCGTTTGCTATTACTATTAGGCTCGGGACCCTTTTGTGTTTCTTCCCCGTTAATTCTTGGCCCACGTGCAAGGTATGTTGTGTTTTCCGGGTTGCACGTGAGGGGGGTATGTTAATAACTTATTTGCTGCTACATTTTTCTAGTTGTAACTTTGTATCTTGTTCTGGCAGCATATGTGGCCTCTTCTAAAAATTGGAGGCGGCTTAGGGACCAATAGGGATCTTGCGATCGTGGCTAACTTGAGTGCCAGGGTTGGGTCCATAGGTGACAATAAACTTGGCGGATGGCACTCTTATCGAGCTTCAAAGACTGCTCTTAACCAGCGTACGAGTTCTTTAGTTTCTAGGCTGCTGATCATTCTTAGTATTAGTATGCTAATATTCCTTAGATATTCATGCTATTCTGGTATGTTCCATAGTTTTAAATGACTGGTATATAGTTTTTGAAGAAAGTAGTGACAGTAAATATCAATTAAACAGTTTAGAAAGAGAATAAAATCTTAACTTAGTCTTGCCCTTGTTCTTGCTAGCTCGTTGCCATGAGTATATAAAGAGCTTGGTTCAAGTTCATACTTCGAACTTTGTTCTGGATGCTAATGGCTTGGAAGTTGGCAAACTGAAAAATCAATTAAATAAACTGTGTATGCCTTTCTATGACTCAGCACTGCTAAACTAGAAAATATAGTGTTTCAGGCTAAACTTTCTTTGTTAACTGATGCCTGCAGTGACAAAAAATGTTTCTGTGGAATTTGCAAGAAGAAAGGATCCAATTATATGCATATTGTTGCACCCGGGCACAGTGGACACAGATCTCTCCAAGCCATTTCAGAGAAATGTTCCTGAAGGGAAGCTTTTTACCAAAGAGTTCTCAGTTGAGAAGCTCTTGAGCATCATCAACAATGCAAAGATCCATGATAATGGCAAGTTCTTTGCATGGGATGGTCAGGAAATTCCTTGGTAATCAGTCATCTATTATATTGTTTCCCGGAAAATAAACTTCTCATAGGTTTAAAGGTTAACATGCCAGTGCATGGGATGTACCTGTCAAAGAAACAATTGTTTAAATTATTGTCCATGTTCTTCCAGTACTCAAGTGACAGAAAGTGTTGACTTTCATTTCATGCAAGTTCCATTGGCTGTACTGGATTCAGATTGATTTATAAACTGGCTTTCATGTCTTGATGGTTTTCCTACTCTATCTGTAAACTGTAACCAGGGGACAAGAACTTAGAAACACTAACTGGCCGTCAATAACATTTTGGTGCATCCCAAGTGGATAAAAACATATTGTGAGAGTAGCAATTTGTGTTCTAACTTCCTCAGCTACAGCTACAGGACTAACTCACCCAGCAAAGCACTGAAATTTTGCCTGAAAGTATACAATGCAGCAACAACAAACCTTGTCTTTGTTGTATATGATAATCTTCAGGAACCCAGTGGCTTGATTGAACAATGTACAGACAAGATGAAAAGAGTGAGGCTTGTACTTTCTACTTAGCCTGTCTTTGTTGTTAACCCAGGTGGACACATTTAACTCTCAGGGTAGTTTTCAAGTTCTTAATTTCAGTCAATCAACTTGGAGAATGCAAGGTCAATGAAGTAATGCTAAAAGTTGGGGTAAGGTGGAAGAAGTTAAGTGAGAAGCTATTGTAATGTCTCATATCATTATATTGGGTTAATGGTTAAAAACTATATCATGTATTGTCTGTTGGCTAAAAAAATATATTATGTATTGTTCATGTCTCTAATATAACGAAATATTCCAAAATTTTAACGGAATATTCTAAATTTTGTAAGTAAACGATTGTGGTCTAAAGATAGTGTAGTTTAAAAGTGTAGGCGATACATAATATAGTTTTTTTTTAAAAATTAACCCTATTATAATCAGGCATGTGATCGAGATTGTTCAGGAAAGTGTCTTGCCTCAAACAACATTGGGAGACCGGAAAAAATTATAATGGTGGTTTCATGAGAAGCTGGGGTAGGAAGCAGATATGAAGAAGATAATATTGGGAGAAATAACCGCGGTTGGTTTGCGATCCAGCAAACCAGGGTTTTGAACTTTATCATCTGAAGTATCAACATGTTGTCAATTTCATTACATGTTTAGGGAGGTATTCTTGGGAGAGATGTTGCAACCGATCGTCAAACCATTGTTCCAGTACCATGTTCATTGAGTCGGTGAAAATATATATTGTTTCGGAAATGGAGGAAGGTTAACTTTCAGTGTTTATAAGCCTTGATTGACGGAAAATAGGCTTGAACATCCCAAGGTTGTCAATTACATGCTGATTTTTGAAAAACTATACATCACGGCTGATATGTTTGACCATGGAAGCAAGAATACAAATGATTGCTCATCGATCATAGCGCGTTCACTCAAGATAAACACAAGACTACTCATCGATCATAGAGCCTCAATATATGTTCCAAGATCTTCTTTTAATAGGAACGCCGAAAAAAGATTGATATAACAGAATTCGCGAAAGCAAACAAAGAGAGTTATGAAGTCATCTCCAAATTTCTTCTCGGTTTTAGGTCTCCTACCGAATCAAAGTTCTTCTAGGAAAGTATCTAAAGTAGAAGCACCAGCAACCTACCTATCACATATCCAAGAGAACGAATCGGTGATAGTGAGTTCCACTAGAATAGGAGTGACGCCTTTACTTAATGATAAGATGTGCTCATAGAATTCAGCATCTCTTGCCTAAAAAATAGAGCAATCATTGTAGAGACTTGAATCTATATGTCGTGTTAGTCTGAGCATAACCTATTAATACAAACGAATCCTAACATCTATTTTAGATGTTTAATCCTACATTTGTAACTCTTTTAGCCCTATTTTAGTAAAGGTAAGCACACTTTTCCATTGTATCGTGCATATTTCTTCTCGCGATGATTTTCTAGGTGTTCAAAGTGGAAAAGATCACATTCGGATGTGGACTTAAGCGGGAGCAGCTAAAAGCCAAAGTCGTCCACCCAAACCATTATGTTGGATTTTGTGTTTCATAAACAAGGCGGAGAAAAAATTGTAGCATAATCTCAAAATAAATCGCATGCATCATTCGAATAACTACTCTATAACTGAATGTATATGGGTTTACTTCTATATAGAGCAATTAAACTGTTTCACTTGAGATTCTTGGACCTTCGCTCTCATGGAGAATTTCCAAGGCACCCTTTTGTAGTTCGCCTTCTAACGATATCCGCACGAGCAAAGTGATCCCACAACTATGAAGCTTGCTAGAGATTTTGAACTTATCCCTTTATTCTCTCACTATGGTGGCAGAAAATTACTTAGCCAATGACATGATATTTTCGACAATGAGCTCTTATATTTATAGGCTTTTGATTTCCAAAATCAACTGCTTTTAGGAGTGGGAAAGTTTGGAAAAGAGGAAAACCACAAAAGTCTTTTTTCCTTTTTTTAGTCAAACTATGTTTTTCCTTTTCTAGTCGCACCAGGCCTTTTCTTTTTCTTCTTTCTAAGTGAAATAAAAGACCAAATAAACATGTTTTGTAGGGTTGACCGAAATCCTCTAATATCTTATTGGAGTTTTCGCCCAAGCACATATAAATATATAATTTGGACCTGTATTTCATTTAAATAAATATCATGCAAGATATATGATTAAATACCAATAACAACATTATTTTGAGGGTAAGTAATTAAATAAATGTACTATTTATATAAAATATAATTACTCCAATTTATTTAAGTCGGACCTCCAATGTCCAATTCGTCGTGGGCTTTACTCTATTGCGTGTGACCCTTTAGGTTCACATGACGTTGGCAGTGAGCCCGAAAATTCATTTCTTTCATAAGTTATGGATGACTCCTAGCAAGGTCCATACCCACCAAATTCATATGAGTTTTGAGATATCATGATTGAACATAATGCTTAGGTTTAAAGTGTGGGGTGGGATGCTCTGCATTTCTATGTTTGTATTTTGTGTTGCACTTCATGCATTTTTGGTGATTTTATATGGGTCTTTATTTTGTATGTAAACTTTGGATGAGAAACTTTGGCCGACATGAGTAAGTTGGGAATAGATCTTTCATTATTGCGATTTTTAGGAATGTTTGGAGGATTTACTATGCTAGTATTAATGAGCTATATATTTTGTGTTTGTGTTATATTTCTTAGGGAAATTTGGAAATCTATGCTTCATAACATAGCATATTTTTTTAGTATGCCACTATAATTCAATATTTGTAAATCTATGCTTTTGAAATATTTTAGGACAAAAATACCCTTATTATTAGTTTAAATCTCAAAATAAATTGTATATGAGAGGATTTGAACCATGGTTGTTCAGAAAAAATATTTGAACTTAACCACTTGTACTAAATTACTTATATCTATTGTAGCCTTTTATTATTTATTTTACTATATACTAAGTTCTCGTACTACACCAAAATTTAAAATAAATATATGGATAATTGAAAAATACTTATGGTAAACTCTGCACGTTTTGTAAATACTTACGGTGTACTATTTTTTGTTGAAAATACTTACCATATATTATTTTTCATGTGCAAATAGTGTGAAAACTAACTGAAAATTGGGATTTTAGAGCATGTAAAACTTTAAAATTTCCAATACAAATAAATATGTATATATATATATATATATATATATATATATATACACATATATTTTTAAATAGTATTTATTTATTTATTTTGGTATACACAGTTATTTATTTTGAAATACTTACGGTATACCCATATTTATTTATTTATTTTGAAAATTTTAAAGTTGCACACCCTCTAAAATCCCAATTTTCCGTTAGTTTTCACACTTTTAACTCATGAAAAATAATAAACTATAAGTATTTGTAACAAAAACAATACACCGTAAGTATTTGCAAAACGTGCAGAGTTCACCATAAGTATTTTTCAATTATTCGTATTTTTATTTTAAATTTTGGTGTAGTACGAGAACTTAGTATATAATAAAGTATAGTAAAAAAAATAATGCATGTAAGTAATTTAGCACAAGTGGTTAAGTCCAAATATTGTTTCTTGAACAACCATGGTTCAAATCCTCTCATATGCAATTTATTTTGGATTTTAAACTAATAGTAATGAGGGTATTTTTGTCCTAAAATATTTCAAAAGCATAGATTTACAAATATTGAATCATAGTGGCATACTAAAAAAATATATGCTATGTTATGAAAGCATAGATTTCCAAATTTCCCTATTTCTTATTGGGTGCAAGATGATGTTGTGATGCTAGATGTCTTAAGGTGACACGGAAAGGCGGTTACACCAAGTGTTTGGTGTGGTTAATTTTTTATTCTTTTTATTGTCGCCAACCTGATTCTATCTTGATTTCTGCATATAGTGGGCCGAGTGAAGGGATACCAGTGTTATTTCACTTTGTTGCGTGTAGAGGAGGTTGAGGCCACCTGCTTGTTGTTTTGGGATCAAACTATGTGTTTTGGTAGATTAAAAATCTAATCGAGTTCAAGTGGTTAGTCCAATTGTGAGTTTGTGGTACCAATTTTTCAAAATCACACACTATGCACGGGGAATTGAGTATAAGTCTCGGGGAAAAGGGATCTAATAAAATCTATGCATTAGCAAAGGCTTGCGGAGCTGCGGGCGGGTTGCTTTGCAGATGGAGACCCTTACGTGCCAAGTTAATTCTAGTGTAATAAAAAATGAATGCCCCAACCTATCTTAGTGTGATCTAAAGTTTTTTACACGTAATCAGGTTTACCATTCATATAGTCCCAAGGCATGACAACCCCTGGTGAAGCTTTCGGTTTCGATTTCTCCGGTGGTGATTGGTTTTTGAGGTTTCGGGTTTTTGCCCACCCCTAGTGGTGGGGTAGGCTCTTAAGGTTTGTGTAAGCTGGGGTAAACTCATCGTAGGCCTAGCTGGGGCTTGCGAGTATTCATCTGATCCGGTCAAAACCCGAAATCCGGTGGGTTTTGATTCTTGGATCCAGAACTGGATCCGAATCGGATCAGTTAATTTTCGAAACGGTTTAGTTCATTCAGATGCATTTATTTTCCGAATTTTGGTTTTTTTTAACACACCCCTAAGTCGAGTTCAAAAGATACAGTTTGGGCCATGAACCATTGGGCCGATCTAATTTACTTTTTTGTTGTTGTTGTTTCGAGCTCCAACTCCTCTCCATGATAATCGGATCGCTATCGAGCGTCACCCGACCGTTGGTCCGACCCGTTTCCAGCCATAGACCAAGGTTTCAGCTTGCTTCTTCTTCATCGTCGTCGTTGAAGTTGTTCCTATACCTCCAAAGAGAGGGGGTTAGGTCAGGCTCACTTCGCTACGGTGCAAGGGTCACGGAGATGAACATCGGCGGGTTAGATTCAGACGGCCGGGAGTTTAAGAATGCCGACGAGATGTGGCGGGAGCAGATAGGCGACGACAACAAGAAGTCCGAGTGGTACCAAAATGGAGTCGGGTACTGGAAGGTATTTTACCATTGGAAAACCCTAAAAACCCTTCCCTTTTTCTGCTATTTTTGGTGTTAAAGGAGTGATTTTTTTGTTGCTTTGCTGTTGTTGGTGTGGGAGAAGGGTGTGGAGGCATCCGTTGATGGAGTGTTGGGAGGGTATGGCCATGTGAGTGAGCCGGATGTTATTGCCAGTGAAGCTTTTCTCAAGACTCTTTTCTCTGCAAGGTTTGAAGATGGTGGAAGGAGCAGGCACCTTGTGGCTCTAGGTACTCTCTTTGACATGCTATGAGCTTATGATCATAGTTAAGAATAATACATTTAAATGGTTGATAGAGTGGGAAAATGGTTGATAATTTGTAATTTTGGTATGTATGTAGTGAAAATATTACTTGTTGAACTTTTAATTGTTGGGACTAAAATATTGATGGATAGTTAAGACTAGGTTGATGCATAATTTTGTCTAACCCTGTTTTGCAGTAGTAGATCTAGGATGTTTTTCTGTATCAGTAAATTAGTCGTAGATGAGCAACAATGGTTTCATATATCGTGGATGAAGAAGTTGTTTCAATTGCATAGAGAACTAGTTAGTAGTTATGCATTTCAACTGCTGCAACTGGGAAATTCATTTCGACTAACGTAGCTGGTTGTTTGATGTTTTGTTTATTGATTATTTCTAAACATTGGCCAAGAATGATAACTTGTATTACCAATTTTCATTTTCATTAATAGCACCCATTGCCTTTTGGTTTTAGTTGCTCAATTATCATAAACACCTTGACTACGAAAATCTTATAAATGATCAATGTTACTGCAGATTGTGGTTCTGGTATTGGGAGGGTGACCAAGAATCTTCTCATACGGCATTTTAATGAGGTAATATTCACTGGGATCGAATGGTCTTTGACCTTGAGGCACAACCAAATGTTTTAGTTTATTTGTTAATAAGTTGAAAAAAAAATTGAATAGGGAAGTTGAAATTGAAACTCCGGTGTCGTGTGATGTTATGCTTGATAGCTTAATTTATGTGCATATAATCTGTCATACACTTGCTCAATTATCATACCAGTTTGTAGTTTTTTACTTGAAATTTTCCTTATGTGAATCCAGGTTGATCTTCTTGAGCCTGTATCTCATTTCTTAGAAGCTGCCCGTGAAAGTTTGGTTCCTGAAAACATGGATGGGCACAAGGCCACTAATTTTTTCTGTGTTCCACTTCAGGTAATGAGAATGGAAAATGCATGTGTAACATATACATGGGTACAAGTTATTTTGTGCGGGAGAAAATTATAAAAAAAGGGTTAATAGATGCTGTGACCATACCACACTAGTGGGAGCCTTGTGCACTGACTTGTACCTTATATGCCACCCGTTATCGAATTATAGACTACTTCCACCTGGTTATTTTGCTATTATATTGTACAAGTATTTACTTTTTTTTTTCTCAACTTCAACTTTCTAGGAGTTCACCCCAGAGGCGGAAAGATATGATGTTATATGGGTTCAGTGGTGTATCGGACACCTTACTGATGATGACTTCGTGTCCTTTTTCAATAGAGCAAAGGTACTAATATTCATGTTGGATCAATATATATACTGTTTATTACCATCAAGATTATTATATTCATTTCATGAGAAGTATTGAAAGTTATTAGCTATGGGATGCAGTTTGCTGAATGTTATCCCCTTTCCCTTGTGAATGTTGTGCAATCTTGTTACATGGTGACTTTTTTTTTCTTTCTGATTTGGAATATGATAGTGATGGTTCTGGTACCAAAGAGTTAAAGATTACAACTCTTATTGTATTTTCTACAGCATCAGTTAAAAGAATTCTTAATTTCTGCAATAGTATGACTGAAGTCAAATGTTTTGAAACTTACAGAAAAATGGTCAAACCAATTATAGATTTACTTTGGCATTTCAGACGTCAAACATATAACGATAAATAAGGCATGCCATATAGTAAATGCTCTGCAATGTTGAAGGAAGGTGGCTAGAATTCCTTCTAAGTTGTTTTGCAGTATCCTTGTACACTTCTAAGTTGTTTGTGTTTTAACTCCTATAATTCCTTTTGTTTTCAGTTTTGGTCTTCAATCAATGCCTTTTTTTTTACGTTGAACATATAAGTTGAGAACTCCATTTGTGCACTAGGTGTATGTTGTATGTTTGGTGTTCTATTTTATTTTAAGGAAAGCTATTAAGAATGCACTGCCCAGGCCTCGTGTTGATGAGTTATTATGGGGCTGCTTGAATATAATCTGTTTCATGTCAAATTACAATAGCGTTACTAACTTTGCTATGTACTTTAGGTTGGCCTCAAACCTAATGGATTTTTTGTCCTGAAAGAGAATCTTGCAAGCTCTGGTGTGTCTCTATTTCTATATGCACTTGGATATTGGTGATTTACTGGGTTTCTTTTTATGTTTGTATTAAATTGGAAGGCACAATATTGGCTTTGTATATAATTTATAGAATTGGTTGCTTACAGGATTCGTACTAGACAAGGAAGATCGGAGCATTACAAGGTCTGATCTATACTTCAAGGAGCTTTTTAAACGGTGTGGACTGCATCTTTACAAAGCAAAGGTATTGGAGATTTTGTTTGGTAATCATTTTGGAAGCAGAGGGTTTCTCTTATATATAAACTAGAATCGTGTTGGTCATTTAACAGGACCAAAAGGGATTCCCCGGTGAATTGTTTGCTGTAAAGATGTATGCCTTGACCACTGATGTACCAAAGCCAACAAGGATTCATGCGACCAGATCCAAAAGACACGCCAATCAACCTGGCCTCATCAAGTGATGAAATGATCAACATCTATGACGTTTGGGATTAAATGGGGATTTGCATCTACTACAGATTACATGGTTCTTTATGCTATCCCTCGTGTTATATCACCTTTTTACTTGAATTAGAAGTTATGTAGTCGTTCAGAGAGTTTAAGGTGCTTACATGTGAAGGTTTGAAGTGTGATTGTGAATGAACTAAGAGGGAAAAAACAGCTGATATGATGGTAATTGATCTGCATTGTATAAGGACACAATGAATCACAGTTTGTTAGAATTCTTGGATTCATAACATGGATGGCTCTCAACATTTGTTGACTTGAAGATGAAATTAGGTCCCTTAATTTGATGATTAGAAAGGCAATTTGGTAAAAGTTTTACACACAAGAATGGATGAGCCAGAAATTTGTCAACATTGAAACCCAAAACAAAAACTAAGACCCATGGTGCTCATTCAATAACTAGTGCAGCCCAACAAAGAAAAAGTTGCGCAATCTTACAACTTACAAGATCTTGTGCTAAACCTGCTATTATAGCTAGTTAGTACCTAATTTCAGAATGTTAAAACAGACAAACCTACAACTATAGACAACAACAATTTTAACATGAAATTATGAAATACTAATCCTTGGTTTGAGGGAGCAGCGACAGATTGATATCTTTGACGATCCAAGGTTTGGATTGAATGTCGCTGTCATTTGCCAGCTTCTGAACAAACTTGTAGGGAACCAAACACTTGTCCTCTGTGTAAAGCTTCTCCTGAATCATTGAGGAGCCAAGTAGAATGTTGAGCTCCATCGGCTTATCTGTCTCCTTCTGAAAGGAGGCCATGCATTGCAGGATAGAAACCTGAGCCTGCAACCACTTGACATAGTTGGAAGCTGCATGGAACATCTCAGCCGTGTTCATCTTGGCGCCGCCAGGAACGAGCTTCCCCAGCTCCTGGGTCTTGTCTGTTATCCTCCTCCTCCTCTGCCTCGCCGCCACGCTCTGCGCCGACACCTCCTTGCTCTTCTTCACACCATTGCCGTAACTTGGCTTGGATTCCGCAGCAGCAAAAGGCAGGAACTCCGGAGTGGGAGCAGCTGGGACATTAAACCCAGCAGCGAAACAGGGCACATTCACATTTGGGTAACAGCTCTTGCGGCGTTTGAGGTACTGGTACGAGGAATCAATGTGGTCGGAAGCGTGGGGTACGAGGTTATGATCATGATCATAATCAGTTGCAAGCTGGTGGTCCAGAAATTGACTCTCGAAAACAACATGGTCTGCGTGGCAGTAAAAATTACGGCCACAGAGCTCCGTTGCCGTGAAAATGTGATGATGATCCCCGGTGCTGAACTCCGCCGCTGTTGCAGGGTTGATGACAGAGGACCCCCACGTTGAGCAAAAACTCAACGCCATTGTAGCAACAATCTGCAGAGAAAACAGTTAGTGTAATGAAAATTTATTAGAGAGGAGAGAGAGTGATTAGAGACAGACACCTGAAGAAATGAAGATAATGTGTCTGTCTTTGTCTAGGATGTTTTTGGACTGTGGTTGGACTCTGGAAGACCGGAATGGCAAAACCTTATCAGCAACGAAACTACCTTATTATTTTTTGCAAAACAAAAAAAGAGAGAGTACTAAATAAGTACGAACATACCTGACTATCACTGTTCCTAGGATTGCTGTTACAAGGTAGATTTTGTAGAGAGAGGAAAGAGGGCAGTTAGAAAATGGGGAGATAAATGTGGGAGGGTGATAATGATAGTAGGAGTTAGTGAGTAACGACCTCCGATTTATGAGGAGGGTGGACACGTGGCATTCTCTCGTTGTGCTTAGGGTTCCGATCTTTAATGTTTACGAAAACGGTTTTGTTGGCGGCTGCGCTGTGAAGGTAACTGCCCATTGGGCCGCGTATGTTGTTTTTCAGAAAGCGCTGGACTCGACGTTTGGGCTTCACCTGTGGGCCGATCTGGGTAGAGCCCAATACAATCTACCGGCAAATAGTAAAGTCAGCAAGCAAGCGATAATGAAGAAAGAAGGCTTCGGGAGAGCCAGTGTTGAGCTCGGAGGAAGAAGACGAAGATGGCAATTGCTACAGAATTTCAACAGAACCTCTTCTCCTCCTTCACCAGACACTTTCCCTTCGGTGTCAGTGTCAAAGAATCATTTCCCAGAGGACGATTGAAATTGGGATTGGGGTTGAGCCGTACCTGGCCTCGCTGTATCTCCTGTGCAGCCAAATCATCCTCTCCAGGTACCCATTTCGCTGAAGAAAGGAAAGCGAAGAACTTTGCATAATTGCATGTCCTTGCTCCAATGGTATCTTTTATTTCTGTTGCAGTTAATTTGGAGCAGCAGCAAGAGGAGCCAAGCACTGACATGACTAGGCTGACCACGTTGAAACATAAAATGGAGGTTCTCGGAATCAACTGCGACGACTCCTGCGTTCCCGGACGCTACCATCTCTTGTTTTGTCCCAAGGTCTTCTTCACCTTGTATTTATACCCATTTTGTTTTGGCTATTGTGTTGTTGGACAGCGTTTGCTTAAAATGCCATTAACATAGAGTTGCAAATGGTCGACTCATTATTCTTGATTTAGGGTTGGAAAGGATAGAGAGGATGAAATGAATGTGTGAGTTGCAGGGTGGGAAGTAAACATACTTTGTTACCAATAGAAAAGGGGTACAAAAGATAATTAACCCTTTATTTTGTTAATCTGTGTAGTTTGCATACTGTACAATTATCAAATCAAAGTTATAAAGTTGTGATTTCCTGATTTTTTGTTAGTAGATATAAGTCAATGCCTGGAAAGGGTATGCTTTATATTTAGAATTAGTCTTCGTCTTGGCCAAGGGAAAAAAAAACTTTGTGTGCTGTTTTGAACACATGTAAATGCCATTTCATTTGAAAACTATATGTTGGTGTGTCATTTGCAGTGTCTTGGCAAGTTATTTTGTTTTTTCATGTTCTAGATGTATATTCATTTTTTTTCTTGCTTGGTTACATAGTGTGGAGGTGGGCGGTCGCTTCGGAGGAGTTTATCCCTTCATATCATCCAAGATGCGTAAGCAACTTTTACTTGGTTCCTATTCTGCATACATATGTCTTGTATTGATTTGATTTGCTTGACTTGCTTCTTGTAGAAATTTTGCTATGTGGAGGTGTTTTCACAGTGAATGTGGATGGGCTGGCCAGGTAGTCATCTAGCCATACATATTTATGTTTGTCTTATAACCCATGCTGACTAATTCTTGATTTCGGTTGCAGGCCTATGCCGATAACGGGGGAATGTTTGAAAGAAACCACAGGGCCAGGTCCTCCGGACAAATGACAGTAGATACTCTAGGGTTAAAACCACCGAGTGGCACGGTACTAATAAATGTTTTGTCCATTTAATGGCTCCCATTAATATTGGGTTTTCATATTCTTCTCCCTAGTCTTTTTACTCTGATTATTATGTGTGTGTTGATATGCAGTATTGGTAATCAACAATTTACTTGCTGTTGTTACAGGTAATCGCATACTTTGGTGAGCGAAAAATATCTGAGGAAACTCTGCAAAGAAATGATGTTATGGAATTATCTCGTGGGAGAATCCGTGGCGGTGAGGTCTGCTTATACTCTTTCAACTTATCAATTGTCTACTTTTTTAAATGTTAAATTGGGGGTAATTTATAGGGATTAGAGGCATTGTAGACTGCAAATACAGTTTACCAAGTTTTGGTTCAGAATGAACTTGAGAGGTATAATAAATATGGATAAATGGAATACAAACGTGTTATACAATTATTAGATACGAACTGTTTTCTATGGTAACTGACCAACTAGCTAATTCAAAATTGTCCACTATATGTACCTTATAACTTTATGTTTGGCAAATCACCTAGTAGAAGTCACAATCATGATGGAAAAGTAAGAATTTTTTATGTTACGCGTCTGATAGAAAACAGCATGTTTAACAGATATATATGCTTAAACTTATTATTGGATAAGGACTTTGCTAGGCCGAGTTTTTATTTCTCTTTGTATTCAGTCCTATCCAAAATCAAGTATGAACATAGTAAGCAGCCTTCCCACAGTTCCTAATATTTTTAGCGAAATACCAAAAAGTGCTCTTAAGTTTCGGGCTCAAACAGATCGGTGCCCTGATGTTTCAAGTGGAGCATATCGGTGCCTTAAAACTCCTTTTCTGGGTGCACAGTCACTAATTCCATTAAAAATGAACGAAAAGGTCAAAATGCCCCTTCAAAATAGTAAAAGTTATACTTAAAAAATAAAATAATTGCCATCCCTATTTTTTTTCAAAAATCAAATATTTTCATTTAGATTATATATATATAAATTCCACTACTATATTTTTTTTTTCAAATATCAATTATCAAATATTTTCATCTATTTTTTTTTCATGATTTTAGATTTTTTAGTTCAATGGAAAATTTTGAATTTTTTTGGGAAACTTAGGTCACTTTCCTGTCATTTCTGTTAAATAGAAATGACGGTACAATTTAAGAAAAGTTTAAGGTATTGGTCTGCACGAAAAAACTGAAGGCACCGATCTGCAAGGGCACTTTTTTGCTAGTTCCCCTTTTTCTATCATGTTATTGCCTCCAACCTCCATCACTTAAAGGGCCTTGAGCCTGCAAATTCTTTAAAGTGTTTGGACTTCTAGTTGCATTTTCAACAGAATTAGTTAGGGTTCCATATGGATGCTGGGAACAATGAGAGAGAGAAAAAAATAGTGTGTAAAACATGGTTCATACCCTTGAGAATTTGTATGATACTTCATGTCTCCTTCAACTTTGCTAGGAGAAATATCATTTTTTCATGGAAAGCCTTTGTCATGTATATACAAGTACATTGGTGAAATGATTTATTCAATTTGCTTCCTGTTCTCCAATTAATATTACCTTCACGGCTACACAGTTACAGAATACAGAGGATACAATCTCTAAATTGTCATGAAATATCTGTCTGCAGGCTGCCATTGCTTTTACCTATAAACAAAATGATCTGCTTGTTGGTTGCAAGTATCGCACCACGGGAAGGAGGTTTTGGCAGGTACGTTTGCCAAACCTTACCATTGTGTTTAATATTGGCGTAACTATGTAAGGATGACATACAGATCCCTGATTATGAAAGTGTAGTTATAATTATGTGACATCTTTTTTATATACAAAATATGCATGTATTTCTTTTAAACTAAAATGTCTAGTTTAAACAGAAAGACAAAATTCTTCTACACTGACTTGTTTTTAAGTAGTGTTATGAAGTTGGTTTTATATATTTCTATTTGGTGACTAAGTAAATCAGGATTATTTTAATAATGCAAGATTTAAAGTAAAGAAGAAGGTAAAATTGCTTTATAATTTGACTCAAGGCATTTAGTTCATATGAGCATACCCTCACCGAACTAGTTTCGAAAGTCCCCTTGAGTATATCTCTTTAGTTAATTTTGTGTACAACAACAGATTGTAAGAACATATTTTATTACATGCATTTTTTTATGTGAGGTAGAATATGGATGTGTTCTGATTAAAATTCATTGTGTATCCGGTATCAACTTTCAGGAGAAGGGCACAGAGAAGTTTTTGTATGGACTGAACGACATAATTGATGCCGATGAAATCATCATTGTAAATACTGAATACATTTTGGATTCTTCTGAAGAGTTGGTTTTATCTCTTGGCATCATTAGAATTTTGGTGTTGGATATAGGTTGAAGGTGAAACAGACAAGCTTTCAGTGGAGGAAGCTGGTCTCATTAATTGTGTAAGTGTTCCAGGTGGTGCTCCAGGAACGGTTTCATCAAAACCATTACCACCTTTGGAAAAGGTTTGTCTAATCTGTTGAAGGACACTCTGTCAACTTTCCACATTCAGAGAACTAATTATCATGCGCATTTTGGTCTTAAACTGAGAATAGTAAACTCAGTTGCTTGTTATATATTTGTTGCTAATAGAATATCATATCCTGGTGAAAAAAATATGTTGAAATACACTCCACACACGAATATATCCTCCACTTTCTTTCCCCGTCTCTTTTATATGTGTCTGCACAGTCACAAGTGTACATATACATGCATGTACGCTCTAAAAATTGCTATGATTTTTCTGCATGCTAAGCATTGGATATATTTCTTCACAATGAGAGTAGAAATTTAATGTGTGATTATATCTTATCTCGATATGTATAGAACCTTAAAAGATTAAATGTTACACCTATGCCTCATGTCTGAACTCTAATACTATATGAGGCCTTAAGGGAATTTCTTTTCTTCTGTGGTTGTTCATCGGGACAGATATAAGTTCTGTCGTAGGCTTAAATGTGCTTGGTTATTGCTGAATCTATAGTCTATATGATAAATTCTTCAAGTATGTCTAAGGCTTTATATTGAATATAGAGTAAATATAATTATGTTTATACCGACAAGGAGATATTAGTTCCTGAATAATGGATATATTTTGGTCTTACCCAACTTGCCTATATAGAATGGTCTGTAATGTTATTGACATGTTTCTTTCTTTCATCTTGAAGGATCAGATAGCCCCTTTTCTACCTTCCATTTTTTATTGCTAATTCTTATATTTGTGTATATGCGTACAGGATTCTGCATTTCAATATTTATGGAACTGCAAAGAATACTTGGACAAGGTTGTAAATCAGCATCCAATTCTTAGACCAAGCTTAAATTGATAAACTATGCATACATGTCTTATTCCTACTTTCCCATAAACCTGTTAGGCATCACGCATCATTCTGGCTACGGATGACGACATACCTGGTCATGCCTTGGCTGTAGAGCTTGCACGTCGCCTTGGAAAAGAAAGGTTACATTTCTTTTCCTTTTTCTTCTCTTTCCAGAAGGAAGCAGTCAAATATAGTTATTACCTAAATTTTATTTGTTATCTCATACTTAAAGAACTCTTTACTTGCTTGAGAGCACAAATCTTAATGCGTATTTGGTGTTGGGCATGTTACACTATAATTGAATTTGTCAGATTATAAATAGAGTCTTGACTTAACGAGATACCAGCTGTATGTAAAACGTCGTGGTCTTAAATGAACCAGCAAATTGAATGCTGAATATTCTTGAAAGGGTAAAAAGCCTTAGAAGTTGGCAAACTATATCCGCTGAATCTAAACTTAGATTTCTATATGTTTATTTAATCTTTTGTGGGGTAGCAGATGCTGGCGAGTAAAGTGGCCAAGGAAAGATGAGTCCAGTTGTTTCAAAGATGCAAATGAGGTTTGCACTTCCCTCTAAGAGAACTATTTTGATAACACTTCGCAAAGAGGAAAAGCTAATTACCTTGTTGCATGTAATGTCAGACAGGCGTTTACTTATGTCATATTGTGATCACGAATTATGGGCCTGTGCATGTAATGTAGGTTCTCAAGAATATGGGACCAGCTGCATTGCGCGAAGCAATTGAAAGTGCAGAATTGAATTGGGAAAGCAGTTAAAAAGGAGTGAAGCCAGTATTGTACTCGTACAGAAGCTGTATTGTTCCATGTCGTTTGAGTTACAGCTTTGATAAGCTTATTACCTGTGTGTATGTATATATAATATGAGGAGGGAGCTGTGATTTAGAAAAGAAAGGTTATTGTTGAGGTCAGGGGAACCAAAAGCAGACTGAAATTGCTGTCATGGTTTGGTTTTGCATGCGCTAATTTCATTTCATTTCAGTCTAATAAAACATTAGTGTAGATATATTAGTTCTACTCAAAAGGAGTGCATATCCCACAATGTTGCATCCAAAGATTTCGGTCCCGGTTTGATGTTGTGAGTTGGGGTTGGCTCGTGTAATGGGCCATCCTCAGGAACAAAGCTCTTGTTTGAGAATTTCAGTCCACCTTTTAAGGATATGGAGAGCATTAGAGGGGTGAACATCAAGGAGGTTTATGCAAGTAGTCATATGGTATGTCGTCAAGGTGACATCTTATACGGGGCCATCGCTATCCAGTTAGCCTCCCTTGAAGGACATCGAGTCTATGATTGACCTTCTTATCCCTAAATGATGGTCACCCTCATGAAACCATTTTTCCTGGCCTTTTGGCTCCATAATTTTGATAAAAGTTTGTATTTTTTTAATCCAATCTGCTTTGATAACTCTCCTATCACAACATTCCGTGACTATCAAGCTTCTACTTTCCACTAGATTACTCAATTGATCTATGGATTTAGTTATAAAAGTAATTTGTGTTTCCAAAGAGTCAAATACTTGAACATTCTGACCTTCATCCACAAGACATAATGAGGCAATCTAGAGACTTTGAAAGAAGACTAGTAACTCTGCACTGCTGCTAGGAACCTAGTATCCTCTGCCCAAGGATTCAGGAATTTGAAGGGCTTCGGCTTCCAATCCACCATATCATCAGAAAGAATAAGGGGTCTATGATCCGAGATGCTTCTTCGCAGATAAGAGTGAGAAAGAGCATTAAAGGAGCCCATGAAATCCATTTAAATGACTACACTCTTGATCCAGATCCAAACCAGGTGAATTTTCCTCCTAACGAGGAAAATCTATCAAACCCAAGTTTGAAACACATGCTTGGAATTCTTGCATGTCAGATGATACAAATCTCTGAGAAGACCTTTCCACAATAGAGAGATTGACAATAAAACAACCTCCCTGAAGAATTAGTGAATGTGATCGTAGATTTTTGATAAAATCTTCAACCTTAGAACTATAGTTGCAATCTTCCAGTTCTAGGAGCATAAACATAATAAAACAACAATATTTATTTATCTGTTTGGATTTATCAAGCCAGACTAAAACCCCATCAAGCTTCTTTATATCAAATAAGATGAAGTCATTAGATTTCCACAATGTTATTAACCCTCCTGAATTTCCATTTGCAGGTAATGAAGCCAGTTCCCACTCCCAAACCAATCCACAGGATCTAAGAATTTGTCAGGAATAATTTCTAACTTAGACTCTTGCAAAAAGATGAAATTTAGAGCTTGCTTGAGTACCAAGCTACTAAAAGACCTCTTTTGAGAAGAGGAGATGCCTCTCAGATTCCATGAGAGGACGGTCATCTTGGATTAAATAAAAGGGATAATGATGGGCTTATTTCCCATCAAGGGGAGCTCATCAAAATCTTTATCTAAATCAACATAATCATCATTTGAGCTAACTTCTAGCTCAACACTTAAATTCCTTTTATCTTCTAAGAAGCTCAACCAGTGTAAAATATCTTTCTCGTTGCCTCTAACTTTGAGGTCAATAGCTTTACCGAAGCCTTTTATCTGCGAGTACAATACTGACTTTGCTCTATTTTAACTGCGAGTACAATACTCACTTTGCTCTATTTTAACTGCTTGGCCAATTTGATTTTGTACTTTCAATTACGTCCCGCAATGCAGCGCCAGAACTTGTAACAACAATATAGCAAAAGGACTCCTATTTTGAAAATCAACATTTTGTCAAAGGTTTTGAAACAGTTCCAAAACCTATCAGCAACATGAGATCAAAATAGTTCTCTTTAAGGGAAATGAGAACCTCAATTGCATCTTTGAAAGATTAAACATATGAAATTTAAAGAAATTGATATTTCAGTATGAACATTTCTGAGTTACCTTTTCAAGGGATCTTTAAGGCTTTTATTTACGGCCTGTTTCACATGAACCCCTCCCCTCCAACTGCTGAGACTAGCTCTTTCTAGTGAGCTTCCTCAAAAATGGCATCCAGAGTCAAATCTGCAAACCATTCTAGGCTTTGGGATGATTCAAGTCTACATCTGGTCCGTGTCAAGTTCTTCATGGAATTTTGTATGGCAGTGCCAGTACCAATAATGTTCCAATGGGAGGCAATGGTTGAAGCTCATTGCATATCACTCTTCCGGAATTCAAAAGCCCCACCAAAAAAAGGAACAACCATCTCATTTGGTTTTGTTTCAAATGCAAATTGTGTCCCAACATTGTAATATCCACTGAATAAAAATCTACAGGTTGACCAGTTGACCACCATCTTCAACCACGCTATAACTATCATCCATCACAATGTTTGTGGGCTCAATCCAACTATATCCCCGTTCCTTAATGACCTGTTTATCACTCATCATCTTTCTCACAGCTTTAGCTTCATCCCATCTTCCTAAAGAAGAATAGATACTAGCAAGAAGCACATAAGGAGCAGAACTGAGAGGGTCCAGTCGGGAAAGCTCTTCAGCTGCTCTTTCCCCTAAGGTCACATTAGCATGAAGTCTACAAGAACTAAGCAAAACCTCCCATATGATTGGGTCGTGTTTATAAGGCATCATATCTATAAGTGCTTCTGCTTCGTCGAACCTACCAGCCCTGCCCAAAGAGTCAATGATGCAAGTATAATGATCCAAAACAGGTTCCACTCCATGTTCCCACTGCATCGAATTGAATATTTCAATCCCTTCATCAACCAATCCTGCATGACTACAAGCAGTCAGGACAGCAACGAAAGTTATGGCATCAAGTTTTTCACCCGATTCAAGCACGTCTTTGTAGAGAGAGACAGCCTCATTTCCTTGTCCATTCTGTGCATATCCATGTATCATCTGATTCCAAGTAACAGTATTTTTGCTAGGCATCATATCGAAGAACTGCCGAGCACCATCTACATCACCACACTTACAATACATATCAATAAGAGCAGTTCCCACAAAGACATCGCTTATAAATCCATCTTTCACTACCTGGGCATGAACTTGCATCCCATGAGACTCAGAAGATAACTTAGCACAAGAGCTCAGAACGGTAGTATAAGAAAATTGGGTAGGAAACTTTCCATTTTGTCGCATCTGCATAAAGAAGGCGAAAGCTTCATTGGAAAGAGAATTAAGTGAAAGGCCAGCTATCATTGAATTCCAGCAGACAATATCTGATTCGGGCACTTTATAAAATATCCGTTTTGCCATCTCTGTCTTTGCACATTTTGAATACATGCTTATTAGTCCACTGGCAACATACATGTCAGTATGAAAGGCAGCCTTTAGTGAGGCAGCATGCACCTGTTTCCCAGACTCCAGAAGCCTCAAGCTCGCACATGAACCAAGGATGACAGCCACAGTAGTCCTGTCAAATTGCACATTTCGAAATTGCATTTCTCTAAAAAGCTTTGTTGCCTCCTTATGATCCCCCTTCTGGAAATAGCCAGATAGTATAGCATTCCACGAACTTAAACTTGGGCATGGCATTGCATTAAATGTTAGACGGGCACTTTCAATATCTCCAGACTTCACACATGCAGCCAGCATATTGATACAAGTTACCTCATCTGGTTCATAACCAAATCTTTGCATTCTGTGGAGATATTCGAGAGCTTTTTCACTCTGGTAACTCTGGCCATATCCAGCTATCATAACATTCCACGAAACAACACTAAGTTCACGCAGATTAGCAAAGATCATCTCGGCACTATACATGTCCCCATTTTTTGCATACATATCAAGCAAAGAATTATTTAAGTGCAGATCTGTTTCAAACCCAAGTTTAATGGTCAGACCATGCATTTGTTGCCCACCCACATTACTTGAACAGCCACCACTTCGGTCACGAAGCCTAGGTTCTCCACTCTGCCCTCTAACACAAACACCTAAAACACTTGAAAGTGAAACAGAGTCAATATGAATCCCCCTCCTACACATCATCCTGAACATCTCCAAAGCCTCCCCAATTTGATCAGTCTGTGCTAACCCACCCATCATTGCAGTAAAAGTAACCTCATTAGGCGTAGGCATGTCTCCAAAAACTTTAATCGCATCCCTGGTAACTCCACACTTGGCATACATGCTCAACAATGCATTAGCCGCATACATATTCTTATCAAGACCAATCTTAATGGCAAGCCCGTGGCATATTCTTCCTCGCTCTGAATCCAAAACTGCCCCACTCGCACTAAAAACACTAGCCAAAGTGAAACGGGTCGGCACAAATCCTTCCCAAATCATCATTCTGTAAACATCCAACGCCTTCTTCTCAAACCCATTTCTCACCAAGGCACTGATCAAAGTGTTCCAAGACACCACATTTCTCCCAGGCATTTGCCCAAACACAGAAAATGCACTATCAAAGTTTCCTCCTTTACAATAAGCACCTAGAATGGCATTCCAAGAGTATATGTCTTTGTGAGGCATTTTGATAAACACCTTGTAAGCAGAACCCGTGTGCCCACATTTGGCATAGAATTCAATGAGGCGATTAGAGAGAAAAGTGTCGGAGAATAGACCCGTACGTAGGATGCAAGCATGGAGGAGCTTGCCTGTGAGATGGGCTTTCTTGTCAATGCAAGACTGCAACAGATTTGCCAAGTAGGTGCTGGTCTTCCACTCCATGGTCAGCTCTGCTTCTCGCTCGATATAAACAGATAAGCTCTTCTCCCTTGATTGCCTGCCGTTGCACTAACAATGACAAAAATGGCTTTAAATACAAATTTGGAATAAAAAAAAAATATTTTTCTAAAAAAGCCCAGAAGCAAACAAGCAGAAATTAACTAATACACTGATCAAAAGAAAAAGGAAAATAACTATTACACATTCCATTGTCCCGAAGGAAACACTGCAATGGTTCAAGCATCATATTTCGACAATGGACATGTGGATTCAAATCCCATTCGGAGGGAGGGAAGGGGTAAGGGGAAAATACAAAAAAAAAATTGCCGATAAAAAATACACATTCCAAAATTAAAACTTTTGCAATGTCAAATATTATATGGAATACCTTAACAGTATCTCTTACAATTCAACTTTGATCTGTGAGATGAAAGTTAAAGAATTCGCAGTGGAAGAAGAAGATCAAATGAAACACAATTAGTTTAGTATCCTTTTATTTTTTCAGTGCAACTCCCTCTGGCAGCATTGGGAAGAAATGAATCTCTACTACTGTATAACAAACAAAAACAGAAACAAAGAAGCAAAGATAATTATTTGAAACATTTACCATTGTGTTTGGCAAGTGATTGTACCATCCAGGTAACAGGGGAGGAATTAGGAATTTAGTTCAGGGGTAGTCATCGACAATTAATAAATATAGAGAAAAAATTAAGCAAGTATTAACACCCTTAGCAAAAGTCAACTGCAAATTACAATTCTTTGTGGATAAAGTAATGCTACCCTTAAGAAGAAAAAACATCAACTAAATATAATCTTTATAAAGAATTGTCTTTATTTACTTACTGATTCTGAGTCCCATATTTCAATAAATTCCAAGCAAACACCTTTCTTTCATTCTAATTGGGAACTAACAAGAACAACATTAAGGAAGAAAAAACCAAGCCAAATGTTCTAAGGAGCTAAATTAAGTTCTGATAAAACAAGCCCAATACGACTCATGAACAAATGATCAAAATGACTTCTTATAAATCAAATTCATTACATTAGTTTATTTATTCACCACCAATATGTCTTCTCAACAAACCTCTCCTATAACCACTCTAACTAAGTATCAATCAACAATTTTAAACCCAGCTTTTAACAAAAACAATCATATCATAGTCAAACTAAAAGCTCATGTTTTAACCATGAGAAGAAGAAAAAAACCCAAAACGTTGATGAGCATTCAAGAACCATAACCTACTTCTTTAGCATGATAAAAAAGTGCAAAATAGCTTATAATTGAAGGAAAAAAAATCATAACTTTGAACAAAAAATGAAGGCCTTTCAAACTATACGTGCAAGTGGCAGTGTTTTTGCTTTTATGGGTAGAGGTAATATAATAGAGAAACAAAATTTGTACAAAACTACATCAAAAACAAGTTTTAATAGCCATTTAGCTCGAGGAACTGTAAAGTAACTTAAGACTAAAATTGATGTACAAGCAACTCAAACAGCCTACAAATTTCATGAGAGATGACAAGAATGAATAAAATGTGATGAGAATCAGGAGCTTGCCCTTGAGTTGCTGCCGGCGATGGAAAAGCTTGCCTCTCGTTGTGGAGTCGCACAGTAAGAAGGAAGAAGGAAGAAGGGGTTGCTGCCGCGTTCGTATAGGAATGAATAGGTTTGGCAGCCCAAACCAGAAGCAAAAAAGCCCAGCCCAAACCGTATTGGGAAGCCTTATACCACTTGACAGACAGAGTCAAGTAGCTATCGTTAAACCCTTAACCCCTCCACACGCTCATCCATGGAGCTTCACCTTCACCCTGTGTAGACGAAGAAGAACCCGAACACACCTCATTCTGCGAGAGAGGCAGATATTTTCAGAGTCATGCTGCTTATCCTTCACCCTTTTCGCAGACTCTCCTTTCTCATCTCTTCATCCTCTACCATTCGACGCATGGGCTCCAAACATCTGCTCAAACCCACTCATCTCCCCGTCTCTTTATCACCTCCTCTGCGCCTCCTCCGCCCCTCCAGGCGTCTCTGCCCTTCCTTTTCTTCCAAACCCATCTCCAGGACTCGCCCAGTGTTTTGCCTTCAGACCAATGGCCTCTCCTGTACTTCAGGTGCTTTCTTCGAACCTTTTTTTGCAACTTTATCTTGCCCCCATGCTTCGTATTCAGGCAAAACTGGTATTTTTGTTTGTATTTCTTCATACCCATTTCTATTTCTAGTCTGTGTTGGGTTTTTTTTGCTTTATTTTGTATGTGTTATGTGAATTATTAAGATACCCAAAGCTTGCTAAATGAATTCAGAGAACCTGGAAGGAACCAATTTGATGTTCTATTGTTTTTTTTTTCTTTACAAATTTTATAGTAAGATATGAGGACTCCGAGCAGGAAGAAGATGGTCAAGTGAAAATTACAGGGCTTCCCAAATCGGCTAAATTGAGTAGGAGAATGGAGGAGTTGGGCATCCATATTGACTCATGTGTATCTGGACAGTACAGTAACTTGCTTTGTCCAATGGTAAATGTTTCAAATAATCACCTTTGCTTCTTTGTGCCTGCTTTTGTTTGTTGTAGTAGGGCATTTCTTTTCCTTACAAATGTTGCCAGAGGGACTTACACTTTTCAAGGCTTCTTGGTAGTATAATTGGAAAAACAAAGGGATATTCAACTAATTGTATTTCATTTGATCTTCTTCCACCTTCGAACTCTTAAATCTTCTTCTCACAGATCAAAGTTGGAACCTTTTTTTTTATTTCTATCGCATAACTATCTGTTGCCATATTGCTAAAATTCTTTTCCGCTAAGGTCTTATCATGAAGCTGCAACACTCATGATACTAATTCTTCTAGGAGTCCCTTATGAGATGATTATATGACACATAAAATATCTCAATTTACAAATTGGTCTGGTTCAACTTTCATCTATGTATACAATGACACTAAATGTTAGCAAGAAGTTAGACGGTTAACTTATCACCTAGCGTCGTGAATCATGAATGATCTTTACCCTCATAAGTATTTACTCATTTAATAAACCGAATTTTCATTGACATGACTTTCCCTTGTGATTACATTTATCCTTGCATTCATAAAGCAGCTTAAATCAGTATACCAATGTAAGTAAAATTGGTCAAGGGATAGATATAATCAAGTGATGAATGAAATTTTGTGATGACGTTTTTGTGGGGTTGCTTGATGATTAGGGGTTGCAGACTTTATTTCATGCTGCATGTTGGTATGACTAGAGATGTTTTTTTCAACGCTGATAAGAAAATGAAAGAACATGATTAATAATCAAATGAGAGTCCTTTGTTTATTTTATGACTTTTCCTTTCGGAGGACCATAGTCATGTGAGTAAGAAGAAAGTTGAAGAGGGTTGAGCTGTAAAAAATACTGTTAAGGTATTCCAAATAATATTTGGCATTGCAAAAGTTCGAATAATGGAATGTGCATCTTTTTTATTGGCAATCTTTTTTTTTTTGTATTTTCCCTCTACCCCTTCCCAGCCACTGAATGGGCCTTGAATCCACATGTCCATTGCGGAAATATGATGCTTGAATGATTTCTTGGGGACAATGGAATGTATATTAGTTTATTAATAACTTATAAAGTAGAAAAATACTAATCCAACTAATCCCTAAGGGCCCTCGCTGCTCGACTAGCGCCTAGCGTTTTTTAAAACCTTGTTTTTTAGCTAACATATTTTTATTTACTTATTCCAAATTTGTATTTAATTTCATTTATGTCTTTTTTAGTGCAACGGCGGGGATTCAATGGAGAAGAGTTTATCTGTTTTTATTGAACGAGATTGGTAAACTAATTCTCTATCTTTGTTCTTTATTTGCTAGTTTAATTACAAACATACATCTGATGATACTTGATGGTGTCAATTTTAATGATTTAGGGATTCTGCTCGCTGGGTGTGTTTTCGAGCAAAATGTGGCTGGAAAGGCAGGACTAAGGCAAGATAGTATAGCCACTTGTTATTTTATGGATTTGAAAATTATTGGAGAAGAAATTTGCTTGGGGTCTAATGTGGCTATTTTGGTTGCAGTCCTCTGCAGATAGAAAGCCATCAAATGGGAGTCTGAAACCAGTGAGCCAACAAAAGAAGATTATAAGAAAAATCTCAGAGGAGGGTCTGGGATTGGAACCCCTTAGTGACGAGGTTTAGGATTCACTTTTCCTTCACTTACATTTTCTCGTATCAAACTGGCTTTCTGCTTATTTTGCTACCATATGTTCCACTTCCTTACTTCTTGTCTACATAATTGTGGATATGATTATCCCGGAGCATGTCATAGAAGTGTTTAATTTACGCCCACAAACTTAATTAATTGCTTGAAATATAATTTCTTGATGATGGTTTAAAAATTTAAATTTCTCAATGCACTTGCTGTCTTATGGGTTCCCTGTGTTAATAACACAGAAATAATTGCTCGAGTTGCATAATAAGGGGAACAAAAGGACTGATAATTCTATATAACATGTTAATCTGACTAAGGGTCTTATTTGGAAGGTTGGTGAGAACTTATGTCCTCTGCCTGTCTGATCAAATAATTCGAACACATTAGTTATTTAGGTACTTTCAGTATATGCCAACCATTTCTGATCAGATGTAATAAAGAATTGGCTTATCGCATTAATTAGTTATTTATGTTAATGATTAGCTGAGCATATTAGTTACAAAATGTTTTTTCGTGTACTGTTATGCAATCATCGATGGTTGATTGATAAATACCAATTGCTAATATATTATCCGCTCCCTTCGTTGTTATGAGTTATGACTTCACTTGATTTTCTTAACATTTTCTCTTTAACTATTGGTCTTTATTATTTGGGTGACAGTTTTCGTTAATGCTTTCCTTTTATTCTCTTTCTTGGGATTATCATGGACTTAATCTTCTTTGTTTTTGTTTCAGCTAATTGCATATTTTGCATTGAGGTCGATATCAAAGGGAACTTTGAAGAGACATTTAGTCATGCAACAAATAAATTATGAGGGTCAGGTGCATGGCAGACAATTTGAAAATATTCTAGCACATTTGTATTCACAATGCGTTGTTCCCATTTCGGGAGCGAGCTCTTCTCTAAATACTACTGTCTTTAGCTCATAAAAAAGATAAATCATAGAATTAAAAGATAATAACTTAAATTGTGTTGTACACCGCAGTATGACCGTGTTTTTATGAATTTATTTATTATATTACCTTACCTTACACTGTGCCTCCTGATGTTTTGTTGGCAGGCTGATATTGCATTTACATATAGACGTAAGGGAGAACTTATAAGTGTCAAGTACAGGGGCACCACCAAATCATTTCGGGGGGTAATTACTATCACTGCTACTCCCGATATCTGCTAGGTGAATTTTATTGATGTTGTGGGGGTGTATGTGTGTATCCTTTCACGAAAACTTAGATGCTTTAATATCTACTGGAAGTTTATTGTTTGACTATCTTGGAAGGTGCCCCCTGATTGGTGTCAAGAATCTATGGCTGCATTTGGATAATGGTTTGGGAATGACAGTTAGAATCAACTTAATTGATGTGTAATTTAGCTTCATTTTAATTCCTTTCCATATCCAAACCATCCCTTTAGGTTGGTTCCCATTTTGCAAAATGGGAATATGAAAATAAGGTGTGATGTGAAGGAATGAGAATGGGTACAAATTGTTACCTGGTACCATTAGATTCTTGACCAAATGTTACCCTTCACTCCATGTTCAGGAATAAAAGGCCAAACTTTATAATTTATTTGTAGCCAACCTTGAAAGTCACCTCTGTAAGAGCAAAGAAAATCTCAGCAAGAACAAGATTCATCTCTAACCAAAATCCTTTAAAACCAATCAAAGACCTTCATGTGCAGCACTTCATATAAACTAAATGGCTGTTGTTTGAGGTCGTTTTCTGGCACTATTATGCCAGCTGAGCACCGGAAGAATTCAACTTGTTTTTAATAACATTTGTTCTAGGAATATATCATCCTCACAATAAACCCTAATATTTGACTCACGTTTTTGCCTTCACTTAATAATTTTGTAATTGTATAATATATTCTTATACCATGTACCATATGATATGCTTTATGTGTAAAATACTGCATTGTCTTGTACATTTCAGGAAAAGGACACTGAAAAGATTTTCTACGGACTGGATGATATAGAGGGGGAAACTGATATCATCATAGTACTCCTTTCTTGCTTGCTCCAACATTGTACCAAAACCCGTTACAGCTGAAACTTATACGTCATAATTTTTATTCGTAGGTTGAAGGTGAAATGGACAAGCTTGCGATGGCAGAAGCTGGTTTTCATAATTGTGTGAGCGTCCCTGATGGTGCACCTCCATCAGTTAGCCAGAAGGAAGTACCCCCTGAAGACCAGGTTTGTCTTGAGCTCAACATAACAGCCAGGATTCTGTGACGGGGTCTTCTATGTTTCAGCTCCATAATTCTTGCATTTTATGGAAATGAAGTATAGATGTGTGCATAGTTATTGTATCAGTTACCTAACTGAAACTATTTGATGACGGTCAAGAATAGTTTCCGCATGGTAGTTAGCTCTCGTGTACACACTGCATACTTTTTTTACACAACCAATTAATTTGATTTCTATATAATCCTTTTTTTAACAAAGGTGTAGAAGATGCAAGTTTTATAGAATTGTAATACTCATATTAAGTTCTATAATTCAAACATGGTTGTGTGCATGAACCCTTAAACAACTGCATCTGGGAATATATCCTTATTAACTCAATCCTAGTGACAGCTGCATTGGAGACTGTCATTCATGGGTAACTTGGTTCTGAAGAACACATCATTGTGCTTGCTAGTGAAATTTAGTGGTATGCCAAATATAATTGAGTGTGTCATTAGTATCCAATGGCTACTTCTTACTCTTGAAATTAATACATTGATTATATGTTATACTTCAAAAAATGTATATTAACTGCACATCTAGGCCATATTGTTATGAACCGATCATTGTTATTTGATTATCCAAGCTTCAAAGAATGCACAATTATATATAAAATCATCTGTATCTCTAATGGTTAAATTTTGTGCATCCTTGGTTAGGTTGCATCATCTTTTATCTAGCTTAAATTTGAGTCTTGTGTCTGTAACATAATGGTATGTACTTGATGCTGCATATTTCCCTTTCATCTTGTATAAAGGTGTTCAATATCAGTTCTATGTCTTGCTGCTTGTGATCTTTTGCAATTGTAATGGGCATGCACCAAGAAAATGGATACAGCAATAATAAGTCTGCTTTCATTACTATCATTACATATGTCTTTTATGTGACTTATATGGTTCTGATGCTTTTCTTGGGTGTATTTTGTAAAGCTAGGACACAAAATATCAGTATCTGTGGAACTGCAAAGAGTATCTGAAGAAGGTTGGTAGAAATAGTTTGCAGTTCTCTGTTTTCTTGTTGACCGAATATTTGAGATATGGGGGGCTTTTTGTCATTTCCCTATACTAAAAGAAATCAACATAACTAAATGGGCAGGCATCTCGGATAATCATTGCCACAGATGGAGATTCGCCTGGGAAAGCCTTAGCTGAAGAGCTTGCACGCCGCATTGGGAGAGAAAGGTATACGTGTTGTATCCTGATAATACTGGTTCCCGCTGTTCTATTTTATTGCATTCTATGTGTCACTCACTGAGAGCAATTTTTTCTTTTATGTGGGGCCAATAGATGCTGGCGAGTTGAATGGCCAATGAGAGATGAGGTTAAACGGTTCAAGGATGCAAATGAGGTTTGATATTGACATCCTTTGGAAATTTTAATGTCTCATGTGAATTTTATATTTGTTTGTTTGATACTGACATCCTTAGTAAATTTGGTAATTTTAATGTTTCACATGCATTTCATATTTGAGTTTGACACGAGACATTAAAATTTCCAAATTCCATGCTTTCTTCTTCAAGCTTGTCTTGTGGCACCTGTCATGCATGTATAATTTTTCATACTGAGTAGATGGACGAATAACACAATTTGGTGTTCCCTGAACATCATAAATTCCATCCCTTTGAACAAAACCGGCGCCATATTTTTGGAACATCTGTTGCAGTAGCTGATATAGCCACCTTGAACTGAGATTGTTCACCTTGAACTGAGATTGTTGCATAAACTAATGCAATATGTTGATATACCTTCAGGTTCTCATGATTTTAGGAGCTGATGCGCTTAAAGAAGTTATCGATAATGCCGAGTTGTATCCAATTCGGGGATTGTTCAACTTCAGAGATTACTTTAATGAGATTGATGCTTATTATCATCGAACTCATGATTCCGACTTTGGAATCTCAACTGGATGGAAGTCTCTAAATTCATTATACAATGTAAGATGATAATCCTTGGTGACTTGGGTTTTACAATACTACCCATTGCTTGTTGTTTTTATAGTTTTTTTTTGCCTCTCATTTGAGTTGGCAAAGAACTTGGGGGCAATAGTCGTTTCCTATGCCCATCAATGATTTTTTTTCATCCTTTTTCTTTTGAATTCCCTATGCTAGTCAGAGCTGTGAATAAAATGGCACCTACCATTATACTTGTTTTGATAGTTGTTTGTTGTATGCTTATCAGGTTGTACCAGGAGAATTGACTATTGTTACTGGGGTTCCCAATTCTGGCAAGAGTGAGTGGATTGATGCTCTGTTATGCAATCTTAATGAAATTGCTGATTGGAAGTTTGCTCTTTGTTCTATGGAGAACAAGGTGAGCTTGTTCATGCTCACTTCTAACATTTGGATTAGTTTCTTTTTGCTCCCTCATGATCTTAGGCTATAGCTAGTCTCGAAATGTGAGAATAGTATTTAGTGGCGGAAGTGAAAATGCATGCAGTGGCCAGTTTGTGTTCCCCCTAACAGAAAATGCTTATACGTGAGGGAGAGAGTTGAAGATAGTGTACATTACGCAATCATCATAAAAGAATCTAAAGTGAGGCTAACACGTGAGTACTGTAATAGAACAATAAAGTTCCTCTTTGCTTAGAGAGAGAAACATATTAAGTTACCTAGAGACTAGCTTGGAACCCAAGGAAGGCATATTATTACTACGGCAATAAGAACAGTCCGTACTAAGCTAAATTCCAATTTTGGAATTGCAGGAAATACAGTTCTGGGTCTTGACCAATGAAATTGCAAAACTTCTTTAATTTACACTTCATATTGGAAGACAATTTTCTATTTGCTAATCATAATTAAATGATTTGTTTTCCTAGTAGATTTTTGGAGTTTTATTCCTCTTTAAAGTGATGTAACTTTATGGTTGCATTGGAATCGATGTTGGCATTTCAGTGCAGCTAATTGCGCTGCTTGCTTTGGTGATTCCCATTTCCATTCTAAAACCCTTACAGAAAGGCAGCCTTAATTCCTTAACATTTATATGGAACATACCATTGTAGTCGAACAAATGTCATTTCTTTTTAGACATGTAAAACTCAAGTAATAGTATGGGCGTTGAGTAAAATTTGTTGAATCTCACCACTTCTGTGTTTGCATTCCACACTACATACATTTTCATTTATTTATCTGGTTTTTTTGGTCAATAGGTACGTGACCATGCTAGGAAACTTTTGGAGAAACGCGTGAAGAAGCCTTTTTTTGATGAAAGGTAAATGCACAGTAAAATTTCATGTAACTACAAATACAATACGTTCATTTTGATTGCTTCATTTTTTGCATCAATTCCCTATTAATATTATTTAAAAAAACAGTTCTGTTTTTGAAAAATGAGTTTTTAACTAAAAACTCATTTTTTTTATTTATAAAAGTCAGATTTCTAATTGTTTTTTTATCATTAATTCCTAAATTTCACTTCAAAATCATGTTTTTTTTATCAAACCCATATATCAATTTATGTTTTGAATCAAACCCACGGATCTATTAATGAACAAAACCTGTTGAAAGAACACAAATATTGAATATGAAGTAACATTATTGCTGAGACAACATTGTTGTTGAGAACAAAGCAAACAACTATAATTTTATTTTATTTTTGTTAAACTCTTTCTCTTAAAATCAAACAACTAAAAAACAACAACAGTTTCAAATTGAACACCCTAACCCCATTAATCTCCCCCAACAACAACAACAGTACCCAGCTTCTTGGCACCCCGTCTCCATCGGCAGAGCCCACCATCTTCGCAGCAAAAACCCAAATCTTCGAGGTCGAGACCGAGTACATGGTAAAGAAATTGATCGACCCAGAAATCCTAATCGATACACCATGACCGGAATCGACCTAAACCGCCAAATTGCGAGACCCGGTTCATTGACGCCCTCAATAGCACCGTCCTTATCTCCCACGACCTCTCCGATTCTCTGCATCTTTTGAAACTCAAAACTTCAACCATATAATACCAGGACCAAAAGTGCAGTAACCACCCAAAAATTAACAGGAACATGCAATTTGACGAAGGTGAGGGATGAAATTGTGGGCATGTGTGGTGAAGGAGGTGAGGGGAATTCCGGCCACCCATGCCGGTGAACACGGCAAAGAAGATGGAGAAGAGGTAGATGGGAGGAGGAAGCGCGGCTGCGTACAAACCATGAACAAATTGAAATGAAATAGGTTACAAAAGGGAGAGAGAGGGGTAGGAATAGGGATAGATTAGGGTTTTGGGGAATGAGGGGTATATTTTCCATTTAGAAAAAATTAAGGTCATGTGCTATGCACATGACCATTTTCCGTCCAAAAATGGACTGAACACTAACATGTTATTTTTTAGTAGTTAAGGTACCTTTTAATAACAAAACTTAGTTAAGGTACTTTAAGTGATAAAAGTGCCTACTTAAGGGTACCAATCTGATATTTTCCCTAATATTATCAATGTCAGTTGGATTTGCAATAGTTAACTATGAGGTGAGATATACAGATAGATGAAAGGAAGTAGTAGAGTTTTGTCATCAATATATTTTACTTGTTAATGACCACCCTAGGCGATATCTTCTCATCTCTTAACTGTCTTCAAACACATATATGTGTTTTATTGGTCTCTGCAGCACATATGTCTATTACAAGATTACCTCTCTCTCTCTCTCTCTATGTATATATACATATATAGGGGCCCTATCCGTTGTAAATGATCATTATGTTGTAAATTGTAAATCAGGAACAATAAAATGTAACATAAGGAACACAAAAAGGGAACACAGAATTTAGGGTTTAAAATTTTTGGAATATCAATCATAAAATTCTGTAACAAATGTGAACCCAAAATTCGGGTTTTCCATTTTTTTGTTCCTTATGTTACATTTTACAACATAAGGATCCATTCACAATGGATAGCATCCCTATATATATAGCTGTGGCTCAGTAAGAATTTCCAGGACATTTTTAAGGCCCTTTTCTGTACAAGTTACTTAATTAGGCCTCATGTTCAAACTCTACATTCTTATAACTAGCAAATTTTAGTCTGCGTGTTTGTTATAAATGTTGTGTAATAGAATGAAAAATAAAGGGGAATAATGTTTCAGCACATGCCCCATTCTAGTAGGTTTATATTGATTTTAGACGTCTTTAAGGAAAATCAATACATCTCATGAAAAAATGAACCTCAGTAAATGTAACAGAGTATAAACAGTCCTTTCACTATCATTCACCCATGCAGAGCTTCAAATATATTCTGTTTAACTTATATATATATTAAGCTCTATCTTTTCTTACTCTGTTGTTCTCTATTGTGCTTGCATGTTAGGTATGGAGAATCCATTGAACGGATGAGTGTTGAGGAGTTGGAGGAAGGGAAACAATGGCTAAGTGATACGTTTTCTCTTATTAGGTGAGCTACACTGTAGTTATTGTTTTTATTATGTTCATAACTACAAGAGTTATTTCTAAGTCTTTACATGTTACTGTGGATATTGTACTTGTTTATTTGGTTTTCTAGTTTATTACTCGAGCTTCATGATATAAGTAACAAACTTTGCCATGCTAATTACAAGAAGAAATGCGGTCATTAGTCCATGCTGTTTAATGATACAGAATACATGTATCTTAAAATATTGACTAAAAAAACAATGGTATGTGAACTAGGTGTGAGGATGATAGCCTGCCGAGTATAAAATGGGTTCTTGATCTTGCTAAAGCAGCAGTATTAAGGCATGGGGTGCGTGGACTTGTGATTGATCCATACAACGAGCTTGACCATCAACGTCCTACAAGCCAGTAAGCCTTTATACCTTTTAGCGTCTTGAATGACGAAATGTGACATTCTGATTTTGTTTGATTGTAACGAACAGGACTGAGACTGAGTATGTTAGTCAGATGCTTACAAAGGTGAAGCGATTTGCTCAGCATCATTCTTGCCATGTTTGGTTTGTAGCACATCCTAGACAGGTACCCGAACTTCACTTCACTGATCGAATCCCATCCCACATATCTGTGTTGACCCTTCCTTGTCTTACAGTTGCACCAATGGAATGGAGGCCCTCCTAATCTGTACGATATTAGTGGGAGTGCGCATTTCATTAACAAATGTGACAATGGTCTTGTTATTCATCGAAACCGGGACCCAAGTGTTGGACCCATAGATCAAGTACAAGTAAGTATTAGTCACACACTATTGTTGATACCATGTTGTCCCAACTTAACTGATTCGTCTCCCGTTTGCAGGTTTGTGTGCGCAAGGTACGGAATAAGGTTATTGGGACGATAGGCGAAGCCTTCTTGTCATACGATAGGTAGGTTCCGACCACAAGCTCAAAATTAAGCAAATAATTGATATGCTTCCTCATTTTCACTGTCTGCATTTTCTGTGTTTGTGCAGGACCACTGGTCTATACAGCGACATAGACGATTTAACTTGTACATGAGACTTGTTTCGTTAAGTAAAGTAGACTTGTAATTACAAAATGGAGTCTACACATATACCAGTTTTCAAGAGCCTAGTGGCGATATTTATTTAAGCATTTGCTGTGATATGGTATATAGTTTAGGAGTTAGTGAAATTATAGTATCTTGTTGTATTCAATATCATTGTCGACGTTCAACTGAGTTTCCATCGTACATTGTCATGAATTGTGAATTTAACTCTTACTCATATATGGTATCTGGTTTTCTTAGTTTTTATTTTATTATTGAATTGGGAATCAAAATGTGTTGGTCAAATCTTAACAAAGATTCTGTAGGAACAAGCATCAGCATTAAATTGCAACCTGCCAACCAAAGAACAAACAACATTAGTTCTTTTCAACAGGTATTTCATTTCATGGTTGACCGATGCAACAATGATGCGGTGAGTAACATGGCCAAGCCATGAGGTCTTGTACAAAACTCTGGTCCACTTTAATGTATATTTTGAATTGAATGACTTGGAATCCTACGATACTGGTATAGGATATGATATGCCCAATCTATCACATGCAGCTATGACTTTTAGGCAGCCAATTATGTGGAGCAGAACCAACTCATATTGACAATGCCACGTGGAAGGATATTATAGGGCAGCCCCCCTAAAAAAGGGGAAATCCTGGGCTGTTAAATACCGGACAAACAATTGAAGTTGAGATGGCCAAACCATAGACAAGTAGTCAAGCTTTGAAACGGACAATGTGCTTTCCCACTAACAATAATTCAAAGCTGAAATGCAAACTAACTATTTCGTATGTAAGTAATATTTGAAATGGTTTTCTTCATTTGAATTTGATATTTTGAAGTATATTTATTTTTATCAGAAAAAAATTACAGGGAAATTATATTCTAGTCTAGTCTAATTTACCGTTCACACATGTTTCCAAATAAGTATATTCATCGGGATTTGAACTTGTAATCTCAAAGAGAAATAAAACGGTGAAAATTCTGTATCATCAAACTAATCCAAATGAACCAATGTTTTGAAGTATATGATGCGTAATATCTTGGTATTATAAAGTTATTCACATGCTATTGTCATGCTACCAAAATAATCAATACAAGTGACAAAATCAATATTTAACAGTAGCATTTGAGACAATCTTCTTTATTTGAAATTTGATATTTTTTATGTATATAATTCTATTGCATTTAGCATTACAATGTTATTCACATATTATTGTTACATTATACGAGGATAAAATGGAATGAAACGAATATTTAAGACAAGGTTCATTACATAAATATGTACAACAGTTTACGTGTTATTACACGAACCTTCTAGTTTGCATGAGGATCCGTTAATCTTTTTAATTTTTATTTACACAGCTTGCTTTTCATTCAAATGTGATAGGTTTTTCGAGTAAAATGAAAAAAAAATACTCCCAATTACTTTTCAAATGTACACGACCCTTAACTCCTATGTAAACCCTATAATCCTGACCTTGTCACATGTCCTTTCACCCATTAATAAATAATAGGTTAATTTTATCTCACAACCTTAAAAATTCTTGATTTTCATCTCATTACGCTAACTATTTTTTATGGCACATCACTATCCTAGAATGCATTTTTTTTCACGTTAGTACCTACCGTCAATCTCCACCCATTTTTAGATGGAATAGCACATGACCTTAAACTTTCGTATATTGACCAACTTACCCTTATATGTCTTAAAACCCTAAAAATGCATTTCTTATTTATTTTTCATTTTCTCTCTCCCTCATCTGTTGTTCTCCTCGCCACACTTTTCCTGCGCCGCCTCCATCTACATTACAAACTCTAATAGCTTGTCTCTATATTACAAACTCTAATCCCTATCTCCAGATCTACAAATTTTAGTCTGAAAAAAATACAAATCTATTGCAAGCTTTCAGATATGAAAATGGAAGATGAGGGGTTTGAAAATTTCAGATTTGAAAATGAAAGATGAGAGTTGAAATCGAAAAAAGTTTGGAACCTAAAAAAAAATCAACCCAAAAAATCACCAACGCCTTCCTTATTGTCTCTGAAACTGAAAATCCCCAAAATATATGACGGAGAGCCATGCCAACATGAACTCCAGCCAAAATGTGCCTTGACCGATGGCAATGAGTTGAGGATTTGAGAGAGACCGATGGTGATGAGCTGAGGATTTGGGTGGAGAGAGATGGCGATGAAGCTGAGCATATAGGAAAGAAATGAAAAGAAAAAAAGAAGAAGAACAAAACCGTGGAGGTGCTGGAGATGGAAGGAGGTGGAGTAGAATGAGAGTGGATTTGAAAATGAGGATTATGTTTTGTGGGGTTAAAAAAGGTTGAAGGGTAAAAATGGAATTTTCAAAAAAAAGTAAGGTCATGTGCCAGACACATGACCATTTTCCATCCAAAAATGAATGGAAATTGACTCTAGGTACTAACGTGAAAAAAAATGTATTCTAGGGTATTGAGATGGCACAAATGAAAGTTAGGGTATTGAGATGAAAATAACTCATATTTAGGGTATTGAGGTGAAAATAACCCTAAAATAATATCTGTTTTCTAAAATAAAAACTTATTTATAAAACAAAACATATTTTTAAAAGTAAAAACTGATTTTTTAATACAAAATTAATTTTACAAAATAAAATCCAGTTTTCATAAAATAAAAAACTGATTTATATAAAATAAACAAATAAAAACAAATTTTATAAAACAATGACATGCTTTTGAAAATTTGATTGTTAGTGAGGAGTATTATAGACTTTTTAAGTGTTTCCATCTAAAAATGGATAACAAGTTGACGACGGGTACTAAAGTGAAAAAAATGCATTCTAGGATAGTGAGGTGTCATACAAAAAAGTTAGGTAGTAAGATGAAAATAAATTTTTGGGTAAACTACAAATGCATACCCTGAAGTTGACACGTTTAACCGATGATTACCCTGAAGTTCAAAAACTAATGATGCATACCATGAAGTTACAACTTGTAACTAGATACCCCTTCTGTCAACTAAAATGACGAAAATATCTTCAGTGATTTTTTTAAATAATTTTTTTAAAAATAAAACTAAAGTGATTTTTTAAATAAAAATGAAGTCATTTAATAAGTAATATATATATATAGGATAACATTCAGGTACGACTTGGCCAATTTTATACGAAATACGACTCAATCCCAGCCTTAGAATCGCAAATCGCATGGCCTATTTTTTTTCACCAAGTTTCTTATTTTGATCTTTCCCGCTTCGTTTCAACTCCGATTTAATTTTTTCTTGCGCCAAAAACTTTGTTTTTTCAAGATCTATCTATCAAGTAGCATATTGAATATGTTTTGAAGCAAAAAAGAACATGTACAAGCAAAAACACAATTCGTTAACCGTACACTAATGTATGTTCTTGCAACTGGATTTGTATGAATAAGCTAATCTTAATGTATGTTTTGTATGTATGTTTTTACAACTGCATGTTTTTTAATTTTCAGTTATATATGTACGCTAAACTTAATGTATGTTTATACAATTTTAAATGTATGTTCCTGACATTTTCATTTGTATGTGTAAGTCAGCCTTAATGCATGTTGTTTTAGTTGTATGTATACGCTAAACTTAATGTATGTTTTTATTATTTTCATTTGTATGTGTATGAATGTTTTGTACGTGTAAGCTAATAAATTAAGATTAGCTTAAACATACATTAAGATTAGCTTATTCATACAAATGTAGTTGCAAGAACATACACTAGTGCACGGTTAACGATTTGTGTTTTTGCTTGTACATGTTTTTTTTTTGCTTCAAAACATGTTCAATATGCTACTTGATAGATATATCTTGAAAAAAGAAAGTTTTTGGCGCAAGAAAAAATTAAATCGGAGTTGAAACGAAGCGGGAAAGATCAAAATAAGAAACTTGGTGAAAAAAAAATATGTCATGCGAAAATCGCAGCCCTTGGGCAATATGCGATTCCAAAGTTGGGATTAAGTCGTATTTCGTATTTAAAGATTGTGTTGTACCTGAAAGCTCCACTATATATATATATATATATATATATATATATATATATATATAGGGTAGCTATCCATTAAAAACCACCCTTATTGTGCAAACTACGAACTCACCAGGTGCTGACACGTGGCACGTTTAGTGCTGATAGTTTGCGCAGCATGGTGCTAATAGTTTGGGACTATTAGCACTGTGCGCCCAAACTATTAGCACTCTGCGCGCCACGTGTCAGCGCCTGGTGAGTTCGTAGTTTGCACAATAAGGTGCGGTGTTTTATATATATATTGTCCACGTGTCAACATCTGGTGCGCTCTGCTGACATCACTTTGGGGGGATCCTGTGGCTCTCATGGGTTTGTAGTTTGCACAATAAGGGGGGGTTTGTACCTGATACCAATCCTATATATATATATATATAACAAAAGTGATTTTTAAATATTTTTTATAAAATAATTATTGAAGTGTAGTTGAGAGTATTTTCGTCATTTTAGCTGACATAAGGGTTTCTTGTTACAAGTTGTAACTTCAGGGTATGCATCAATAGTTTTTAAATTTTAGGGTAAACATCGGTTAAACGTACCAACTTAAGGGTAGTCATTTGTATTTTTTCCTAAATTTTTTTAGAGTGGTGAGATAAAATTAACCCTAAAATAATTAATGAGTTATCAAATAAATAAATTAGAAGAGAAAATTAATTCAACTAAACACCATTGTTGGCGTGTTTAAGTATGGTTAAGCATAATTTTGGCAAGGTAAGGTCGACTTTGATTCAACAAGGAACAAGCTTGAATTTGACTTTGAAGGGAAACAAGCAAACTATATAACCTCCTGTGAATCCACCACCACAATAGATAGCGATAAAAGAGGAAGAAGTTAAAGACAATGATCTCTGTTCAACGACGTTTGACGGCGACCTCGAAGAGGAGGTTGACAACTCGAGCTTCTCTATGTCGTTGTCGATTGCTAGAGAACACAGACCAACGACCTCCAGATTTGAGTTATCTCCTTTCGCCATGACCAAATCATTTCCATTGAAACCCTCTCTACTTCTTGTCATTGTTGAACGTCTCCGTCATGATGACCTCATTGTCGATCTTCGTCTATCGAGGTAGGAAAAAAATAGTGAATCAAAAATATAATTTTTTGTTTGTTTTTAATATTTAATTTATAAAAATCAAATATTGTTTATTATTTTGTATTCAAATATTATTTTTTGATATACATATTTAAAAAAAAAACTAATTCAGAGTTTTTAATTAATGATTTCAAATAAATCAGATTTTTTTGGAGGTGTAGGGTTGGGGTTTTGTTTTACAGGGTTAAAAGTGTAGGGTTGGGATTTAGAGATAGTAGTGTAATGGTTAGAGTTTAAAATATGAGAATATTTTTGTTATCTAAAAAGAATAAACGTCAAACTATTTGATTTTTTTAACATAATTCTATTTAAAATTTTAATCAATGAATGATGACATTATAAATTATCCTCAACCAATTTATTAACTTGGATTTTGGAGGAATTGGTTATGTAATTTCGAAGAACCTTTTACATTTTAAATATAATTATGCAGATGTGAAACACCATTTGTAGCCGATAGCAAGTCCATTTTAGTACTGTTATTTAGGGTGCATGAAAAAAAAAATACTTGCTCAACTGGCCACACATCCCTATTTTAGTTGAATTTGGACCGTTTGTAACGTGATAGACGAAGGTATGGCCCAATCTGTTTGGCTGGCAAGAAAATAAAATTGTTTGTAATTTAGAAAATAATATTTAGTGGGGCCAGTGACAAATGATGCTGGCCTCCAGCCTAGCACAACCCTTGGGAAAAGAATCCTCCAACGGCTCCTCTGCGTTGGCTCCAGATATGTGACCGTTGGTGGGGTCTCCTCTTTTTTTCTAACTTCCAAAAACAATATATAACCGTTGTGAAACCCCTGCTATTTTCTCGTCAAACAAACACTTCACACACAGAGTCAGAGTCAGAGAGAAAGAGATAGAGAGAGTTCAGTACAGGCCCCATAGTTAAGCAGTTCCAAGGTGGGTTTTTTATTTTCTTGCTTGATTTTCTCTCCAATTTTTCTTGTGATTCTGTTTTATAACGAATTTCTTGTTTGGTACACATTTCAGCAACCATGACTGTTGAGGTAAAGTGTGAAGAAACCCAGGTGATGGCTGAAACAGTTGTTGTGGATGGAGAGGTGAAGGAGGTTGAAGTAGAGTGCAAGCCCAAAGCTGTTGAGAAGAGCTCTTCCTACAAGGAAGAGAGCAACTTTCCCTCTGATCTCAAGGAGTTTGAGAAGAAGGCTCTCTCTGAGCTCAGGGCCAAGCTCGAAGAGGCCATTCTCGGCAACAATCTCTTCAAGAAAGCTGCTGACAAGGAAGAGAAGGAGAAAAGCGACGAGTCAGTCGAAGAAGAAGCCGACAAGGTAGTAGAGGACAAAGCATCTGAAGATGTTGTAGAGGTGGTAGACAGAGATGTGTCTCTCTGGGGAGTGCCTCTGTTGCCCAGCAAAGGAGCAGAAGGCACCGATGTGGTGCTCTTGAAATTCTTGAGAGCTAGAGATTTCAAGGTACTCGATGCCTTTGAGATGCTCAAAAAGACCCTTCAATGGAGGAAGGATTCAAAGATCGATTCAATCCTGGATGAGGAATTGGGGGCTGACTTGGGCCCAGTTGCTTACATGAATGGAGTGGACCGAGAGGGGCATCCTGTGTGCTACAACATCTATGGCGTGTTCGATAATGAAGAGCTTTACCAGAAGAGCTTTGGGACGGACGAGAAGCGTGAGGAGTTCCTGAGGTGGAGGTTCCAGTTGATGGAGAAGGGTATCAAGAAGCTTGATCTGAAACCTGCCGGTGTCTCATCGTTGCTTCAGATCAATGATCTCAACAACTCTCCCGGACCCTCCAAGAAGGAGCTCAGGATCGCCACTAAGCAAGCTGTTGCACTTCTTCAGGACAATTACCCCGAATTCGTCGCACGAAATGTAAGTTTCTCTTCTCTTCTTTGATTCTAGGGATAACATCGATTCTTAATCCAGTCGGAAAGGTTATTTGTACATGTTAATTGTACTCCACCTAACAGGTTATGATTTGTAACAAAATACCACTTTTGTGTTAGGATCTGTCATAAAAGGTGGATCACAGTTAGGATGTGTGCAAATGACATTTTCCCTTGATTCTAGCTAGTGTTTTAACATTAACATTAACATTAACATGGTTTTTGGGTTATGGTTGCAGATCTTCATCAATGCTCCTTTCTGGTACTATGCCTTCAATGCCCTTCTGTCTCCTTTCTTGACACAAAGAACCAAGAGCAAGTTCGTCATTGCTCGTCCGGCCAAGGTCACTGAAACATTGCTCAAGTAAGTCTCTTCATCATGTATTCGAATTGACTCACTCTTGGAACCAAGCTGAGTTGCTAATGAAATTGATTCAATGTTACAGGTACATTCCAGCAGAGGAAATTCCTATCCAGTATGGTGGATTCAAGAGGGAAAATGACTTTGCATTCGGCGGTGAAGATTGTGAAGTTTCTGAACTAAACATGAAAGGAGGATCAACCGAAACCATTGAGATACCTGTAGCTGAGGTGGGAACAACATTGGTGTGGGACTTGACAGTGTTGGGATGGGAAGTGAGTTACAAGGAGGAATTTGTGCCAGCTGATGAAGGGTCTTACACCATCATTGTGCAGAAGGGTAAGAAAATGGGTTCACAAGAAGGGACTATTCGCAACACTTTCAGGAGCAATGAACCTGGGAAGCTTGTCCTCACCATTGAGAATGGATCAAGCAAGAAGAAGAGGGTTCTCTACCGCTACACCACCAAGAAGAGCTCCTCCTCTTGATTTTACTGCAATCTTATATATTCTTCTAGCTTTGGGGAAATTGAGTTCATTCTTTTCCAGGGTCTCTATTGTATTAGGACCTTGTATTTATATTTTGATGTGAGTTACAGACAGAAATGTGAGTGAAAGATTGTTTCTTGAGTTTGAGATCAATAAAGTTAAATACTAAATTTGTTTATCAGTTTTCTGGCAACATAAATGTATCATAAGACCAAGCCTAGTATATAGCTTCATGAGCATTAATAACCTGCAATGGTGGAACAATAACATGCACAAGTTCAAGGTACTAATGCAGAATTCTTATTACCTACATATTGAGCTTTTAATTCACTGCTTCTCCCATATTGACTTGAGACGAGTTTTTCTCTGATGGAACTCAGCTGAGCTGCAACTTCATCAATGCCTAGCCGTTCTCTTTGCACATGAGCAGAACAAGCAACTCCAATTCCAAATATTGAAATCAAGCAATCCTCAGCTATGCTATTTGCTCCCATTCGACTCTCAATGGTTCTTTTCTTTGTGTCCTCCAGAAGAATTGGATCTGCAACTTTTGTTACTCTTTCTGGTAATGAAGCCTTGACAAAGTTATGAAGGTTGAGGCCATCTTCGAACATAGCATCTGTGGGTCTCTTTCCTGTGAAGACTTCCAACAACAGGATGCCATAACTGTACACATCTCCATAAGATGACACTTGACTACCCGTTCCATACTCTACAATTTACAAATCAATTGTCAAGAACATAGTTTTAAGGATCAAAATGCTGTATTGATGACTATAACAAGAAATGACAAAACATAGTCACCTGGAGCAGTATAGCCAATGGTCCCTTTTATTCCAATAGAGCTTGATTCATTGTGTGTTGTGACTTGAAGGAATCTAGCCAATCCAAAGTCAGAAACACGCGCAACCAATTGGCTGTCGAGAAGGACATTGCTCGGCTTCAAATCACTATGAACTATAGGGGATTGGTGATGATGATGGTGTAGATAATCCAATGCATTTGCAACATCAATCACAATGTTCAATCTTTCTAAGAGATTCAACTTCCTTGGAGCCTCATCCTCATCCTCATCCTCATCAGTTGTTGTTCTAGGATGTGGATGCAACCACTCATCCAAGCTCCCGTTAACCATGAGCTCATAAACCAAAGCCTTGAAATCATTCCCACTATGATCAACACCCGAACACGTGGTTAACACCTTGACAAGATTTCGATGTCTGATGTTCCTCATCACTTCACACTCAGCTATGAAACTTTTAGCAGCTCCCGGGCGCAGCAGGTTAAGGACTTTGATGGCAACAACAGCTTCACCTTGATCTAAAACCCCCTTATACACAGATCCAAAACTTCCCATTCCAATCATATTAGCTGAAGCAAACCCTTGAGTAGCTTGTAGAACATCTTGATAAGACACCTTCCACAAATTTTTGGAAGATGCTGAAGGAGATATTACTTTTTGCCTTCTAAACTTGCAAAGAAATAGAGAAAGCAACACAACAATCACAACAACTACAAACCCAGAAAGCAAAGCAATCACTAGTATCATGGTAGAGCTCAATCGCGTGCTATTAGACCCTCTATCCTTGCATTTTGGCAGCTGAAGTTGAGGTATCCCCCCACAGACCCGACTGTTGCCCGAAACAATAGTTGCATTTGCATTCTTGAAAATTCCTTCAGTTGGCATCATTCCCTCAAAATTGTTGTGAGACAGATTCAAGATTTGCAACGAGCCAAAGTCCTCCAAGAAAACTGGAACGTAGCCTGAGAGGCTGTTGTCAGAAAGGTCCAATGCTTCTGTACCTCTCAATGAACTCAAAGACGGTGGAATATTTCCATGAAAGAAGTTGCTGCTGAGGTTCAGCCTTTCAAGTTTCACACAACTGCCTAAACCGCTTGGAATTTCACCACTCAACAAGTTGTGAGACACATCAAGAAAGCCCAAGTTGTTCAAATTTCCCACTTCCTTGGGTAGAGAACCAGTCAATCGGTTTCGAGACAACGAGAGAGCAATGGACAAGGAAGAGATGGTCATGACTTGTGGGGGTATGGAGCCGCTTAGTTTGTTGTTGAAAAGGCTCAGTACTACAAGATTCTGACACTGACCAAGACTTGAGGGAATGCTTCCCTCAATGTTATTATTGTACAAATACATTTCCAACAGAAGTCTCAGGTTTCCAAGAGAGGAAGGAATCACCCCTGAAAGGTTGTTGTCATTTAAAAGAAAGTACCTTAACGCTCGAAGCTTCCCAAAGTCATCAGGAATATAACCTGAGAGCCGGTTGTTCCTCAGTTCCAATCTCTCCAAGTTAACCAGATTGCCAATTCCATAAGGAATGCTTCCATATAAGGTGTTGTGATCCAACAGCAAATCCCTAAGAGTGGTAGACAAATTGCCAATGCATTCTGGAATGGAACCTTTAAAGTTGTTTGCATTCAAGGCCAAGAATCGTAAACTAGTGGCATTTGTCAAGGAGCAAATAAAGCTCAAGTCTTCATCCTCCCCACTTCCAAAGCGGTTTGACGTGAGCCTAAAAGCCTGAAGCATGTAAAGTTTCTCCAAAGAAGGCACGTTTCCTACGAGGTTATTTCGATTGAGTTGGAGGTAGGACAAAGAGGAAGCATTTGGTAGGGAAGCTGGTATGGATCCTGTAAACTGGTTGAATGCAATGCTAAAGAAGTCAAGATTGGGAAGAGTGTTGAACAAGTAAGGGGGCAGAGTCCCCTGGAGCTGGTTTTGAGTCATGTCAAATTGTTCGATCGACGAGAGATTGAACATGGAAGGAGGGATTGTACCTGAGAGCATATTACCACCCAAACCAATGACTGTGAGGTTCCTCAATTGGCCAAAAGTATCCGGAATCCTCCCAACCAAGTTGTTGCTGGTTGCTTGGAGCACTTCAAGGGAGGATAGGTTCCCCAACGAAGAAGGGATGGCTCCACTTAGATCGTTGAAGGCAATATGTAAAACCCAAAGCTTGGACAAAGAACCAAGCTCCATTGGGACCTCTCCACCAAGCTGGTTTTTGCCAACAATGAGCCGAGTAAGCTCAGAGCAAGCAGAGAGGTTAGCAGGTATTGTGCCTTGGAATGAATTGTTGTTGAGGAACAATAGCTGCAGCCTCCGCAGACGGCCGATTTCCGGGGGGATTCCACCGGAGAAGCTATTGTTTTGGAGCTGCAGCTGCTTCAGGAAGCTCAAGTTGCCTATGTATGAAGAGACGGTGCCGGAGAGTAATGAGTTTGACAAGTCCAAAACAGTGACTCTTTGGTGCTTGTTGCTGCAGGTAACACCAGACCAGCTGCAGAATTGAGTCGAACCATTCCATGAGGACATGACCCCGAGAGGGTCTCGAGTTATTTTGGCCTTGATATCAAGCAAAGATAGATGATCTGTTTCGTTCCCTCCATTTGCTATAACAAAGTAATGAACAAGAACACATGACCAAAACAATCTGGGACAAAACTTCATAGCTTCTTGGTTTCTTGAATCAGGCAAGATCTGCATCTCTGAGGAAATGTGGTCGGGACATGAAGACAACAGAAACACCTGAGCCTTAAAAGTCATTGAAATGGACAAGGTGACATTATTGTGCTATTATATGCATTCGAAAAGGACTTAATATTTCAAAGATGTTGACTATGTCGTATTGATAGATGAAAAAGAGGGAAGAAAAGTTGCTCCTTATGGAAACAACAACACCTTGGGGGCCAAATGGCATTCTGTTCCGAATTGCTTGTCAAATTCTACCTAATCTATATTTGATATAAAAGTTTACTTCATGTGTGGTCGGCTGTTCTGTTCATATTCAGACAAAACAAAAGAATGGCATATCTTAAACTTTGTTTTTTTGTTACATTAAGTCTCAGGTTATAACTTATTCAATTATGTCATATACTAATCTTTCATCAACCTAATCGATACTCATTTTATTTGGTCACAATCTGAAACCAAACATTCATCCTAAATTTAACTTGTACGTTAACAGGTACTGCTTTAAAAAAAAAAAGATGAAAGAGAAACGAAATGAGTAGGGGTGGGCGTCGGCCGGGGCCGACACTATTTTGATTTATTTATAACCAAACCGGGATGACCGGTTACATAAAATCTGTAACCGACATCGGGTTCTGGGGGCAATCTAACAACCGACCAGTTCCGATTCAGTCGGTTTCGGTTAATAACCGGCCCAATGGGCCTTAAATTATAGCCCAATTTTCAAACAAAAATACACATGTTTCTGATAGTTTCCAATCCTATAATAACAAAACCTGTCCATTTTTCAACTGCAACATAAACAATCAAACAGCTTCCTAAAGCTAATGCCTCAGATTTCAAAAGAGTAATAGTTTTACAGTTTAGGTCCCATTAAATTCACAAAAACATAATGAATCATATTACAAAAAGAAAAAAAATATATGCCTATTATTATTACAACAACAGAAAACATGTCCTTCAAATATCAATTCCAAAAGTGCCAAAGCGAATGGTAGCCGCTAAAAAAGATAAAAAGATTAGAATACTAGCATACAAACTCAAACCTGTCGGCACAACCATAAATAAATTAAAATACAAAACTCATGATACCCAATACACATATACTATTATGAAATTCCTAATGCTTTCCAAATCTACATAAATTGAAACACAAAGTCAAGATCTTGCTCTTATACTAAGTAAGAGCTTCACTTTCATCCTTTTTGCATGCAATACAAAAACCCATGACACTCAGGTATGAAAATAGATTAGGACAATACATTCTAAAATGTCACTTTGCTAGCATTTTCTCTATTATCACACCAATCAAATGGATGATGAAAATTTTAATGATTGCAAACAACATAAAATTGTAAATTTGATGAAAGAAAATGAGAAGAAAAAAAAATTAAGCAACATCAACCAAAAGCTTAGTGCGGTAAAAAACTCTCTCCCTTTCAAAACAAGCTCCCCTGCGTTAACCCTAACCGCTGCCCTTGCCACCACCGGCGACGTCAGGCTCCGGCCTGGTTAGTTGCTAGCGGTGACACCTCTCCCCTTCCCCTCTTTCCTTCATCTCCCTTTTCTTTTCCCCTACCTGCTCGTTTCCTTTTCCTCTTTCTTCTGAGTTCCTCGTCAAGCTCTCCGTCCGGTGGTCTTGCTCGGTGTGTGGTCGTCGGTCTTCTTCGCCTCTGCCTGGCTGTTGTGGTTGCTCTCTCCTCGCCGGATCTTGCAAGCCGTCCGTCATCCGCATTTCCTCTTCACTGGAAGCTCGTCGTGCGGAGTGTCTCTGGTTCTGGGGGTGCTAGGTCTCTTCTCTCGCCGCCGAGACGTCGGGTTTGGCCGGAATCGGGATCGTGGGTGATTTCTGCAGAATCATCGGAGGTGGGTGCTAGTTGAGGTTCGGGCGCGGGTCGGGAGACGGGTAGGGTTTGGTTGGTCCGGGCCGGGCCGCATCCGTTGGGCTTGGTCTTGTCCTGCTCTTCTGGGCCGAGTCGGGTGGGCCGGTTGTGTTGAAGTGGGCCGGGTCGTGACCTTTTGGGTTGGGCCTGGTTTGGGGGGTATGGGCCGGTTCAGCTAGGCTCCGGGTTTGAGAAGTTGGAGCCGGGTCTTTCAGGGCCGGGTGGGCCATGACCCGGGTTGGGTCTTCTGGTGGTTTGCCCGGTTCGGGTCAGTGGTCCGGATCGGATCCGGGCTAGGTTTTTCAGCAGCCCCAGTTTGGCGTTTTGGGGCCTTCTTTCGTCAAGCTTCGCCGTTTTGTCTTCCTGCTTCGGAGTGAGAGGGGTTTCTTCTCCTTTCGGGATTAGATCGTCACGGATCAGGTAAGTCGTCTACCAGTTTAGTGGAGGTTTGTGTTCTGCTGGTTTCTTGGGTGTTGGCCCCCAGTTTTACATTTCCTCAGACGTCTGTTGGTGCTCCTGTTCGCGAAATTTGGTTGTTGTTGTGTGCTGATCAGAAGCTCGAAACATTTGTGGTGTCTCGTGGTGCTCGAGACTTTCGCCGACTCGTCTCAAAGCTTGTGTGGGACGCGGTTCTTCGTTCTTGTCGTTGATCGTTGAGGTTTTGGGGTCGTTTGTGTTGCTCGGGTCCAGGGTGCCTCTGTTGGCCTTGGTGTCTTTTCGATACAGTTTTGGGTTGGCTCTGGTTCGGTATTATTACAGGTCTTTCGCATATCGGAAGGCTCAGCTAGAGGTTCAACCTTAGTTCCCCGATCGCTTTGATTTTCTTGGTCAGAGCATTTGGTTGGTTCTCCTAGTGTTGGTGACTTTCCCATCGGTGGCCTTTTGGAGTTTCAGTCGTCCCTAGTGCTCAGGGACCGCCCTTCTTCAGTTGGTAGTTCTCTTGCCTTTTGGAGAACTTTGCTGGTTCAGGATGTTGTTTCTCGGTTTAGGTATGATCTTGGGTAAGGAGAGTTTTTCGATGAACTGATGGCTGAGACGTCTTTTCTAATTCCTTGCTTGCCTGCTGTTTTTCTTGTCTCATTTAGGAGTCCTCCGGTTCCTCCTCTTAATCGGTGGAGATGAGGGGTCAGATTCGCCTAACTCTTCAGTAAGATCGTCGGTGTGTGTTGGCCATCGACGGATTAACTTGTTAATCAAGTTAATTGAGCAGTATGAGGCCTGAAAGGCACGGGTATGTAGTGTAATTTTTAGGCTTCGGATCTTGCTCCATTACTAAGGTGGGTGCTCTCGAGCTCGACTAAGCCTCCTCATGCCGATTTTTCGTGGTGGGTTTTTGGGTACGCAGAGTCGACTCCTTTCGAGTCGATCCGTGGTGTAGGTCCGGATTGGGTCTTCCTTGTGAAGACTGAGCAGTGCTCGTTTGCGTCGCCTGGCATTGGAGTTCAAGTCTGTTACTCTCGTCTTCCCCGTTTGCTGAGTATTGAGAAGTCGTTCTTGCTAATCGGTTTATCTGTGCTTCATGTTGGTAAAATCTGGGTGGTAGACCTTCTTTATGTGCTTCAAGGTTGTAATATTCGGTAGTTAGGCCTTCATTACCGGTCCTTCCCAGTGTTCTTGGTTGTTTTTCACTATCTTTGTCTGTTGTTGATTCCCTTATAAGAAGACCTTGAACGTCTTGGTTTTTTTTTTGAAGATCTCTAGCTGGGTCTAGTTTGTAATCCTTTTTCACCTTGAAAGAGGGTTTTATAAAATTTCAATATGCATTGCCGATAAAAAAAAAACATCAACCAAATATAGAAAAATTCTAATTTAACATTCCAGTTAATAGTTCACTGGTATATAGAATGATTATAGACGATAGTCCAAATTATTCAAAACAACAAATAATGCTTAAATAATCAACAAAAAAATATTACCTGATTATAGTTTTTGTATGGAAATGTAGAAAGTAAGTGTTATCCATAGAGTATGTTTTGTTATAATTCAATCTCCATTATCTATTTTAAATTTTGAGTACTAAAAATAGATATTGAAGCTTATTTACTTAATATTATCTAGTACAATTATTCTACATGGGTAACTTTATTTATTTTTTATAATATTCTTTCATACGAAAATAAGATATCGATCAAGTTTTTCTTAAAGCCCTAATAATAATTAGGCCGGCCCTATTCTAGTGGTGGCGACTGCTATAAGTAACACCGAATCTTTACTAGTTTTTTTTTTTTTTTATCAGCAAATGTTTTATTGATGGTCCAATTCTTTGAAATAAAGAAAAGGCCAAGAGTTAATACAAACTCTCAAGTCACAAAACTATTACAAACTAGTACCCCCAAGGATAAGAACCCCAATCTACGAAGCTTGATGTTCAAGTCACAAAACCAAACCATATCTCAACCATAACAAAAACTAAATGCTTGCAAAGCAAGAACTAAAAACAACCCTTATCCCAACAAAATTACCCCAAGCTACCCTACTAACTCAAGGATGAGTCCAACAGAAATAACAAAGTCTCCAGCAGCAAACAAAACCCAACAAGACCGGTCTGTATCTACAAACCAGAATCGCAACCCAAAAGTCTCAAACCCCTTGCCAAACAACTTGTTGAACCCCAAGGTGTCTAAACAAAAGAACTCCCTGATCCTTTAATAGAATCACCAAAAAGTTCCAAAGAAGAAAAAAAACCCAGAAGAATCTACTAGCTCCGAATCTTCAAAACAAGAATTAATGAGAAAAGAGATTTCTGGCTTGAGATTCTATCTCATCCAGACAAGTTTCTTCTTCTCCTTCCAAGTCTTCAAAGTCATCACCAGAATCGGTTTCAAAATTTACCTTTTGATTAATCTCTGCCTCTAGATTATCAAATTGATCTATGACAAGATGATCAGCAACAAACGCCTTCAAACCAATGGACTTGCAGTAATCCCAAGGACTTTTAATTTCTTCAGTAGCTGCTGCTGATGATGAGAATTTCTTTTTTTGCTTCTTATATGATAAATGTAGGAGTGGTGTCTCTTTGCCTCTCTTTGATCTTGTATCATAAACGTAGGAAACCTGTGGCTTTTTGGACTTTCTCTTCACTAATGAATTTTTTCTTTGAGAAGAGGATAACTGAGAATTGATTCTTTTGTTTCCAGAGAAAATGAAGCTTGAATTTTGAGTTCCCTCCACAACACAGTCCTCTTTGGTGGATAAATCTAAAAGTGGACTCTGAGAAGTACTTTTGCTTAAATCCCTTACCAACTCAATCCTTCTATCTACCATAGCTAATTCCAAAGGGACCAGTTCTTTATCCAAGGGTTTGACATTGATTGGCAATACCAACTGTGCTTCCTCTTCCTGTCCTTGACTGTGCTGAAAATCCTGCTGAGCTTGAGTTTCAGAGACTTCCCCTTCTAATGAAAGTTTGTTGCTTGGAATATCAAGAGAAGAATCAAAAGTATCATTCACTACTGCATTTTGTAAGATAGCAGCTGAATCCAATGACTTCGAAGGGCTAATGTTTCCCGCACTCATATCTGACTCTAACAAATTAGACAATTTCTTGGATCCTCCCTCCATAAAAAAAGAACCCTCTCCTTTGTCTGCAATGAAAGTGTGATGTTCCTTCTGAATATCAGGAAAAACCTGATCTTCACCTCTTAATACCACTTCCTCAACTTTCTCTTCCATCTTCTTGTCAGACCCCACAAATATTAGAGGACTAGTATCCTGAATAAAATTCTCAGCTCACACTTGTGGATATTGAGTCTCAAAATGAGATTGGGTAGGAGTAGTGAAATGGCTAGAAAAAGCAGATCTGGCTCCAGAATTTGTAGGAGTATAAGAGGGAGCCTCCCACTGAGGCAAAAGAAATTTATCAGCAGAAGTAATAAGTGTTTTAAAACTAACCTCTTGAAGTGTGATCTGGGAAGTCTTGCTGAAAGACGAAAAGTTGGAAGAGTGAATCAAAACATAATCCAACTCCAAGTTGAGTCCATTGGTTGAAAAATGATGAGTGTATACTAAATCTCCAGCACCTTGTAGAGTTGTCTCCATAGTTTCCTCACACCAGCCATGAAAAGGAATTCATTGAATTGTTACCCAATGTAGTATTCCACTCTTCAAACTCCATTTTTGGCTATCAGGGAGAATTATGAACCAGTTATCTAACCACTTTGTGTTTTCTTTCAGCATTAGTCTTTCATATTCCTCATCAGGAAAGGTTATTAAAACACATCTATTGCCCAGGTCTCTTACTTCAATCTCTGATATCCCTTCCAAAGCCATCTCCCTTGAAATTGCTTTAGCACTGAGATTCCTCAGTGATATTGCTATGTGTGATCTCTGTAACTTGTGGAGGTGTTTAGAAACCACTGAGCCTAAAGGGGTGGATTGATTTGTCTCAAGAAACTTAGACTCAAAAGTTGTTGTTCTAGGTTCCTTGTCAAGTTGAACCTTTTCTCTCCATTGTAGGTTGTTCAATGATTGTTGGTAAGGTTTATCTTGTTTCCTCCAAGCTTTAGTAACGAAGACTTTGTACCCACAGAGATACCAACTATTAAATTTTTTTATAGCATTCATCAGGCCTCCTTCATTCCTGAATCTAATGAAGGCAAAGAATCTACCTCTTAGGTTTGATTTTGTTGGTGCCTCAACTGTCATGATTCCTCCTGCTTCCCTAAATTGTTCTTCTAACCAGAGTGGAGAGGAATTTGGTGGAACATTGCTTATGAAAGCCCAATACTCACTCAAACCTTGCTTAACATTTCCCCAGCCTCTGTCTCCATCTTGAGGTAATGGTGGTCCTAGCCTTCACCTCCATCCTTTACTAGTGATCAATCTCGTTTTTCCTAGTGATGGTAGCTACAAATGCAAACAAGTAATGAACCATAACAATCATGCCAAGAATTGTCCAAGAAAACTCCAGAGTTTTTCTTTCTGGTTTATAGAGTCTGGGTAAGAAGAACATATATGTCTGCAACGTAATTTGGGAAGAAGTCAATCACCTCGGGACATGAAGATAAGACAAGACCCAGGATGAGTCTGCAATGTAGTTTGTCTTTATATGTCGATTCATGACTCATGAGATGAGAACACACAATGGTTCATGAGATGAGAAGACACGATGGCTTTTTACCAAGAAATAATGTACATAATATATAAACCAGACTGATCATATCTTATATGGTTTATATTGATACATTCTCTAGTGCGTTTTTGTTTTCTTAAGTGTCTCATCATCCAACAAAGAATGAACATTAACGGTTATATCTCTAACTCTCTCTCGCCACGTCGAGTGTCTCTCTTGAAAAACCTAGCCCTAGACCTATGAGGCTCTCTTTCATCGTCTCCGATAATTCTGCAGCCCCTGCCGGTCTTGTTTCATCACCGCCTTCCCTTGTGTAGTTCTCGGCACTTGTGCCTCCCCCTCGCCCAAGCCACGACGTAGAAGGAGGTCGAAGCAAAACCCTTCTGGCCAAGTTCTTCCGATCTCCCTTCCCTCACTTTCTGCCACTCTACTACCACTTCCATCCACGACACTCGTGGCCTTCTTTCTGGGGTTCTCTGCTTTGATAGTGAAGCCACGACGAGGATGTCTACTTAAGGCTTTGACGGTTTCTTATTCTGCAAGAAACGTTAAGGCTATGGATCCTCCGCCATCCATCACCCTTGTTGAAGGTTCGAATAAGTTGATGTTGTCCACAGTTGTACCAAGCCTCAATCCGTCGCCACTGACTCCTTAAAACGACATCTCGCCGCCACTGGCTGCTTCCATTGACGTCTCATCGCCCCCCACGGTGCTTGGACCCTGTTTGTGGGAAAGCACCCATGCTTGTACCAGGGATGGAGTAACTAGAGGATCTTTTTGATGGGACATGCTAGTGATTTCGGCCATGCTCAGTCCACCGTCAAGTTTGGTTCATCGTCGTCGGGTCTTCAAATCAAAGGAAACCGGTTCTACTTCAAGGGCGAAGGTCGTGCCGGACTCCCTCAAATCCAATATGGCTAGCCTCCAAGACAGACTCTCGTCATGCTTGGTGCAGGAGGAGGAATAAGTCGATGTTCTGGTAATGTACTCTCCGGTGAGCCACTCTACTATTGATTGCCATCAGTTTTCCATAATCGGAAAACTCTAGGCATCCATGCCTCCACTAAAGGAGGTTTTGCTTCAGATCATCACTAAAGCTTGGGGAAGTCAGCTGAGGGCTTGGTAATCAAGGACATTAGTCCCAGAGTATTTGTGTTCTACTTCGAGTCAGAGGAGGCTCGTGTATGGGTTCATGGAAACGAACCTTGGTGCTTTAATGGGCGACCACTCCTACTAGGAGATTTGAATCCGATGGCTAAGGATCCCCCCCGCTCTGGATAAACTTCAACTATGGGTTCACGCTCACGACCTCCCTGTTGGGTCTCGAGGTAGAGTTGGAGATGAATCAACTCGCAGCGGAAAATCAATGAAAACCAAGAGACGATTAAAACCATGAAACAACTAGAAAAGAATGGATTCACAAGAGAAAAATTCAGCACTAGTTCTTACCAAAAGAAGAACACCGGGTAACGAATGATTGGCTTGAGTCTCCAAGACGCCTGCGTATCCACATGGGAATCAAAGCCACATAGTTCTTCTCTTTGAGGACTCAAGAACACAAAAATGGAGGTGGAAACTAGCCAAACCCGAAATTGCCATGGAGAGGAGGGAGAAGTTGTGTTTCCTATTCTTGTCTTGTGTTTGTTATGTTGAAAAAAGATGACTTAAACATAACAAAACTCATACTTGTCCAACTAAAGGCATTGGACAAGTATGGTGTCAAGTAAGGTGTAAATAGAACAAAGTATGGCTAGACAAGATTGGGTTAGGTGGTGAATCACCAACACCTTAATCCTTGTCTTTCTTACTTAGTACTAATCAATCAAGACTTGATTAATTAGTTCCATGGGCCTTGGTTGCATGGGCCTTTCATGGGCCTCTTGGAACATGGCCCGTGGCCATTTCCAACGAGGTCCCGTGATTCGCTCATCGCCTCCAAGCTTTCCATACCGAAAATGTCCAACATTATCCAACGCGATCAATCCCAAGACTCCAAGCCTTGTCTCGATCCGTGAAGTCCTATTCACTTACGGGCACATGACCCAAAACCTAGTTTTGGTCATGTCCCGAGACAACTCCCTTTTGGCCATTCTCCATAAATGTGTCAATGAGTTTCACCCTCCGATGTGACCCTTAGGTTTATGCATGTCAATATATCAACGTAAAATCCCATTTTACTTGATCCTATTTAAGTGGAAACTAACGAGACTTTAGTATTGCCTGACACTGCATAATGAATCGACTCTGTCGATTCTAACCTTTCCGTCGTCCCTGTCATTATCCTTTCATCTCTGATATCCTGATTGAGATAAGGCATAGAGCCGTCATCCTTATTATTCTCAATCACTGTTCCTTGATATGTGAGATGATTGAATATATGATACCCAGTATCATGTGCATTGGCATGCTGTTCTTTCAGTCACTCTCAATCAAGCGGCCGAGAACTAGTATCTTTCCCATACCGCAGTATGAGGGATAAATCCCTTACCCGTCTTTCGTGTCACTCATGCAGTCCGTCCCCAAGCCAATCTTGGCCGTTATGGAAGCCCTGTTACGGAAAATGTTAGGCTCAGGTCAAACTCAGTTGTTGACTACATAGCAATCACAAAGACTCCTTGGTCTTAGGATACATGACAAGCTACGACACTGAATATGTTCATGACTTAATCTATGGCACATATTCAGGGCGGGTCGTCCAATATCATGTCCCACATGATATCTATGATCAGACTCCGCAATCCCATTCCAATGACTAACAGAACGTAAGCCATAAAGAGCCATCTTTCATACTAGTCGCTTATAGTGAAGCTTTGTGGACTAGGGACCCATCGAGTGTGATCTATCTCGATCTATGGTTCTATTCGCATTGTGGGCATAGATCAGAGCACACATCGATATATTACTCCAACACATAAGTAATATAAAGTCGTTTTAACTTTATTGCTAGTGATGATATATACATTTGGACATTTAGGATTGAACTACGGGCACTAAGACTAACACTCCCTTCATTGATACGGACCCGAGCAACGAGGAAGACGATTGGCTCTACTGTAGGGTTGTGTGTCGATGTACCATGTGACCACTGGGGCTTCTACTGGGGAGGAACAGTGAAGGTACGGTTGTGGCACATGGTGGAGTGTCCCCTGCACCATCATCTGCTGCTACAATTTTGGGAGTTCCCGACCCGGTTCGTGTCTCACTCACCTACACAAAGTTTCCTACATTCTGTTTTAATTGTGGATTGATCAGACATGTAGTCCAGGAGTGTGATCGGGAGGTGGTTGGCACCCCACGGTTCGACTCGTCTAGGCTGGAGTTCTAGAGAGATCGGGACGCCTGGCCATATGCGATAGATTGAGGTCATCAGGAGTCTCAGAGACTTGTATCCTTGAGTACTACACCTAAGGGCACCTTGCCTCGGGGAAGGGGCCTAATTGTATCCCGAGTACTGTACCTAATGGTACGAGTCCTCGGGGTCACATCCAAGCCTAGAAGGTGGACCCGGGATGGAAGTACTTGGTGGTCGATCAGCTCTCTGGTTGTCGGGAACCCGATACCCCAAGGCTGCCTGGGCATAGGGATAGAACTAGAGCTGGAGCTGGGGGAGTGAAGAGGGGGGTCTGCTGGTGAACCCGGACTGGTAGAACTTGATGGTTGGCCAGCTCTCTGGTAGCCGGGAACCCAAACCCCCAGGCCTGCGTGGTCATAGAGATAGAAGTGGAGTTGGAACTAGAACATGAGTAAGAGATGGAGGAGTGAAGAGGGGTTTGCTGGTGAACACGGACTGGAAGAACTTGATGGTTGGCCAGCTCTCTGGTAGCTGGGAACCCAAAACCCCAAGCCTGCCTGGGCATAAAGATAGAAGTGAAGTTGGAACTGGAACGGGAGCAAGAGATGGAGGAGTGAAGAGGGGTTTGCTGGTGAACCCCGAGATGACCAAGCGGGGAAGCAGCCTCGTTAGGAGGAATGAAAGGAATTCAGTGCTTTAGGGACCGACCTTGGGAGGGTCCCTGGTGAAAGCTCTACCTCCTTTTGAAACTGATGAAATCAGGTTTAGTCATAGTCAGTTTCGTCCTAGTTTAGTCTTAGCTTGCCTACATAGTTTTTCCAGCACTGTTTGTAACGGTTCAGTTATCTCAGATTTATTTGTAAAGAGACTTTCTGAGGCTCTATACAATATTATGACTCTTTCTATGATTTAAATGAAATATATACATCTTTTAGTAAAAAAAACTTCTTTTTTCCTTTAATTCGTTTATTTTACTATTCATAATAAATTAAAGCTAAGACTTCGGTGTCAATATATTATTTCCTGCAAACTATAGACCGACCGAATTGTTAGAACATGTAAATTGTATTATGATTTTTAACGGGTTCAACAACACTGTACAATAATTTTAACAATTCAATAAAAGAAATCAAAAAACTCTCTTCTACCTCTTCGTGAGGTCCTCTCTACCCTAGCCAGGGTTCGCCGTCGCCGCCACCTTTGTTTCTCGCCGACCACCGCCTCCCTCCTCGCCATCGTCATCGCTGCAACGCCGCCGCCCTCGAGCCCCGACCTCGCTATTGTTTCCTGCTGCTCCACGCTGCATCTGTCTGTCTCCGCCGCCCCCGTCGACCTCCCTACAGCTGTCCATCGTCATTTCTGCCCACACAACACCAGATCTATCTATCCCCTGCCGTTCCCAGTCGGAAATGACGTCCAACGGTCAGATCCAACCAGGTGCTGGCGATTCTCAGCAGCATGTTGTCCCCGGCCAGCGAGGGTTCCCCTACGGCGACTTCGTCATGCCGTCGTCCGAGGCAGCTCCCTCCCTTCCCCTGCCGGATCCCCGGCGGCCGACGGGCCTCCTGGCTCTGAAGGATAAACCTGGTACGAACCAGGCAGGGCCCGTGGACTCTAAGACACCGGCGACGGTCTCGGCTCAAGACGGACGCCACCTGATAGTGAGGGAGACCCCTCGGGATCTGCCGCCCCACACTCGGCCTCAATCTTCGACGGTGGTGTTGGGTCTCGAGGTAGGGTTGGAGATGAACCAACTCGCAGCGGAAAATCAATGAAAACCAAGAGACGATTAAAACCATGAAACAACTAACAAAGAATGGATTCACAAGAGAAAAATTCAGCACTATCTCTTACCAAAACAAGAACACTGGTTAACGAATGATTGGCTTGAGTCTCCAAGACGCCTACGTATCCACATGGGAATCAAAGCCACGTAGTTATTCTCTTTGAGGACTCAAGAACACAAACATGGAGGTGGAAACTAGCCAAACCCGAAATGGCCATGGAAGAGGGAGAGAAAATGTGTTTCCTATTCTTGTCTTGTGTTTGTTATGTTGAAAAAAGATGACTTAAACATAACAAAACTCATACTTGTCCAACTAAAGGCATGGGACAAGTATGGTTTCAAGTAAGGTGTAAATAGGACAAAGTATGGCAAGACAAGATTGGGTTAGGTGGTGAATCACCAACACCTTAATCCTTGTCTTGCTTACTTAGTACTAATTAATAAAGACTTGATTAATTAGTTCCATGGGCCTTGGTTGCATGGGCCTTTCATGGGCCTCTTGGAACATGGCTCGTGGCCATTTCTAACGAGGTCCCGTGATTCGCTCATCGCCTCCAAGCCTTCCATACCGGAAATGTCCAACATTATCCGACGCGATCAATCCCAAGACTCCAAGCCTTGTCTCGATCCGTAAAGTCCTATTCACTTACGAGCACATGACCCAAAACCCAGTTTTGGTCATGTCCCGAGACAACTCCCTTTTGGCCATTCTCCATAAATGTGTCAATGAGTTTCATCCTCCGGTGTGACCCTTAGGTTTATGCATGTCAATAGATCAACGTAAAATCCCATTTTACTTGATCCTATTTAAGTGGCAACTAACGAGACTTTAGTATTGCCCGACACTACATAACGAATCGACCCTGTCGATTCTAACCTTTCCGTCGTCCCTGTCATTATCCTTTTATCTCCGATATCCTGATTGAGATAAGGCATAGAGCCGTCATCCTTATTATTCTCAATCACCGTTCCTTGATATGTGAGATGACTGAAGATATGATACCCAGTATCATGTGCATGGCCATGCTATTCTTTCAGTCACTCTCGATCAAGCGGCCGAGAACCGATATCTTTCCCATACCTCAGTATGAGGGATAAATCCCTTAGCCGCCTTTCGTGTCACTCATGTAGCCCGTCCCCAAGCCAATCCTGGCCGTTATGGAAGCCCTGTTACGGACAACGTTAGGCTCAGGTCAAACTCAGTTGTTGACTACATAGCGATCACAAAGACTCCTTGGTCTAAGGATACATGACAAGCTACAACACTGAATATGTTCATGACTTAATCTATGGCACATATTCAGGGCGGGTCGTCCAATATCATGTCCCACATGATATCTATGATCAGACTCCGGAATCCCATTCCAATGACTAACAGAACGTAAGCCATAAAGAGTCATCTTTCATACTAGTCGCTTCTAGTGAAGCTTTGTTGACTAAGGACCCATCGAGTGTGATCTATCTCGATCTATGGTTCTATTCGCATGGTGGGCATAGATCAGAGCACACATCGATATATTACTCCAACACATAAGTAATATAAAGCCGCTTTAATGTTATTGCTAACGATGATATATACATTTGGACATTTAGGATTGAACTACGGGCACTAAGACTAACAATCTCCCACTTGCCCTAGTTCCAATCTAAACTCCAATATGTCCCCATCGACTTTACATGTCTAACATGTTCAGGCAGTGACACTGCCTTAGTCAAAGGGTTGGCTATGTTATCATCTGTTGCAATATCGGTTATCTTCACTTCACCTCAGTTCAGTATTTATCTGATGAGGTGGATACGCCGCAGTACATGTTTGGATTTGTTATACGATCTAGGCTTTTAGCTTGCGCAATGGCCGTTGTGTTGTCGCAAGATGGATTCACTGGGCTGGATGGGTTTTTAATTACACCCAGCCCTGCCATGAATTTCCAAATCCACATAGCCTCCTTAGCTGCCTCTGCAGCATCCATGTACTTGGCCTCTGTCGTAGATTCGGCAATGATATCTTGCTTTACACTGTCCCAGCTAAAGCTCTGTCATTCAGCGTAAACACATATCCTGATTGACTTCTAAAGTCATCTGGATTTGTCTTGGAAAACTAGCGTCTACTCATCCTTCGACGACTAGTTCAGCATCATCTTTCCCCCGGGTTAGAATGATGTCTACTGGTACAACCTAAGGCTTACGAGACGTCTGGTCTCATACATGTCATGGCATATATGATCGATCCTGCCCCTAGGCGCATAGGATTTTCATCATCCTTTTCAACTCATCAGGTGTCTTAGGACACTGAGTCTTGCTGAGATGAATGCCATGACTAGTGGGTAAGAGTCATTTCTTTGAATCGAGCATTAAGAACCTACTCAATGCCTTGTTCACATAGGTTCCCTGACTTAAATCCAAGACCCTCTTGGTGCGATCTCTACATATCTTAATCCTTAAGATATAAGAAGCATCGCCTAAGTCCTTTATTGAAAAACACTTCCTCAACCAAGCTTTAGTCTCGTGCAAGGTTGGGATGTCGTTTTCAATGAGAACCAGAAAGGTAATCTTGCTCCCACTAGCCTTCTTATAAACGCAAGATTCATCCTCGCTCTTGATTAAGCCAAATCCAATTACAGCTTCATCAAAACGAAGGATCCAACTCCGAGAAGTTCGTTTCAATCCATAAATGGATTTCAACAACTTATAAATCTTTCCTTTATTCTTCGGATCGTCAAAACCTTTGGGCCGAGACATACAAACGTACTCAGTCAAATTTCCATTTAGGAAAGCGGTTTTGACATCCACTTACCATATCTCGTAATTATGATACGCAGTTATGTCAAGAAGAATTTGGATCGATTTTGACCATAGCCACTAAGGAGAAGGTTTCCTCATAGTCAATCCATGCCTATAACCTTTCGCCACCAGTTGAGCTTTGTAGGTCAGAGGTTTGCCGTCCATGTCCATCTTCACCTTGAAGATCCATTTGCATCCGATGGTCCTCACACCATTGATGGGATCAACCGGTTCCCAGACTCGGTTGTCCGACATGGATTGCATTTCCTCCCTCATGGCTCCCAGCCATAACTCGGAGTTGGGCCCATCCTTGACTTCCTGAAAGGTGGCTGGATCATCGTGATCCACCATGACTTCATTGTCACCTCCGGATACCATATCTTGGAGGAGGAAGATTGATCCTTTCAAATCGCCTTGGACCTTACGGAATTGTAACAGGAATTGGTTCTCACTCTACGACAATCTCTGGCTCCTTTCTACTGGGTTGTCAATTGGTTTAGACAGATCTGTACCATCCTGAATTTCTTCGAGATGCACAGTCCTCCTAATGACGTCTTTGGAAACAAAACTTCTTTTCCATAAAGACCCCACCCCAAGCGACGAACACCATGTTCTCACTAGGATTGTAGAAATAGTATCCCCTTGTTGCTTTGGGATACCATACGAAGGTGCATATCTCAGATCTTGGTTCGAGCTTAGTCGAAACCAAATGTTTCACATAAGCCTCGCAACCACAAATCTTTAGGAAGGACAAAGCGGGCATCATCCCGTACCATTTTTTAAAATGGTGTCCCTTCCACACCATTCGTCGAAGCCCGATTCACTATGAATGCGGTCGTCTCTAGAGCAAAACCCCTAAAAGAGATTGGGAGATCAGTCCAACTAATCATGGAACAGACCATTGTCTAACAATGTCCGATTTCTCCGTTTGGCTACACCTTTCAACTATAGTGACCTAGGAGGAGTCCATTCCAAAAGGATCCCATTCTGTCTTAGATGATCTAATAACTCTGTGGTCAAGTATTTTCCACCTCGATCCAATCGAAGTGCCTTAATACCTTTGTCGAGCTGGTTTTCTACTATAGTCTTAAACTCTTTGAATTTATCAAAAGTTTCAGACTTATGTCTCACCGAATAGACATAACCATATTTACTGTAATCATCAGTAAATGTGATAAAGTAGCTAAAACCCCTCCTGGCAAGTGAACTTATTGGTCTAAACACATTTGAGTGTATCAGCCCCAATAATTCACCCGCCCTTTCATCGCGATCGATAAAGGGCACTTTAGTCATTTTTCCCATCAAACAAACCTTGCACCTATCGATCGAATGGAATTCGAATGAACCTGAAAGCCTGCACTTTTGAAGTGCTGATAGGCGCTTCTTGTTTATGCGACCCAAATGACAGTGCCATAACAGAGTTAGGTTTAAATCGTTGGATTTAGACCTCTTGGTATTAACGGAATATATAGAACTTGAGGCATTGTTACCCATATCTAATATGTACAATCCTCCAACCATGTCAGTACTGGTATAAAACATATCATTGCATAGAACATTGAAAACTCCATTTCCAATATTAACATTATATCCTTCCTTGTCAAACACGGATACAGATATAATATTCCTACTAAAAGTAGGTATGCAATATACATTATACAATACTAAGACAAGGCCTCTTGGCAAAGCAAGACTCATGGATCCTACAGTAGTTGCCACAACTCTGAGGTCCATTTCGTGCTTTCCAAATCTCTCCTACTTTCAGCCACCATATATTAGTGCATGTGTGAGATTCAGTCATGGTATCTAATACCCATGAATCTTTGGAAGTAGAGAGATGTAGCTCTATAGAGTTAATACCAATTGAAGGCACCACCGCCCTTCCTTAGATCATCCAGGTTTCCTGATGAAGGCGCAGTCTTACTGCCCTTCTTCAGATCATCCAGGCTATTTGATGAAGGCGCAGTCCCACTGCCCTTCTTCAGATCATCCGTGAACTTCCTGTAATCCCGGTTCCAATGACCAGGCTGTTGGCAGTAGAAGCAGACATTCTCAGGTGTCTCATCTTTCCTGCCAAGTGCGCATGGGCCCAGCCCATGCCACTTCCAATTCCCTTGTTGACCATCAGAATATCCTTGGATCCCAGATCCCTGAGATATTCTTCTCAGCAGTTAATGACACTTCATGTAACTCTGATATGGTCTTAGAGACAGCCTTGTCAAGGACATATTCTTTGCGTTCAGACTTGAGGACTATCCTCAAAATTCTGTACCAGTCCAAATAGTTTGTCCCATTTAGCTTGACCCTGTCAAGAATGGTTTTTAATGACAAACTATTAATGTTCGCTGAATTTGCCATTTGATCTACAACAGATAAAATTCAATCAGTAAACTGAATAAATTTTATGAAGATCAAGCTTAAACACCAACAATCGATTCTAAACCTTTAGAATCTGAAACCAAGATCCTTGATTCACTCGATTAAGCTGAACTAATGCTCACCACTTAATCGAGCTATGTAGGTAGGACTCCATCCAATCACATCCAATGTGACTCTTGGCTAGGGTATGCACTTATGTACACGGCTTACCCTATCTGTTACCCTAGCTCAACCTCAGGCTGAGAATCGTAGTCGGGTCCACCAATTTTCAACTATGGCCCGTCACTATGTAGGTGCTCCGCTAATGCGCACGACACCCACATATGTCGTCCAAACCTACTACCCCGCTTTCCCATGGATGCTCCGCTAATGCGCACGACACCCATAGGACGGGGAGGTAGTAAGGTGTTGATAATTGGGAGGTATCAGACATGACCCGTTTTTACTTGTCCGGTTGTGTTTAAAACTTTGACACATCCTAGATGCGATGAGCACATCAACTACATTCCAAATGCAATGATGCCTCAAATTACATCCAATGTAATTCTTCCTTCGAACCCGTCAACTACATCCAATGTAATGACGATTCTAAGGGCTCACACACAAGGATTAAAATTCCAATTTTATCTTTGCATGTGAGATGATATGCTCGGTAAATAAAGTTAAGCATGCAATTGTAAAACACATAGAATTAATCATGCATAAACTAAACCAAGCATAAAGCGATAAATATGCACATAATAGCCCCCTAAACTAACTCCCACTAGCTTCTTGAGCTCCATCGACTCCAAGCCGATGCCAACACCCGAAAAGCCACCAAATGACCTTTTCGCCCTTTCTTCATCTTGAGTAAAATATTACAATTTAATACACGACTCGCAGGTCGGGAATAAATAAATATTACAAACAAGTGGTTCGACGACCACACCTTGAAAGAATAATTACACGCTAACACTAACGGCTCGTAGGCCGTGAAAAGCGATAAATAATTAAATTGAGCTCGGGGCTATTATGTACACCATGCCAACATCACATCACACATCGTGTTATCAAACAAGCATGTTATCAAACATCATGTGATTTTCCGGTTTTAATTAATAGCCAAGTTTCGAATTTTTTTTTTTGATGCTCGGTTTATCGAAACCGTTCAAAAATGAAACTTTTGAACATTTGATCTTCGAGTTCGTCATGACGGTTCCAAACTCGTCATAACTAACAAAACGGTTTAGCCTTGGCATATCAACCATCCAATGGTCATGCTTGGCCTAGCTCCGTCCAACGGAGCCCCGTTCGGTCCCGGTTTCGGCTCCCCGAGAGTCCCGCTCCCGAGACCCGAAAAATCAAATTTTTTTCAAAATTTACAGATTTCAAATAATTTTCATAAAATCATTATTCATGCATTAAATCCATAAACAAGAATTTAAAACATGTTATCAATCAATTTAGCAAAACAACATGCCAAAAACGAAACTTTCAAGCAAAACCGAAACTTTGAACACCGTCTTGTGAATCCCGGAGGTAGCACGGCTCTGATACCACTGTTGGGTCTCGAGGTAGGGTTGGAGATGAACCAACTCGCAGCGGAAAATCAATGAAAACCAAGAGACGATTAAAACCATGAAACAACTAACAAAGAATGGATTCACAAGAGAAAAATTCAGCACTATCTCTTACCAAAACAAGAACACCGGTTAACGAATGATTGGCTTGAGTCTCCAAGACGCCTACGTATCCACATGGGAATCAAAGCCACGTAGTTATTCTCTTTGAGGACTCAAGAACACAAACATGGAGGTGGAAACTAGCCAAACCCGAAATGGCCATGGAAGAGGGAGAGAAAATGTGTTTCCTATTCTTGTCTTGTGTTTGTTATGTTGAAAAAAGATGACTTAAACATAACAAAACTCATACTTGTCCAACTAAAGGCATGGGACAAGTATGGTTTCAAGTAAGGTGTAAATAGGACAAAGTATGGCAAGACAAGATTGGGTTAGGTGGTGAATCACCAACACCTTAATCCTTGTCTTGCTTACTTAGTACTAATTAATAAAGACTTGATTAATTAGTTCCATGGGCCTTGGTTGCATGGGCCTTTCATGGGCCTCTTGGAACATGGCCCGTGGCCATTTCTAACGAGGTCCCGTGATTCGCTCATCGCCTCCAAGCCTTCCATACCGGAAATGTCCAACATTATCCGACGCGATCAATCCCAAGACTCCAAGCCTTGTCTCGATCCGTAAAGTCCTATTCACTTACGAGCACATGACCCAAAACCCAGTTTTGGTCATGTCCCGAGACAACTCCCTTTTGGCCATTCTCCATAAATGTGTCAATGAGTTTCATCCTCCGGTGTGACCCTTAGGTTTATGCATGTCAATAGATCAACGTAAAATCCCATTTTACTTGATCCTATTTAAGTGGCAACTAACGAGACTTTAGTATTGCCCGACACTACATAACGAATCGACCCTGTCGATTCTAACCTTTCCGTCGTCCCTGTCATTATCCTTTTATCTCCGATATCCTGATTGAGATAAGGCATAGAGCCGTCATCCTTATTATTCTCAATCACCGTTCCTTGATATGTGAGATGACTGAAGATATGATACCCAGTATCATGTGCACGGCCATGCTATTCTTTCAGTCACTCTCGATCAAGCGGCCGAGAACCGATATCTTTCCCATACCTCAGTATGAGGGATAAATCCCTTAGCCGCCTTTCGTGTCACTCATGTAGCCCGTCCCCAAGCCAATCCTGGCCGTTATGGAAGCCCTGTTACGGACAACGTTAGGCTCAGGTCAAACTCAGTTGTTGACTACATAGCGATCACAAAGACTCCTTGGTCTAAGGATACATGACAAGCTACAACACTGAATATGTTCATGACTTAATCTATGGCACATATTCAGGGCGGGTCGTCCAATATCATGTCCCACATGATATCTATGATCAGACTCCGGAATCCCATTCCAATGACTAACAGAACGTAAGCCATAAAGAGTCATCTTTCATACTAGTCGCTTCTAGTGAAGCTTTGTTGACTAGGGACCCATCGAGTGTGATCTATCTCGATCTATGGTTCTATTCGCATGGTGGGCATAGATCAGAGCACACATCGATATATTACTCCAACACATAAGTAATATAAAGCCGCTTTAATGTTATTGCTAACGATGATATATACATTTGGACATTTAGGATTGAACTACGGGCACTAAGACTAACAGGTGGTGCCTAGATACCGCCCTCCGTCAGATCGGATATCGGACAGGAGCCCTAGGTCCTCAGGCGGACGGGGGTCGACGGGTTGTCCATCTGAGGTCCAATCGACCCGTATCTCCCCGGTCCTGGATTTGGAGGACGATGATGACGAAGTGGTGGTCTCGGAGGAGGGGGTCGCACTCTTCCCCAAGGGAAAGTACCAGTTCTCCCTTGCAGCCAAGGTTGCAGGGGACCGGGTCTACAATCAGAACGTCGTCTGCGCGATGATGTTGCAGAAGTGGAAGGTGACTGGGATCCAGGTGGAGTTCATGTCCCCGGAGGTCACAGGCTATCATTTCCCGTCCGCAGAGACGATGGAAAATATCCGACATAAGGGTCCCTAGAGCTTCAAGGGTTTTCCCCTTCTACTGGAGCCTCTCAGACAATTTGTCCGGGCCAATGAGATTAACTTCCATCATGTGGAGATCGGTGTCCGGGCGCTCAATATCCCGGGGGGAGCCAGGAACGATTACATCCGCGGCCTCATTGCAGACAGTATTGGAACCCAGGTCCCATCGGCCCCGATCTCGATGGCTCGACGGGAGGACATGTTTTTATGGCTACGGGTCCGAATGGAGCTGCACCGACCTCTCAGCGAAGACTTCGCCTCAGATTCCCAGGTACCACAACATCCGCTGTGATTGACTTGCAATATGAGAGGATAGTGGATTTTTGTCGCATGTGTGGAATGTTAACCCACATAATCTCGGGTTGCACGACTCAGTTGCCGGGAATTGGTCGGGAAGAGATTCGGTATGATCCGTCTATCCTGGCCCCAAGCCAGATGGATGTGGATCGGATGCTGAGGACGGTCTGGAATACCCCCCCCCCCCCCCCCCCCCCCTATTACGTATCTCCTGAGTGACCTGCCCCTGAACCCGATGATTCGCTCCAGGGAAATCACTATGGGTTAAGATCTACCCGGCGCAGACATTCCGAAGTCTGACAATCTGGCTAAGGTTACCCCATGAGGGGCAACCAATGTAATGCAGGAGGGAGGGTGTCGAGTCTCTGGACCGCCACCGGGCTTCACGAAGCTTGACAATCTGGCTAACGACCACCCTGCTGCTGATACTATAGACCGAGTTGAACTTGGAGCTATCGTAGTGACCGGGGAAGGGAAGGAGAAAGATCCCCTAGGGCAACAGAAAGATCCCCAGGTTGGACTAGGGAAAGGAGGGCCCAGCCGAGGAAAGGGTAAGCTGACCACCCTGAAGACTAGGAGCGGTCCTTTGTATGCTCGTCCGCCGGAGTCGAAGAAGCTGCTGGATGATCCGACCTCCCAACATCACATAATGTGGTCGGTCTACCAGAAGGAGGAGAGGGAAGAGCAGACGGAGGCACAGCAGCCTCCGATGGAAGAATGAACCGACCCGGTAGGGGTGGGTGGAGTCTTCCTCAGACTATACCTACAGACCCGGGTCAGCCAGTGTTGGGAGGTCCCGGGCAGCCTGCACAATCAGCAAAGTTTATTTATCTGTTTTCTTATTATCTGCATTATCTTTTGGACATTTTATTTCCTGTTGGTTTTAGGACTTTTTACTTTATGTCTCGTTGTGTTGGGACGATGGTAAGGAGTTATCTTGAGTTGGTGCCCCCGATTTCAAGTGGGCTATTATTATGGGTCCATGAGTGCCGGACTTGCTACGGTCAGCCCGGACATACATCTGGAACCCGAGGCGGTCACGGCTCATCCTGTTTGATTACCTATTGGTATTAACGAAAGTCTCCGGTCACCCGTTTCAAATTTTTTTTTAACAATTCTAAAAATTCATAGTTTGCAGCACAGTAGGTGGGTCTTGATCTAACAAACTACACTTCTTTTGTTTCTGAATAAAAATCCATGAACCGAAACTAATTAATTAGGTGCCCCTTAGTTCAGAGGGTTGAGTTGTAACTTATAAATAAGAGGTTATTGATTCGAATATGAAGTATACGTTTTCGAGAGCCGCTTTCTCATAGAAATTGCAATTTTCTTAAAATAATAGCTTCTCTAAAGAGGTTTTGTATGAAGAAATGCATAATAATAATAAGGGAAAATTTCATTTTACCACCCTGACAAACATTTAATTTCAGTTTGATACCGTGACATAAATTTTTATCAGTTTCATACCTTAACAAAACTTTTAATTTCACTTTCATACCCAGTCGGGTAAAATATCCAAAATACCCTTAACTATTACTCAAATTTTCAAACTCATGTCATTGGTTCAGAATTTGAAAATAAGTCAAATAACAATAATATACTTTACTGTTAGGGTGTTAAAATGAAAATTTCACTACTTTTAAAATAAAATTAGTTGTTTTATAAATTCAATTTTTTATGAAAATTATTTTTATTTTCAAAAATTCAGATTTTAATTTTAAAAAATAGATAAAAATCTGTTTTTTTTAAAATATATATTTTTATTTATTAAAAAACAGTTTTATTTACAATTTTTTTTTATTAAAAACAGTTTTATTTTAAAAAATTCAATTTTTATTTTAAAAAATTCAGTTTTTGTTTAAAAATTAATATAAGAATCAAAATTTTTTATTTTTTAAATTATTTTTATTACACATGACTCTTTTTTTCATTAAATTACAGTCTTACTCTCATAAAACCCTACAATCTAACACCTTATCACTCCATTCACGCCTCCACAGCCACACCACAACTCCACAACTTTATTTCAGATTCACACAACCCAATAATTTACCAAGAACAAACCCTAAATGCTAATAAAAAAAAAAGAAATCCCCAAATTCATAAAGATGAACAACGAGCACGAGTTGAGGTTTTTGGTGGGGCTCTGGTACAGGTTGTGGGTCGACAAAACTCTGCCGGTGACCTATCTCGCTTCGGCGAGTTGGGGTTCGTGGACCTGCGATGGAGGAGGCAGAGTGACCTAGATCCGGCGATTGTCAGCCTCGAAAGATGGTTGGCCCACCTACTCTCCTCCTCCTTTCGTGCTCGAACATGCTTCTTCTTCGTCCCTTTTTACCCAGCAAAGGTGAGGATCTTGGAGGAGAAGCTCGGAGAGGCCGAAGAGGTGAGGACCTTGGAGGAGAAGCTTGTCTGTTTGATTTCTCTGGTACAGTGCTAGTTTGGGGTTGTTGATAATAAAAGTTGTGGAGGTGTGGTGTGGCTGTGGAGGCGTGAATGGAGTGATAAGGTGTTAGATTGTAGGGTTTTATGAGAGTAAGGGTATTTACTGTCATTTAATGAAAAAAAGAGTCATGTGCAATAAAAAATAATTTTTTTTAAAAAAAATTTTGATTCTTATATTAATTTTTAAATAAAAATTGATTTAAAAAAAAAATAAAGATTGAATTTTTTAAAATAAAAATTGAATTTTTAAAATAAAAATGATTTTTTTGTAAATAAATCTGTTTTTAATATTTTTTTTTTATTATTTTTAAATAAAAATTGATTTTATAAAAAACAAATTTTTATGTATTTTTTAGATTAAAATATGAATTTTTGAAAATAAAAATAATTTTCATAAATAAAAACTGAATTTAAAAAAAATTGATTTTATTTTTAAATTAGTGAAATTTTCATTTTAACACCCTAACAATGAAGGGTATTATTGTCATTTCACTTATTTTCAAATTCGGAACCAATGGCATGAGTTTGAAAATTTGAGTAATAGTTAGGGGTATTATGGTCTTTTTACTCGGTTGAGTATGAAAGTGAAATTAAAAGTTTGGTTAGGATATGAAACTGATAAAAATTTATGTCAGGGTATTAAACTGAAATTAAATATTTGTGAGGGTGGTAAAATGAATTTTTTCCTAATAATAATGTAGAAAAGACAATAGCTTTACAAATTACAATACATATGCATTAATTACTTGATGACGTCATATATGTGATCAAAGAAATAATAATAAAAAAGTGAAAACTAATATCCGTAGAGCAAGAAGTCGACAGAATCCATGACGGCGTCCAAGTCTCGGAAACCCTCACCGTCAGCAGGTGGAGAACATTCAACCGACCTCATGACGGCTTCCCAGTCAACGAAACTCTCACCGGGGAAGAAATCAAAAGCCGCCGGTGAGGTTTCTTGTTTCTCCGGGAAACCCTCAACCGAATTCATGTCATCAAACGGCGTGGGGGCTTCGGAAACGAAATCAAACGTCGCCGAGACCGTTGCCGGTGAGGTTTCTTGTTTCTCCGGGAAACCCTCAACCAAATTCATGTCATCAAACGGCGTGGGGGCTTCGGAAACGAAATCAAACGTAGTTGGGGTTTCTACCTCAATCGATTCCACGACATCTTCAATGAGTTGATCATGGGAGAGTAATGTTTGGTTTTGAATCAACTGTTGGACATGTTGGATTCTGGAATTCAATTTATCGAGGAGCGCCGCCACTCGATCCCCGGAAAAGTCTTGCTTTGTGTTGGTCTTTCTGGGTTTTTGGACGGCGGCTCAGTAGCGGGAGATGATGCCCTTGGCCTCGTCTGGGTTTGACGGGAATGTCTCCGGCTGATGTGCGGTGGCGGGGCCGTAGATGATAAGACCGACCTCGACGCCGCAAAGAGTGGACAGCTCCGAAGCCTTCTTCAAGAGACAATGCTTTCTAGCCTTGAATGGATCCTTGACTAACTCATTATTTCGACGCCCCATGATCACTTTAGAAACCCTAAATTGATCGACTGTGACAAGAGCGTGATGAATAGTGAGATAGCCAAATCCGTTTATATAGGAATAGGATTAATGGTCCCAACCCCAACCCGCGTCTCTCATAAAGCGGGAGCCCTAGCCCTAGCTGTGGTGACTTGAGCCCCACGCTAAACAATAAGCTCCAAAATTCTATTTGATATAGTCAACTTTGATTTACATGACACCAAATTACAAGCTTTATCATTTAACAAGAGAACCCAGTTGTGGTTACGATCCTAAACATTCTAATCTTTACTTTACAATAGCCAAACTGACTTGCCTTTGAAATTTCAGTTAACACTTCCAATCTCCATGTCTCCACCATTGATCAAAAAAATCAACACGGTGTTGCATAGTTTCCTTCACACTTCAAGAGCTCGAGATTGTAAACCTATTGCACGATAAAGATGGAAAGTGAGGCCATGTAGAATAATTGGAGTGTGATATGAATATGAACTAGGCATCTCGTTTACATAATGAGAAGTGGCACCATTACCAGTCAGGAGAGCCCGAGTTCTCAATCCTTCTGTCCCAGGAACTAGCATAGTTATCAGAGTTGTCCCGGTGTTCATAGACCTGTGATACAATCACACAAGAAACTTTGGCCATCAGATTTCATTAACGATCATCGGAACTCAGAACTAGCAATCAAAGTGGCTCTATATGTAACTTTTAAATGAAAGTATTGAACAAACCTGATCAGATGTCACGGCTCTTGCTGACAATGCTTCATCATCCACCTGCAGCCATTGAGTACTGCTATCGTTATTTGAATCCAAGAAGCCAAACATGGAACATATATAGAGAAGACAAATAGTAAATTATGGAGAATCATAAACAAGGAAGATAAATTAATCGGACATGTAAGCAGTTGACTTAGAGATGATCTATCAATCCATCAGAACAGATGTATGTATAAACCACAGGTTGACCATTTTGATATGTTGATATATGTATGAATTCTCCAACATTGAAGGAAGGCTTGTTGGATTGAAGTGATAATAGAAGAATAACTAATGATGACAAGCTACTATGATTGAGGAAGTTCCACACATATCAAGAGGTTGAGCAAAGAAACATAAAGAAAATAGAAAATAGTTATTTCATTTGAGTTACACATTGAGGACTAGATTCAATACGATTTTGCATTCATCACAAAATATAATCTATTTTTCTATTGAAAGCAAATCTAAGTATAGCATTTCTTTTTTACTTAAATTGTATTTTTGTTCAAGGCATTGTCCTTTTGAACCCATATTACCACAAAAAAGATAGAGCCTTATAGACACTTCAAATTCAATGATTCACAACAGTTACCTGTGGCATGCACTTAATCTCTTCAAGCAGAGCCTTCTCACATGTTGCAATCACCACCATGGCCTGATCTTCATATGGCTGTCTCTCCTTAAGACAGTAAAACAAAACCCCAACTCGTGATGATCAAATTTACATACTCAATGCACCAACAACATAGGACTAGAAGGGACATTGTTCGTATGATATTATACCTCCTTAGACATGCTCTTCCATGTCATAAACCCTTTTCGATCAACCTCAATTGAATCACTGGTGTCATAGTCCTTTGAAAAGCTTTCCCTACAAAATCCACCATAGAAAATCTGACTTTCTTAACCAATTACCAAACATGAATATGCCTTTTCACTAACATGTTTCTCCTCTTGATCATATCAATAAACTACCACAAAAATACATAATAATCAGTTGTTTCCAAATGCAACACTGTTCCATATCTATCAGATTTCCCAATTTTGGACCACTAAACAGCTCTATTTGAAAACTAAAGCATCATTTAACACCAAATTCCAAACCATTCATTTAGCCCCATTTTCTCAGCAACCAAACACAACGTATGCTGTCAGTATACTTAATCATTAGGCAAAACCCATTACATTGCAGTCACCATTAAAGCAAATGCAGAGAAAATTACACGATTTCCCCCAAAAAAACGATTAAGAACTTACATGAAAAGGCGAAATGGGGACCGGGGTTGGTCAGCTAAGCTCTGGATTTTGCCAATCTGCGTCCCGTTCTGAGGCACGACTTTGAATCTCTTCACACTCCTTTTGGGTACACAATCGTGCATATCTAGCAGAGCAATAGCCACTTTAACACCACAAAAATAGCTGCAAAATCAACACAGTTCGATTACAAACCAGTGTTAAACAACGAAGACGACGATTGTTGCGAGAAAACACCGGTTCGTGCGCACACTTACCATTCCTCGAACGCACTTCCGTCGGAGGCGCGACGGACTGCGTTGACCCTCCTCCGGGCTCTCGGCGGATTCGCCATTAAAGCATATCTTCGAGCTCCCAAACTTTTTTTTTTTTGATAAAAGCTCCGAAACCTTTTCACTTCCTTCCCCTATATATATACACACATGTAAAGCACCTCACTCTGTGGGGTTTAGGCTGGAGGCAAATCACAAACCTTCCAGTTATGAACCGCCACGTTACACCACATTCCGGTGTAAGTTAGCGTATCAATGTAGTGGTTTTTGTAATATGCGCTGAATTTCGTTGAGGCGGGACCGGTCGCTGTGAATAAATTATTTCCCGCGGGAATAATGGCGTACTTTGTAAAAGTAACTATTAAATTACTATAATTAATAATTGTGATTGATTGGACCAATCAGTGTTCGGAACGTGGAATTATGATCCACACGTGTCTTTTTTTCTATGGTTCAATAAATGTTTCTACTTGTAGTGATATTCGCCGCCAGTTTCAAACCATTCCTCGTACATTAAAGCAGTATAGTATGTTTCTTTTAACTATTTTTTATGCATTATAATGTAGGTTTACTTTTTTTTTTTTGTGGAGAAAGCGAACTTCATTAAAATGAAAGGTCATCCCGAACAACACAATTAATAGAGGGGGGATCATAGACCCCACTTTTGAACCGTCAAACTATGTATGTGATTTGTATTTCAGTTCATTTGCTTTGTTAGGGAAAATCCTATTAACTTAATAAACCCTAGAGAGAGAATCTGTCCTTTCTTTAGAAACCCTCTTTTTTCCCGTCGTTCTCAGCTGCATTCGCCCCTCCCTTCCACTGCCGGCTCTCCTGGTCGCGTGACCATGGATGATGCTAGTGGTGGGCTTGCTTTCTCCGTCCCCCTCTTTTCCTGTTTCTTTGCCTTACTCCCTAGTGAAGCTCGGCGTCGTTCCTCCGCCTTCGACAGTAGAGACCGCTCAGATCTGGAGTGGGACGAGCTTCTTCGCTCTCTCTTGCGTGGATCCTCGCGGATATGGCCTGGTCTCACCTCTGTCCGCTCGGTAGGTCGCTTGGCTGCCGTCGCTTCCCCTTCGATCTGATCTCCTCTGGGTCAGATATGTTGATTCTAAGCTCAACCACCCCTAAGACCTTCTGCTCCTCTGTCGCTACGCTCAAGTTTGGCTCGTCCTTGCATGTTCTTGCTTCTGAAGGTCAGATCTGACAGAACCTCAGCCAGATTTCAAGTTTGGTGGAAACCCTGGCCCTCATCGACGGCGTTTCTCGGGGTTGGCCAAGTGCGCGAGGAGGGCTGACTTTGAGGAGATGGCCTTTGGTTTCTGGAGGATGATCTGCTGCACAAGGTTTGCTCATACCCCTCCTTGTTAGTTAGTCCGCCCCCTTTCTCCTTACTCATCCAATCTTGTGGTTTCTCACCTTCTCGAAATCAGTTTGGTTGGAGCTCGTCGACTCAAGGCGATGACCGCCGGCGAGTCCTTAGGGTGCTGTTTTTCCCTCCCCTGAAGTCACTTGGTTGGGCTCTTTGGTATTTTGGGTTTTGGGTATGACTATGCCGGTTCTCTTGGTGTTGGACACCGGAAATAGCCTATTTTTCCCTCTTCGTTGAGGGATATGGGTCTATTGAGTTTAGGGTATGCTTCCATTTTAAGGTTGGGGTAGAGTTCTTCTGGTCGTAGGTTGTGCCTTAGGATTCGTTTTTGTCAAAAGGTTCTTCATGGTGGTTAAATTAGGGTAGTTGAGACCCATTTTTGTTTGTTCTTTAAGGCTTGCAAATCAAGGTATGCTAGACCCTTTTTAGGTTTCCTGATTTCAGTGTTTTTGCCTTGGTATTTCTGTTGGTGTTCAGGTATGTTTCTAGGCCTTCCTTGTTGACTTGGTGTTGCCTCAGCTTGTTGAGGGCAGTTGCTTGAGGTTCCTTCTGGGAATGCTCCTACTTTGTATCTTCTCCACCCCAATCTTTACTTCAAAGATTGGATTTTATAATATGTCTTGCTGATAAAAAAAACTATGAAAAGCAAACTGAGTTAGGCTACGGGAAACCTCATTGCAACCCCGAGGTACCCAGAGAATCACCACATCTCCTAAAGCATCTAAATAAGACCAAATGTCTTCCACAACATGCCCTTCTAAATTATCAATCCAACGATCGCGGGCATCTGAAACTACATTCAAAGCATCCGATTCCACCTCTAAAACTTGCCACTTCTTCTCCACACTCCACTTCAGGCCCTCTCTCAAAGCCAAGCATTCGACAAGGTGGGGGGGGGGGGGGGGGAGGGGGAGAAAACACCCGCCAGAAAACAATTCCCCGCCCCAATAACCTCTCCTCGATGATTCCTAACCACCATGCCCAAGCCAATCCCTCATGGCCTAACCCCAACATCTACATTAAGCTTCAACCTTCCATAAGAGGGAGTAGTCCAACGAAAACCTGAACTTCTGTCTTGATTGCTAACCTGGCCCCGCCTATACTTGACGGAACATGAAAGAAACTCTTGAATCCAGCCTTTGCTAGCAGCCGCCAACTGATTAGGGTCCCTCTCGGGCTCCCCAAGACGAACCCGATTCCTCTCAGACCAAATCATATATGCGGTCATAGCCCAAGCAGCAAGGTCCTCATCTAATAGCCTCTCTACCAGAAATAATAAAACATCCGAGCTGGACAAAGACTTGACATAATTCACCCAGACACCAAAAGGAGAGGCTCTCCACATTGGAACCGCTGATCTACACCAAAAAAACGCATGAGCCATATTCTACACTCCCCGAGCACATCTCCCACACACTTGCCCCCCCCCCCCCCCCCCCCCAAATACCTCTATTTGCCAACTCTATTCCCACATGCAAGATACCATGGAAAAAGCGCCAAAGAAAAACACGGACCTTGGGCGGGGCTTGAAGGCTCCAAAGCCTATTCCACCAACGATGAGTAAACCCCTCCAAACCACCTTCCATCGAGCCAACCCTATCACCAATTTCCGCTTGATGCCCGGATTTCACCGTGTAGACCCCTTTCCGCTCTAACCCCCAAGCCCAAGTGGCATCCCCTCGCGACTCCCCCTCGGGATCTGAAGAAGAGCCTCGCGGTCTACTGACCAAAGAAGAGCATCAAGCTTCGCCCTATCCCAACAACCATCCACCCTAAGCAGGTCAACAACTCGAGCATACCTATTAGCCTCAAGAGGGATCGTAATCGGACGAAACTCTGGATTAGACGGAATCCATGTGTCCTCGAAGAGAAAAGTATCAAAACCATGCCCTACTCACCTAATAGGGTGAGAACTATTAATAAAATGGAAAAGAACGAGACATAGTTCGAATCCGTAGGTATCAAACGTTAACCGTATTACAAAATGTCTGACTAAGAAACGCGAGGTATGATTTCATTCATTCGACACTAGCATTAAATTATAGGTTTTAATTACCGCAATTAATTGTTTGTTTCATTTTCCCGTTTATCTTAACAAAAGTTTCTAACGGCTAAGGAGGACATTACGACCATAGCTTCACAAGAGTTCGGTGTCGATGTCACCTCACCCTCGCTCGTGAAGAAGGATCTCTTGGAGATTGGCGCGATCAATAAGGCAGTAGGTGAAACTAAGGGGCAACTTCAGGTCAGAGTCGGAAAGAAAGTGAGGGTCCGACAAGTCAGGGATGTTGGCGGTTCATCTATCACTGCGTCCTTCAAATTATCTTAGAAGGTAGATGAACTCAATTGTTGTGTCAAAGAGAAACATGAGCTGATAGCCACACTAATAGAGGAAGGGAAGTAGGACAAGAAACGCCAATTAATGATGGTGTCCCAACTTGCCTTCCTCACCAAAATCATCGAAAGGCAAGACCTCATGTGTTGTGATCCGCATAGTTACTTCACCTCTTGCTTTATGTGACTATGACTACTTTATGTTTGAATAATTAATTGTTGATCATGTTGAACAATATACATATAATTTTCCGTTTTAATTTTGGGTTTGGATGAATATAGATTGTTGCTTGAATCTTTGTTTTGGATTTACAGGTTAATTTGCATGCAATAATTTTTTTCAGTTTTTTATTTAACTTTCCCGACTAAATTTTAAACTTCGTTTGTTGGTAATGAATGGAAATATTTTAATTACCAACCGACTAGGTTCATCGGTGATGAAATTCCAATACCGACCGAAGTAATCCTTTGGTAATGTATTTCACTACTGATCGACAAAGTTCGTTGATGGTAAATTGTTTTACCAACTGAATATGTTGGTCAATACTGAACATTCATTACCGACCGATTTTATTCGTCGGTAGTGAATTTCATTATCAACTGTCACTTTTAGTCGGTGATGAAATTAATCACCGACCAATTCTTGACGCCTTGAAACTCGTTGGTTATGAAAAAAAACGATTCATCACCGAGGAAACTTTCCTAACGAACTCGAACGTAGGTAATGATCATTACCAACGAAATTGTATTCAACACCGACCGAATAAGTTGTATGGTGATGGATGGTTCTATAGTCGTTTTGGGTGTCCATAACGTGGAGTGTCACGCCCCAAATCCGGTTCTTACCCGGACTCAAGGAGTGACTAGGAATAAGTGATTAAAAGACAATAATTCAACAATAAGTTTCTGAAAAACTCCAATAAGAACTCAAATCCACAAAACTTGGTTTAAAACATAAATAACCCTCCAGGGGTGTAATAATAATCCTCCACGAAATCTGTTCCAAACGGAAATAAAATAAAAGCGAAGTCTCTATAGACACCCACACCGAGAAGCTCCCGAGCCTATACTCCTCAATCAAACCTGTAAACACAACAATAAACTCACAGGGGTGAGCTTGCGCTCAGTAGGGAAAACATATAACAAGGTGGACCTTAAACTCAAATAAAGTCAACATCAAAGACAATAAGATAGTTCTTGACAACCACGAGAAAAAGTAATCCAGCCAATGTCGTGGCACATAAAGTCACCACCCTCCGATCCACATATGATGTGTCCTCTCAGATTTTCCCTCAAATCCAGAGGAGACGCATAACATTGAGGCGACCGGAAACAACCCTTCGGGGCGCTTATCATCCGGATTCTCAGAAACGTCTCCGAAGGATTTTATGTCCCCGGGAACCAAGGTATTACTCCCATAGGAAGCATACACTTGGGAAATTCAACAAGTACCCAATATATCATCCTACACCGAACTCCTCAACGGTATATGTACCAAACCGTATCAACAATAATCATTAACTCATCCTACACCGGACTCCTCAACGGTATAGGCACCACACCGTATCAACAATAATCAGACGACACCTGAGTAACACACTCAACCGAAACACGAAGCAATCCAATCCCAACAAACACCAATTCACTATCACACATAGCTCACACATCACCGTTCCACCGCATCACACAGCACACGAATCACACAAACACAACTTACCGTTCACTTACCAGTCTCGACCCATCGGGGCATCGATCACCTGATTGCACCGCTCGGTACAACCAGTCATACTCGATGCTCCAAGCAATCATTTAAGGAAAACAAGCAATCATCCAAATACAGTCAACAGTCCAATACGAGTTCAATCAACCAACCATGAAAACCTTCAAACGAGCATTCAAATATGTACTTCAACTAGTTCCATTAGACTCTTTAGCCTATCCACTAAGCAACCAAACAAATCAAGCATGTGATCCTAACACGCAACTAATCCGAGGGCTTTGCCAAGGCCACTCTACCAGACAAACAATTCCCAAGTATTGAAAGCGAGTTACACTAGTGATTGGCATCCTATTCATTCACCACTAGACACTTCCGGTTATTAGTAATTGAAAGACAATTATTCTAGTTATTCGCATCCTATAGGCATTTCTAGGACCTTTCCGATTTTATTAGCCTAGCATGCATACTAAGCATTTAAACGAGAGGTTAAGACTTTCCCTACCTCGAGGTCTTCCTCTCCACACTCTGATGATAAGCCCGGTGGTCACCACTCCGTTCTTCACTCGGGTCCCGGTGTGATCCTTGCTCCTCTAGCTCGATCCCCAAAGTCTTGGACACAAAGAAACGTTAATTAGACTCCACTTAATCAGCAAGTAAGACCCCCAAAGCCCCTCCAAAGTTCAGCTCAAAACCAAGACCAACCAAGGTGAAAAAACCCTCAAAGAAACCCCCACCCTGCTCGGCCACGGACCTGGTCACGGATCCGTGACGTCAACCCTCACGGTTACCGTCACGGAGCCGTGACGTCGCCCGTCACGGGATCCGTCACGGATCCGTGGCGCACCATGGCAGTTTCGCCCTTCTTCAACCTCCAGCTCCTTTTCTCCGAAAAACCACCTTCAAACCCCAAATTTTACCCCTTCCATCTACCAACACAGTCCAAATCCTTCAATACTCCTCTACCCATGGTAGGAATCAACAAATAAGCAAGATTCTAAAGATTCATCAAATCAAAACCAACTTAAAAGCTCCAACAAACCAAGGATTTCTCACAAAAACACAACAAAGCTTCTTATCCACAACATCTCCCACCATTTCTACTAAAACCCAACAACATCTAGCAATTTCACCCAAAAACCCATGAAAAGAGATGAAGGGAAATGAGGATTAGAGAGTTCCATTACCTCTAGAAGAGTGAGATGAAGAAGATGGTAGTGATTTTGAGGAGGGATGGCTAAAGGAAGACTTCAAGTGGCCTCTTCTTCCTTGATTTTCCTTCAAAGCTCCATGGGAGCTCTTCTCTCTTGCTCCTACTCCAAATTTCGGCTACACCAAGTAAAATGGGTTGGTTTTGCTTTTCCAAACTCATATAATACCTAGATGTGTCAAATGACTAAAAGCCCTTGAGCTAGAATCCCTTGTACAAGCTTTTGGGAGGGTAAAATGGTCTAAGACTACTCCCTTTTCTCTCTTTCAACCAAAAAGGGACAAGTGTCCAAATAGGTTATTTACTTTTCCAAAATAATTTCCAGCACAATAAAATAATGCTTTTCGTCGATAAAAAGTCTCGTTTTGACCAAAATTGACTTTCTCCAACATTATACTCAAACGAAAGGAATTTCTCCCCTTAAGCCACCCGTGATGATGGCTAAGTCGTTTGGGTTCCGGAAAAGTCCCGAGTGACTTCTTGAGTCATCGGTTGACTTTCTGGTAGCAAGTCAAACTTTCTTGGAAAACCGCCGGTTCGACCGGGAGCGGGTCTTACATGGAGGGCACGCGCCCTAACCTCGATGAAACCTAGAGCATCCTCTGCCGGATGTTGTCACGTGTCCTCTGTTTCCACGACGTGGAGCTTACAGATCAAGGTTGACTTTGTTGATTTCTTCTTCTCTTTGATTTTGCTCGGCTCTTGAGGTTCTTATCCAACTTTCCCGGTCATGAACTCCTACCACAAGGTACTTGCGACGGAGGAACAAAAGGATCAAGAAGAAAGAAAAGAAAAGGAATAACAAAAGCAAATAAAGCACGTAATCTATACTAAACTGGAATAAAAAACGTATGAAAACATAAGAAAGTGACATCTTTTAACACCTACAGATTGACACTCATTAAGTGCCTCCACCACCACGAACACAACAGCCTCACCACCTTATTGTCGCAGAATCGAACCCCATATATAGTGGCTCACTGCCAGCTTTGACCTTCTTTATCCCCGTCCATCGGATATCTCACTCCTACGTGCTCCACCACTACGAACACGCCATCCCCTAAATATTGTCTCCTTCGACCTTGTGCTTCCCCGAAAGAGCTTGCCCCGCCTCCAAATGGTCATAAAAGGAGCCACCAAGCCTTGAGAAGTCATGTCGCGCCACTAACCACTACCTTTTTCGTGAGACCGCGTTGATAGTCTGGAGAGGGAGAAGTCGTTGTCCCCATTTACATCGTCACTCAAGGTTTTCATTGCGATAAGGAAAGTCGGGCAGAAATAGAGGAGATGGAGGGGTGAGGTCGGAGAAGAGAAAAGGGGGTGGGGGAAGGAGCACGCATGGACGACGCCACTGAGAAAACCCTAAAACTAGAGCATGTGTTCTACAATTATTTTTACGTTTGAAAGATCTATATTAATAAAAGAAAAATCGGCTCATTCCCTCTCTCTTGACCTAGCACCGCGACCTCCCTTCATAGCAGCCATGGCTATTGCCATGGCTCCTCTCCTCTAACTCGCACTCTGTGGGTTTGCTTTCGACGTCGGTACCTACTCTCTTGCGCCTCTACCGGGGGTTCTGTTATGATTTTTTCTGCTAGGGCTCCCTTCGAGCCGCCTCTAGCCACCGCGACGTTGACTCCTTCCCACTGTCAACGTCGTGTCTCCTGATCCCGTTCGGCCCCCCATATGCAACTCCGATGGTTTTCGTCTGGCTCTCCTCGGACCTCACCGCCTCGGAGCCCCGCGACCTCTTTGTATCGAGTTATCTCTCCCGATCAACATCCGCCGCCGCTGAAGCCGTCATCGGCGTGCCCTTCTCCCTGGCCTCCACCACCGCATGTAAGACCCGCTCCCGGTCGAACCGGTGGCTTTTCAAGCAAGTTTGACTTTCTGGTGGAAAAGTCAACCGATGACTCAAGAAGTCACTCGGGGCTTTTCTGGAACCCAAACGACTTAGCCGTCATCACGGTTGGCTAAAGGGGATAATTTCCTTTCGTTTGAGTGTAATGTTGGAGGAAGTCAAATTTAGTCAAAACGGGACTTTTTATCGACTAAAGCAATATTTTATTGGGCTGGAAATTATTTTGGAAAACTAAAAGAACCTACTTGGACACTTGTCCCTTTTTGGTTGAAAGAGAGAAAGGGGAGTGGTCTTGGACCATTATACCCTCCCAAAAGCTTCTACAAGGGATTCTAGTTAAAGGGCTTTTAGTCATTTAACACATCTAGTTATTATATGAGTTTGGAAAAGCAAAACCAACCCAATTTTGGTAGTGTAGCCGAAATTTGGAGGAGAAGAAAGAGGGAGGAGCTCCCATGGAGCTTTGAAGAAGAAGCAAGGAAAAAGAGGCTACTTGAAGTCTTCCTCTAGCCATCCCTTCTCCAAATCCTCACCATCTTCTTCATCTCACTCTCCTAGAGGTAATGGAACTCACTAATTCTCCTTTCCCTTCATCTCTTTTCATGGGTCTTGGTTGAAATTGCTAGATGTTGTTGGGTTTGAGTGGAAATGGTGTGAGATGATGTTGATGAGAAGCTTTGTTGGGTTTTTGTGGGAAATCCTTAGTTTGTTGGATCTTTTGAGTTGTTTATGATTTGATGAATCATTAGAAACTTGCTTATTTGTTGATTTCTACCATGGGTAGAGGAGTATTGGAGGTATTTGACTGTTTTGGGAGTTGGAAGTGGTAAAATTTGGGGTTTGAAGGTGGTTTTTCCGGAGAAAAGGAGCTGGAGGTTGAAGAATGGCGAAACTGCCCTGGAGCGCCACGGATCCGTGACAGATCCCGTGAAGGGCGACGTCACGGCTCCGTGAGGAAGACCTTGACGGCACTCGTCACGGCTCCGTGACGGTAACCGTGAGGGTTGGCGTCACGGGTCCGTGACCAGGTCCGTGGCCGAGCAGGGTGGGGATTTCTTTGAATGTTTTTCACCTTGTTTGACCTTGGTTTTGAGCTGAACTTTGGGAGGGCTTTGGGGGTCTTGCTTGCTGTTTAAGTGGAATCTAATTAGCGTTTCTTTGTGTCCAAGACTTTGGGACCGAGCTAGAGGAGCAGAGATCACGCCGGGACCCGTGTGAGGAACGAAGTGGTGACCACCGGGCTTATCATCAGAGTGTTGAGAGGAAGACCTCGAGGTAGGGAAAGTTTGAACTTCTCGTTTAATTGCTTAGTATGCATGTTAGGCTAATAAAATCGGAAAGGTCGGAGAAATGCCTATAAGATGCGAATAACTAGAATAATTGTCTTTACATTTCTAATAACCGGAAGTGTCTAGTAATGCATGCTTAGGATGCCAATCACTAGTGTAACTCGCTTTCAATACTTTGGAATTGTTTTACTGGTAGAGTGGCCTTGGCAAAGCCCTCGGATTAGTTGTGTGTTAGGATCACATGCTTGGTTGTTTGGTTGCTTAGTGGATAGGGTAAAGAGTCTAATTAAACTAGTTGAATTGCATGCTTGAATGATCGGTTGAAGGTTTACTTGATTGATGGATTGACTGTACTTGATGGTTGATTGTATTAAATGTTTGCGCGATCCTTTGGTTGTTGAATCGAGTATGACTGGTTGTGCCGAGCAGTACAATCAGGTGATCGATAGACCGAAGGGTCATGACAAGTAAGTGAACGGTAAGTTGAGGTTATGTGATTCGTGTGCTGTGTGTTGTGGTGAAACTGTGATTCATGTGCTGTGTGTTATGATGAAAGTGTGACTCGTTGAGGATTGATTACTTTGTGTTTACTCAAGTGTATTACTCTTTAAATTTGAATATCATTGAATAGACCAAGAGTATGCTTCTTATGGGAGTTATACCTTGGTTCCCGAGGACATATAGTTCCTTGGAGGCGTTTCTGAGAATCCCGATGATAAGTGCCCTCAGGGGGTTGTTTCCGGTAGCCTCAATGATATGCGTCTCCTCTGAACTGAGGGAAAATCCGAGAGGACACATTAGGTGTGGATCGGAGGGTGGTGACTCCACGTGCCACGACATTGTTGAATTGTCTCTTTCTTGTTAATTGCCAAGCTTCATCCCCTGGATTTTGATTAAGAAACTATTGGACCTAATGGTCACCTTGTTATGTACTTTCTCTACTGAGCGCAAGCTCACCCCTATGAGTTTATTGTTGTGATTACAGGCATGATTGAGGAGTAGAGGCTCGGGAGCTTCTTGGTGTGGGTGTCTATTAGAGATTTCGGTTATGTTTTGTTTTTTTTATTTGTCTTTTTGAACGAAGCTGTTGGAGGATTATTATTACACCCCTGGAGGGTTATTTATGTTTTAAACTGACTTATGTGGATCTGAGTTTTATATTGGAGATTTTCAGGAATTGAATTATTGCATTTAAAATCGTTTCACTTAAGTCACGTCTCGAGTCCGGTCAAAACCGGTTTTGGGGCGTGACAATTTGGTATCAGAGCCTGGTTTCATTTGAAACAGGTGTCTTGTGAACTTGTTTTCAAACCTCGGACCGAAGTCAATTAGGTGGGTAGAGTTAGGGAGTCTTAGTCGTGATACTCAGTGACGCGATTTTGAAACATTGACGCGGAGAGTTTGAACGACATGAGTCGTGAGTCGCTTTAATGTTTGTCCTAAATGAAATATTTACACTACAATGTTTGCATTACTTGATTGGTATCCTCTCCCCAGTGATCGGTGAAGCCGAATGATTGAGATCAGAATTGGATTAACGGGCAGTGATCGACCCGCTATGCATTCGTTGTAGAGGGAGCCAATTGTTGGTGGTGTTGCCATTTTGGTGGATCATTTCTAAAATTTCCGAGTTGTAGTTTGATCTTATTCAATTGTTGACTTGTTTGATTCACCACTATTCTGGAGCATGAGTACTCCATGTATGCTTGTATTGAGTGTTTTAGGTGGGGCGCGAGAACCCCGATTCCGTTGTATGAGAACTTTGAGTGGGGCACGAGAACCCCGTATATCGTTTGTGTTGAGGATGTTGGTGGGGCACGAGAACCCCGTGTGCCCAGTGAGTGGGGAGTTTGGGGCACGAGAACCCCGTGTGCCCGTGTGTGGGGAAGTTGGGGCACGAGCACCCCGTGGTATTTGGGAGCACGAGCACTCCGCATACCGAGTATAGTGAGTTTGTGGGGAGCACGAGGACTCCGTTTATTGATTGTGTTGTGTACTTGGGGAGCACGAGAACTCCGGTTATTGACTTTGTCGTGTAACTTGAAGAGCATGAGCACTCTATGTATTGACCGTGTGGTGTCTTTGGCCGAGCATGAGAACTCTGCGTACCTTTGTCTTGTGAATTGTGTTGGTGATTATCCCGCTTAAGCGGAGGGTTAAGGAAAAAATACGAATAGGTCATGCCGAAATTTTGGTAGAACTAAAATGTTTGCACTATCACGGGATGACTCAGGGGCGCTACTGTATTCGAGCGTGATGGTTTGATGTCAAGTGGTTACAATGAGGTTCGGGGACGCCTGAATTAGGTTGTAACAACATGAGATCGACATGAAAAGGTTTGGGTAAAAGTTAAGAAATGGGAATCCACGGAGGGGAAGGAAATGTTAAGGGTTATTATTGAATTGAATTGTGTTAAGTGCTAAACCCCTCTTTGTGGAAGGATACCCGAGCAAGGGGTATGCCTGTTAATTTGTGCTTGTGTGGTGTGCTTGAGTTGGAACCCTCCTGTGGGAGTTGGTAATTGATTGCTTAAATCGCTGGTTGTTGTTGTGAGACGCATAGAGATGCGAACTTGTGTGCTTTTGTAAATGAGTATATTTATCTACTAAGTGTGAGAGGTATAAACTGTGGGTGACTTGTGTGACACGCGTGAACGTCCTTGTAACGTGTGAGAACCGTTGTTTGAACTAAGTACTGAACATGTGCGTTATCCGTGCAGGCGGATAGACGACATGGCTCGTACGTATGTTCCGAGAGGTACCCGGAGCCGCCCAGTTGGGGGTCCGAGCCAGGCACATGCCGCTGAGCAGGAGGGGGCAGCTGACGCCCAGGGTGCTACTTCCACAGAGCATCAGAGCTTTGAGGGTGGACCATCAGGGTCGCCACCCAAGACATCTCCAGTCGTAGAGCCGAATCAGACGACCCCTGTCGAGGAGGTGGTTCGCGCTGTGCTAGCAGCCTTGAGTGCGCAGCAAGGGACTACAGCACCGTCACCGGAGCCCGTGCCTGTTGCTTCAGCAGATTTTGGTGAGACGCCAGGCCAGCTCGATAGCCTCACGGCCCAGTTGCTCAGAGAGTTTCGTAGACTCGATACGCCGACCTATTCCGGGGGAGCGGACCCCGAGGCAGCCTCGGGCTGGTTGGAGCGGGTTACCCGCAACCTCGATACCCCTAGGGTATCGAAGGGGCACTTGAGAGTTTCGTTCGCCACTTTTCAGCTTGAGGGAGAGGCCTACTACTGGTGGCAGTTAGTGCAGGCCAGAGTCGGCAGTGATTTTCAGTTGTTCAGCAGGCTGTTCCTGGAACAGTACTTCCCTCGCTCCATTCGAGATGACAGGCGCCAGCAGTTCCTGGAACTGCGTTAGAGAGGACTGAGCGTTTCTGAGTATGCAGTGAGGTTTACTTCTCTGGCCCGCTTCGCGCCAGAGTTGGTTCAGACTGCGGACGACCGATGCAGGAGATTCGAGAACGGGCTCATCCCGTCGATAGTCGACAGGGTCATCGCCTTCAGGACCGCTGAGTACTCCACACTCTTGGATCAGGCTTTGGCCATGGAGAGACACTTCAGAGAGACTGCCAGGGTGCGAGAGACTAGGCCTAGGCCGAGTGGCTTTGTTCAGCCGTCTGATCGTCGAGACCGACGCCGACAAAGAGTTGCAGGATCCTTTTAGCCTCAGTTTCAGCAGGATGGCATGCGCCGAGCAGGGACTGTAACGTCAGTTGGACCCGCCCCGGTGGCACAACTGTGTCCTCGGTGTGGACAGCAGGGTCACCTGGCACGAGACTGCCCGAGGGGCAATGGACATGTAGAGCGCCTTGATGATCGTCCCCAGGGGACCAGAGATAGACAGCAGAGTGAGCCGAGGGTGTGTTATCAGTGTGGCAGCCCCGACCACTTCGTGCGTGCGTGTCCTGAGCTGGCACAGCAGGGGGGACAGAGGGTATGCTTCCAGTGTGGTCGATCTGACCACTTCATTCGGACGTGTCCTGAGCTATCTGGTGGAGCGCCTGCACCGAGGCCCCAGCAGACTCAGACTCGCCATGCACCACCTGGCCGACCACGTCAGGCACAGCAGCAGAAGTCTCCGCGTCAGGCGGCGGGAGCAGCAGGTCAGAGGCACCAGCCGAGAGCTGGGCAGCAGGTGGCACTTCCCCCACCACCGAGAGGAGGACCACCGGCACAGCATGGCCGAGTCTTTGCAGTTACTGATTCCAGAGTTGAGAGGCCGTACGCCGGCCATGAGGCCACTCAGGGTACGTGTTTACTTTATAATCCGTGGGCTTCATTTTTGTTTGATACGGGAGCTTCCCATTCGTTCATCTCTTCGTCTATTGCTTTTTCCTTGGGTTTGCGGGTGGAGACTTTGAGTCAACCACTTTGTTTGGAGACCCCGGTTACGGGAGAGGTGGTGTTGAGCACCGTTTGTAGAGACTGTGCGATTAGGGTGGCAGATTACCCCTTTCTTGGTGACTTACTCGTTCTTGATATGAACGCCTTTAACGTAATTCTGGGTATGGACTGGCTCGCGAGGTATCGAACGACGATCGATTGCTATTGACGTCAGATGACATTGAGGCCGGGTGAAAGGGTGATCACGTGTGTTTTGGGTAGCAAGAGCTAGGGGTGTGTCGAAAAATCCGAAATCCGGAAAAATAACCGAATCCGGGCAAATCCGGTCTGGAAATTAACCGACCCGGATATAATTGGACAAAATCCATTCTGGAATCCGGATATCCGGATGATACGGATATGGATACGGATCCCTTACTTGAAATCCGTCGGATTCCGGATAAAATCCGGACCAGTCCAATTCAAGAGCAGTCACATCTACACTGGTGAAGCCCAACAACTACATCAAGTCCATTCGTAGAAACTAAAATCGTAGAATGACCAATCCTTAAACCTAACGCGCCTCTTCGTTTCTCCAATCTTCTTTGTCAATTTTCTAGGGATACTTTTCCCTTTTCTCTCGCTCCATCTCCTTATTATTTAGATTTCCCCAGTTTCCTCTATACTCTCTCACAAATAGGATCCATGTCCAAACCCTAGAGAGGTCACGAACATGAGCCACACAAAGGACTTCGTATTGAGGAGAGATCGGAGTAAGTTCTCCTCTCTACAACTTTGAGTTTTTGACATGTAGATGAAGGCATTCCGAACGTTAGATGAGAAGAAATGGATATCTACTGATATTATTGTATTTTAATTTTAAATGTAAGAAAATAAAAGTGTCTAGATGTATGTAAGTTTTAAATGTTGACATGATAACTGAAATATACTGGTATAAGAATTAGGTAGCGATTGGATGATAGAATCGTGTAAAACCTGTAATTGCACTGGAAAATGGGCTCAAAACAATGAGCCCATTGAGGTCCGGATAAAATCCGGACCCAGTCTGGACCGATCCGAATCCAGAAGCTTAAAAATCCAGAATTTTAGACTTAATCTGAACTGGTTATGGACATTAATATTTGAGATCCGGATGATCAGGACCGGACATTTTAATGGGCTACAGACCGGGTATCCGGTCCGGTTACACCCCTAGCAAGAGCGGAGTTCTCCTATCCGCCTTGACTACAGGATCTAAGGCAGAGATCGTGCAGAGTAGCAGAGAGCTACCGAGGGTAGTGCGTGAGTTCCCGGAGGTCTTCCCGGAGGAGCTATCAGGCTTGCCGCCAGCGCGCGAGGTGGAGTTCAGGATCGATCTGATCCCGGGTATGGCGCCGATCTCGATGACGCCGTATCGGTTTGCGCCAGCCGAGTTGGTCGAGCTAAAGCGACAACTTGAGGAACTTCAGCTGAAGGGTTTCATCCGCCCGAGCGTATCTCCGTGGGGAGCACCCGCCCTCTTCGTGAAGAAGAAGGGTGGAGCCTTGAGGATGTGCATCGATTACCGGAAGTTGAACCGGGTGACAGTAAAGAACCACTATCGGATGCCGAGGATTGATGATCTATTCGACCAGCTGAGGGGAGAAAAGTACTTCTCGAAGATCGATCTTCGATCGGGGTACTACCAGCTGAGGATGTAGAGAAGACAGCGTTCCGAACTCGTTATGGACACTTTGAGTTTCTGGTGATGCCGTTCGGTTTGACGAATGCACCAGCCGCCTTTATGGACTTGATAAATGGCATCTTCAGACCTTATCTGGACCAGTTCGTAGTAGTTTTTGTCGATGATATCTTGATTTACTCACTCAGTGAGGAGGCGCATGAGGAGCATCTGAGGACCGTTTCGACACTCTTACACACTCACCAGTTGTACGACAATCTGGAGAAGTGCGAATTTTGGCTCACAGAGGTGAAGTTCCTCGGGCATGTAGTATCCAGAGAGGGCATACTGGTCGACCCGGCCAAGGTTGATGCAGTGTCGAAGTGGGCCAGACCCATCAGTGTATTTGAGATTCGGAGCTTTCTGGGATTGGCAGGTTATTACCGACGCTTTGTTCAGGATTTCTCGCGTCTAGCAGCACCTATGACAGCTTTGACCCGCAAGGGGGCGGAGTACCTTTGGACGGATGAGTGTGAGCACTCTTTCCGCGAGCTAAAGGCTCGATTGACTACCGCTCCAGTGTTGATTGTTCCAGAGCGGGGAGTAGGCTATGACGTGTATTGTGACGCCTCAGGCGAAGGGCTAGGTTGTGTTTTGATGCAGAGTGGAAAGGCAGTTGCTTACGGCTCGAGGCAGTTGAAGGTGCATGAGCGCAACTACCCGACCCATGATCTTGAGCTAGCAACGGTGATATTTGCGCTGAAGAGCTGGAGAAACTATCTGTACGGTGAGCAGTTCAGGGTGTTTTCATATCACAAGAGCCTCAAGTATATCTTCTCACGGCGCGATCTGAACATGCGCCAAAGGCGATGGATGGAGTTACTTGAGGAGTACGATTTCGAGCTGCTCTATCATCCGGTAAAGGCGAATGTCATCGCCGATGCTTTGAGCAGGAAGTCGAGTCATTGTGTTGCTAGCATGGCTGTCCGAGAGTGGGACATGCTGGAGCAGTTGAGCTTATTCAGACTGGAGTTGGAGGAGGTCACAGATGGTATGGCCTTGTGTGCTTTGGTGGCTCAGCCCACGTTATTTGTTCGAGTGCTAGAGGCACAGACTGAGGATGCCGAGACAGCAGGGATTCGTGAGAGATTGATCGACGGTGTCAAGCTCGAGGGTTGGGAGGTGGGCACCAATCAGGGTCTCCGTTTTAGAGGACGGTTGTTTGTGCCCAGCGATTGCAGAGACACGGTATTGCGAGAGTGCCACCACTCCCGTCTGGTTGTGCACCCCGGTGGCAACAAGATGTATAGGGACATGCGACGACAGTTTTGGTGGAGCGGGATGCGTGGGGCAGTTGCAGACTTTGTTTCCAGGTGCCTCACTTGCCAACAGGTGAAGGTCGAGCATCAGCGTCCCGTAGGCTTGCTACAGCCTTTACCGATCTCCAAGTGGAAGTGGGAGCACGTGACTATTGATTTTGTGTGTGGGTTACCAAGGTCGTCGAAGGGGCACGATGCTGTTTGGGTGGTGGTTGATCGACTGACCAAGTCGGCACACTTTCTAGCTATGAGGATGACTGATACTGTGGACATGTTGGGTCGGTTGTATGTTAGGGAGATTGTTCGCCTACATGGAGTACCAGTGTCAGTGGTATCTGATAGGGACCCTCGTTTCACATCCAGGTTCTGAAAGAGTCTACAGAAGGCTTTGGGCACTGAGGTACTGTTGAGTACAGCTTACCATCCTGAGACAGATGGACAGTCAGAGCGCACCATTCAGATTCCAGAGGACATGCTTCGAGCTTATGTGCTTGACTTTCAGGGATCCTGGGAGGATCATTTGCCCTTGGCAGAGTTTGCTTACAACAACAATTACCAGTCCAGCATTGGCATGGCACCATTTGAGGCTTTGTATGGCAGATCTTATAGATCGCCGGTATGTTGGGCTGAGGTTGGGGACCAGAGCTTACTTGGACCATACATGGTCAGAGAGACGACCGAAAAGGTCTCTTTAATTAGAGAGCGGTTGAAGACCGCACAGAGTCGGCAGAAGAGCTATGCAGACAGACGTCGCAGACCACTTGAGTTCACGGTCGGGGAGCACGTGTTTCTGAGGGTGAGCCCAAAGAAGGGTCTAGTACGGTTTAACCGCAGCGGAGGCAAGCTGGCACCACGTTTCATTGGACCATTTGAGGTCTTAGAGAGGATTGGAGCTGTAGCTTATCGGTTAGCTTTGCCACCGCAGCTTGGGAACGTGCATAACGTTTTCCACGTGTCCCAAATGCGGAAGTACATGGCAGATCCTTCGCACATTATTGAGTGGTCAGACATCGAGGTAGCTGATGATGTCACCTATGAGGAGCAGCCCGTCGAGATTTTGGGTACAAAGGAGAAGGTCTTGCGGAACAAGACGATTCCGTTGGTACTGGTACAGTGGGGACATCAGGGAGCAGGGTCCACTTCAGAGCGCGAGGATGAGATCCGCGTGAAGTATCCCCACCTGTTCGGCATTGAGGTACTTTGTTTTTAATTTCGAGGATGAAATTTCTTTAAGGGGGGTAGATTGTAAGACCCGCTCCCGGTCGAACCGGTGGCTTTTCAAGCAAGTTTGACTTTCTACCGGAAAAGTCAACCGATGACTCAAGAAGTCACTCGGGGCTTTTCCAGAACCCAAACGACTTAGCCGTCATCACGGTTGGCTTAAGGGGATAATTTCCTTTCGTTTGAGTGTAATGTTGGAGGAAGTCAAATTTAGTCAAAACGAGAATTTATATCGACTAAAGCAATATTTTATTGGGCTGAAAATTATTTTGGAAAACTAAAAGAACCTACTTGGACACTTGTCCCTTTTTGGTTGAAAGAGAGAAAGGGGAGTGGTCTTGGACCATTATACCATCCCAAAAGCTTCTATAAGGGATTCTAGCTAAAGGGCTTTTAGTCATTTAACACATCTAGTTATTATATGAGTTTGGAAAAGCAAAACCAACCCAATTTTGGTGGTGTAGCCGAAATTTGGAGGAGAAGAAAGAGGGAGGAGCTCCCATGGAGCTTTGAAGAAGAAGTAAGGAAAAAGAGGCTACTTGAAGTCTTCCTCTAGCCATCCCTTCTCCAAATCCTCACCATCTTCTTCATCTCACTCTCCTAGAGGTAATGGAACTCCCTAATTCTCTTTTCCCTTCCTCTCTTTTCATGGGTCTTGGTTGAAATTGCTAGATGTTGTTGGGTTTGAGTGGAAATGGTGTGAGATGATGTTGATGAGAAGTTTTGTTGGGTTTTTGTGAGAAATCCTTAGTTTGTTGGAGCTTTTGAGTTGTTTATGATTTGATGAATCATTAGAAACTTGCTTATTTATTGATTCCTACCATGGGTAGAGGAGTATTGGAGGTATTTGACTGTTTTGGGAGTTGGAAGTGGTAAAATTTGGGGTTTGAAGGTGGTTTTTCGGAGAAAAGGAGCTGGAGGTTGAAGAATGGCGAAACTGCCCTGGAGCGCCACAGATCCGTGACGGATCCCGTGACGGGCGACGTCATGGCTCCGTGAGGGAGACCGTGACGGCACTCGTCACGGCTCCGTGACGGTAACCGTGAGGGTTGGCGTAACGGGTCCGTGACCAGGTCCGTGGCCGAGTAGGGTGGGGATTTCTTTGAAGGTTTTTCACCTTGTTTGACCTTGGGTTTGAGCTGAACTTTGGGAGGGCTTTGGGGGTCTTGCTTGCTGTTTAAGTGGAATCTAATTAGCGTTTCTTTGTGTCCAAGACTTTGGGACCGAGCTAGAGGAGCAGAGATCACGCCGGGACCCGTGTGAGGAACGGAGTGGTGACCACCGGGCTTATCATCAGAGTGTTGAGAGGAAGACCTCGAGGTAGGGAAAGTCTTAACTTCTCGTTTAATTGCTTAGTATGCATGTTAGACTAATAAAATCGGAAAGGTCCTAGAAATGCCTATAAGATGCGAATAACTAGAATAATTGTCTTTACATTTCTAATAACCGGAAGTGTCTAGTAATGCATGCGTAGGATGCCAATCCCTAGTGTAACTCGCTTTCAATACTTGGGAATTGTTTTACTGGTAGAGTGGCCTTGGCAAAGCCCTCGGGTTAGTTGTGTGTTAGGATCACATGCTTGGTTGTTTGGTTGCTTAGTGGATAGGCTAAAGAGTCTAATGAAACTAGTTGAATTGCATGCTTGAATGCTCGGTTGAAGGTTTACTTGATTGATGGATTGATTGTACTTGACGGTTGATTGTATTAAATGTTTGCGCGATCCTTTGGTTGTTGAATCGAGTATGACTGGTTGTGCCGAGCGGTAGAATCAGGTGATCGATAGACCGAAGGGTCATGACATGTAAGTGAACGGTAAGTTGAGGTGTGCTGTGTGTTGTGGTGAAACTGTGATTCGTGTGCTGTGTGTTATGATGAAAGTGTGACTCGTTGAGGATTGATTACTTTGTGTTTACTCAAGTGTATTACTCTTTATATTTGAATATCATTGAAATGCCCAAGAGTATGCTTCTTATGGGAGTTATACCTTGATTCCCGAGGACATATAGTTCCTTGGAGGCGTTTCTGAGAATCCCGATGATAAGCGCCCTCAGGGGGTTGTTTCCGGTAGCCTCAATGATATGCGTCTCCTCTGAACTGAGGGAAAATCCGAGAGGACACATTAGGTGTGGATCGGAGGGTGGTGACTCCACGTGCCACGACATTGTTGACTTGTCTCTTTCTTGTTAATTGCCAAGCTTCATCCCCTGGATTTTGATTAAGAAACTATTGGACCTAATGGTCACCTTGTTATGTACTTTCTCTACTGAGCGCAAGCTCACCCCTATGAGTTTATTGTTGTGATTACAGGCAGGATTGAGGAGTAGAGGCTCGGGAGCTTCTTGGTGTGGGTGTCTATTAGAGATTTCGGTTATGTTTTGTTTTTTTTTATTTGTCTGTTTGGACGAAGCTGTTGGAGGATTATTATTACACCCCTGGAGGGTTATTTATGTTTTAAACTGACTTATGTGGATCTGAGTTTTATATTGGAGATTTTCAGGAATTGAATTATTGCATTTAAAATCGTTTCACTAAAGTCACGTCTCGAGTCCGGTCAAAACCGATTTTGGGGCGTGACACCGCACCCTCTGAAGCCGCCGCCGCCGCCTCTGAAGGCGTCATCGTCGTCTCTGAAACCGCCAGGAAGGATGATTGGAAGGCCGAGCATCAGGGACTGGCCCTGGGAGGGGTCCCTAGACGATGCTTTGCCTCCCACCAATACCGTCGAGGTCCTCGACCTGCTCTCAGGGCAGGAACTCCGGTACCCCATGCCTCCCTCTGAAACTGATGATAGCAGGTTTGGTCGCACTCTCCAGAGTATGCAGCGTTTAGGCAAGACCTTGAGCAGCCGTAGTCAGTTTCGCCATGCACTCAGATGTATTTGATTTTAAATTAATGAATTGCACATTTAGCTAAAAAAAATATTGATAAAAGAAAATATAATATCGTTTCGAACGTATAACCTAGTTTTATTATGAAGGTAACAATTGAATCAACACATTCAACCTACAAATGTTATTTTACTTTTCAGTTCATAGTATAGTTGCCCGCGAAATTGTCACCGGCATGAGCTCTGTTTACTTGCCAAGCTGGTTCGCCGCTGTTAGACGAAAGAGGAACATAACACAAAACCGGCACATACCGATCAATGTTGCTGCTGGATGGACCACCCGGCTGAATGCATCCCATGGCATCCACCGTCATTACCGGATTTGTCGCGCCCAAGTCACCAGCTGAAGGACATCCAGGGAACCAGAAAGCCAGCGGCTTCGCATTGTAATGCACATCGCTTTCTTGGGTTGACAACTGAATATGATCATCACAAGAGGCCTTTTCGGTTTCTTTCTCCTTGGACGCGATCATGCTCTTGACATCTTCGAGCCTGGACCTCAATTTATGAAGAAGCGCCGCCGCCTGATCCCTGGATAAATCATTGATGCGACGCTCCCATTCCGGAGAAGTACTTTTCTTGCTTTTCTTCAAGACCCTCTCCATAGCCTCCTCTTGAAACAATTGCTTTCTCTTGACGCCAATGTTGGTCTGAGGATGCCTGTCCATCTCCTGGGCTCTGTACCGGCTGATGATCCGCTTCACCTCGTCGGGGTTCGGGGGGAACGTCTCCGGCCTGTTGCCGGTTGCCGGACCGTAGATGATAAGGCACACGTCGGTGTCGCAAAGAATGGACAGCTCCGAAGCCTTCTTCATCAAGCAACTCTTTCTTGTCTGGAATGATGCGTTGCGACACTTCTCATCGCTTTTCAACTCGGTGCTTCTCTTTCCATGGTCCATGATCGAAATATGTGCTGGTTCTGTACTGTGAGTTGTATGAAAGATGGAATGAAGAGAAACATTGATGCGAAGCCCGTTTATATAGAGCACTGCTCACAAAATTAAGGAAACTAATTAACCTATTCTTACTGGTATTTAATTTCCTATTCCACGTGGTACACTGCACACTTTCCTTTTTCCAATTTTACATGTATATTGTCCCTAAACCAAAATAAAAATATTACAATTACCTATTCCAATTTCCAGGCACTATTGATTTTTTTTGGCAAAAGAAAATATGAATTTATGAAATTCCTTATTAAAGCATAGGTAAGAATCAAGGTTGTAAAAATCGCGCTAGGCGCCTACTTGGGCGTCGAAAACTGCCCCGGACCTGTTTCGCTCAAATAGGGCAAAAATATCGACAGGCCGACTAAAAGCCGCTCAGGCGGCCGAGGCGGAACAAGGCGGTTTGGAGGCGGCCGATTCGGTGGTGTCTTCACTTCTAGATCCAACACCACGGTGTCTCGATATCCAGATTTTAACACATAGTAAAGATACCAAGGTGGAAGAAAACGCCGTGAGAGAGTGCTGAGAATTTGAGAGGTAAAGAAAGTGGCGACATTGATCGTGTATGAGAAAATGAGATGAATACACAGAAAAAAAGAAAGGGGGCGACGATTTTTAATAAAAGTTTAGAAGAAGAGAGACAACTTGACAAGGGATTTACTAATTAGGGTTTGCAAAATTTTAAATTATGTTTATGTATGACTAATGGGCTACAATAATCACGTGTTTGGCTTGGTGCAAGAACAATGATAATTGTGGTCTGGTTTCTTCGGTATCAAGATAATTAGGGTTCCATAGTCTTTGTGGTGTCGTGTGGAGGACGGCACCGGCGTGATCAGTTTGGCAGGGTGGTGAACCGTTTATAACTATGGGGAGTAAAGTAGAGTAGGTTTCGTGGAGAGGGATGAGATTCTGGAAAAACTGAAAGGTGTTATGATTGACGATGACAATTGTAAGAACCGCCCCCGGTCGACACCGGTCGAACCGGTGAATTTTGGGAAAGTTGACTTTCCGCCGAAAAAGTCAACCGATGACTCCGGGAGTCATTCCGGACCTTTCCGGGACCCAAAAAACTTAGCCGTCGTCACGGTTAGCTTAGTTGGGTCGTTTCCTTTCTAATGACTACTTTTGTGAAAAAGTCAACCACGGGTCAAACATGGGTCAAATTAGAGACTAAATCGGATTAATTTAAATGTGCTGAAATTAATTAAGGCTAAAGGTGGACCCCACATGTGTCACGCCCCAAATCCGGTTTTGACCGGACTCGAGACGTGACCGGAATTAAGAGTAGAAAAGCAATAATTAAATACCAAAACTTTATAATATTAAGATAAACTCTCTCAATATCAACATCTATAAATAGTTCCAAAACTTGTAGTGAGTCACAGCTCAACATAAATAGTCAAATAGATAAGGTTTAAAACACATGACCAACACAACTCTAAGATAAACCCCGAGATGTCCAAAAGCTCCCGAGCCTCGACCTTACTAGACATCAGCTACACCTGTAAAACAGTAAGAAGACTAAAGGGGATGAGCTTACGCTCAGTAGGAAAAACCTTAACAATTCAACCCTTAGATCAATACTGTACTGTGTAAACAGATAACTCAAATAACAACAAATACGACCAACAATGAAATAATATATAACAAGATAGAATAAGATAAGTACGATGAAATAATGTATAAACAAGATAGAATAAGATAAGTACGATGAAATAAGATATATAAATAAGATAGAATATGATAAGTTCGTACTCTTGAAAATAACGTTAACTTGAAGGTTCCATAACAGAATAAATATAAAGTATCATAACGATTAAGTGGGAGTAATTGATATCGCGCCAACCACTTGCTTTCTCAAGCTCCGATCCATGAATATATTCTAGTGTCACCTCGGTTCCCATATTCCGATCTACTAGAGTATTCATATCACATCAGATTTTCCCTCGATCCAGAGGAGGCACATACGTCGGAGCACCGGAAACCATCCCATAGGGATGCTCATTTTCGGTATTCTCGAAAATGTCTCCAAAGGACCAAATAAGTCATA